>CM035107.1:46161522-46786270 GCA_020205505.1 Panax japonicus
TTAGCAATTAGGGTCAAAATGGTCATTAGGGTTTAAAACCCTTGAATTAGGGTTTCTAATAGAAAAAAATAATTTTCTAATTTTAGAAATTAAATCTCGTAATTAGATTAGGGTTTTCTAATTATTCATAATTTGAAATAATTAGGATTAGGGTTTCCTAATTAGCATTGTTAATTTTTATCAATTAAAACCACAATTGAGCGTTAGGGTTTCTGACGGAACAATTAGGGTTCTAAAAATTAGAAATTAGGGTTTGTAAATTAATCAACCTTTACCGTAATTAGTACTTAATTCATAGCACTAAAGCATTAAAATTATCCGTTATATTCCCAGATTAGGGTTTTCTATTCGAACGATGTCGTTCTTAATATAAAATTAGGGTTTGTCACAGATGTAATTTATCTGATCAACCCATGACCCTTAACCACATTCTGAACACATCATTAACCATATACACAGAGCATATTTACATAAATCCTTAATCCTGAATAATTCACCTATATCCTTCACAGAATTTTGAAACCCTCAAAATTTCTTCTAAATAACATTAAAAGCATACACTTATTTTCTGTCTAGGTCTAATATTTGACCTTAAATCAATCATTTAAGATTTTTCATAAATTGTCTAATTTCTCGGGTTGTCACATGTGACGCCCCCAAAATAGGTATACAACACCCATTTCGAGTCATCAAAATACATGGTACAGAAACAACTACAACTTTATTAATACAACATAAAAACTGTGAGTTTAAATACAAATATTGTCATATAGACAATATCCACACTCAAATAAGTCCTCAGTAAAGAACATTATTTTAAAAAAAATTATCGTTAGTCTTCAACAGGGAAAAATCTAATAGAATACAATATACAACAAGTTTTAAATCAATATTCACAGCGGAAATAATAATTCATTAGAAGAGTTAAGTATTTAATGAAATCTACTATCTTCTATATATGAATATAAAAGTTCATCGTCTATCTTTTATCACTGTAACATCAATCAATACATAGCTTAGGTATGACATACTAGCGAATGATTACTGTCTCTCCCCTCCTAGTACTATTCCCTGATCTCCGTCAGAGACCATATCCCTAAGCTCTAATACCAACTGTGACGCCCCCAAAATAGGTATACAACACCCATTCTGATTCGTCAAAATACATGGTACATAAACAACTACAACTTTATTAATACAACATAAAAACTGTGAGTTTAAATACAAATATTGTCATATAGACAATATCCACACTCAAATAAGTCCTTAGTACAATTATTGATACATTATTTTACAAAAATGGTGAGGACTACTAAAACGACTTCTAGAACCATCATTCCACACCCCGACTAGTACTCGCTACATTCTCGCCTCCTGAAAAGAAAAATGGAACAACAAGGAAAAGGGTGAGCTCAACTAGCTCAGTAAAGAACTCTATGACTAAGATAATATAAAATAAATTATCGTTAGTCTTCAACAGGGAAAAATCTAATAGAATACAATAGACAACAAGGTTTAAATCAATATTCGCAGCGAAAATAATAATTCATTAGAAGAGTTAAGTAGAGAATGAAATCTACTATCTTCTATATATGAATATAAAAGTTCATTGTCTATCTTTTATCCCTGTAACATCAATCAATATATATCTAGAATCAAATATTCATCTTTGCACTACAAGCCAAAGATATTCATCAGTTGGTCATGTTCATCTAAACACCTGTTCATCTTTGCACTACACGCCAAAGATATTCATCAGAAATCATTCATCTTTGCACTACAGGCCAAAGACATTTAGTTATATCATCATTTAGGACTGAGGATGATGAAAAATATTTTAAAGAAAATGAATCCAGTGAAACAAAAGAAAAAATATTAAGGATTCGTAATTTAAACAATCCAAGTTCAAAAATACTTCATAAATAACCAGTAGTGGAGTAAGATTCAAGAATAATCAAAACATGGATACAATCAAAACTAGTATCCATAATAGATATCTTGGAAGAAAAACGAAAATTTAATTTTTTCGTGAATAGTGTCGTATTCGTGAATAGTGTCGTATACGTGAATAGTAACACCAACACCAAAAGATAGAAATTTCATAAAAAAACATCATCATGCTTCGTGAATAATACTTGTGAATAGTAACTCGTGAATAGTAACTCATGAATAATAACCCCGACATGAAAAAAATTCCAAATTTGATAAAAAGTTCCAACCAATATTTCAGCATAATGATATTAAAGAAATAATATCATTTGAGAAGGAAATAACATCCCTTACCTCAGAAAGAATAGTACTTCTGACTGGAATACTGGATATAGTGCTGAAAGAACTTGCACCGTATAGTAATACTTAAAGTACTAAAATACTCACAAATACGCTCGATATTATAGAGAGAGAAAGAGAGAGAAATCTTTAGTTTCTGGTGTGATTTTTAATTCTAACCTAAGCACCCTATTTATAGGAAAATGCTTAGAACACCAAAGCAGAAAATTTAATAAATTAATAATATTTATTAACCAAATTCCTACGCCCACCTCTAGACAATTGAAATCAGCCACTAACATGTGCAAGTGGAGTCAACCAAATAAGAAAAACTTTTTCTTTTAATTTTTTTTTAAAACTTCCAAAAATCAATTATTCAGGAACGTCGAAACTTCAATAATTCATAATAAATAGCCCTTTTATCAGAAAATTCGAATCACACGACTTTTTATAGGAAATTCAATTCTCTACAACTTTGCAGAAGAAAGTTTTTCCAAATTCCAAACAAAAATTGACCGAAATCCATAAACGGGCGATTTTACAGGATATAATCAAATTTCAGTCAAGAAATGGGCCCACAGACATGTTTAACATGTTTTAAATAACTTTTACAACAAAAATACCCCTCATCCTCATATACTCATATATCCCATATTCATTGTAAAATATCCCCATTATTATATTATAATAATATAATAAAATATTATTTTATCAGAAAAGATAAAATATCAATTTTTAACAATTGTCACTTTAAAAATTTTCTCCATCTATATCCAAATAAAATCAATATTTTTCTCATCATATAAATCAATAATTAATTATTCACAAATAATATTACAGAATCACAGTACTGGCAACCAGGCCGTTCCTAGGAAAGAGGGGGCTTTCCAATAAGAATTTCTCCTTACTGGCGCGCAATTAGGTGACAAAACCTCTTTTTAGACAGAACTTTCTAGACATTGCCAATAATGTTTTCTAATAATATTATTCAGATAATATGAATTATTGCTTCGATAATGGAAAATACTGTGTAGTGACAATTATTGAAACAACAATAATATAAAAAATCAACGCAGTGTGAAACCCCAGATTTTATGAATAAAGAATTAATTTTCTCGAAATAATTTTTTATATTATGGTGTGAATTTGAGATAATATTATAGTTGTGGGTAGTATTTATAAATTTTGCAAAGTATGCAAGTTGTTATATTATATTTGATTGGTCAGGGAATATTCTTTGTGTCGGAAAATATTTGTACGACGGTACAATTATTGGTGAACCCCACAACGGAATTATTGTCGGATTGAGAAAATGACAAAAATATTTTATTGAAAATAACGGCGGAAGTTTTACCGTTGATACTGTTGAACTACTGGGTAGTAAAAGTACAGTAATACGCGTTGTGGCATAGTAGCACACGGTATTGATTATTGATATTTATGTGAGAAGTTGCTCAGTTTGATTCAATTATTGTCGATTAATAATATGAATTATTATAGCGATAATGACGTTTTGTTTTATTCGTATTATTAACGTAATAAAACAGAAACATCTTTTTATATAAAACAGAATACTTTATTAAAGTTATTTTATAAATAGAATATATTATATTTTATTATGCATAGTGTTGCATAGTATTTTGCATAGTGTTGCATAGTGTTTGCATAGTAAAAATCTTTTTATATAAATAGAATATATTATATTTTATTTAAAAGATTTTTCGTTAAATATGGACCGTCAGATTAAAGTAAATCAATCTGGACCGTTCATGGATTAGTTACTATGCATTTCATTTTCCTATAAATAGAAGCTCATTCTTTCATTATTTTCTTACGAATTCACTGAACTCCAGAGAGAGAAACTCTAGAGAGATAGAAGAAAAGCTTTCTGCTACTTAACTTTTCTTTTCCTATATCCAGTTTCTGTTACGGTAAGGGGTGTTATTCTTTCTTATTCATGAAGAGAACTGTTGTTATTCCATTTCTTTTTATTCTGTTGGAATAACCTGTATACGCGGTCTACCCTATACTTGATGACATTCTTCTATTATTCTGTTGGAACATCCTGTCTGTGTGTTTTACACCGGACCTGGTTCTGTCTTTATTATTATTCCGCTGGAACATCCTGTCTGTGTGTTTTACACCGGACCTGGTTCCGTCTTTATTATTATTCCGTTGGAACATCCTGTCTGTGTGTTTTACACCGGACCTGGTTCCGTCTTTATTATTTTGTTGGAACATCCTGTCGGTGTGAATTTCACCTGACCTGGTTCCGTTATTATTATTCTGTTGGAATAACCTGTCTATGCGAAGTTCCGCATGCATGGTGATTTCTGTTGTTATTCCATTCCTTATTATACTCAGTTGGTTAAAGTTTTGACTTCTATACTCCATGAAATTAGTAGAATATCCTTGATATTTGCGCTTCATCCAGTATCTTTTCATGGAAATTTTCTTCTGAGCATTCTTGAATTTTACACCACAAAACAGTATCGTGTTGACAATTTGGACGTTAAAAATTCCTGGACAAATTAATTCTTGAACTTGTTTTATTGAAATTCTTATATCATTGTCATCATCCTCATGTTTATGTTATGTTGAAAGTCATCTGTGGCCTGTAGTGCATAGATGGACTTGGTATGATTATGACCAGGGATTATTCGGTATAATCATGACCGTAATATTACAAATGATGTGGAAAAAGTCCTCATTGGCCCGTAGTGCATTGATGGACAGTTTTTGGTATGATTATGGCTATGGATTCTCTTCGGCCGTAGTGCAAAGATGAATTGTTTTATGGCATGATCAGGACCGTTGATGAAAACACATTATCTTTGGCCCATAGTGCATGGATAATTCGTGGTCGTGATACTAAAGAATATCCTTGGCCTGTAGTGCATGGATGATTTAATGATGTGGATTATTTATTGAGCTGAGTCCAAGCGATAAAAGTGATTAAAAACTTTTTAAATCATAAAAGATAGTAGATTCTATTCTCTACTTGACTCTTTTAATGGATTGTTTGATCCGTTGCTGTTAAACTTGATGTCTATTATATTTTATCAGTTTAACATTGTTGGAGGCTAATGATAATTTATTCTGCATTATCTTAGTCATAATATTTCTTACTGGGCTAGTTGAGCTCACCCTTTCTTTCACTGTTCTCTTCAGGAAATGAGAACATAGCAGGGACTAGTCGGGGAATGGAGTGACGGTCCAGAGGATAGCATTAGTAGTCCTCACTATTCTGTGAAATAGTGTATTAATAATTGTAATGAGGACTCCTTTTGAGTTTGTATGATCTCTAGTAGATAAAAATTGTATTCAAACTCACAGTTATGTTTTGTCGTATTGTACACGACAGTTGTATTAATAAGTTGTATTTAAATGATGTACCATGTATCTGGCGACCCAAGATGGGTGATGTATACATAATTTTGGGGGCGTCACAGTTGGTATCAGAGCTTAGGGATATGATCCCTGGCTAAGATGTGAGACTAGAACTAGGAGGGGAAGAGACGGGGAATTCCTTCGCTAATATGGCCTACTTAAATTTATTTTGTATTTAATTGGTCGGTCAAAGTATAGGGATAATATGTGATATGTTATTTAACCCTTGTTTTGTTGCAGTGTTTGAAAATGGCATCCGAGAATGTTGAGATTATCAATGGAGCACAGGAGACCGTTGAGTCTCCACAGATCAATAATCAGGATAATGTGCAACTAGAGGACAATACTCCTCATGAAAATAATAACACCGATGAAATGGTGAATGATGGGATGGTTAGAGGCTTTATGCAATTCATGCAACAACAGGCTAAGGCAGCTCCTGTCCAAAATACAGGTAGAAATACTGATAACTCTCGGACGGTCACCGCTAAGCAGTTTAAGGAGCAATTCATGCAACAACGGGAGAAGGCGGCTCCTGTTCATAATGCAGGAGGAAACAATGGCAACCCATGGTTGGTCACCGCTAAGCAATTCAAGGAGCTGGGACCACCAGAGTTTTTTGGAAAGCCAGAACCACTTAAGGCGGAGACGTGGTTAAAGCAGATCACCAAGATATTTGATGTCTTGGGATGCTCAGAGGAGCAAAAGGTTCCATTCGCCACCTTTATGTTGCGTGAAGAAGGAGATCATTGATGGGAATCTGTAAAACGTACCCAGACTGACGCACTCAAGATGTCTTGGGAAAAGTTCCAAGAGCTGTTCAACGAAAAGTACTTTTCTGAAAGTATTCGTCACATGAAGGAGGTAGAGTTTATCAAGCTGGAGCAAAACAATATGATCGTGTCGCAGTATGAGGCTAAGTTTGCGGAGTTGTCCAGGTTTGCATCCCATTTGGTCGATAATGAGGAGCGAATGGCGCGAATGTTTCTGCGAGGTTAGAAACCCGATATATGTCAATACCTCATTTCTCACAAAATTTGTTTATATTCAGATATTGTGAATAGGGCTCAGTTAGTGGAGCGCGATAATGAGTCATCGCAACTAAAAGGTAATGACCAGCAACACGATAATAATCATACCGGTGGCAATGGCCATCGGAACAGTGATAACTATCGCAGGGGAAATTATCATGCCAAGAATGGTAACCACTTCGGTGGAAATCATGGCCAAGATAATAGAAATGGACATTTCAAGAAGAGGAGATTTAACAATGATGGAAAGACGTCAGCACCAGCAACCGTTGTTAAGGAAGGAGAAAGACCACCTATCATATGCTTCAAATGCGGAGGGGAGGGACACATCAGTCCAAATTGCGCGATGTCGTCCAAAGCATGTTATAATTGTGGAAGAGAAGGCCACTTAGCCCGATTTTGTCGTTCACCGAAGACAAATTCAACTAGAATGGAGGCACCAAAGGCTGTCCCAGAAAAGCCAAAGTCGGTAGGTTAAGAGAGAGCGTTTTTTTTCTCGTGACGAGGAACCTGAATAAAATTATCACGGGTAAGTTAATCATAAGCTCTTACGAAGTTTATACCGTGTTAGATACCGGTTCTACTCACTCTTTTATTTCACCTAGTTGTGTTCAATGTTTGTACTTAACTCCGGAGAAGTTAAACGTTGATTTATCTATTGAAACTCCATTGGGAGAAACCTTCGTTACCTCCACTATTTATAAATCTTATTTGATTCAAATCGACACTTTCACGTTACGTGTTGATCTTGTCTCTTTGAAAATACTTAACTTTGATGCAATTTTAGGAAACGATTGGTTAACTACTCATCGTATTTTTCGTAAGGTTGTTAGCTTTCATATTCCTAACCAACCTATTGTGCGAATTCAAGCAACCAAACCACTAAATTCAATCATTGTCATATCAAGCCATAAGTAAAGAGCCCCGATCCTTTTGTTGATGACTTTCTTGTGTGGAATGCACCGAAGAAAGACTTTCTGTAGGCGACGTCGTGAATGACGATAACAAGTTGATAGGTATCATTGTGAGGTGCTATCTAGGTTAAGGGATAGAAGTCATAGTTGGTATCAATGTGACGTACTATCCAAGTCTTGGATGAGAGTAACAGTTTTGAATTATATTTTTATCATTAATAAATCTCTTGACGTATTCCTGAAGACTTCTTAGCTTACCCCAGAGCGTGAAATCGAATTTTGTATTGACACCAGTACATAACCCATTTCTTAAACCCTCAAAATAATTTTTTCAACTAAAACGAAAGTAACATGCACCAAAGACGTTGACTCGAGCTGTTGAAGATTACGATCGTACTATTCAATATCATCGAGGAAGAGCGAACGTGGTAGCTGACGTGTTGAGTAGAAGATCGTATGCGTTTACAAGTGCGATGTTGTTAACATAAAGACTCATTTCGTATAACTTGCAAATGATGAAGATAGAGTTAAAGACTCTAGGGACCCACGTGAAGATAACGAATATATGATTAAAATTGACTTTAATCGATAAAGTTAAAGACGCTCAAGCTACATACCCGAATCTTATGAATGTGAAGAAGAAGGTTCAAGAGTGTGTTATTTTAGAAGCAAGAGTTGCTGAAGAGAGGAAATCTCAACCCTCGATTTAATTGGCCCATTTGAAATCCTCGATTGAGTAGGAACTGTGGCTTATAGACTCGTTTTACCGCCAAATATATTGCGTGTTCATAACGTTTTTTTTTTCATATCGATGTTAAGTAAATATGTGGACGACCCGAACCACATTATTAATTAAGAACCGGACGAGATAGCGGATGATTTAACATTTGAAGAGATACGTGTTACAATCTTGGATAAGAAGAATCGTATTCAACACTCAAAGGTTATATCTCAAGAGTTCGAATTTGAAGTGAAGTCAAGGTATCCTCACATGTTCGGCATACCAGGTACGTACGTAAATTTCGAGGGCGAAATTCCATAAGGAGGGGAGATTGTTAAACCCCAGATTTTATGAATAAAGAATTAATTTTCTCGAAATAATTTTTTATATTATGGTGTGAATTTGAGATAATATTATAGTTGTGGGTAGTATTTATAAATTTTGCAAAGTATGCAAGTTGTTATATTATATTCGATTGGTCATGGAATATTCTTTGTGTCGAAAAATAATCGTACGACGGTACAATTATTGGTGTACCCCACAACGGAATTATTGTCGGATTGAGAAAACGACAAAAATATTTTAATGAAAATAACGGCGGAAGTTTTACCGTTGATACTGTTGAACTACTGGGTAGTAAAAGTACAGTAATACGCGTTGTGGCATAGTAGCACACGGTATTGATTATTGATATTTATGTGAGAAGTTGCTCAGTTTGATTCAATTATTGTCGATTAATAATATGAATTATTATAGCGATAATGACGTTTTGTTTTATTCGTATTATTAACGTAATAAAACAGAAACATCTTTTTATATAAAACAGAATACTTTATTAAAGTTATTTTATAAATAGAATATATTATATTTTATTATGCATAGTGTTGCATAGTATTTTGCATAGTGTTGCATAGTGTTTGCATAGTAAAAATCTTTTTATATAAATAGAATATATTATATTTTATTTAAAAGAGTTTTTGTTAAATATGGACCGTCAGATTAAAGTAAATCAATCTGGACCGTTCATGGATTAGTTACTATGCATTTCATTTTCCTATAAATAGAAGCTCATTCTTTCATTATTTTCTTACGAATTCACTGAACTCCAGAGAGAGAAACTCTAGAGAGATAGAAGAAAAGCTTTCTGCTACTTAACTTTTCTTTTCCTATATCCAGTTTCTGTTACGGTAAGGGGTGTTATTCTTTCTTATTCATGAAGAGAACTGTTGTTATTCCATTTCTTTTTATTCTGTTGGAATAACCTGTATACGCGGTCTACCCTATACTTGGTGACATTCTTCTATTATTCTGTTGGAACATCCTGTCTGTGTGTTTTACACCGGACCTGGTTCCGTCTTTATTATTATTCCGTTGGAACATCCTGTCTGTGTGTTTTACACCGGACCTGGTTCCGTCTTTATTATTATTCCGTTGGAACATCCTGTCTGTGTGTTTTACACCGGACCTGGTTCCGTCTTTATTATTCTGTTAGAACATCCTGTCGGTGTGAATTTCACCTGACCTGGTTCCGTTATTATTATTCTGTTGGAATAACCTGTCTATGCGAAGTTCCGCATGCATGGTGATTTCTGTTGTTATTCCATTCCTTATTATACTCAGTTGGTTAAAGTTTTGACTTCTATACTCCGTGAAATTAGTAGAATATCCTTGATATTTGCGCTTCATCCAGTATCTTTTCATGGAAATATTTTTCTGAGCATTCTTGAATTTTACACCACAAAACAGTATCGTGTTGACAATTTGGACGTTAATAATTCCTGGACAAATTAATTCTTGAACTTGTTTTATTGAAATTCTTATATCATTGTCATCATCCTCATGTTTATGTTATGTTGAAAGTCATCTGTGGCCTGTAGTGCATAGACGGACTTGGTATGATTATGACCAGGGATTATTCGGTATAATCATGACCGTAATATTACAAATGATGTGGAAAAAGTCCTCATTGGCCCGTAGTGCATTGATGGACAGTTTTTGGTATGATTATGGCTATGGATTCTCTTCGATCGTAGTGCAAAGATGAATTATTTTATGGCATGATCAGGACCGTTGATGAAAACACATTATCTTTGGCCCGTAGTGCATGGATAATTCGTGGTCGTGGTACTAAAGAATATCCTTGGCCTGTAGTGCAGGGATGATTTAATGATGTGGATTATTTATTGAGCTGAGTCCAAGCAATAAAAGTGATTAAAAACTTTTTAAATCAAAGAAGATAGTAGATTCTATTCTCTACTTGACTCTTTTAATGGATTGTTTGATCTGTTGCTGTTAAACTTGATGTCTATTATATTTTATCAGTTTAACATTGTTGGAGGCTAATGATAATTTATTCTGCATTATCTTAGTCATAATATTTCTTACTGGGCTAGTTGAGCTCACCCTTTCTTTCACTGTTCTCTTCAGGAAATGAGAACATAGCAGGGACTAGTCGGGGAATGGAGTGACGGTCCAGAGGATAGCATTAGTAGTCCTCACTATTCTGTGAAATAGTGTATTAATAATTGTAATGAGGACTCCTTTTGAGTTTGTATGATCTCTAGTAGACAAAAATTGTATTCAAACTCACAGTTATGTTTTGTCGTATTGTACACGACAGTTGTATTAATAAGTTGTATTTAAATGATGTACCATGTATCTGGCGACCCAAGATGGGTGATGTATACATAATTTTGGGGGCGTCACAGTTGGTATCAGAGCTTAGGGATATGATCCCTGGCTAAGAGGTGAGACTAGAACTAGGAGGGGAAGAGACGGGGAATTCCTTCTCTAATATGGCCTACTTAAATTTATTTTGTATTTAATTGGTCGGTCAAAGTATAGGGATAATATGTGATATGTTATTTAACCCTTGTTTTGTGGCAGTGTTTGAAAATGGCATCCGAGAATGTTGAGATTATCAATGGAGCACAGGAGACCGTTGAGTCTCCACAGATCAATAATCAGGATAATGTGCAACTAGAGGACAATACTCCTCATGAAAATAATAACACCGATGAAATGGTGAATGATGGGATGGTTAGAGGCTTTATGCAATTCATGCAACAACAGGCTAAGGCAGCTCCTGTCCAAAATGCAGGTAGAAATACTGATAACTCTCGGACGGTCACCGCTAAGCAGTTTAAGGAGCAATTCATGCAACAACGGGAGAAGGCGGCTCCTGTTCATAATGCAGGAGGAAACAATGGCAACCCATGGTTGGTCACCGCTAAGCAATTCAAGGAGCTGGGACCACCAGAGTTTTTTGGAAAGCCAGAACCACTTAAGGTGGAGACGTGGTTAAAGCAGATCACCAAGATATTTGATGTCTTGAGATGCTCAGAGGAGCAAAAGGTTCCATTCGCCACCTTTATGTTGCGTGAAGAAGGAGATCATTGGTGGGAATCTGTAAAACATACCCAGACTGACGCACTCAAGATTTCTTGGGAAAAGTTCCAAGAGCTGTTCAACGAAAAGTACTTTCCTAAAAGTATTCGTCACATGAAGGAGGTAGAGTTTATCAAGCTGGAGCAAAACAATATGACCGTGTCGCAGTATGAGGCTAAGTTTGCGGAGTTGTCCAGGTTTGCATCCCATTTGGTCGATAATGAGGAGCGAATGGCGCGAATGTTTCTGCGAGGTTTGAAACCCGATATACGTCAATACCTCATTTCTCACAAAATTTGTTTATATTCAGATATTGTGAATAGGGCTCAGTTAGTGGAGCGCGATAATGAGTCATCGCAACCAAAAGGTAATGACCAGCAACACGATAATAATCATACCGGTGGCAATGGCCATCGGAACAGTGATAACTATCGCGGGGGAAATTATCATGCCAAGAATGGTAACCACTTCGGTGGTAATCATGGCCAAGATAATAGAAATGGACATTTCAAGAAGAGGAGATTCAACAATGATGGAAAGACGTCAGCACCAGCAACCGTTGTTAAGGAAGGAGAAAGACCACCTATCATATGCTTCAAATGCGGAGGGGAGGGACACATCAGTCCAAATTGCGCGATGTCGTCCAAAGCATGTTATAATTGTGGAAGAGAAGGCCACTTAGCCCGATTTTGTCGTTCACCGAAGACAAATTCAACTAGGATGGAGGCACCAAAGGCTGTCCCAGAAAAGCCAAAGTCGGTAGGTTAAGAGAGAGCGTTTTTTTTCTCGTGACGAGGAACCTGAAAAAAATTATCACGGGTAAGTTAATCATAAGCTCTTACGAAGTTTATACCGTGTTAGATACCGATTCTACTCACTCTTTTATTTCACCTAGTTGTGTTCAATGTTTGTACTTAACTCCGGAGAAGTTAAACATTGATTTATCTATTGAAACTCCATTGGGAGAAACCTTCGTTACCTCCACTATTTATAAATCTTATTTGATTCAAATCGACACTTTCACGTTACGTGTTGATCTTGTCTCTTTGAAAATACTTAACTTTGATGCAATTTTAGGAAACGATTGGTTAACTACTCATCGTATTTTTCGTAAGGTTGTTAGCTTTCATATTCCTAACCAACCTATTGTGCGAATTCAAGCAACCAAACCACTAAATTCAATCATTGTCATATCAAGCCATAAGTAAAGAGCCCCGATCCTTTTGTTGATGACTTTCTTGTGTGGAATGCACCGAAGCCAAACTTTCTGTAGGCGACGTCGTGAATGACGATAATAAGTTGATAGGTATCATTGTGAGGTGCTATCTAGGTTAAGGGATAGAAGTCATAGTTGGTATCAATGTGACGTACTATCCAAGTCTTGGATGAGAGTAACAGTTTTGAATTATATTTTTATCATTAATAAATCTCTTGACGTATTCCTGAAGACTTCTTAGCTTACCCCAGAGCGTGAAATCGAATTTTGTATTGACACCAGTACATAACCCATTTCTTAAACCCTCAAAATAATTTTTTCAACTAAAACGAAAGTAACATGCACCAAAGACGTTGACTCGAGCTGTTGAAGATTACGATCGTACTATTCAATATCATCGAGGAAGAGCGAACGTGGTAGCTGACGTGTTGAGTAGAAGATCGTATGCGTTTACAAGTGCGATGTTGTTAACATAAAGACTCATTTCGTATAACTTGAAAATGATGAAGATAGAGTTAAAGACTCTAGGGACCCACGTGAAGATAACGAATATACGATTAAAATTGACTTTAATCGATAAAGTTAAAGACGCTCAAGCTACATACCCGAATCTTATGAATGTGAAGAAGAAGGTTCAAGAGTGTGTTATTTTAGAAGCAAGAGTTGCTGAAGAGAGGAAATCTCAACCCTCGATTTAATTGGCCCATTTGAAATCCTCGATTGAGTAGGAACTGTGGCTTATAGACTCGTTTTACCGCCAAATATATTGCGTGTTCATAACGTTTTTTTTTTCGTATCGATGTTAAGTAAATATGTGGACGACCCGAACCACATTATTAATTTAGAAACGTACGAGATAGCGGATGATTTAACGTTTGAAGAGATACGTGTTACAATCTTGGATAAGAAGAATCGTATTCAACACTCAAAGGTTATATCTCAAGAGTTCGAATTTGAAGTGAAGTCAAGGTATCCTCACATGTTCGGCATACTAGGTACGTACGTAAATTTCGAGGGCGAAATTCCATAAGGAGGGGAGATTGTGAAACCCCAGATTTTATGAATAAAGAATTAATTTTCTCGAAATAATTTTTTATATTATGGTGTGAATTTGAGATAATATTATAGTTGTGGGTAGTATTTATAAATTTTGCAAAGTATGCAAGTTGTTATATTATATTCGATTGGTCATGGAATATTCTTTGTGTCGAAAAATATTCGTACGACGGTACAATTATTGGTGGACCCCACAACGGAATTATTGTCGGATTGAGAAAACGACAAAAATATTTTATTGAAAATAACGGCGGAAGTTTTACCGTTGATACTGTTGAACTACTGGATAGTAAAAGTACAGTAATACGCGTTGTGGCATAGTAGCACACGGTATTGATTATTGGTATTTATGTGAGAAGTTGCTCAGTTTGATTCAATTATTGTCGATTAATAATATGAATTATTATAGCGATAATGACGTTTTGTTTTATTCGTATTATTAACGTAATAAAACAGAAACATCTTTTTATATAAAACAGAATACTTTATTAAAGTTATTTTATAAATAGAATATATTATATTTTATTATGCATAGTGTTGCATAGTATTTTGCATAGTGTTGCATAGTGTTTGCATAGTAAAAATCTTTTTATATAAATAGAATATATTATATTTTATTTAAAAGATTTTTCGTTAAATATGGACCGTTAGATTAAAGTAAATCAATCTGGACCGTTCATGGATTAGTTACTATGCATTTCATTTTTCTATAAATAGAAACTCATTCTTTCATTATTTTCTTACGAATTCACTGAACTCCAGAGAGAGAAACTCTAGAGAGAGAAACTATAGAGAGATAGAAGAAAAGCTTTCTGCTACTTAACTTTTCTTTTCCTATATCCAGTTTCTGTTACGGTAAGGGGTGTTATTCTTTCTTATTCATGAAGAGAACTGTTGTTATTCCATTTCTTTTTATTCTGTTGGAATAACCTGTATACGCGGTCTACCCTATACTTGGTGACTGAAAGTATTATGCATACAAGCCAATCATGTATGATGATAAAGCATATACTGTGTAATCAATCTTATTTATTTATTAATAAAAGAATTATTTATTAAAGGCATTTATTATCTACATGGTGCTGTTTTAATAATATGTGGTAAACCCATAGTTTTAAGCAATGCTTTTAGAATCATGATGAGATCATGCTAATGAGATCTAAATTCTTAGATAGCTTAAAACTAAAATGTTCCCAATCAATGGATTACTAAAAAGGGGATTAGTGAATCCGGATAGATTGGTACGTACGTTGCTTGCTCATTGGATGAGGATGATTGATCTCATGATCATTTGTGTGGAGACACTAAAGCAAGTATGTAGGTGCTTATTAGAGAATAAGTTCACTGAACGTGACTCGCTAAGGAATACCTAATGGAGTTTTACATGCCTGTCAATAGGAATTCCTGTAGTGATAGTAGTACAAATGATCCTTAGACTTGAGATCGTCATAGTATCTTATATATAATTAATTACACTTTGACTTATTCCTTAAGACTCTTAGAGTATATCAAAGGGTATGCTTGGGTGTAATAAGTTATATATGAAGATAATGAATGATCAATAAAGAATCTACCACTTCTAGTAAAAGAAGAGAAATGTCCTATGTGATTCGATAAATGACAACCCAGGAATCCTTGGCCAAGGTGGAATAAATTAGAAAGCAGTTTCTAATTTACATTCATTAGGAGTTGTGCATTTAGGAATCGAAATACATATAATTAAATAAAATAAGACTTGACAGTAATTCCATGTCTTATATTTAATTGGGACATTGTATGGTGGAAAGATTGAATTGTACGGTAACTATTTACTCAAAGGTTCTTTTATGATTAATGTTGAAATCTATATTATCTGGAAAGTCGTTGATCGCTAGGGAGGCTTATCCCTATTGTAGAATAAATATTATTTATTTAAATAAATTATTCGTTTAATTTATTTATTTAAATGAGATTAGAATTGTTCTAATTGATTTATTCACAACCGGTTTAATATGGAGAACCTAAAGGGTCACACCATAAAAGGAAGAATAATTATTTAAGAAGTTAATGGCATAATCGTAATAATATATTAAGTATATTTAATTTAATCTATGGTGATAGAATAAATTAAATAGCTTAATATTTATTGTTTAATATTTTAGAAATATTAAATATAAATTAATAAGAGGAGTCTTATTAATATTATTACAATTATTATTATTTTAATTTCTAAAAGAGTTTAGGAATTAATTTAATATAAGTACTCTCATTTATTCCTAATAGGATTAGGAGGAAAAATTAGTTAAAGGAGTTTAATTAATTATCCCTAATTGGATTAGGGAGCCCATTTAATTAAAAGAGTTTAATTAAATAAAAATACCTTATTTTAATTAAAATAGGGTTACCTGATATCTTTATAAGAGGAGTCTTATATCAGATATCAAATATACGTAATTCCTAGAGTTGGAGAGTACGCCTCCTTTTCTATACAGATAGGAAAAACTAGGGTTTGAGCCAATATCCCTTCTTCTTGAAAATTCTTCTTCCTTGGTGGATCACCTATAGAGGCCATACACTTGGGTGGCTTACATTGATCAAAGGAAGGAATCTACCCGGAGATTCAAGGAGATCGCGGAGAAATAGGAGGTGAACTCGTACCTGAGGAAGCTCGTTTCTACAAGGGTATGATTTCATAATTTCTTATTCTTCGATTAATTAATAATATCCATAAAGAATGATCCGGGTAATTGGTTTGTGAAAAATTTTTAAAATCTGATTTTATTACGCTTCCGCTATTTTTGCAATTTGATTGCTACTTTGATTTTCACAAATCCTATCAGTGGTATCAGAGCCAAACTTTATGCGAATTATTAATTATTTTGATTCCATATATGTATGGGTATTAATTTAGAATAATTTATTGGGCATAAATTGTTGTATAAAATTATTATTTAAAAAAAAAAAAAAAAAAAAAAAACTGTTCGCGTCATACGCGAAGTCTCTGTTGCTGAATTTTTTTTTTTTTAAATTGCCGGAAAACGTTTTCGGAAAATCCTTGGATGATTCAATCCGTGGGTGTGAATCCGGATGACATGTCATGATTGAGTCATGTGGCTGTTTTTTTTTTTCTTTAAAAGTCACATGTATCAGCAGGTTGTCTTTTGTTTTGGCATCTTGCTGGTCCTTTTTAAAAAAAAAAAAAAAAAAAAAAAAAAACGTGTACATGTGTGTGATTCCAAGAAGTGCTGTAATATATATATATTGTTTCTATTATATATATATATATATATATATATATATATATATATATATATATAACCGTACGGTTATATTATACATATATATAAATATATATATATTAATTTAATAATTTTATAATTAAAATTAAAGAGTTTATTTTAATCTTGAAATTGGATTTCATGCAACATAAAATTGCCCATTAAATGATACTCATATATATATGGAATGATTTTATTTATTGATACATATGGTGATATGTATGTTAATAAATGGGATTGATTATGGACAATTGACCAATGTGATTGGATTTATTTTAGTTGGATGTTTGAATGAATGGGTTTTATTAAATGGGGTCTGCGTACCTCGTCTTTTCTGATTTTCTTCTTGATGTAAATTCTATCTCTCTCCTATGTACTTCCCCTTGACTGCTGATCAAGGTTTCTATTTAAATTAAATAGTTTAATGTAATAGGATTAGTTAGAATTTTTTCGAAGAGCCAGAGATCAAGGAGCGTTTGAAGACCCGTTTGTAATGGAGCCCGGGTTTAAATGTAATAGTTATATTTAAATGTTTATTCTTGCACCCTAGGGTTTGACCTTTTGGTTCACTTGATGGCTCTAGTGAACCAAACTAGAATAAAGTCCATAATCAATCCGGGTAGAATATAGTATTCTATATGTGCATGCTAGTATTATATATATTATATATTATGCAAACATGCTACGCATGTTTAATAATATGACGCGTATTTTATATATATATTTGCATGCGCGCTAAACAAGATGAGACAAATAATAACAAACCCCTCAATAAAATTATATTAAGTTGTAACGTTCAAAGATATTTGGAATATCGAACGTCGCCTTCTAGCATGATAAAAATAATAGAGCATTGAATATTTAATATGAGTTTGTTGTGCACACACAAGGCGAGTATTAAATATTTGAGATGTTATTTTTATTACATTTGATGTTTATAAGGAATTGAACATTACCGCTTTGTTGTGCACACACAAGGGTTGTAGTTTTCTCTTCACTTATATGGAAATGCTGGGTATGACTTAACTTAAATTATTTTAGTTCGGATGTGCACACACTTGACCATTATGATTTAAGAGGCAAAATATAAGGAGTTACATGATGATGTAATTGACAATAGTTGTCTACCTATTTATTTATATATAGTTTGTTGTGCACACACAAGGCTATATACATTTGAAATGGGATCCTTATTCTCACTAGCAAATCTTTAATTAGATATTGCCGAACTATATTCATGAGGGTAATATAGTTTGAAGAAAATAGTGGGAGATACCAATATAAAATAAGACCTAATTTATTTTGGTAATTAATTAAATAAATGTTTGCTAAAATATTGTCTTTTTACATGCAGAATTTTGAAAATGTCACATTCACTAATTTCACTGCGTAGCATACTTGATGCTAACAAACTGACCGGACCGAACTACACGGACTGGTTAAGGAATCTGAGAATTGTTCTCACTGCTGAAAAGATTTCTTATGTCCTAAATTCGCCCGTACCTGCAAAAGTTGCAGAGACAGCCTCTGAGGAAGAGATTGCTACTTTTAAACAGTGGCAAGATGATGCATCTGTGGCTCAATGCATCATGCTCGCATCCATGAGTAACGAGCTTCAGCGTCAGCATGAAAACATGGATGCTCCTACTATACTGCTGCACCTGCAAGAGCTGTATGGTGAGCAAAGTAGGACTGCAAGATATCAGATATCTAAGGAGCTCTTCCGATCTCGGATGACCGAGGGTACTACTGTTGAGACTCATGTCCTAAAGATGATCAATCTGATTGAACGTCTTGGACAGCTTGGGTTCGTCATGGATGGGGAGTTGAGTCAAGATTTGATCTTGCAGTCACTCCCTGACACCTTCTCACAATTTGTTGTGAATTTTCACATGAATAAGTTGGACGTCAGCTTGCCTGAGTTACTTAACATGTTGAAAACTGCTGAAGGTCACTTCCCATCCAAGAAGAACCATGTCTTACTGGTGGATGATTCTTCCAAGAAAAGGAAGAGGCCCAAGGTATCTTCTGAAAAGAAGAAATCCAAGAAGGCTAAGGGAAAGGCGAAAGTGAAGGATCAAAAGAAACCTGATCCAGATAGCAAAGGAATTTGCTTCCATTGCAACAAGCCGGGTCACTGGAAGAGGAATTGCAAGGATTATCTTGCGGAAAAAAAGCAGAAGAAGCTTGGAGAAGCTTCGAATCCTAATCAAGGTTTGTTTATGATTGAAATTAATTTTTCTGAAAGTCAATCTTCTACTTGGGTATTGGATACCGGCTGTGGTTCTCACATATGTAATAATATGCAGGGACTGGTCAGAAGTAGAAAGCTGAGCAAGGATGAGATCGTCCTACGAGTGGGAAATGGAGCAAAGGTTGCTGCATTAGCTGTAGGAACTTATTATTTAGCACTGCCTACGGGCAAGTCCATTAGTTTAAATAATTGTTATTTTGTTCCGTCACTTATTAGAAACATTATTTCAATATCTGTATTGGATATGGATGGTTTTGACATTATAATAAAGAACAATAGTTGTTCTATTTATAATAATAATGTTTTATATGGTGTTGGTAATTTACGAAATGGACTTTACATTCTTGACTTGCATGAAAATATACTTCAAATTGAACAAACTAAGAAAAGGAAAAGAGATGATGTTAATTATACCTATATGTGGCACTGTAGACTTGGTCATATTAATGAAACAAGATTATCTAAGTTGTATAAAGATGGGCTCCTAGAGCTATCGGATTATGAATCATATCCAACTTGTGAATCTTGTCTCATGGGAAAAATGACTAAATCTCCTTTTAGTGGAAAAGGAGAAAGAGTTACAGAGTTGTTAGCGTTAGTACACACAGATGTATGTGGACCTATGACAACGAATGCACGAGGAGGGTATTCTTATTTTATTACATTCACTGATGATCACTCAAGATTTGGATATGTGTATTTAATGAAATACAAATCTGAATCATTTGAAAAGTTCAAAGAGTTCAGAAGTGAAGTAGAGAAACAAACGGGAAAAAGTATTAAGATTCTTCGATCAGATCGAGGTGGTGAATACTTAAGCAGTGAGTTTCTCGATTGTCTCAAAGAAAATGGTATAATTTCACAATGGACTCCACCAGGGACGCCACAGCTGAATGGTGTGTCTGAAAGGAGAAATCGAACACTGTTGGACATGGTTCGTTCCATGATGAGTTTTACCGATCTTCCGGTGTCATTCTGGGGATATGCTCTAGAAGCTGCCATATATCTACTAAATAAGGTTCCCTCAAAATCCATCCCTAAGACCCCATATGAAATGTGGACAGAAAAAAAACCTAGTCTTAAGCATGTTAAGATTTGGGGATGTCCAGCTTATGTGAAAAAGTTTCAGAACGATAAGCTTGGGGCAAGATCTGATAAGTGTACTTTTGTGGGATATCCTAAAGAAAGTTTAGGATATTATTTTTTCAATCCTACTGAACAAAAGGTGTTTGTTGCCAAACATGCTGCCTTCTTGGAAAAGGAGTTTATCCTTGAAGGGGTCAGTGGGAGGAAAATAGATCTTGAAGAAATTCAAGAACCACAAACCACTACAGATCAAAGTGAGGTACCTAACCAAGTAGAGATTCCTTCTGTACCACACCCTATTCGTAAATCTGGAAGAGTACCAAAGATACCAGAGAGGTATGGACTTGTCATAGAAGATGACAATGAGGTACGCATCATAGATGATGATGATCCATTGACTTACGAACAGGCTATGAGTAGTAAAGACTCAGAGAAGTGGCAAGAAGCCATGAAATCCGAGATGGACTCCATGTATGAGAACCAAGTATGGACTTTGGTTTCACCACCTGAAGGCATTAAGCCTATTGGGTGTAAATGGGTATTTAAAAGAAAGACTGGAGCAGACGGCAAGGTAGAGACCTATAAGGCCCGACTGGTCGCAAAAGGTTTCAAACAAAGACAAGGAGTTGACTATGACGAAACCTTCTCACCAGTAGCAATGCTCAAGTCCATTCGGATTTTGCTTGCGATTGCAGCTTACCATGACTACGAAATCTGGCAGATGGACGTGAAAACGGCCTTCCTCAATGGGAAACTTGAGGAGGATGTGTATATGACACAACCAGAGGGATTTGTTTCAAAGGTTGGAACAAATCAAGTCTGTAAGCTACAACGATCCATTTATGGATTGAAGCAAGCTTCTCGTAGGTGGAACATCCGTTTTGATGAGACAATCAAAAAGTTTGATTTTATCAAAAATGAGGATGAACCATGTGTGTACAAGAAGGTAAGTGGGAGCGCTGTTTCATTCCTTGTATTATATGTTGATGATATATTACTGATAGGGAATGATATTCCTATGCTACAATCAATTAAAATCTGGTTATCTAAACACTTCTCCATGAAGGACTTGGGAGAAGCATCCTATATTTTGGGGATAAAGATCTATAGAGATAGATCTAAAAGGATGCTTGGCTTGTCCCAAGGAACGTACATTGACTCGATGCTAAAGAGGTTTAGCATGGAAGATTCCAAAAGAGGTCTCATGCCGATGAGCCATGGAATACATCTCTCCAAGAAACAGGCCCCAAAGACACCTGAAGAGAGAGACTGTATGAGTAAGATTCCTTATGCTTCAGCAATAGGATCTATCATGTATGGTATGATATGTACTAGACCAGATGTCGCTCATGCACTTAGTGTAACAAGCAGATATCAGTCGAATCCAGGAGAAGAACACTGGAAGGCAGTGAAAAATATCCTAAAGTACTTAAGAAGAACTAAGGATGTATTTCTTGTCTACGGTGGGTCTGAATTGAAACTAGAGGGCTTCACAGACTCAAGTTTTCAAACAGACCAAGATGACAGTAAATCCGTTTCGGGGTATGTGTTTACCTTAAACGGTGGCGCAGTGAGTTGGAAGAGTTCCAAACAGCAAATAGTTGCTGATTCAGTGACAGAGGCAGAGTACATAGCTGCAAGTGAAGCTGCAAAGGAAGCTGTTTGGATGAAGAAGTTCATTACCGAACTTGGTGTGGTTCCTAGCATTACAGGACCAGTGCCTTTATTCTGTGACAACACTGGAGCTGTTGCGCAGGCTAAGGAACCCAGGTCTCATCAAAAATCCAAACATGTGTTGCGGCGATTTCATTTGATCAGAGAGATCATTGAAAGAGGAGACGTCACCCTGGAGCGTGTGGACTCTCAAGACAATATTGCAGATCCATTTACTAAAGCGTTAACACAACAGCAGTTTGATCGCCACTTAGAGAAGATGGGTATGAGATACCACGGCGATTGGCTTTAGTGCAAGTGGGAGATTGAAAGTATTATGCATACAAGCCAATCATGTATGATGATAAAGCATATACTGTGTAATCAATCTTATTTATTTATTAATAAAAGAATTATTTATTAAAGGCATTTATTATCTACATGGTGCTGTTTTAATAATATGTGGTAAACCCATAGTTTTAAGCAATGCTTTTAGAATCATGATGAGATCATGCTAATGAGATCTAAATTCTTAGATAGCTTAAAACTAAAATGTTCCCAATCAATGGATTACTAAAAAGGGGATTAGTGAATCCGGATAGATTGGTACGTACGTTGCTTGCTCATTGGATGAGGATGATTGATCTCATGATCATTTGTGTGGAGACACTAAAGCAAGTATGTAGGTGCTTATTAGAGAATAAGTTCACTGAACGTGACTCGCTAAGGAATACCTAATGGAGTTTTACATGCCTGTCAATAGGAATTCCTGTAGTGATAGTAGTACAAATGATCCTTAGACTTGAGATCGTCATAGTATCTTATATATAATTAATTACACTTTGACTTATTCCTTAAGACTCTTAGAGTATATCAAAGGGTATGCTTGGGTGTAATAAGTTATATATGAAGATAATGAATGATCAATAAAGAATCTACCACTTCTAGTAAAAGAAGAGAAATGTCCTATGTGATTCGATAAATGACAACCCAGGAATCCTTGGCCAAGGTGGAATGAAATTAGAAAGCAGTTTCTAATTTGCATTCATTAGGAGTTGTGCATTTAGGAATCGAAATACATATAATTAAATAAAATAAGACTTGACAGTAATTCCATGTCTTATATTTAATTGGGACATTGTATGGTGGAAAGATTGAATTGTACGGTAACTATTTACTCAAAGGTTCTTTTATGATTAATGTTGAAATCTATATTATCTGGAAAGTCGTTGATCGCTAGGGAGGCTTATCCCTATTGTAGAATAAATATTATTTATTTAAATAAATTATTCGTTTAATTTATTTATTTAAATGAGATTAGAATTGTTCTAATTGATTTATTCACAACCGGTTTAATATGGAGAACCTAAAGGGTCACACCATAAAAGGAAGAATAATTATTTAAGAAGTTAATGGCATAATCGTAATAATATATTAAGTATATTTAATTTAATCTATGGTGATAGAATAAATTAAATAGCTTAATATTTATTGTTTAATATTTTAGAAATATTAAATATAAATTAATAAGAGGAGTCTTATTAATATTATTACAATTATTATTATTTTAATTTCTAAAAGAGTTTAGGAATTAATTTAATATAAGTACTCTCATTTATTCCTAATAGGATTAGGAGGAAAAATTAGTTAAAGGAGTTTAATTAATTATCCCTAATAGGATTAGGGAGCCCATTTAATTAAAAGAGTTTAATTAAATAAAAATACCTTATTTTAATTAAAATAGGGTTACCTGATATCTTTATAAGAGGAGTCTTATATCAGATATCAAATATACGTAATTCCTAGAGTTGGAGAGTACGCCTCCTTTTCTATACAGATAGGAAAAACTAGGGTTTGAGCCAATATCCCTTCTTCTTGAAAATTCTTCTTCCTTGGTGGATCACCTATAGAGGCCATACACTTGGGTGGCTTACATTGATCAAAGGAAGGAATCTACCCGGAGATTCAAGGAGATCGCGGAGAAATAGGAGGTGAACTCGTACCTGAGGAAGCTCGTTTCTACAAGGGTATGATTTCATAATTTCTTATTCTTCGATTAATTAATAATATCCATAAAGAATGATCCGGGTAATTGGTTTGTGAAAAATTTTTAAAATCTGATTTTATTACGCTTCCGCTATTTTTGCAATTTGATTGCTACTTTGATTTTCACAAATCCTATCAGTGACATTCTTCTATTATTTTGTTGGAACATCCTGTCTGTGTGTTTTACACCGGACCTGGTTCCGTCTTTATTATTATTCCGTTGGAACATCCTGTCTGTGTGTTTTACACCGGACCTGGTTCCGTCTTTATTATTATTCCGTTGGAACATCCTGTCTGTGTGTTTTACACCGGTCCTGGTTCCGTCTTTATTATTCTGTTGGAACATCCTGTCGGTGTGAATTTCACCTGACCTGGTTCCGTTATTATTATTCTGTTGGAATAACCTGTCTATGCGAAGTTCCGCATGCATGGTGATTTCTGTTGTTATTCCATTCCTTATTATACTCAGTTGGTTAAAGTTTTGACTTCTATACTCCGTGAAATTAGTTGAATATCCTTGATATTTGCGCTTCATCCAGTATCTTTTTATGGAAATATTCTTCTGAGCATTCTTGAATTTTACACCACAAAACAGTATCGTGTTGACAATTTAGACGTTAATAATTCTTGGACAAATTAATTCTTGAACTTGTTTTATTGAAATTCTTATATCATTGTCATCATCCTCATGTTTATGTTATGTTGAAAGTCATCTGTGGCCTGTAGTGCATAGATGGACTTGGTATGATTATGACCATGAATTATTCGGTATAATCATGACCGTAATATTACAAATGATGTGGAAAAAGTCCTCATTGGCCCGTAGTGCATTGATGGACAGTTTTTGGTATGATTATGGCTATGGATTCTCTTCGGCCGTAGTGCAAAGATGAATTGTTTTATGGCATGATCAGGACCGTTGATGAAAACAGGATTATCTTTGGCCCGTAGTGCATGGATAATTCGTGGTCGTGATACTAAAGAATATCCTTGGCCTGTAGTGCAGGGAAGATTTAATGATGTGGATTATTTATTGAGCTGAGTCCCAGTGATAAAAGTGATTAAAAACTTTTTAAATCATAAAAGATAGTAGATTCTATTCTCTACTTGACTCTTTTAATGGATTGCTTGATCCGCTGCTGTTAAACTTGATGTCTATTATATTTTATCAGTTTAACATTGTTGGAGGCTAATGATAATTTATTCTGCATTATCTTAGTCATAATATTTCTTACTGGGCTAGTTGAGCTCACCCTTTCTTTCACTGTTCTCTTCAGGAAATGAGAACATAGCAGGGACTAGTCGGGGAATGGAGTGACGGTCCAGAGGATAGCATTAGTAGTCCTCACTATTCTGTGAAATAGTGTATTAATAATTGTAATGAGGACTCCTTTTGAGTTTGTATGATCTCTAGTAGACAAAAATTGTATTCAAACTCACAGTTATGTTTTGTCGTATTGTACACGACAGTTGTATTAGTAAGTTGTATTTGAATGATGTACCATGTATCTGGCGACCCAAGATGGGTGATGTATACCTAATTTTGGGGGCGTCACACACAGCAATTATTGAATCAATAAAATAAAATACTGAACAGTAATTACTATAACAATTATTGAGTAGTGCCTTATTACATAAGAATTAATAATTGGTGAAATACCATGTGCTACTGTGCAACAACACGTATTACTGTGTTTTAACCACCGGGTATTCCAAAAGTATTAACGGTAACAACTGCGTCGTTATTTATAAACAACTCATACTTGTCTTTTTCTGCATCCAATCGCTTTCCGTTATGGGGCCCACACAAGGCTGCGCCGTCGTACGAATATTCACCGACAGCAAGAATATTCCACGACCAAACAAATATTCTCCGACAACAATGAGTATTTTATAACCACTTACTTATTTGAAATATTTCCACATTTTACCCATAACTAACCACATTAATCAAATCAACCCTTACTATTTCAAAATGATAAATAGAGGAAATTAAATTTCATTTAATAATTATTTGGGGTCTTACAGTTGCCCCATGGGTTTTACCCATCCCTTGACCCACCGGTTCGACCCGCAGTTTACTTTTTGGATTGGGCTTGACATAAAAACATTGGGTTTTAACCAATCTAATATTGGACCTTGACTTGGGCTTGTATACTAATTCATTAGGCTTGTTTATTAATCCAAGTCCAATTGGATTGGATAAAATCCTTAACTCATACTCTAATAATACAACTCGTATTCTGCACGTATTACTCACGTATTCTCTTTGTTTAATACTCATATAATAATCATATTATACGTCATACTATTCTTCATACCATACTCGTATACATACTAGTATAATACTCATATTCCTTACGTATAATAATCGAAACGACTATACGCATTACATTTCCCTTTCGAAAACCTCTTTCACAAACCCTTAGGTTTTAAGTCCGCAGACAAAAACTTCGTTTGCCATAATGGAAATATTATTGGATATTCCATAATATCGTCATATTCTACCATTATACTTTCTCAGAATCTCAAACCCTAGCTCCGAACGTCATCAGATGAATAATGTTTTTACGCAAACAATCTCAGAAAACCTTCGTTCTCGTCTTGATAATTCACAACAATTAATTCTAGTACAAAGCCAGAATACTAACAACATCTACACATTCTAGGTCATACAATGACCTTTGAACATCTTACTCATATAATAACTCAATAAAATTAATTTAATCCACATAATCAAATAAAAATTTAATTCATTGAAAATTCAAAATTCTCGGGCGTTACACCATTCTTTATTATTCTGTTGGAATAACTTGTATGCGCGGTCTATCACATGCATGGTGAATTCTTCTGTTATTCCATTCTTTATTATTCTGTTGGAATAACCTGTCTATGTGGACTACCGCATGCCTGGTGAATCATCCTTTGTATTCATTCCTTATTAAATTATTGAAATGATCTGTCTACGTGGATTACCACATGGTGGGCAAAAATCCATTTGCAATTTCATATATTCTATTATACTCAGTTGGTTAAAGTTTTAGCTTTTATACTCCATGAAATTAGTAGAATATCTTGGATATTTGCGCTTCATCCAGTATCTTTTCATGGAAATATTCTTCTGAGCATTCTTGAATTTTACTCCACAAAACAGTATTATGTTAACAATTTGGACGTTATTGATTTCTGGGTAAATTAAATTATAAATCATTAAAAATTTATCCTTGAACTTATTTTATTGAATTCTTATATCATTGTCATCATCATCATGTTTATAATATGTTGAAAGTCATCTGTGGCCTGTAGTGCATAGATGGACTTGGTATGATTATGACCAGGGATTATTCGGTATAATCATGACCATAATGTTACAAATGATGTGGTAAAAGTCCTCATTGGCTGTAGTGCATTGATAGATAATTATTGGCATGATCATGAACATTGATGAATACACGAATATCCTTGGCCCGTAGGGCATGGATAATTTGTGGTCGTGATACTAATGAATATCCTTGGTCGTAGTGCAGGGATGATGTGGTTTATTTATTAAGCCGAGTCTCAGCGATAAAAGTGATGAAAAACCTTTTAAATCATAGAAGATAGTAGATTTTATTCTCTACTTGACTCTTCTAATGGATTGCTTGTTCCGCTGCAGTTAAACTTGATGTTTTTATATTTTATCAGTTTAACACTGTTGTAGGCTAATGATAAATTATTCTGCATTATCTTAGTCATAATATTTCTTACTAGGCTAGTTGAGCTCACCCTTTCTTTCACTGTTCTCTTCAGGAAATGAGAATATAGCTGCGACGAGTCGGGAAATGGATTGATGGTCCAGATGGTTGTTTTACTAGTCCTCAATATTCTATAAAATAGTGTGACAATAAATGTAATGAGGACTCCATTGAGTGTTGATATTGTCTAGATGACAATATTCTTATTAAAACTCTTAGATTATGTTTTTTCGTATTTTACACGACTGTTGTATAATTAAGTTGTATTTGAATTTTGTACCATGTATTTGGCAACTCAAGATGTGTGATGTATACCTATTTTGGGGGCGTCACAGTATTTCCTCAAGGGGATGCGCATGCGTTCGCAGGGCTTGACAGAGGCTTAACTAGGATTTTCCCCGTTTCTGCTGGTGAGTATTTCTCTTTTGATTTCCCATGTACAGGTTAAGAGTGTTGACTAACAGCAGATGTTTGCCTTTGTGTTGGCAGTTTTGGGCCTATGAGCGGCTTCAATGTTTGCGTCCTATTAGTGTGTTAGGTTTAGATACTTACCCACAAGGATGGCGACGACATCAGTCCACATTGGTGGAGGTTTGTGTAGCTAAGGGTTTCACCCATTGTCGCTTACAGTTTGATTTGTTAACTGCTGATGCCATCACTTGAGTTCCCTACTCTGGGGATCATTTTACCATCGGTTTTGAGGATGGATACCCAACTGGTGTCGAGTATGTGATATCCACTCGCCGGATTCTTCTCTTCACAGATGGCGGATGGGAGCTCTATTTAGGAGAGCATGCTATTAGGAGCACCACATGAGAGATTCGTGTACCAATCTTGCCTCCTGCCAAGCGTTATTGGCTTATGTCGCATTCGATTGTCAGTGATATCCCATTGATGGGCGTTGACGGCTTTACTTTGTCAGAGGGTCCATTTACTCAGGATGCATTATACCGTTGGTGGTCCCCTCGTACCATAAGAGCCCATACCGGGGCCACTCAGTTCATAGGGGATAAGGTTCCTGGATCCGTGATGATAAAGAATTGGATGGCCTGTGTCTGAGATCTGACTCATTTGACACAGATTGACAGTTTGACCCGACAGTTGGACCGCGAACATTTCTTCATCCAGCATTTGGGTAGAGATCTTTCAGAGGCGGATACTTTTGATCCTTCCAGCTCAGGGGCTGGCTCTTCAGATGACCCATATGGCTTTGCCGATGCAGATCCTCCCTTATATAGACCTAACATCCCTCTTGGCGGAGATCAAGTGACTCAGGAGGAGTTACATCACGTGGACAGGATTGATGATGTAGACATCAACACCATTGACTTCTTCTGATGTATTTTCTCACTATATCTTTTGATACACATATGTTAGATACTGGGTGGTTGTGCCCCATTCTCGTTATATCTTTTGATAGGCCTATGTTAGTTGTAAGGCATTTGTGCCCCATTTCCTTGTATTTTTCAGTTGTACAAAGATGATGTATTTAGATGATGATGTACTTAGGAATGTATGTACTGTTTTCCATTCCCTATGTAACAACTTGATATTTTCTATACAAATAAATTAGAAATTTTGCGTATAATTTTATTTTAAATATGGGGAATATGTGCCAAGAGAATGTGTATATGTATTTATGTGATAAATAAAAATATGAATAGTTACAAATAATTTTATTTTAGAATTATTGATCATTATAAATTATATTCTTATCATAATTACTTTTATAGTAGAAATGTTCTATTAATTATTTTCCATGAAAATATAATCATATATTATTTTTATAATATATGAAATGATTTTTAGAATTATTATAAAAATTATTTTATTATATGAATTTTATTCAGATTATTAAGTTAATTCTTTTGAACTTAATTAATAATGTTAAGTATGACAGATAAATTAGATATGTAATCCAAACCCTAATTTTTTTTGATTTTGATCAAGACATGAGAATAATAATAATATAATATAAATAATATTTTAAATTTTTAGTACTATAAATATGTACTGTATATTTGGACCGATAAGGGTTGTTCAATTATGGTGTTATGTGACAAACCCTTGTATTACTGTATGAAACCCTAATTACAAATCTTATAAACTAATTTTATTTTATTTTAAACCCTAAATGAAAGCTTCGTAACCTAATTATACATTAGGTGAGACAATTAAATAACCTAAGGGTTATGGTAATAAGGAAGGGTTAGTATTTAATATGTATACTAACATAAGTGGATAATCTTGTTATTTCAAGTGACTAATAATTTTAAACCTATTTCTAGTAAACCTAATTAGGGTATGAGCTAAAGTCACATGTATAAGTAATTAAATTTCAAAAGATTGGGAATGGAAACCCTAAATAAACAATTTGGGTAGCATATATTAAAATTGTTAGACTATGTTCATTACATGGCCCAAAACAATTAAAGGAGAAGCCCAAAAGAAATAAAATGCAAACCAATACTGAGTCCACTTGATTAAGGGTATTTTAGACTTTTGATTAATCAAATTTGTGCATTAAAATAAAATCAAAATGGAGGAGAAAATGGAGCATAGTGACTGGCCCCATTAGGCCTTTTAAGGCAATAAATTAAGCTAATCAAGTTCTATAAGTAGTAAGTACTCTTACACACAAGGACAATTGTGTCATGCTCCCATTAGTGGAAATCTCAATTAGCACCCTTAATAACATTATTAGGCTTAATTGGAAGAGATAAGGTGAAGCCTTTTATCCAAGTGACAATAAAAAGTATGGGGGATATTAGTTAATCACCCCATTCATTTGCTAGATCATTTGTATTTCTCTTATTCTCATTCTTCTTCTTTTCTCCCAAGCTAGCAAACTTCAAAGAGAGAAAAGAGAGAGAGATGGTTCGGTTTTTCTAGTAAGGAAGAGGAGTTATTGTTCATGCAGCCTAGATTCATAACCTACTTTGGAAGAGCAAGAAGGATAGCAAAGAAAACTAGGTGAGATTCTCTTCCATTCTTTTTCTTATTCTCCTTCTATTTTCGGTTTTTACCTCAACATGTATGGGGTTATGGTCTAATACTCAAAGTACCCAAGTTCTACATGTCTCATGTGTAGGACTAAGTATCTTGTGTATTAGACTATAGATTTAGAGGAAAGAAATGAGCATATGTTCTCCAAGGGGTGAAACTCTTGTTTTTCTTACACTAAATCTTGTGTAACTCAAGTTTTACAACTCGGATTTGTGATCCGTGGAAGGGGGGGGGGGTGCTAGATACATGAGTTATCTAGTAAACTAAAGTGGTAGAACACAAATCTAGCAAGTATTGAAGCCACGGGGGGTGTTTTTTCCCAAGACAGACCACATAGAGTATTTAGGTTTTAAAACCCTAAAAAGCTATTGTCCACATTTTTCTTAGGACTGTTTCAGATAGTTTCAAGTCTTTTAAAAATCTTAGAAAAATCACAGAGGTACCTTGAGAAGTTATCTAAGTGTAGGAAAAAGAACAGACACGTTTCGAGTTATAAGTTGTGTGTAATGGCTATTTCCGTAAAGGACTCCTAAATATCAACACCCGAATGTCTCACAGTGTATACATGGGAAAAATCCAAAATGTTTACAGTATGTTCATATATGTTATGAGAGTATACCCTGAAAATATCAGATTATTCTGAGCAAAACTCGATTTATGAAAAATAAAACAAGATTTGAGTGTTTAGGGCACTTTAAAATTAGTAAATCATTTTCTAATATTCAAGAACAATTTGGGGATCATTGTTGGGTCATATACTGTTCAAATCCAGAACAGAAGAATATTTGGAATCAGTTTGCTATTTTTCCTAAAAATGATAAAGTTATGAAGAAAATGAAATAAAAAGTTAAATGATGTCTTAAATAAGAAAAATGTGATTTTAATGCTTGAATACTCCTAATATATAATACTAGATGTGTCCCGTGCCTCCGGCACTATATGGACGGTGGGATTTATCCCAAACTTTGGTCGGCCCAGATGATTTATTGAGTGAGCGAAAAATTCAAACTCACTTGTATTTTATTAGATAGATTATGACTAATTTAGGGCATTTTGGTAATTTATAATAAGAAATATTATATATGACCTTTTATAGATATTAAATATGTGGTTTTGTAAAGGGTGAACAATTAGAATAAATTGTTTATTGATCAAATAAATTATTAAAATATTATTATGATATTAATAATATTAGAATATGATATTATTAAGTAAATAAAAATATTAAGATTAAAGCTTCATTAAAATACTATTAAATGATTAATAATATTATATTAAAGTATTAATCTTAGATTAAAATATTATTAAAAGATTAATAATATTAAATTAAAGTATTATTGGATAATTAAAATATTATTAAGTAAATAATACTATTCGAGAATAAATAAAATGTTATTAAAAATGTAATAACATTAGTAAAGGAATAAAATATTATTAAATGACTAATAATATTAATAAATGAATAAAATATTAATACTATTAGTAAATGAATAAAGGTATTATTAATTGATTAATGATACTAAAGCATAAGTAAGATATTATTAAAGTAATAATATTAATGGTAATTATTTAAAAATGATTTTAAACTTTTTAAAAATCATTTATGGGTAATATAAATGTTTTTAAAATATTTTGAGTTATTATATAACTTTAATATTTTGGCAATGGTTTCATGAATAGTTTAATAATAATTAAATGTTAATATAATTATTTGATATTTTAATCATTTAATAATGATTTCGGTGTTTGAAAATTTGTGATAAATTAATAAATGTTTATTGAGTCATTTAAAATAATATGACTGATATTTACAGATATTGAGTTACAGAATAGAGTCTTAGACTCGATAATTACCCGATAAAGCTGTCGGTAAACTGACATATTTCAGAAATTGATCTGGACTTAAATATTTTGACTTTATTAATGTTTATTTATGATGCAATGACTGTTGAACATGTGTGATAATGTGATTAGGTTGTGTGCTGACAGCGAAATGTAGTACTATAAGTTAAAGTAAATTGTTCTAATCGATCGAATGATCTGATTAATGATAGGTTGTGATATAAAAGATAAAACTAAGTTGCGTATTGTAAGCAGCGCATCAGGCAAGTATCCTACCTTTGCATTTTCTTTATGCAATGGGCATGCGTAAGAATGTTTCAGAATTATATTATTACTATACAGATTATTAATCCTATATTATATACGCTCATTTAATCGTCAACATGTTAGTATATGGTAATTCAGATATATATTATGTTCGTTAATTTTTATAAATGGTTATACAAGTGACCCCACTTGGATAATCATTGCATTTAATCACATGTTGATACACTTTGTTAAATACCCGTATATATATGTTGAATTATAGATTATTGTTGAACAAGATAAAACATTATTATTATCCAACCGAATTGCTTTGGTTTTGAACCCCGACAAGTATGAACATCCCTTACACGGAAAAACTTTTATGCACCCAAGGTGGACAGAGTGAATGATAACAACATTTTTTCATGTAGTATTGATCAATACAGGGTACAACGGGCTGATCACCCTCGTGCCCGTAAGTTATGACGATTTACAGATGACGTTCTGTTTAACCTTTTCGAAAATGAAAATAATGTTCATAGTATGTTCCCTTAACCCTATTTATAGTCAGTACGTAGTTTCAAAAATTTGAAAGAGGGTTGTTATGTTATTATTATCGGTTCAGATAACTTCATAACTATTGATTTGTTGTAGAAGGGTAGTATAAAGAAAACATTTAAATACTTTCAGCTTATATATATAATTGTTATTACTTGTTGGGCACTCAAATGCTCATCCTTGCTTAATTTAAATGTTTTCAGCTAAGTGTGAATTGTGAAACCGCGAATTTTATGAATAATAATTTAAATTTCTCGAAATATTTTTTGAATATCATGGTGTGGATTTGATATAATGTTATAGTTGTGGGTAATTTTTATAAATTTTTCAAAGTATGCAAGTTGTTATAAAATATTCGATTGGTCGGGGAATATTCTTTTTGTCAGGGAATATTCGTACGACGGCATAATCATTGGTGGACCCCACAACAAAAGTATTGTCGTAGTTAGAAAACGATAGAATTATCTTTTTATAAAAATAATGGCGGAAGTGTTACCGTTAACTGTTGCACTACCCGGTAGTAAAAGTATAGTAATACGCGTGGTTGCATAGTAGCACACGATATTGATTATTGATGCTTACGTGAGAAGTCACTCAGTTATACTCAATTATTGCTACAGTAATTGATGTATCATATCTCTCATATTATTGATTCAATTATTGTCATAGTATCATCTGCATAATATGTTATTTTATTAAATCAATAACTGAGACGACAAAGTTATTCATATTATTAAATTGCAATATTTATAATGTCTAGAAGTTCTGTCAATGAGAGGTTTGGTCACCTAATTGCGCGCCAATAGGGAGAAATCCTTATTGGAAAGCCCTCTCTTTCCTCAGAACGACCTGGTTGATAAATATTGTTAGTTAAAATATTAATGATGAATGTTATTTAAATTGAAGTTGTGTTTGGAGTTGAATTTGGAGACGCGGACGTGATATTTGAGTCCAGAACGAGTAAATTAGTAAAAATAGTCTATAAACACAAAATTTTCCGAAATTCACTATTTGGTCAAAAAGTCAACAGTTGACTTTTTTGGTAAAATTCAAACTTCAAAATTTATATTTTTGATAAAAAATGGTTTCATTGTGTTGGAATTATTTGTGTTAGTGAAAATCGACAATTATTTCGATAATAATTGATGTCTGGAGGGTATATTGACCAATCGGGTATTTAACCGGATAAACGAGAAATTGATTGCTATTATTTCACATGATTATAACTATTTGTTCATATGTGTATACTATTGTTTCACATTCTTATTACTATTAGGGGAGTTAATGTAAGATTGATAATACTTGCATGACTAAGTTAAAAATGGAGGTATAAATGGAGGTACTATACTGTAATTCGTATTTTCACATGTCTACAACTATTGATTCACATAATTTACTATTGAATTACATTATTTACTATTAGGGGAGGTGGTGCAAGTTTGATAATACTTTCATGACTAAATTAAATATAAAGGAAAAGTTAGAGGTATTGTACTGTAATTTTCTGAGCCCCAAAATGTACAATTATCGAAACTATATTTTCCTATAAATAGAAGCTCATTCTTCCTTCATTTCTCACAAATTCACAAAAGCTTTAGAGTGATTATTATAGAGAAATTATAGAGAGAAAGAAGAATAGAAGTCTGTTACCTCACTATTCCAGTATCCAATTTTTCCAAGGTAGGGAATATTATTTGTTGTACTCATAGGGAGTATTATGTCTTTCTTATCTATGAAGAGAACTTCTGTTATTCTATTCTTTATTATTCTGTTGGAATAACATGTATACGCGGGATACCCTATACTTGGTGAAATTCTTCTGTTGTTCCATTCTTTATCATTCTGTTGGAACATCCTGTCTGTGCGTTCTACGCCGGACCTGGTTCCGTCTTTATTATTCTGTTGGAATATCCTGTCTGTGCGATCTATGCCTAACCTAATTCCGTCTTTATTATTCTGTTGGAATATCCTGTCTGTGCATTTTATGCCGTACCTGATTCTGTCTTTATTATTTTGTTGGAATATCCTGTCTGTACGTTTTACGCCAGACCTGATTCCGTTATTTATTATTCTGTTGGAATAACCTGCGTGTGCGATCTATCGCATCCCTGGTGATTTCTTTTGTTATTCCATTCCTTATTATACTCAGTTGGTTAAAGTTTTGACTTCTATACTCCATGAAATTAGTGGAATATCCTTGATATTTGCGCTTCATCCAGTATCTTTTCATGAAAATATTCTTCTGAGCATTCTTGAATTTTACTCTACAAAGCAGTATCATGTTGAAAATTTGGACGTTATTAGTTCCTGGATAAAATAATTCTTGAAGTTATTTTATTGAATTCTTATATCATTGTCATCATCCTCATGTTTATATTTTGTTGAAAGTCATCTGTGGCCTATAGTGCATAGATGGACTTGGTATGATTATGACCAGGGATTATTCGGTGTAATCATGACCGTAATATTACAAATGATGTGGTTAAAGTCCTCATTGGCCCGTAGTGCATTGATGGACAGTTGTTGGCATGATCATGACCATTATTGAATACACAAATATTCTTGGCCCGTACTGTATGGATAATTGTGGTCGTGATACTAAAGAATATCATTGGCCATAGTACAGGGGTGATTCGATGATGTGGATTATTTATTAAGCTGAGTCACAGCGATAAAAGTGATGAAAAACTTTTTAAATCATAAAAGATAATAGATTTTATTCTCTACTTGAATCTTTTAATGGATTCCTTGTTCCGCTGCAGTTAAACTTGATGGTTGTTATATTGTATCAGTTTAACACTGTTGAAGGTTAACGATAATATATTATGCATTATCTTAGTCGTAATATTTCCTATTGGGCTAGTTGAGCTCACCCTTTTACTTTTATTGTTCTCTTCAGGGAATGAGAATGTAGCAGGAACTAGTCGGGGAACGGAGTGACGGACCAGATGATAACATTAGTAGTCCTAACTATTCAGTGAAATAGTGGAAAATAAGTGTAATAATATTGAATTTAAGTTTGAATATTGTCTAGAAGACAATATTTGTATTAAAACTCACAGCTTATGTTTTGTTGTACTTTACACGACAATTATATAATTAAGTTGTATTTGTATTCTGTACCATGTATTTGACGACTCAGAATAGGTGATGTATACCTGTTTTGAGGGCGTCACATGAATAACCTGAAGGCTCTGCTAGAAACAAGGGAAAGGGAAAAGGTTGCTGAATGATTTTAATGTTATCTTATATAATAGTTTAATATTATTAAGATAACGTTATATTTTTATTATCATGTATTGTAAGGAATGATTAGAGGTTACGTACTTGGGAGTTAGACACTGATAATTATGTAAATTAAGTTTAATATTTATATTATTGTTAACATTATTAGTATTATTCCGCTCATAGAAATGGTATCGTGAAGCACTGAATTCTGGTTTTAAGTACCTGAATTTGGGGGCTTTACACCCTACATCATATTGCCATCTATTATTTGTCATGCATGCATTATGTCATGCATATGTATGTCAAGATATGTTCAGCATTGACCCCTGGATGGTCTTATGATATGACCCACATATATGTCTTCCTTGACGGTTAGCCATACTGATCACACCCCGCCAGTATTGGTGGCCTCATACTTGAGATCTTGGTATGATAGTGTATCCCCTTCAGACAGGGTGATCAGAGATCAGTTATTGCAGATTCTATGGCCCTCTTGATGTTCCAGGTTCCATTGGACTTTGTAGATGGCATGCTAGAGCATTGGGTATCGAAGATGCAGGTTTTTCTATTTGAGACCCAGGAGTTGACTCCCACCTTAGAGGAGTATGAGCGGTTGACGGCTTTGCCATTGGACAAGCCTTGTGCTCGAATGGTTGTCGAAGATATGCGTCGGCTTCATAACCCTCACTGGGTTAAGGCGTAGAGTAGCACAAGATGAGATTACATCCGGTCATGTAGTGTCCCAGCATTTTCTGATAGAAAGATTTGGCTCAGTGGACAGCTATGCATAGCACTCCGGGGATTTCACCACGTCGGAGGATCAGTTGCGTATTGCCAGAGTAAACGTACTCATGATATGCGTAGTGGCTTATTTGTACATGCCACTGTACATGGATCATCTTGACACCGGTGTTGTTAGGGCAGTGAGAGCTCTCAAGGAGGGTCATACCTTTGTACCGACGATTGTGGTAGAGACACTGAGGTCGGCCACATATTGTCATACCCATTCTATTGGGGTATTTACAAGCCGCTCGGTCTTGTTGTATGTGTTGTTTATGTCACACTTGAGACTGATTGGAACCTTCTGACGGCATGGGTACTATTTTTCCCATGAGATAACCATGCCTTACTTCTTTCAGCTTGCAGAGTGTACATATGCTTAATCCTTGTTGGTGTTCTTGGCAAGGATCGAGGATTTATTATACAATTTTCCATGTACAGGGCTCAGTTCTCCCTACATCTTCATTACTCATGCACCGGGCATGGATTATCTCCCTCTGGCTAGGTTGAGGGGAATGACCACATATCACCCAGTGACTATGATGTCACAATTTGACCAGTTTCAGGATGTTCATCCTTTTGAGGGGGCATTGGGTCAGCGTTTGTCTTCTCGACATTTGTTAGCAAATGATATATATATAGGGTGTATGCCTGTTGGGATCAGTGTTAGAGGGCTAAGTTTACTGTTAGCGATCCGGGCCGTTCTACGGAGTATTCTGCACGGATGGAGGCAGAGATCACATCGATTGCGGTTGTATCCATAGTGTCGGGGATTGAGTTTGTCAGTAGTGAGCCCATGGAAGACATTGATTTTCCCACCGAGGATGAAATATTTGTTAGGTTTGTAATATTCATGAACGCAATCAAATTGCACAAAGTAAGCGAAAAGCATGGAAAATTAGAGTTTTAAAATTTAACAAAGCATATACCTGAATCATCCTTTATGCACAATTATTAATTAAACGAAAAAAATAAAGAACAAGAATTATACACTTGAAGATTCGAGCTTCCTCAGGTACAAGTTCACCTCCAAATCCTTTTGCGTTCAACTTAAATCCACCAAGTTTGGTTCCTTCATTTGATCATTGTTAGCCACCCAAGTGTTTGGCCTCTGGAGGTGATCCACCAAGAAAGAAGAAAGATTCAAGAAGATGAGTATTTGGCAAAACCCTAGTTTTTTTATCTCTAACAGAAAAAGGTTTACTCTCCCAACTATTGGAATTACGTATTCACGTTTGTTATGAAAACATCAACCACCTCACCCATAATAAGACTCCTCTTATTTATAGATGTAGGCAACCCTCCTTAACAATTAAGGAATTGAGTTTTATTTTAATTAATTAAACTCCTTTAATTAATTAGGCTCCCAATCTTATTAGGAATAATTAATTAAACTTTTTTAATTAATTAGCCTCCTAATCTTATTAGGATATATTAGAGTATTTTTATTAATTAATTCACAAACTCCTTTAGGAATTAAATAATAATAATAGTAATAATAATAATAATAATAATAAGACTCCTCTTATTAATTTATACTTAATATTTCCAAAATATTAAATAATAAATATTAAGATATTTAATTTATTCTATCACCATAGATTAAATTAAATATACTTAACTTATTATTACGATTATGTCATTTGCTTCTTAAATAATTATTCTTCCTTTTATGGTGTGACCCTTTAAGTTCTTCATATTAAACCGGTTGTGAATAAATTAATTAGAACAATTCTAATCTTATTTAAATAAATATATTAAAATATTAATTTATTTAACTAAATAATATTTATTCTACAATAGGGATAAGCCTCCCTAGCGATTAACGACTTTTCAGATAATATAGATTTTAACATTAATCATAAAAGAACATTTGAGTAAATAGTTACTGTACAATTCAATCCTTCCACCATACAATGTCCTAATTAAATATAATACATGGAATTACTGTCAAGTATTATTTTATTTAATTATATGTATTTCGATTCTTAAATGCACAACTCTAAATAATGCAAATTAGAAACTCCTTTTTAATTTCATTCTGCATTGGTCAAGGACTACTGGGTTGTCATTTATCGAATCACATAAGACATTTCTCTTCTTTTACTAGAAGCGGTAGATTCTTTATTGATCCTACATTATCTCCATGTACGACTTATTATACCCAAGCATAGCATTTGATATACACTAAGGGTCTTAAGGAATAAGTCAAAGTATAATTCATTGTACACAAGATACTATGATTATCTCAAGTCCAAGGATCACTTGTACTACTATCACTACAGTAATTCCTATTGATAGGCAAGTAAAACTCCATTAGGTATTTCTTAGCGAGCCACATTCAGTGAACTTATTCTCTAATAATCACCTAAATACTTGCTTTAGTGTCTCCACACAAATGATCACGAGATCAATCATCATCATCCAATGAGCAAACAACGTTTGTACCAATCTATCTGGATTCACTAATCCCCAATTTAGTAATCCAATGATTTGGAACTATTTTAGTTTTAAGCTTTCTAAGAATTTAGATCTCATTAGAATGATCATCATCATTATTCTAAAAGCATTGCTTAAAACTATAGGTTTATCACATATTATAAAACAACATCATGTAGATAATTAAAAGCCTTTAATAAATTAATACTTTTTATTAATAAATGAATAAGATTGTTATAAAGTATATGTTTTATCATCAAACATGATTGGCTTGTGTGCATACTACTTTTAATCTCCCACTTGCACTAAAGCCAATCGTCATGGTATCTCATACCCTTCTTCTCTAAGTGACGATTATCCTGCTGTTGGATAAGCTTTAGTTAATGAATATGTAATGTTGTTTTTGACAGTTCACTATCTCAATAGTGATTTCCCATCTTTCAATGATTCCTATAATCAAATGAAAGTGCCACAACACATGTTTAGATCCAAGATGAGACTTAGGAACTATTCCTAGTTTTGTAATGAACTTTTCATCCAAACAATCAACTTGCAGCTTCATTTTCAGCTATATACTTTGTCTTTATCACTAAACCAGCAACTCTTTGCTGTTTGAAACCTTTCCAATTCATTGCACCACCATTCAAGGTAACAGCTTATCTTAAAGTGGATTTTTTTATCGTCTTGGTATATCTGAAAAACTTGAGTATGTTAAACCCTCCAGTTTTAATTTAGACCCACCATAAATTTTAATCACATCCTTAGTGTCGGTTAAGTAATTTAAGTTGTTTTTCACTTTCTGACAGTGATCTTCTCTAGAATATGACCGATCATCATTAGGTCTCATATATTTCATTGTATACATGATTGTCACTCATGCGATCTCTCTTTTCAGGAGTCTATGGGGACTATTAAGAGAGATGCACTCCATGACTCATCAACATGAGACATTTCTTAGAGTTTGTCATGCTAAATGACTTTAGCATTAAATGAATATACGTTCCTTGGGTTAAGTCGAGCATCCTTTTAAATCTATCTATATAGATTTATATCCCCAGTTACGATACTCTTCCCAAATCATTCATGGAGGAATGTTTAGACAACTTTATCTTTACTGATTGTAGCATTGGTATGTCATTCTTTATCCGTAGTATATCAACATATAATACTAGGAATGTCACAACGCTTCCACTGACCCTTTTGTACAAACTAGGTTCATTCTTGTTTTTGATAAAATCAAACTCTTTCGATTGTCTCTTCAAAAGGAATGTTCCATATTTGAAAAGCTTGCTTCAATCCATTTCTCTAAATGTCTAGAACTCTTACCTCATCGTATGTAACTGAATCATCATCTTCTATGATACATACCTCATCATCATCATCATCGTCGTCATCATCTGTAATGAATCCATACCTCCCAAGTATCTTCGGTACTATTCCAAATTTACAATTCAGTTGTGGTAAAGTAGTTCTATCTACATGTTCCTCTTATTTGACTTATAGTGTTTTGTGGTTCTTGAACTCTTCAAGATCTATTATCCTCCCACCACCCCCTTTAATGATAACTACCTTTATCTTAGAAGGTAGCGTGTTTTGCAATAAACACCTTTTACTAAGTAGGATTGTAGAACATATACCCTAAACTTACTTTAGGATGTCCCACAAATCTGTACTTGTCAAATCTTGTCCCAAGCTTATCCTTTGAAACTTTTTCACATAAGTTAGACAACCCCTTATCTTAACATACTTAAGATTAGGAATCTTCCTTGTCCATAACTTTTATAGAGTCTTGGGGCCGGATTTTGAGGTTACCTTTTCGTAGATATTCATCCATTTCTAGGGCATGACCCCAAATGGATACTAGAATGTCGATAAAATCATTATGGACTGCACCATGTCCAACAAGGTATGATTTTTTCTTTCAGATACATGAATCAATTATTGCGTATAAAGAGGTGTCCATTGTGAGAAAACCTTTTCAGATAATCCAGAAACTTATTGCACGAGTATTTATTCCTTGATATAATAAAAGAATCTTAATACTTTGCCAATTTGTTTCACTTCTGAATTCTTTGAATTTTTCAAATAATTCACACTTGTATTTCAGCAAATACACACACTCAAATCTTTGAATGATCGTCTCCTTTTCTTATACTAATTTGTTTAATATCCAAATTATTTTCACGTAAGTCAAGTATACAAAATCCATTAAGTAATATTCCAGTTCTATACAAAACATTATTATTATAAATAGAACAACAATTGTTCTTAAATATAATACCAAAGATTTCATTGTCCAACAACAAAATGGAAATAATGTTTCTAACAAGAACTAGAATACAATAAAAATTTATTAACTTAATAGATTTGCTCTTAGGTTGTGCTAAATAATAAGTTCATATGGCTAATGTAGCAACTTTTACTTCATTTTCCACACATAGGATCACTTATCTTTGTTTAGCTTTATACTTCTGCTTGGTCCCTTCATAAATTTATATTTATGATAACCAAATCCGGTATCAAATACCCAAGTAGAACCTTGACTTAAAGAAAAATTTATTTCAATCACGAACAAAACTGTATTGTAAACGAAACTTCACTAAGCTTCTTTGGTTAGCCTCTGCAAGATGCTTCTCGCAGTTTCTTTCCAGTGTCCAGACTTATTGCAGTGGAAGAAAACTCATTTGATATCCTTATCAGTTTTGTTCTTATTATTCTTTGTTTTTACCTTTCTATATACCTTCTTTGAATCGTTCTTCTTTTCAGAAGATCATTTGGCCCCTACCGGTAAGACTTGGTCTTTGTTGGTTGGAAAGTGACTCTCAACATTTTTCAACATGTTAAGGGGATGTTTGATAAAAATTGAATGAATCTTAATCTGAATCTGAATGAGTTGAATTTGAATCTGAATGAAAAAAGTTGTTTGATAATTGACATGTCTGAAACATCTGAATGACAAAAATTTATTATTTTACCCTTCTGAAAAAAATTCAAAATTGTTGTAAATTTATTTAATATTACATAATATAATAGTTAATATTTTTTTATTTTATTTTTTATTTTTTTTACTTCATTTAGCTGCTCATTCAGCCATTCAGCTCAAAAAATCTGACTTAGCTATTCAGCTCGTCCAACTTACCAATTTAGCCATTCAGACCAAAACAAACGCACTGACCGATTCAGCCATTCAGATTCAGCTTCATGCATCTCTAAACAAACAACCCCTAAGAAAGTCTGCGAGGCTGATATCTAGCTTGTTCATATGAAAAATTCACAACAATTGTGAGAGGAGTCCGGGAGTGAGTGCAAGATCAAATCTTAGCTCAACTCTCCATCCATGACAAAACTCGTTGTCCTAATTGATTATGTTAAGGATTTTTGTTTGTACTATAGTGTCATCGGTCATTCTAGATCGGAAGATCTCCTTAGATATCTGATATCTATTTGTCCTGCTTTCCTCACCATCAACTACTTGATGTACAAGAGTATAGTAGGAACATCTATAGTTTCATGCTGACGCTGAAGCTCGTTACTCATGGATGCGAGCATGATGCATTGAGCCAACTGTGCATCATCTTGTCACTTTCTAAAAGTAGCAATCTCTTCCTCAGAGGCATTGTCTGCAACCATTGTAGGAAAGACGTATTAAGGACATAAGATAGCTTTTCAGCCATGAGAACTATTCTCAAATTCCTTAACCAATCCGAGTAATTCGGTCCGGTTAATTTAGCATCTAATATGCTACACAGTGATAGTAATTTTATACATTGTAAAATTCTATAAATGAATTTGTAGTTAACAACATTTTAGTATACATTCTTTTATTAATTACCAAAATAATTTAGGTCTTGTTTTAAATTGGTATCTCCTACTATTTTCATCAAACTATATTACCCTCACTTATATAGTTTGGCAAAATCTAATTAAAGATTTTCTAGTGAGAATAAGGATCCCATTTCAAATGTACATAGCCTTGTGGTGACACAACAAACTATATATAAATAAATAGGTGTAGACACTCGAAATTTTCTGTACATTTGTCACTAACATTGCAGGAGGACAAGTTCGTCTTTCAAGAGGGAACCATGGAAGACAGTTCATATCCATTCCGGATACTACCGGAAGTTCAGTATCAACCCCGGAACACACACTGGGAGTAACAATTCAAACCTTGGATATAACCCCGAGGCGTGCAGGTCCAATACCAGAACACACACCGGAGAAGACAAATTAATCTCGAAGATAACATCGAGGTATCCAGTCTTAGTCCCAATCATGGGAATAGCTACCAACCTTGGTGATCACCCCAAATAATGCAGTTTCAGCATTAACCCCGGAAATGCTTGTTTCAAATCCAACCAGCTTTAATCTCGGCACTCACAACGAGATACTTAGTACCAATCCGGAGATAACACCGGGAGGACAGGCACACCTTAGAGATGACACTGAGGACCTTCAACAATTGCAGCATTCCAATCTCAGTGAAGCCCTGAGCAACGTCTTCTTTATCAGTCAAAATCGGCGATAACACCGGTGAGGGGCAACATCGTCATCTTGCCAATGCTATGCCACGCCACGTCGTCTCAAACATTTCATACACATATCTCTACACAACGTTGTCCCACAAGAATCAAGGAGAACCAATCCCGAGTGACTATTGTGCGGGGTAACAGATAGAATTTGAGGCTTGAAGACCGGAGGGCATCGTCCCATCTTCAATGACTTCGTACAAACTCTAATCCCATGCCATTGTACAACTCTCAACAATGGTGGTCCGAAATAGGTCTTGTATACCTCAATCGGATGCCCATATTGCAATTCTGAAGGTTCAAACGGATATTACAATGCCCGAGTGCACGTACTGCGAGACGACCCGACTCAAAAAATCCGGGGCAACCCGGGTAGCCTCTGGTACACCTGCAGCTCAGCCGCAGGTACACCTGTGGCTCCACCCTATATAAATAGAGGGCTTGGGGTGGCCATTTTTCAAGATAAAACGGTGAGGAAGCCCTACCCTTTTTGCTCTGTAATCACCCCATATTGAGTGTTTACCCACTTTAAATTTAACGCCCCCAAAATAGGTATACAACACCTATTCTGGGTCGCAAAATACATGGTACAGAAAGCAAACTATAACTTCAATAATACAATTGTCGTACAAAATACGACGACACATATTGTGAGTTTAAATACAAATATTATCTTCTAGGCAATATCCACACTCAAATAAGTCCCCATTACAATTATTCAAACACTATTTTATAGAAATAGTGAGGACTGCTAAAACATCTTTCTAGAACCATCACTCCATACCCCGACTAGATCCTGCTATGTTCTCACCTCCTGAGAAGAAAAATGGAACAAAAAGGAAAAGGGTGAGCTCAACTAGCCCAGTAAAGAATATTATGACTAAGATAATATACAACAAATTATCATTAGTCTTCAACAGGGAAAAATCTAATAAAATATACTCCCTCCGTCCCAGGATAAAAGTCCTTAGTACTATTTTGGGTTGTCCCATGTTAAATGTCCACTTTCTTTTAATAACTAAACTTTTACATATTTTTTCCTATTATGCCCGTAGCATTAAATATCTCATATTTTTCTTATTCTAATTCGCTCTCCATATTTAATGACATTATTATGGGCAATTTTGTTATTTTATTCCTCTTCTTAATATGCATGAAATGTCCACCAGGACTTTTATCCTGGGACGGAGGGAGTAATAGACAACAAGTTTTAGATCAAAAACTGCAGCGGAAACAACAATACATTAGAAGAGTCAAGTAGAGAATGAGTTCTATTATCTTCTAAGATTTAAAAGTCCATCATCAATATTTTATCCCTGTAACAACAATCAATATACATCTTTAATCAAATATTCATCTTTGCACTACAGGCCAAAGATATTCATTTATATCACCAGTTGGTCATGTTCATCTCAACACCTGTTCATCTTTGCACTACGGGCCAAATATATTCATCAGTTAATCATTCATCTTTGCACTACAGGCCAAAGATATTCCGTAATATCATCATTTAGGACTGAGGATGATGAAAAGTATTTTAAAGAAAACGAATCTAGTGAGACAGAAGGACAAATATTAGGGATTCGTATAACAATTTATCCAAGTTTAATAATACTCCATAATAAACAATTTTGAAGCAAAATTCAAAAATAAAGATCAAAACATGGATACAATCAAAGATAGTATCCATTGTCGACGTCGGGATTTTTTGGATGTCCCTTTTCGTTACTTGTTCTTTGGTGTTATCATTTTAGGTAAGATTTATTTGAAAAAACAAGTGAAAAAGGTCCGACATGTATAATGTCGACGATGAGACTGTTAAGAGTCGCCAATTGGTTTTTTAAATGGTTATACCAACACAATCGAGAAAAGGTTTGCATATTGACCCAGTGATGTGACACTACTATACGGGTTGGTGAAACCGAGATTCATTAGGGTCCGGGGACTTGGTTATACGGGGGGGGGGGAGGTGTTAGGCACCCCCCGACATCCGTGTTACCACGGTGACCGCCTCTTTTCAAGAAACTGTTATCTTAATGTGTGTGTGGGTCAATGTGCTATTATTTGGAAGTAGTACGAGGCCTCGTTCGAACCTATATACACAAGGTTTGAATTTATGTAAAAATTTAATTTTTAGCAAGAAATGGCAGTGATGTTTTATAAAAGAGGTTTTTCAAACCCTGATGCTCTATAGTAATTGAGACCTTTTACACTCCCATTTTATTAAGTGCTCGGCTTGATTGATTTTATTTTACGAATGGGAGGCATCCGTATGAAAATAATGTACAAAATAATGCCGACTTCCTCATGGGTATGGTAACCATCTGAGGAAATTCAGACACCGAAGAATAATTTACAAGCTGCTTACATCTAAAAATGTCCATCACGGGAACCGAATCTTGATTCAATGGGGTGAATCTGTGATCACATGATTCCCAGGCATACAGAATATTGCAATTTGTATGAAAGCAATAAGCAGGTAAATATATATATATATATATATATATATATATATACAGACATGATCACCAACTATAAAGCACCTCCATGGGGGATCAAAATATAAATAAAGTTGTTAAAATCTATCAACCGTCGCGGAGGAAACTCCAGGCGGGACAAAACATAAATAAAGCTGTAAATACGGTTAACCGCCACGAAGGAAACTCCAGGTGGGACGAAATGTAAATAAAGCCGTAAAAGCGATCAACTGTCACGAAGGAAACTCCAGGCAGGACGAATATATATATATATATATATATATATATATATATATATATATATATATATATATATATATATATATATATATATATATATATATATATATATATATATATATATATATGCGAATAAACGCACAGGATATAAAATCAAGGCTCATCGAACAGAGTCCGACCACAGTTCATATATATATATATATACATACAAAAGTGAGTAAATGCTCCAGACCGAAGTCTAGGCTCATCGAACAAAGTTCGACACACAATTAATATATATATAAATGTATATATATATATATATATATATATATATATATATATATATATATATATATATATATATTAAACAAATAAACGTTCCAGACCAAAGTCTAGGCTCAATCGAGGCATAACTCGATAATGTTAGTCAATATATATGTAAATATAATATATATATATATATACAGACTGAAATGAAACCATGGACCGAAGTCCGGGCAAAAGCAAGCAACACGACTCTCAACGTGTAAAAGGGTGTGTGCAAAGATGAAGAGAAAGACTTTAAAGTGTGTGGAAAGGCTTACAGCTGACTGCTAAAGAAGACTTCTATATCTTTAGAGTGGGTAGACACTCACTTTTGTAGGTACAAAAGGGCTATATATGATCTCACAGGTGTTTAAAAGGGGAAAGCACACTGCATGGGGTGCGTGCAGAGCAAATTGGGCCGGGCTTCCTCACATTTTTCTTTTACAAAATGGGCAGCCCAAGCCCTCTATTTATAGGCATTTTAGCCGCAGGTGTACCAAAGGCAACCCGGGTGGACCCGGGTTTGTCGGGTCGGGTCATCTCGAAGTACGTGCACTCAGGCACTGTAATGTCCACTCGGACTTTTATAAATGCAATCCAGACATCCGTTTGAGGTATACAGGACCTATTTCGGACCGCCGTTGTCGAGAGTTGTACGATGGCATGGGATTATAGTTTGTACGAAGTCATTGAAGACGGGACGATGCCCTCAAGTCTTCAACCTTCAACTTTCTTTCGTTACCCCGCACAATAGTCATTCGGGATTGGTTAGTCTTGTGGGACATTGTTGCATAGAGACGTGATGTGGCATCGTGTTGACGAGATGACGATGTTTCCCCTCACCGGTGTTATCGCTGGATTGGGCTGATAAAGCAGACGTTGCTCAGACTTTGCTGAGATTGGACTGCTGCAATTTTTGAAGGCCTTTATTGTCACCTTCGAGGTGTACCTGTCTTCCCGATGTTATTACCGGGTTGGTGCAGTATATCTTGTTTGTGAGCGCCGAGATTGAAGCTGGTCGCATTTGAAACAAGCATTTCCAGGGTTATCGCCGAAACTGTATTCCTTGGGTTTATCACCAAGGTTGGTGGCTATTCCCATGGTTGGGACTAAGACTGGATACCTCGGGGTTATCTCCGAGATTAATCGATCTTCTCCGGTGTGTGTTCCGGTATTGGATCTGCATGCCTCGGGTTTATCTCCGAGGTTTGAACTGTTACTCCCAGAGTGTGATTTGGGGTTGATGCTGGACTTTTGGTAGTATCCGGTATGAATTTAGATTGTCTTTCAGGGTTCTCTCTTAAAAGACGAATCTGTCCTCCTGCATTGTTAGTGACATTAGTACAGAAAATTTTGAGTGTCTACAGATGCCCCTCTTTATCATACTCATGCATGGCGATGCATGGGTAGGATAAAGAATCCTAGACACTTGAAACGCAACAATATGAACGTGGTACTATGGGTAGCAAATTGATGTAAATGTATGATGCATGTGTACGGGGTTGTAGCCCAACATGCTGGGGATGATTGCTGGATCCCAATTTCTTCAACTGAGGATTGGCAATGCTGACCAGATTTGATGTGTAAGCCGAATCTGTTAGGATGTTTATGTTGGAGTTATCACCAAATCCATGTGTTCTTGATAACGACTTGATCCTGAAGATGTACCTCTTATGTGTAAGAGATCTGTGGGGATAAAGCTTGGTCTATTTTGAGGATGTTTATAACATATTCCATCATCTATACTCTTTGATAACATTGACCTCTCCTGGTTGGTATCGCCAGGACATGTCAAGATTCTGTTGGATTTACTTCCAACAGCAAACGCTGTCAGGGAAGCCTGACCTTCGTTGACGTGTACTTCACCGATATATGAATCAATTGTTGAAAAATCATGTGGGATATACTGTCAAGGTTGCTTGACCTACGTTGATGTGTGAATCAGTGGCTGATGCTTTGTGAGTAGATTTTCAAGGTTGCTTGACCTTCGCTGTCGTGTAGATCAACGAAGCATTGTGTTCTGACCCCCGCCGGGGAATACGAGCAGTTGGGTATGAAAACCTCAAATAGCTCTAGAGCTCTGATAGGTTTAAATGCTATCGGCTGAAATGACGCCAAGGTTGCTTGACCTTCATTGATATATGTGTCAACGGCTGAGCAAGAGTTGTTATTCCCTCCGGAGATATACGTTGTAACCCCCGTCGGGGATCTACTGGGGACTCATGAGTACGTACGCAACTATCGAACAATTCTCAATACTTTGATGGGCTTACTTGTCATCGGCTGAAATAATGTCAAGGTTGCTTGACCTTCGTTGATAAACATGTCAACAGATGAACGTGTTATAACCCCCACCGGGGATCTACGTTATAACCCCCATCGGGGACTCATTTAGGGGAACGTCCCGGAGTTGGCGGCATCGAACTTGTACGAGGTATTGTCGAATGTGATTTGTGACAAATGACATTATTGACAGGGTATACCCCGTGTTCGGGTGACTACCAATGGGCGATGTACAGATTCAAAGTCTCATCCGAGAAAACAAGGATTGTATGTTGTTTTGCTCAATCGAGTGGCATTTTTATTCTTGATTTGACCTTTCTAGTCTGTAAGAACTCCTTTTCAACTCGAACTGGACTAAGCCGGAGGGGTGGGACCCACATAGGGGTTCCGCAGGTGTACTTATTGTAGCCGCAGATGAGCCTGCGGCCAACCGTGGATCATAAATTCTGCAGATTGGTCTTTACAAGTCACTTTCAACTTGCTTCGCATAGAGAAAACCGCGAGCCATCTTCAGATCTGCTGAGTTCGGGCTGCTTTCTACAAATTATGTCACCGTAAAAGTGTTCTACACTATCCTGGTAACGTATGCATGCATTTTTTCCAGTTTCTATGCGTTGGATTGTGAGTTATCGCACAAAATGAATCTATACACATAGTAGTAATTATGTATGTACAAATGACTTGATAAAAAATATTCAACATATTAAAATGTTAGTATTAAACCATGCTGAACATAATGATGTGAAAAAAATTTGACTTTTGAGACAGTCAAATTGGCACCTTTTTCTGCTATTTTTTGTCCTATTTGAGGTCCAATGAGCAAAAGGTAGAAAGGCAAAGTACTCCTAGTATTGAGGTTGGCCTTATGCATGATGATTTTTATTTTTAATGCATATATTATGTACATGACTTTGGGGCAGGCGTGCTACTGAATGGCCACCTAGACATGTCTATGTGCATGTGGATAGTCCTATTTTCAAAGGGGACTATGGCAAAAAAATTTCAAATGTAGGCATTGGGTAGTCATGCATTTTAACTCTATTTATATGTTAAAGTAAATGCATGCATGCATATAGTCATAAATGAATTTTAGAAAGCTCCAGGTAAGGAAATACCACACCCTTTCTGAGGTGATTTGGAGACTTGTTGTCCAGATATTATGGATCCGGACCAGTCGAGCAGTTCCTATAGGACCACTTTTGGCGTACGACGGAGGGCTTCCGAAGTGCGTCGTCCCCGTTCTGTCAGACAGCCTTGTCGGTTGGTGGAGGCCGTGATTCATCCTGTCCGGGTAGATGTGCCAGACGTTGTGGATGAGGAGACGGATATTCCGATTGAGGATCCCGCTCCTGCTACACATGTCCATCGTAGGGAGCTTCTGAGTATTCAGGTGGTAAACCCAGAGTTGCTGGGTTATTTGAGCAGACATCCATTGATGTACTTGCATGTTAACGAGGTATGGCGTTAGATTTTGATCTTCTTTCTTTCCTATTAATGAGGATTAAAGGGTTCTGATGTTGATCAGCATTTCATGCAGGTTCTTGGTTTTACACAGCCTCGAGGGAACTGGTTCAGAATTCACTCCATGTACCAGGCGCTTCATCCTGGCTACAGAGTAGTAGTCCATTAGTGGGGATTTGGGGCATTCTTCACCATCCTTCCCCGTCGTTGTCCCTGGGGTTACCTCAGGGCATTGTCTGAGCGATGATTTCTTCAGACTCAGTCACTCCATCTGCTAGATTGCGAGGTGATGATGACGCCTATGGATTGGTGATTTATCACAAGTATGGAGTTTGGAGGGGAGCCAGTGCGTTGCATGGAGAATATTACCCCTACAGCTGTCAGATCCTTATTAGGAGTTCCGGCGGAGGTGCTCAAAGGCAGGACTGTTCGTTCAGGTCCTTTGAGCGTAGATGCTTTGAGTGGGCTTTTGAGTGAGCCCATGCCTGATGATGTCAGAATCAGGGATTGCGTTCTACGGCGATTGTTCCTGATGATTATTCGAGGCTGCTTCAGAGCAAATAACTCTTCCACAGTATCTTTTGCTTTGGTCAGCGCCACACGCGATGTGGACCGTATAGGAGAGTATAACTGGGGCTCTTACACCTTTACCTATTTCCTACGGGGCATGCGCATGCGCTCACAGGGTTTGAGTGAGGCTTGGCTAAGATTTTACCCATTTCTGTTGGTGAGTATTTCTCTTATCTTTTCCCATTCGTAGGTTAACAGTGTTTACTGATAGTAGATGTTTTGCCATTGTGTTGGCAGTTTTGGGCCTATGAGAGGCTCCCATGTTTGCATCTTGTGAGTCTGTTAGGTTTAGATACCTATCCACGAGGACGACGATGGCACCATTCTATTTTGTCGGAGGTCCCTGTAGCTGAGGGATTCACTCACTGCCGTATGCAGCTGGAGTTGCTGACGGCTGATGCCATCACATGGATTCCTTACTCAGGGGAACATTTGACCATCGGCTTTGAGGATGGACACCCTACTGGAGTCGAGTATTTGTTTTCTACTAGGAGATTTCCTTTCTTCACGGATGGAGGCTGGGAGCTCTATTTAGGAGAGCGTGGTATTAGGAGCACCACAGGGGAGATCCGTATACCGATCTTGCCTCATGCTAGGCGTCATTGGCCCGTATCATAATCACCCGTCACTAATATCCCATTGTTGGGGGTTGACGGTTTTGCATTATCAGAGGGCCCATGTACTCAGGAGACATTCCAGTGTTGGTGGTTCCCTCGCATTATTAGAGCCCAGTCTCGCGCCACACAATTTATGGGGGATATGGTTCCAGGATCTTTGATGATGACGGATTGGGTAGCTTGTGTCCAAGCTCTGACTCATATGACCCAGATTGATAGTTTGACCCAGCAGTTGGAATAGGCACATATATTTATCTGGCATTTAGGCAGAGATCCAGCAGAGGTAGAGTCATTTGTTCCCTCCAGCTCAGGCGTTAGCCCCTCAGACGACCCATTTGGTTTTGCTAGCGCAGATCCTCCCCTTTATAGGCCTGACATCCCTGTTGATAGAGATCCAGTGACTCAAGAGGAGTTACATCAGGTGGACAGGATTGAGGACGTCGACATCGAGACCCTGGTTTTCTTCTGATGTATATTCTCGTTATATCTTTTGATAGGCCTCTGTTAGATATTGGGCGGCTATTCCCTATTCTTGCTATATCTTTTCATAGGCCTATGTTAGTAGTAGGGCGGTTGTGCCCCATTTCCCTGTGTTTGTAACTGTGCAGAGATGATGTATTAGATGATGATATACTTAAGAATATATGCACTATTTTTTCATTCCCTATATCATATTGCCATCCATTATCAATTAAACATGTATCATGTTATTCATATATATGTATGTCCAGAGATATTCAGCATTGACCCTTGGATGGTCTTATGACACGGCCCGTACAGATGTCTTCCTCGATAGTTAACCGTATAGATCATACCCCACCATCATTGGTGGTATTGGGTATGCGATTATGGTACGATAGCATGTCACCACCAGATAGGGTGACCGTAGATCAGTTACTGCAGCATACCATGACTTTATTGCCTTTTCAGGTTCTTGCAGGGTTTGTAGACGGGATGCTAGAGCATTGGCTACCGGATAGGTAGGTATTTCGATTTGGTACCCATGAGTTGACTCCTACTTTGGAGGAGTATGCACGTTTGATGATGCTGCCTTTAGACAGACCTTGCGTGCATCTGCCTTTGGGAGACATGAGTAGACGATTCATGACTCTCATAGGATTGCGGTGAAGAGTAGTGCAGGATGAGCTGACATCTAGCCATGTGATATCCCAACGTTTTCTTTGTGACAGATTTGGCTCGGAGGATAGCTACTCGCGACATTCCAGGGATTTCACCGCACCGGAGGACCACTGGCGTTTGGACAGGGTTGATGTACTGTTGTTGTTTATACTGTCGTATATCTATATGCCACGATATATGGACTAGATAGACATTAGTGCCATCATGGCTGTGAGAGCTCTTAGAGAGGATCACACCATTGTACCTATGATTATAGTAGAGACCCTGTGGTCGGCATCCTATTGTTGCACGTATCCTACAATAGTGTTCACTGGGAGTTCGGTCATGTTGTACATGTGGTTTATGTCACACTTAAGACCGGTTGGTACCCTAAGACGACATGGGTATTGCTTCTCCCATGATGTGGCCATGTCATACTCCTTTCAGCTGTCGGAGTGTATAGATGCTCTGTCTTGGTCTGCATTTTTGGCTGATATCAGAGATCCATTCAGCATATTACCGTGCTCGGGGCTTTGCTCACCATACAGCTTCATTACTCATGCTCTGGGCATGGATTTTCTACCTCTGGCTGGCTTTAGGGGCGTGACAACTTATCACCCACTGGTCGTGATGTTGCAGTTCAACCAGTTCCCGGATTTCCATCCTTTTGATGGGGCGAGAGGTCAGCATTTAGCTTCTCGATATCTCTCAGCAGAGGACCGATCCCGTGTGTATGCTTGTTGGGATCAACATGAGATAGCTACTTTTTCTGTAAGTCATCCCGGTTGTTCTGCAAAGTATTCCGCATGGATGAAGACAGAGATTTTATCGGCAGAAATAGTATCTGCAGTACCGGATAGTGAGTCAGACGATATAGAGCCCATGGAGGACATCGATTCCTACATCGAGGAGAAGCCCGCTGTTGGGTTGCCTGCATTTCTTCCGGATTCTCCTACTATTAGTACTTTTGTGATTCAGAACTCGACACAGTGCTTAGAGTAGAGTCTTCATCTGATGACCTTTGAAAGAGATCAGGCTCGATCTATGAAGTTGATTGCCCTTGATGGGAGAGATACAGCTCTATTAGAGAGAGACGCGGCATTAGATCGCAAAGATGCCACTGTTGTTGAGCGGGATGAGGCCATATCAGCAAGGGATGCAGTGATAGTTGAGCGGATAGTGCTATATTTGCTTGGGATGTAGTTGTCACATATAGTACGGCAGTGAGGTCCCTTACCACTAGCATGATCGCAGAGATGAGCGCATACATTGATGATCATATGGTCACCATGCAGATGGCTACAGATCTATTGGGTCGTGTGGATATTCTCGTACAGGAGACCACAGCTTCGCCTCCTTCTTCTGAGAGGGACGCCATGTTGGGCTTGTTAGCTCGTATATATCCTGACTTGTAGATGATCTTGTATTTACCTGCATAGACTAGCTTAGCCAATTTGTCATGTACAGTTTACATTATATATATATTAAACAACATTATATATGACAGGGAAATATATTTTTGGATGACTTCCCTTTTAGATATGCCTTGTTATTTGCTTGATATTTTGCCTGCTGCTTCAGGGCTTGTGATCTTGATGTATTCTGAATTCCTCCTGGGTGGATGGACATTGAGTTATCTCTGGATAGTTCAGAATGGATCATCGATCTATGTATCCCTACCATCTTTGGTGTCTTGGGACTGGTTTCCAGATGAAAATGTGGAGAGGAGTGTGGCTTTCCTCTCTGAGATTGACCGTACCACAGATGATCGCCAGTACTTCAATTTAGGAGAAGCCTAGTTAATTCCATCTCTTATGGATTGGTGTTGTTCTTCAAGGTATGACCGCAGCTTAGATGGTCACCGAATCTACTATTTGGGAGGAGTTCAGGTAATTCCATCCATTTGGTCTGAAGCCAAATGAAATGTAGTGGATTGAAGGATGATCCCAGTACCAGCTGACAATGGTTTGTGTTTTGGTAGGGGGTGAGACCACACCATGAATGGATGCCTATGTACTCCTATTGAAGAGGACATCAGGTCTATGTAGTTCGAACCTAGTGTAGGAGGTTCAACGTTGTATAAGGCAGAAAGGGTGTAGGAATGTTTTGGGTTGTTTTTGTTTTTGTAAGGGTAGAAATGTTTTTGTTGTTTTTGTTTTATTGCGACCAGGCCATGTGACATGGTTGCCTACGTACTCCTATTGAAGAGGAGATCAGGTCGATGTAGTTCGCCACGTAGGGCGAGATGAAAAGCATAATCTCATGTGCAGGTCAGAATGCGGGGAGGAGAAAGTTTAATCCTAGGTTGAGGATAAACTGCAGGTATGAGAAGTTTGATCCAAGGTATGGGTAGCCAAACTGCAAGTGTGAGAGGTTCAATCCGCGGTGGGATAACCTAAGTCGTAGCAACGTAAAGGAGAGCCAGGCTGCTGGCTTAAAATGTATGTTTCCCTGAGGGGCAAAGTGTAGGAAAGTTGTAGGTGGCAAAGGGTTAAAGAACCGGAATGACTGGTGACCTGATGGTCCGACACCAGGGTGTTTGTGAATTACTTCAGACATAGTACCATTTCACGGCGTCTGAGTTGATGAGTTATGGAAATTCATTGCCGTCCATTTCTTGCAATCGGGCCTACCCAGTTAGGAGCGAATTTTCCTTTAGCCTGATCTTGGTTGTCAAGAATCTTCTTCAAAACCAAGTTATGTTGTTTAAACTGCCATAGCCGGACTGTTTTATCATAGGATCTGGTGATCCTTTGTTGATATAACTGACCATGGAAGATAGTCGTGGTTCGCCTTTCGTCTATTAAAGACAACTGGTGATACCTGTCTTGTACCCATTGGTCTTCATTCAGCTGAGTGTCTATCAACACTCTGAGGGATTCCATTTCAACTTCTATGAGGAGCACTGCTTCCATCCCATAGGTTAAAGTGTAGGGGGTTGGCCCAGCAGAAGTACACATTGAGGTTCTGTAGGCTAACAGTGTCAGAGGAAATAGGTCAGGCCAATCTTTGTGGTTGGCGAACATCTTTTACATAATCTTCTTGGTGTTCTTGTTAGCCGCTTCAACAACACCGTTCATCTTCGGACGATAAATGACAGAGTTGAGATGTTTGATGTGGAATTTACTACATAATTCCTCCATCATTTTGTTGTTGAGGTTTTTGGCATTATCTGACACAATCACCTCTGGTTGTCCATATCGATAAACGACATTGTTTCTGATAAAAACAATGACGACTTCTTTAGTAACCCTGGGGAAGGAGGCTGCTTCTACCCACTTGGTAAAGTAGTCTATCATGGTGAAGATAAATCGGTGACCATTATTGGCTTTAGGCTCAATGGGCCCGGTAACGTCCATTCCCCACATTGAGAATGGCTAGGGTGAACTCATATTGTGGAGTTCCCGTGGAGGGGTGTGTATAGCATCCCCATGAATCTGGCACTGATAGCATCTCCTGGCGTGGTTATTGCAATCATCTTTGAGAGATAGCCAATAATGTCTCGTCTTGAGGACTTTTTTGACAAGGAGGGGGCCACTCATGTGGGGACCACAAACTCCGCCATGGATTTCATCCATAAGCCTTTGGGCTTGATCTTTATCTAACCATCTGAGGAGACCTATTCATGCATCTCTTTTGTAGAGCGCATCTCCACTCAGGTAGAATTTCATAGCAAGTCGATGGATCTGCCTTTTCTTAGTTGGGCTCGCTTCCGTGGGTGTAGATACATCTCGTAGATATTCCTTGATATGCTGATACCAAGGATGTTGGATGGGAGGTAGCTCATCCGATACTTCTCCAACATAATTCTCATAAGCTGGGGCCTTGTGCAGGGAAATTGTGATGCTCGGCAAGTGTTCCTTGTCTGATATGCGAATCAAGGAGGCCAACATTGCTAATGCATCCGCAAAGTCATTCCTATTACGAGGAATGTGTAGAAAGGAGATTTCTTCGAACTCCAAAACAATCTTCAAAACCTGCCGATGGTAAGGCAGCAAATGTAGTTCCTTGGTTTGATAGATTCTGGTGGATTGTCTAATTACCAACTCCGAATCTCCAAAGACAGTTAACCGCCTGATGCCCATCGAATGGGCAAGTTTTAGCTCCATGAAATAGCCTTTATACTCAACTGTATTATTGGTGCTGCTAAACTATAACTTGACGGCAACGGGATACTGCTCCCCCGTAACAGATACAAGAACGGCTCCAGCTCCGGAACCTTCCATAATAATAGCTCCATCAAAATACATCTTCCATGATTAGCGCATATTGCACTGATGGTGTTGTTGCACTGTCATTACTCCTTTATCAGGGAAATATGTTTCCAAGGGTTTGAAATCCCCTGAAGGTGTGGCGACCAATTGATCCGCGATTCCTTGACCTTTGATGGACTTTTGAGTCACATATACGATGTCAAATTGTTATAGGATCAACTGCCATCTGGACAGTCGGCAATTTAACATAGGTTTATTGAACACGTACTTGAGAGGATTCACACGGGATATGAGATGGGTTGTGTGACCATGGAGGTAATGCTGTAACCTCATGGAAGCTCATGCTAAAGCACAACATGTCTTTTTGATAAGAGTGTACTTGTGTTCACTACTGCTAAATCTTTTGCTGAGGTAACAGATAGCTCGTTCTTGGCCTCTATCGTCCTTCTGTCCCAACATGCAGCCCATGGCATTGTCACTTATGGACAGGTACATAAACAGGGGAACATCATCCCTGGGTGGTACCAAAATAGGAGATTTGACTAGCTATTTCTTGATTGTAAGGAAGGCATTCTGGCACTCATCATTCCATTTCGTGGAGGAGTTCTTCCTTAATAGCTTGAAGATTGGCTCACAGGTTCCTGTGAGTTGAGAGATAAACCTGCTAATGAAGTTGATTCTTCCCAAAAATCCCTGTATTTCCTTTTTTGAATTCATCTCTACATCAAAGGTACAATCCTTTTGGAGAAGAGGCATCGTATCCGCAAGTACATGCACATCTAAACTCAGAGTCCTGAAACAAAATATTCTTTCACTTAGTATATATGAAATGTGTTGATCATACACATTGTTAGCATATACTGGCAAATTAAACTGCTAGTACTGTATAGAAAAGTAAGCAGTTATTATATCCACAGGGCAGAAAGAGTTTCTTCCTACTTTACCCTTGACGACCAATGCAAGGAATGCTATTCCAATTGGCAAGGGCAAAGTCCGAGTGGACCGCAGTGATGGAGGAATTGTCATCATCCTCCTTGTCCTGAATGATGACCATTACATCTGGCCAATCACCATTTGGGGTGTATCTGTTAGTATGCTCGTCATGAACGATGATGCGTATGCCTGACATCATTCGGATGACGTCTTGCTTGATTCTTTGTTCCTCTTCTTCCACTGCGGGATTTGGAACAAAGATTTCTTTATCCTTCACTGGTATCGGCTTGGGACATAACATAGCCATTACATTGGCTGACACCTTTACAGGAGGTTGTGCGGACTCAAAGTTTGAAGGCGAAGATAAACGCCACATGGTTGAAGCTGAAGGAATCTGCTGATTCTTATGAGGATTCCTATGACTAGAATTGGCACCTAGCCCAGCTGTTCCAGTTTGCCTGGTTAAGTGGATTGGGTACTTGATACCCTGGTAATCTTTACCCAACACTTGTCCCGGCTTATGACCCAATGACATCATTTCTTGACTGGCCGACATTACCTCGGCAGAAATCTTGGGTTCGGGCAATGGTGCTCCAATAGCATGGTATTGGGTACTGCTTATTTCCAAAGCATGAAAACTGACTGGTTCAACGTTTGCATTGGCATTGATGAACGGCATGTCCCCGTGTTGAGGACACTCTGGTTCAGCGTTGACCGTGACCAGGCTATTGTGTATAATGTATTTTAATTATTAGTGAATAGTGGAGGGGACTGCCCCTGCCATATGAATCCATGGTCGTCCCAATAGTAGGTTGTATCCCGAATCTATCTTGAGCACATGGAAAGATACACAGAATTTGTGAGGACCAATTTCGATTGGCAGCTCAATTACTCCGATCGAATTTCGACGGGCTCCATCAAAAGCTTTGATGATAGTATGGCTACTCTGAATTCGGTTGAGATTGATATTCATCTTCACCAAGGTAGCGTATGGGCAGATATTCAGAGAGGAACCCCCATCTATTAAGACTTCAGCTACCATATATCCGGAGGACAAGACCGCAATGTGCAATGGCTTGCAATGACCGGTCCCTTTAGGCGGTATGTCATCATCGGTGAAAGATATCACATTGTTGTTGAAAATGTTATCAACCATATGTTGAAATTTTTCCGTATCCACTGGTTTCGGGAGATAGGCTTCTTCTAGAACCTTTAACAAGACCTTCCGGTGATTCTCGGAAGTTAGGACCAAGTCCAAAATTGATATTTGTTGTGGAGCTTCTTTCAAGCTTAAAACCACCGTGGCTTCGTGATGACCCATAGTGTGGAGGAATTTTCAATATTCTCCATGGGTATTTTCCCCTTTGATTTGATGGTAGGTTTCATCACATGTGGGGGAAGATACAGTGGATTTTTCTTCAACACTGCAGTAGTTGTATGTGAGGTGGATCCTTCACCTTCTCCATAATACCACAGAATTGTGTGCAATCTAAAAATAGGATATTGTGCTCTACATTGCAAGTTGATTGGCTCGGGAGCGGCCACTTTCAAAGGATTGTTGCCTCCCTTGAGTTGAATTATTGGCGTTGTGAGTAATGTATTAATCCCATCAGTTTCAGTAGATATGACTGCTACCACACTTTTCCACTTGGTAGGGCTTGCATTCTCACTTGCACGTAACACAGTATCGTCATCCACTAGGCGTAGGACACCACTGTTGATTAGATTTTGAATAAGGTGGCGGAGTGCCCAACATTCTTCTGTGTTGTGACCACGAGACTGGGAGTGATATTGACATACTTCATCAGAGTTGTATCGTCCTGAACGGGGGTTGATTGGAGGTAGAAGGAAACTGATCCTTCCTTCATTGATTAACATATGATGAATTTCCTCCATAGGTTGGCCCAGATAGGTGAATTCCCTTTTGTTGGCGAAATCCCAACGGGCATTGGCATTTGCTCTCTTTGTCACTTTGTCTTCCAACATTTCATTTTCTGAAAGTGACGAGGGAATATTCATGACAATAGGTAGGAGACTGGCATGCTCCTGGCTGATTAACTGACGAGTCACTTGATGCTGATAAGTCACTAGTTCCGCCAATTGTTCAATTTATTTACAGAGAGATTTGATCTATCATTCCATTGTGAACTGGAACTTGGCATAGTCCCATCTGTCATCACCGTCTTTGATGGTCTGGGAGGAATCACAACTAAAATTGGAACTCTGTCCATTGCTCCAATTAATCATGTTGACCTCTTCTTCTTTGTGTTGAGGAAGAGGGTTGTCTTTACCATGAGGCTGATCTGGTTTGGTGACCACGATCTCTCTGTTGTCTATCAGCTCCTGAATCTTGTGTTTCAAGGCCCAACGATCTTGAGTATCATGTCCAGGTGCCCCGACATTATAAGCGCATTTCTGAGCAGCATTGAAACCCCGTCCATTAGGGCTGGCTGGTGGAAGAAGATGTCATTTTCTTCTGTGTTGTCAAAAGATTTAAGATGTTCTCGAGGGTATCCCTTAAGGGTGTAAACACTCGAGGGCGTTTGACTTATCCACCTTTTGGTATTGGAGGGTTTACAGACTGTGCTGGAAAGGGAGTGTAGTTCCTCCGTTGAATAGGCATGTTCTGATTGCCTTTTTGAACCAGTAGTATTAGAGAAACATCTTCTAATTTCTTTTTATGGACCCTCCGGGGGTTGTTCGTGTAATTTCCAACAGCATCGAGTGCAGCTAGGTCTTGAATCTTTCCTGACTTCAATCTCATCTCAGCCATCTCTCCATATTTGACCATTTCAGAAAATGGTTTACCGATGCCGGCTAAAACTCTCTCACAGAAGGGAGCTTCTTGTATGTCTATGAAAGTCATGATCATTTCTGATTCTGTCATAGAAGGACTAACTTGGGAAGCCATGCATCTCCACCTGCATACTCTCTGAAAGACTCGTTAGACTGTTTCTTGATCTTGGTAATTTCATACCGATCAAGAGCCATCTGAGTTTTAAAGTTGTATTGAGTGAGGAAAACATGTGCTAGCTCTTCATAGCTATGGATTTTGGAGTTGTCTAATCTTGTGTACCACGAACGGGCTTCTCCAGTTAAACTCTTTTGGAATAATTGCATTCAGAGCTTTTCGTCCTCTGAATAAGATCCAAGTTCTCCAATAAACACTTTTAAATGTGTGTTAGGGTCTCCTAACCCATCATATTTTTCAAAGTCAGGAGTTTTAAATTTTTTTGGCTAATGAACAACAGGGAAAATACACAGATCAGCATATGAAACACTCTTGTGTGTTCCAATTCCTTTGATAGCGTGAAGGGTCTCTTCCATATGGAGGACTTTCTTTTTGATGTCACCAATGTCTGGATCTCCAGTGGGATGGGCAGCATCATGAGTTTTGTTGTTCGTATCCAACTGTAGTTCAGGTATGGTAATGACCGGGATTCCTCCTTGTGTGGAGGATTCAGCATGTATGGGTATTTTTGGACCCTGATTAGACTGGTATAATTCTTTGAGTAAAAAAGCCAAATCTGTAATTTGTTTGTTTAATCCGTCGAATTCTTTGTGAGAAATTGGATTAAGTTTAGTCTGGTCAGATGACGACATGATTGACTGTAGGCCTGTTGCCTTTTTGGACTTTGAACGGGTAGTAGGTCCGATTGATTCCCTGCGAAAGACTTGCATAGTTTAGTCTTTAGGGAATGTGTATAATAACATGTTATGTGATGTGTCCATTTTAGGAATTTTATCATGCAAAACGGATGTCAGCTGTTTGTAACATGTTTTAAAATATGTATGTGTACACATTTCTTCATATTTCTCATTACATGGAGATAGATATGGAATGTAATTACAAGCAATTTGTAATGAGAGCATGAAGAGACTTTCCTCCGTTTTTGGGTTTATCAGAGGCTAACCTATCTTGGGTTACTCTCGCGGCTTTTTGGCATGAAGGTTCCCAAATCATCGTAATCTACTTGACGGGAAGTTAATCCGGTCTTTCAACTGGAGCGAATTTGGGTGGTGCCTTTCCTGAGCCTCGACGAATTAGTCTTCTCACAAGTCCAGTAATCAAACACCGACGGGATAACCTCCTGGTGGAGGGACCACACAACATACATTCACATACATCGCGTCTCACCGTATGAAAATGATGACATGTGCGAAGCACTAATATCACAAGCAGATATGGTGCGATGCACTAATATCACAAGTATTTATAGTGCGAAGCACTAGCATCACAAGAAGTTATGGTATGAAGCACTAAGTGCAATAAGGAAATGCATTCGTACACATTCATCAAATGTAAATGCAACATCCACATATAAGCAGATAAAATTTTTGAAAAGATTATAATAGCGGCTTAAGTCCTCTTACTGGAGTCCCCAGCAGAGTCGCCACCTGTCTACGTCGGGATTTTTTGGATGTCCCTTTCTGTTACTTGTTCTTTGGTGTTCTCATTTTAGGTGAGATTTGTTTTAAAAAACAAGTGAAAAGGTCCGACATGTATAATGTCAACGATGGGACTGTTAAGAGTCGCCAGTTGGTTTTTTAAATGGTTATACCAACACAACCGAGAAAAGGTTTGCACATTGACCCAGTGATGTGACACTGCTATACGGGTCGGTGAAACCGAGATTCATTAGGGTCCGGGGACTAGGTTATGCGGGGGGAAGGTGTTAGACACCCCCCGACATCCGTGTTACCACGGTGACTGCCTCTTTTCAAGAAATTGTTATCTGAATGTGTGTGTGGGTCAATGGGCTTTTATTTGGAAGTGGTGTGAGGCCTCGTTCGAATCTTTATACACAGGGTTTGAATTTATGTAAAAATTCAATTTTTAGCAAGATATGGCAGTGATGTTTTATAAAAGAGGTTTTTCAAACCCTGATGCTCAATAGTAATTGAGACCTTTTACACTTCGATTTTATTAAGTGCTCGGCTTGATTGATTTTATTTTATGAATGGGAGGCATCTGTATGAAAATAATGTACAAAATAATGCCGACTTCCTCATGGGTATGGAAACCATCTGAGGAAATTCAGACACCGCAAAATAATTTACAAGCTGCTTACAGCTGAAAATGTCCATCACGGGAACAGAATCTAGATTCAATGGGGAGAATATGTGATCACATGATTCCTAGGTGCACAGAATATTGCAATTTGTATGAAAGCAATAAGCATGTATATATATAAAAGCTATAAATATATATATACAGACATGATCATAAACCACGAAGCACCTCCATGGGGGATCAAAATGTAAATAAAGTTGTTAAAAGCTATTAACCGCCACGGAGCAAACTCCAGGCGGGACAAAACGTAAATAAAGCTATAAATACGGTCAACCGCCACGAAGGAAACTCCAGGCGGGACGAAATGTAAATAAAGCCGTAAAAGCGATCAACTACCACGAAAGAAACTCCAGGCATGACGAGTATATATATATATATATATATATATATATATATATATATATATATATGTAAGCGAATAAACGCACCGGATATAAAATCCATGCTCATCGAACAGAGTCTGACCACAGTTCATATATATAAATATATATATATATATATATATATATATATATATTTATTAAAGCAAATAAAGTTAATATATATTTGAAGTCTAGGCTCATCGAACAAAGTTTGACACACAGTTAATATATATAAATGTATATATATACACATATATATATATATATATATATATATATATATATATTAAAGCAAATAAACCCTCCAGACCGAAGTCTAGGCTCATCGAACAAAGTTCGACACGCAGTTAATATATATAAATGTATATATATATATATACAGACTGAAATGAAACCACGGACCGAAGTCTGGGCAAAAGCAAGCAACACGACTCTCAACGTGTAGAAGGGTGTGTGCAAAGATGAAGAGAAAGACTCTAAAGTGTGTGAGAAGGCGTACAACTGACTGTTAAAGAAGACTTCTATATCTTTAGAATGGGTAAAAACTCACTTTTGTAGGTACAAAAGGGCTATATATGAGCTCACAGGTGTTTAAAAGGGCAAAGTACACTACATGGGATTAGTGCAGAGCAAATTGGGCAGGGCTTCTTCGCATTTTTCTCTTGCAAAATGAGCAGCCCAAGCCCTCTATTTATAGGCATTTTAGTTGCAATTGTAACTGTGGCTGAGCCGCAGGTGTACCAGAGGCAACTCGGGTGGGCCCGGGTTTATCGGGTCGGGTCATCTCGAAGTACGTGCACTCAGGCACTGTAACGTCCACTCGGACTTTCAGAAGTGCAATATGGGACCTATTTGAGGTATACAGGACCTATTTCGGACCGCCATTGTCGAGAGTTGTGCGATGACCTGGGATTATAGTTTATACGAAGTCATTAAAGATGGGACGATGCCTTCCGGTCTTCAAGCTTTAACTTTCATCCGTTACCCCGCACAATAGTCATTCGGGATTGGTTAGTCTTGTGGGACATCGTTGCGTAGAGACGTGACGTGGCATCGTGTTGATGAGATGACGATGTTTCCCCTCACCGGTGTTATCGCTGGATTGGGCTGATAAAGCAGACGTTGCTCAGACTTCTCTAAGATTGGACTGCTATAATTGTTGAAAGCCTTCATTGTCACCTTTGAGGTGTGCATGTCTTCCCGATGTTATTGTCGGGTTGGTGCAGTGTATCTCGTTTGTGAGCGCCGAGATTGAGTCTGGTCGTATTTGAAACAAGAATTTTCGGGGATATCGCCAAAACTGCATTCCTTGGGGTTATCACCAAGGTTAGTGGCTATTCCCATGGTTGAGACTGAGACTAGATACCTCGGGGTTATCTCTGAGATTAATCGGTCTTCTCCGGTGTGTGTCCAGTATTGGATCTATATGCCTCAGGGTTATCTCCGAGGTTGGAACTGTTACTCCCAGAGTGTGATCTGGGGTTGATGCTGAACTTCTGGTAGTATTCGGTATGGATTTGGATTGTCTTTCAGGGTTCTCTCTTAAAAGATGAATCTGTCCTCCTGCAATGTTAGTGACAGTAGTACAGAAAATTTCGAGTGTCTACAACCATAATAGACATCTTGGATAAAAAGAAGAAAATTTAATTTTTTTGGTGAATAGTGTCGTATACTTGAATAGTGTCATATACGTGAATAGTATTCCCGACATAAAAAATTCCAAATTTGATAAAAATTTCAGACCAATATTTCGGCATAATGATATTGAAGAAAAAAATATCATTCAAGAAGAAAATAACATCCCTTACCTCAAAATAACGGTACTTCTGATCAAAATATCGGATATAGAGCCGAAGGAAACTTGTACCGAACATCAACTCTCAAAGTATCAAAATACTCACAAAATACGTTCGATAATCTAGAGAGAAAAAAAACTTGTTTCTGGTGTGATTTTCAATTCTAACCTAAGAGTCTATTTATAGAAAAATGCTAGAACGCCAAAGGAGACTAAAATAATAAAAAAAATTATTATTCTTATTTTCTTTACGCATGCCAAGACCAAGACCAAGACTTGTCAAGGCATGCCAATTCTGAAATTCCCAGTAGCCCACATGCATTTAACACCAACCAAATTGGGTCCCACCCAATTAAAAATTCATTGTATTTTCTGAAACTTCAGTTATTCATAGAAAATAGCCCGTTTATCATAAAAATATGAATTTTATGTCCATTCCACACGAAATCGAATTCTCTACAACTTTGTAGAAGAAAGTTTTTCCAAATTCCAAACAGAAAATATTCGAAATCCTCAAACGGATGATTTTTAATACCTCCACACCGACAAAATACTTGTAAAGTCCCCGAACCCGGATACTTGAAACCCGAACTCGATACTTCTCGATACCATTTCTTTGAGCGGAATATTACTAATAATAATAACAATAATATAGAACTTAAACTTAAATTTACATTTATCAGAGTCTAATCCCAAGTACGCAACCTTTAATACATTCTTTACATGATATATAATACATATCATTAACTTAATATAGTCTATCTATTACAAATGATACCAATAACATGTCCTGTTTGCTTTCCTTTTCACTTGTTCTTGGCCGAACTTTCCAGTTCTTCACACTTAGCTGAAAACATTTAAATTAAGCAAGGATGAGCATTTGAGTGCCCAGCAAGTATTTATATATATATAAGTTGAAAGAATTTAAATGTTTTCTTTATAACATTCTTCTACAACCGGTCAATAGTTGTGAAGTAATCTGTACCAATAACAATAACATAACAACCCTCTTTCAAATTTTTGAAACTATGTATTGTCTATACATGGGGTTTCTGTGACATATTATGAACATTATTTTCATTTTCGAAAGGGTTTAAACAGAAATTCATCTGTAAACTGTCCATTGCTTACGGGCCTGAGGGTGTACAGTCCATGGGCCCTGTATTGATTCCGGTCAACGATCTTTGACCGATTATAACTTAAAATATACACACCCAATGACCCTGATTCTACTTTCAGACTAAAGAACACATACACGACTACAACTACAAGATTTCAAAACACAAAAAATATTTACAGATCACATAGATATAGGGACTGACATTCGTTGTCAGAAGACAAAAATTTATTTTTCCAGTTTTTGTAAAATTCCTAATCTGAGCCTCTAGATGTTATGGATCTAACATCTAGCAACCCAAATCATCTTTATACACCATATTTAACATGTTTAACACAAAAAAAACAACATCTAACATCCGATTTTTGGACAGATTATAGCTAGGGTTTTTATACCTTTATTGATCAATTCTGATTTCATGGCTTCTGATTTATTAGTGGATTTCGTGGGGCTGTGTTTTGGAACTGATAAGCTTGAAAATTTCGTGGGTTTGGGTGGAAAGAAAAGGTTGGAGTATTTGGTACTAAAATGGCTAACAATTGCAAAATTTTCTCTCTCAATCTATATATAGAACACATGCGCAATGTATTTAATTGGCTTAATAAATGGCTGATGGCTGGTGTTATGGAGCATGTGGAGTTATTAGGGTTAGTAACCAACTCACCACAATTGTCAAAACCTAGTCTAGCATTCAATAATTCAATTAGGGGCACAATAGTCTTTTAATAAATCATTTTAATGGTATTTTAGTAACTTGTCAAACCCTTAGGGTTTGACCCTAAGGTTTAGCATATAACAAAATAAAATTTAGCAACTAGGGTTTGTAAAAAAATAAAAATAAAATTATAAACTAAAATTTTAGTTTCTAAAAATTCACAAATTAGGATTTCTAAATTAGTTTAGATTTCTTAATCACATATACTTAAAAATTAGGTTTAAGGATTTACTAATTATAATTAAGATCACTAATTAGCAATTAAGGCACCAATTTGGTAATTAGAGTTAATAATTTACTAATTAGGATTAACAATTTAATAATTAGGTTTAACAACTTGTAATTAGGGTTTCTAATTACATTAATCATGATCATTAGAGTTTAATGTTCGCTAAGTAGCTTTAAACATCCTAATTTAGCAATTAGGGTTTCTCAATTAGGATTCCTAATTATCGGTTAGGGTTTTAAATTTTAAAATTAGGGTTTTGCGACAATAATTAGTATTTTTCCTAATTAGCAATTATAATTATAATACCAGACATTAATCACATTATCGCAATTGTCCAATAACTTGAAACTCTAATCTGTATTTTAAATTAGGGTTTCACACAGTATTAATAAGGTTTAACAAATACACCATAATTGGCCAACCATCACCGATTCACATAAACAGTACATATTTATAGCACTGAAAAATTAAAATATTAAAATATTATAATATTATTATCATTCCTTATTTCAGACCCATAATTAGGGTTTGATAGTAATATAATAAAACTGTTCCACACATTAACATTACACAAATAACATACATAATTATAATACTGACAAATAATAATATAATATTATTATTCTCATTCCTTGATCAAAACCCGAAATTAGGGTTTGGATTTCATATCTGATTTTATCTGCCGTAATTAACCTTATAATTAAGTAGAAATAATTTACTTAATATCTTGAACAAAATTCATATAATAAAATAAGTATTATAAAAATTCTATAATCATATCATATATTATTCAATTAATATAATTATCATATTTTCATGGAAAATAAACATTAAAAACATTTTTACTATAAAACTAATTATTATTAGAATATAATTTATAATGAACAATAATTTTAAAATAAAATTATTCATAACCATTCATGTAATAAATATATTTTATATTCATCACATAAATACATACAAAATACTTTTCACGCATTCTTACCTTTAGAATAAATAATTATTCTTAAATCATTTCATATATTATTTAAATAATATAAGATTATATTTTCCTTAAAAAATAATTAATAAAACATTTCCAATAAGGAATTAATTAGTACAAAAATAGAATTGATAATAATCAATAATTCTAAAATAAATTTATTTGCAATACTTATGTAATAAATAAATTTTATTTATCACACATATAATTATAATTACACATTACCTTGACACATATCATTCATATTTTATTAAAAAAAAATTTATACGCAAAATTTATGATTTATTTATATAGACAATATCAGGTTGTCACTATACTGATAAAGCACCTCAGCATTAATTCCTTCATTTATAACCACATAAAATAAATCCATCATTTATATCCGCATATAATAAATATTTCTTTATCATATAAATCAATAATTAATTATTGATAAATAATATTACAGAATCACAATAATGACAACCAGGCCGTTCCCAAGAAAGATGGGGCTTTCCAATAAAGATTTCTCCTTACTAGCGCGCAATTAGGTGACCAAACATCTCCTTAACAGAACTTTCTAGACATTGCCAAAAATGTTATCTAATAATATTATTCAAACAATATGAATTATTGATCTGATAATGGGAAATATTGTGCAGTGACAATTATTGAAATAACAATAATATAAAATATCAACGCAGTAATTATTGAATATTCCACGACCAAACGAATATTCCCCGATAACAATGATTATTTTATAACCACTTGCTTATTTTGCAAAATTTGCACATTTCACCCATAACCAGAGCATTATATCAAATTAATTCCTTATTATTTCAAGATAATTAATAGAGAAAATTCAATTTTATTCATAATAAGTTAGGGTCTTACAACCTCTCCTCCTTATGAAATTTTGTCATCGAAATTGACGTACGCACCTGGTGTTTCGAAAAAGTGAGGGTACCTCTCTTTCATTTCCGATTCCAACTCTCAGGTCATTTCCTCAATAGCATTGTTCATTCACAAAACCTTAACTTGTGGTATAACCTTTGTGACGCCCCCAAAATAGGTATACATCACCCATTCTTAGTCGCCAAATACATGGTACAGAAACAACTACAACTTCATTAATTCAATTGTCATGCAAAATACGACAACACATAAATTGTGAGTTTAAATACAAATATTGTCTTCTAGATAATATCCACACTCAAATAAGTCCTCATTACAATTATTGATACCCTATTTTGTAAAAAAGTGAGGACTACTAAAACAACTGTCTTGAACCATTACTCCACACCCCGATTATTTCTCGCTATATTCTCGTCTCCTGAGAAGAAAAATGGAACAAAAAAGAAAAGGGTGAGCTCAACTAGCCCAGTAAAGAATATTATGACTAAGATAATGTACAACAAATTATCCTTAGTCTTCAACAGGAAAAAATCTGATAGAATACAATAGGCAACAAGTTTTAGATCAATAACTGCAGCGGAAACAACAATTCATTAGAAGAGTTAGGTAGAGAATGAAATCTACTATTATCTATGAATTTAAAAGTCCATCATTGATATTTTATCCCTGTAACATCAATCAATATACATCATAAATCAAATATTCATCTTTGCACTACAGGCCAAAAGATATTTACCAGTTGGTCATGTTCATTTAAACACCTGTTCATCTTTGCACTACGGGCCAAAGATATTCATCATAAAATCATTCATCTTTGCACTACAGGCCAAAGATATTCAGTTATATCATCATTTAGGACTGAGGATGATGAAAAATATTTTAAAGAAAACGAATCCAGTGAAACAAAAGAACAATTATTAAGGATTCGTACTTTAAACAATCCAAGTTCAAAAATACTTCATAAATAACCAGAATGAGGTAAAATTCAAGATTGAAGACCAAAACATAGATCCAATCAAAGATAGGAATCATAACAGACAGTCTTGGACACAAAAAAGATATTTTAATTTTTCTGTGAATAGTGTCGAATTCATGAATAGTGTCGAATTCATGAATAGTGTCGTATACGTGAATAGTGCCGTATACATGAATAGTAACTCTGACACTAAAAGATAGAAATTTTACAAAAACATCATCATGCTTCGTGAATAGTACTCCTGAATAGTAACTCATAAATATTAACTCGTGAATAGTAATTCATAAATAGTAACCCTGACATGAAAAAGTTCCAACCAATATTTCGGCATAATGATATTGAAGAAATAATATCATTTACGAAGAAAATAACATCCGTTACCTCGCAAAAAATAGTACTTCTGACTAGAATACTGGATATAGTGCTGAAAGAACTTGCACGGTATAGCAATACTCAAAGTACTAAAATACTCACAAAATACGTTCAATATTATAGAGAGAGAAAACTTTAGTTTCTGGTATGATTTTCAATTCTAACCTAAGCACCCTATTTATAGGAAATTGCTTAGAACACAAAAGTAGAAAATTTAATATAATAATATTATATATAAACAAATTTCCTAAGCCCACTTCTTGAATCTGAATTCGACAACTACATCACATGCAAGACCCACAATTAATGACAAAAATGTTTTTCATATAAAAAATAATTAAAACATTCAAAAATCAATTATTTCAGAACTTCGGAACATCAATAATTCATAATAAATAGCCCTTTTTCAGAAAATTTGAATCTTGCTACTTTTTATAGGAAATTCAATTCTTTACAACTTTGCAGAAGAAAGTGTTTTCCAAATTCCAAACAGAAATTGACCGAAATCCACATACGGACGATTTTATAGGCTATAATCAAATTTCAGTCAAGAAATGAGTCTACCAACATGTTTAACATGTTTTAAATAACGTTTGCAACAAAAATGCTCTTCCTCCTCATATACTCATATATCCCACATTCATTGTAAAAATATCACCATTATTATATTATAATAATATAATAAAATATTATTTTATCAGGAAAGATAAATATCAATTTTTAACAATTGTCACTTTAAAAATTTTCTCCACCTATATCCACATAAAATTAATATTTTTCTCATCATTTAAATCAATAATTAATTATTCACAAATAATATTACAGAATCACAATACTGATAACCAGGCCGTTCCCAAGAAAGAGGGGGCTTTCCAATAAGAATTTTTCCTTACTGGCGCACAATTAGGTGACCAAACCTCTCCTTAGACAGAACTTTTTAGACATTGCCAATAATGCTATCTAATAATATTATTCAGATAATATGAATTATTGCTCCGATAATGAAAAATACTGTGTAGTGAAAATTATTGAAACAACAGTAATATAAAATATCAACGTAGAATTTATTGAATCAATAAAATAAAATACTAAACAGTAATTACTGTAACAATTATTGAGTTGTGCCTTCTTACGTAAGAATCAATAATTGGTGCAATACCGTGTGCTACTGTACAACAATGCGTATTACTGTGTTTTAACCATCGGGTATTCTAATAGTATTAACGGTAACAACTACACCGTTATTTATAAACAACTTATACTTGTCGTTTTCTTCATCCAATCGCTTTCCGTAATGGGGCCCACACAAGGCTGCGCCGTCGTACGAATATTCCCCGACAGCAAGAATATTCCACGACCAAACGAATATTCTCCGACAACAATGAGTATTTTATAACCACTTGCTTATTTGAAATATTTGCGCATTTTACCCATAACTAGCCACATTAATCAAATCAACCCTTAATTTTTCAAAATGATAAATAGAGAAAATTAAATTTCATTTATTAATAATTTGGGGTCTTACAACCTCACCTCCTTATGAAATTTCGTCCTCAAAATTGACTTATGTACCTGGTGTTTCGAAAAGATGAGGATACCTCGCTTTCATTTCTGTTTCCAATTCCCAGGTCATTTCCTCAATAGCATGGTTTCTCCACTAAACTTTAACTTGTGATATGACCTTCGTGCGTAGGACATGCTCTTTCATATGCAAGATCTTGACATGTACCTCCTCGTACGTTAAATCTTCTGCTATCTCGTCTAACTCAATAATGTGGTTCGGGTCGTCCACATATTTACGTAACATTGATACGTGAAAAACGTTATGAACACGTGTCATACTTGGCAGTAAAACGAGTCTATAGGCCACAGTTCCTATTCGATCGAGGATTTCAAATGGACTAATAAATCGAAGGTTTGAGCTTTCCTCACATCGTTGATTCTCATTTTTGGAATAACGACTTCTTGCATCTTCTTCTTCATATTCATCAACTCCAAGTCTGTAGCTTGAGTAGCTTTAAATTTATCGATTAAAGTCGATTCTAATCGTATATTCGTTATCTTAACGCAGGTTCTAGGAATCTTTAACTCTATCTCTATCTTCTGTAAGTAATACAAAATTGGTCTTTGTGTTAACAATATCGCACTCGTAAATGCATACGATCTTTTACTCAATGCGTCAGCTACCATGTTCGTTTTTTTTCCAAGATGGTATTGAACGGTATGGACGTAATCATTCAACAGCTCGAGCCAACGTCGTTGCCCCATGTTGAATTCTTGGAAGCTCTTTTCATATTCCTCGCTCCATTCGAATTTTGTATCTCTACGAGTCAGCTGAGTTAATGGAGTAGCGATTCGAGAAAATCATTCCACGAATCTCCGATAATAACCAACTATGCCTAGAAAGCTACGTATTTTAATTACTGACTTAGGTTGCTCTCAACTATGACTCATATACCAATCTTGGATAGCACGTCACAATGGTACCTATCAGTTTACTATCACACAAATATGGTGTCCCCTACGGAGAGTCTGGCTTCGGTGCATTCCACAAAAGAAGTCACCAGATAGAGGCTCGGGTATAAACTTCTACAGTTGAATTTTTAACTCCTGAAGTTCAATAGGATCCATGAGATTTTAGAAATGGGTTTTGTACCGGGTTCAAAGTCGATAAAAAATTCAATATCACACTTTGGGAGTAAGCCAAGAAATTCTTCAAGAAATACATCAGGAAATTTACTAAGAATAGAAATATCATTCAAATATGACATATTTTTATTCAAGTCCATAACATGGTCTAAAAAAACTTGACATCCATTTTTCAATAAACGAACGACTTTATGGCTTGATATGAAAGTGTTTGACTTCAATGGTTTGGTTGCTTGAATTCGAATAACAGGTTGCTTAGGAATATTAAAACTAACAACCTTACGAAAGCAATCAATTTTGGCATGATGAGTAGTTAATCAATTAATCTCCAAAATCACATCAAAAGCAAGTATCTTTAAAGAAATAAGGTCAACAGGTAATGTGATGGTGCCAACTTGGATCAAACAAGATTTATAAACAGTGGATGTAATGAAAGTTTCTCATAATGGAGTTTCAACAGATAAGTCAAAGTTTAATTTTCTCCGAAGTCAAGTTTAAACATTGAGTATAAGCAGGAGAGATAAATGAATGGGTATAACCGATATCTAATAAGGTATAAACTTCATAAGAATTTATAATTAACTAACCCGTGCTAACTTCGTTCGGGTTCCTCACATTCTGACCAGTCACGACAAATGCTCTTCTAGGAACCGTTGACTTTAACTTTTCTAGAACAGCCTTTTGAGTCAGCATCCCCGCTGGACTGGGTTTCGCTACCGTACAATCTCGAGCAATATGAACTTCTTTTCCATAATTATAATATACCTTGGAAGGTTGCGAACAGTTTGGACTTATGTGTCCCTCTTCTCCGCATCTGTAGCATCTAACTGGCAGTCTTTCTTCTCCTCTAAAATTCATTGCTGGTGTTGGTGCCGACGTCTTCCCGTCATTGTTAAATCTTCTCTTCTTGAAATTTTCACTTGAGTTATTTCTTCTATTACCTTGGCCATGATTACCACTGAAGCGGTTACCATTTCTGGCATGATAATTTCCTCCACGATGGTTATCATTATTCCGATGACCGTCGCCACCAGTACGATTATCATCGAGTTGTTGGTCATTATTCTTCAGTTGAGCCGACTCATTATCGCACTCTAATAACTGAGCCCTATTCACAACATCTGAATATAAAAAAAGTTTGTGAGAAATGAGGTATTGACGTATCTTTGGTTTCAAACCTCGCAGAAACATTCGCGTCATTCTCTCCTCATTATCAACCAAATGGGATGAAAATCGGGACAACTCGGCAAACTTAGCTTCGTACTGCGACACGTTCATATTATTTTGCTCCAGCTTGATGAACTCTACCTCCTTCATGTGACGAATACTTTCGAGAAAGTACTTGTTGTTGAACAATTCTTGGAACTTCTTCCAAGACATCTTCAGTGCGGTAGGCTGAGTACGCTTTATGGATTCCCACCAATAATCTGCCTCTCGTCGTAACATGAAAGTGGCAAAAGGAACCTTTTGCTCCCCTAAGCATACCAAGATATCAAATATCTTAGTGATCTACTTTATCCACGTCTCTGTCGTAAGTGGTTCTGGCTTTCCCAAAAACTCTGGCGGTCCTAACTCCTTGAACTGCTTAGTGGTGACAATCCGTGAGTTGTCAGTGTTTCCACCTGCATTTTGAACAGTAGTCTTTCTCGTTTAGTTTTGTATGAATTCTATAAAGTTCATAAACATACCATCGTTCGTCATCTGCTCAGTGGTATTGTTCACAGGAGAAACATTACCAGCCAGTTGTACGTTCTCCTCGTTGGTTAGCAAAGGTGTCTCCACGGTCTCATTTACTCCACTGTTAACATTCTCAGTCGACATTCTTAAATACTGCCATAAAACAAGGGTTCATTAACAAATTAACAAATCACATAATACCCCTATATTATGACCGACCAACAAATAAGCTTAGGTAGGACACACTAGCGAAGGATTTACTCGTCTCTCCCCTCCTAGTTCTATTCCCCGATATCCACTAGAGATCATATTCCTAAGCTCTGATACCAACTGTGACTCTTGTCCCAACCGTGGACAACACCTCACAGTGGTACCTATCAATTTGCCACCGCAGAACGGCGTCCCCTACGGATAGTCTAGCTTCGGTGAATCCCCCATCAACAGGAAGTCACCAGATAGAGGCTCGGGGTTCTTTACTTATAAATGGTACACAAACAACTACAACTTCATTAATACAATTGTCGTGCAAAATACGACAACACATAAACTGTGAGTTTAAATACAAATATTGTCTTCTAGACAATATCCACACTCAAATAAGTTCTCATTACAATTATTGATACACTAATTTACAATTTAGTGAGGACTACTAAAACAACTGTCTTGAACCATTACTCCACACCCCGAATAGTTCCCGCTATATTCTCGTCTACTGAGAAGAAAAATGGAACAAAAAGGAAAAGGGTGAGCTCAACTAGCCCAGTAAAGAATATTATGACTAAGATAATGTACAACAAATTATCCTTAGCATTCAACAGGGAAAAATCTGATAGAATACAATAAACAACAAATTTTAGATCAACAACTACAGCGGAAACAAAAATTCATTAGAAGAGTTAAGTAGAGAATGAAATCTACTATCATCTATGAATTTAAAAGTCCATCATCGATATTTTATCCCTGTAACATCAATCAATATACATCATTAATCAAATATTCATCTTTGCACTACAGGCCAAACATATTTACCAGTTGGTCATGCTCATCTAAACACATGTTTATCTTTGCACTACGGGCCAAAGATATTCATCATAAAGTCATTCATTTTTGCACTACAGGCCAAAGATATTCAGTTATATCATCATTTAGGACTGAGGATGATGAAAAGCATTTAAAAAAAACGAATCCAGTAAAACAAAATAACAATTATTAAGGATTCATACTTTAAACAATCCAAGTTCAAAAATACTTCATAAATAACCAGAGTGGAGTTAAATTCAAGAATGAAGACCAAAACATAGATTCAATCAAAGATAGGAATTATAACAGACAATCTTGGACACAGAAAAGAAAATTTAATTTTTCTGTGAATAGTGTCGTATTCGTGAATAGTGCCGTATACGTGAATAGTGCCGTATACGTGAATAGTAACTCCGACACTAAAAGATAGAAATTTAAAAAAAATCATCATGCTTCGTGAATAGTAGCTCATGAATAGTAACTCATGAATAGTAACCCCGAAATGAAAAAGTTCCAAATTTGATAAAAGGATCTAACCAATATTTCGGCATAATGATATTGAAGAAATAATATCATTTACGAAGAAAATAACATCACTTACCTCGCAAAAATAGTACTTCTGACTGGAATATTGGATATAGTATTGAAAGAACTTGCGCCGTATAGCAATACTCAAATTACTAAAATACTCACAAAATACGTTCGATATTATAGAGAGAGAAAGAGAGAAAAAACTTTAGTTTCTGGTGTGATTTTCAATTCTAACCTAAGCACCCTATTTATAGGAAATTACTTAGAACACCAAAGCAGAAAATTTAATATAATAATATTATATATAAACAAATTTCCTACACCCACTTCTTGAATCTGAATTCAGCAACTACATCACACGCAAGACCCACAATTAATGACAAAAACGTTTTTCATATAAAAAATAATTAAAACTTCCAAAAATCAATTATTTCGGAACTTCGGAACTTCAATAATTCATAATAAATAGCCCTCTTATCAGAAAATTCGAATCTCGCGACCTTTTATAGGAAATTTAATTCTCTACAACTTTGCAGAAGAAAGTTTTTTTCCAAATTCCAAACATAAATTGACCGAAATACACATACGGACGATTTTACAGGCTATAATCAAATTTCAGTCAAGAAATGGGTCCACCAACATGTTTAACATGTTTTAAACAACTTTTGCAATAAAAATACTCTTACTCCTCATACTCATATATCCCACATTCATTGTAAAAATATCACCATTATTATATTATAATAATATAATAAAATATTATTTTATCAGAAAAGATAAAATATCAATTTTTAATAATTGTCACTTTAAAAATTTTCTCCATCTATATTCACATAAAATCAATATTTTTCTCATCATATAAATCAATAATTAATTATTCACAAATAATATTACAGAATCACAATACTAACAATCAGGCCGTTCCCAAGAAAGATGAGGCTTTCTAATAAGAATTTTTCCTTACTGGCGCGCAATTAGGTAACCAAACCTCTCCTTAGACAGATATTTCTAGACATTGCCAATAATGCTATCTAATAATATTATTCAGATAATATGAATTATTGCTCCGATAATGGAAAATACTGTGTAGTAACAATTATTGAAACAACAGTAATATAAAATATCAACGTAGAATTTATTGAATCAATAAAATAAAATACTGAATAGTAATTACTGTAATAATTATTGAGTAGTGCCTTCTTATGTAAGAATTAATAATTGGTGCAATACCGTGTGTTACTGTACAACAACGCGTATTACTGTGTTTTAACCATCAAGTATTCCAACAGTATTAACGGTAACAACTATGCCGTTATTTATAAATAACTTATACTTGTCGTTTTCTTCATCCAATCGTTTTCCGTTATGGAGCCCACATAAGGCTACGCCGTCGTACGAATATTCCCCGACAGCAAGAATATTCCACGACCAAACGAATATTCTTCGACAACAATGAGTATTTTATAACCACTTGCTTATTTGAAATATTTGCGCATTTTACCCATAACTAATCACATTAATCAAATCAACCCTTACTATTTCAAAATGATAAATAGAGGAAATTAAATTTCATTTATTAATAATTTGGGGTCTTACAACTTTGGTGCGTAGGACATGCTCTTTCCTATCCAAGATCTTATTAGGTACCTCTTCGTACGTTAAATCTTCGGCTATCTCGTCTGGTTCTAAAACAATAATATGGTTCGGGTCATTCACATATTTATGAAGCATAGATATGTTAAAAACTTTATGAACACGAGACATACTTGGAGGTAATGCGAGTCTATAGGCCACATTTCCTATTCGGTCAAGAATCTCAAATGGACCAACAAATCGTGGATTCAGCTTTCCTCTCTTACCAAATCTTGTAACTCCCTTTCATGGAGCAATATGTAACAGTACATGATCTCCAATATTAAATTTCACGTCCCTTCGATGAAGATCAACATTACTCTTTTGTCGATCATGTGAGGTTTGAATATGTTGTCAAATCATTTGGATCTTTTCTATAGTCGTGCGTACTAATTCTGGTCCCAACAACGTTGCTTCTCTCACCTCGTCCCAGCATACTGGAACGACACTTTCATCCATACAACGCTTCGAATGGAGCCATGCCTATACTTGCTTGATAACTGTTATTGTAGGAGAATTCCACCAGTGGCAAGTACTTATCCCAACTTACTTTGAAATATAGGACACAAAGTCTTAATAGATCTTCAAGGGTTTGAATAGTCCTTTCTGATTGCCCGTCCGTTTGAGGATGGTATGCCGAACTGAATCATAAATCTGTGCCCATAGCTCTCTGCAAGATAACCCAAAATCTTGAAATGAATCTTGGGTCACGATCCGGAACTATAGATACTGGCATGCCATGCAATCTCACAATCTCATTCACGTACATACGAGCAAGACGTTCAAGGGAATAAGTCTCACGTATCGGCAAAAAATGAGCAGACTTGGTTAATCTATCAACAATAACCCAAATTGCATCTATGCCTTGAGAAACTTTGGGAAGACCTGTAACAAAATCTATGGTAATGTGTTCCCACTTCCATTTTGGAATCTCAAGTGGTTGTAATGGACCCTTTGACACTTGATGCTCCGCCTTTACACGTTGATATGTTAAACACCTCAAGGTAAACTCCGCGATCTCTCTCTTCATATTGTTCCACCAAAATGTGTGTCAAATATCATGATACATTTTGGTACTCCCAGGATGGATTGCAAACGGTGTGTTGCGTGCCTCCATCATGATTCTATGCTTTAAGTCAGAGTCGTTAGGAACACAAATTCTGGAGTTGACTTGAAGTATTCCTTCTTCATCGATTCTTGCTTCTGGAATAACACCTTCTTGCACATTTTTCTTCATACGCATAAGCTCTATGTCCATAGCTTGAGTAGCTTTAACTTTATCGATTAAAGTCGGTTCTACTCGTATGTTTGATATCATCACGTGGGTACTTGGAGCCTTTAACTCTATCTCCATCCTTTGCAAGTCATACAAAATGGGCCTTTGTGTTAACAACATTGCACTCGTACCCGCATATGATCTTCTACTCAATGCGTCAGCTACCACGTTTGCTTTTCCAAGATGATATTTGATGGTATGATCGTATTCTTTTAACAGCTCGAGCCAACGTCGTTGCCACGTGTTAAGTTCCTTTTGGGTGAAAAAGTATTTGAGGCTTTTATGATCCGTATAGATCTCCACTTTCTCCCCATACAGGTAGTGTCTCTTGTTTTTCAACGCGAAAATGACTGCTGCCAACTCTAAATCACGAGTAGGATAATTCCTCTCATATTCTTTGAGTTGTCGTGAGGCATAGACTATAACTTTCCCATATTGCATGAGAACACATCATAACCCATTGCCTAAAGCATCACTGTATATAACAAATCCATCCGAACCAGATGGTATAGTCAGAACAGGTGCCGAAATGAGTCTCCTCTTGAGCTCTTAGAAACTCTTCTCGCATTCCTCGCTAAATACAAATTGTGTATCCTTCCGATTCAACTGAGTAACGGAGTAGCGATTTGAGAAAATCCTTCCACGAATCTCTGATAATAACCAGCTAAGCCCAGAAAGCTACGCACTTTGGTCACCGACTACGGTTGCTTCCAACTTTGTATTGCTTCAATCTTCTCCGGGTCAACAGATACTCCATGTTTTGACACCACGTGCCCAAGGAATGCTACTTTCTCAAGCCAGAACTAGCATTTATTCATCTTGGCATATAGTTTGTTTTCACAAAGCCTTTGAAGTATCAGCTTTAAATGGTGCTCATGATCTTCACGGCTTTTGGAATAAATGAGGATGTCATCAATAAAGACAACAACGAACTGATCCAAATATTCCTTGAATACACGGTTCATCATATCCATGAAAGCAGCAGGAGCATTAGACAATCCAAAAGACATGACAAAGAATTCATAATGCCCATACCGAGTTCTAAAGGCAGTCTTTGGAACATCCTAAGTTTTAATCTTCAGTTGATGATATCCAGAACGAAGATCGATCTTTGAAAAGAATTGTGCTCCTTGCAACTGGTCAAACAGGTCATCAATGCGAGGTAATGGATACCTATTCTTAATGGTGACATGGTTTAATTCTCGGTAGTCAATACAAAGTCGCATACTCCCGTCTTTCTTCTTTACGAATAAAACAGGAGCACCCCAAGGAGAAGTACTAGGATGAATGAAACCGATGTCTAACAATTCCTGTAGTTGGACTTTTTACTCCTGAAGTTCAATAGGAGCCATTCGATATGGGGTTTTAGAAATGGGTTTTGTACCCGGTTTAAGGTCAATAAAGAATTCAACATCACATTCTGGGGGTAGACCAGGAAGTTCTTCAGGAAATACATCAGGAAATTCACTAACAACAGAAATATTATTCAAATCTGACTTGTCTTTTTTCAAATCCATAACATGGGTAAAGAAAGCTTGACATCCATTTTTCAATAAATGAATAGCTTTATGGCTTGATATGAAAGTGACTGATTTTAGTGGTTTAGTTGCTTGAACTCGCATAACGGGTTGGTTAGGAATATGAAAACTAACAACCTTACGAAAACAATCAATTTTGGCATGATGAGTGGTTAACCAATCAATTCCTAAAATCACATCAAAAGTAAGTATCTTTAAAGAGATAAGATCAACAGGTAATGTGATAGTGCTAACTTGGATTAAGAAAGATTTATAAACAGTGGACGTAACAAAAGTTTCTCCTAACGGAGTCTCCATTGATAAATCAAAGTCTAATTTCTCCATAGTCAAAATTAAACGTTGAGCACAGGCAGGAGAGATAAAAGAATGGGTAGAACAGGTATCTAGTAAGGTATAAACTTCGCAAGAATTCAAGATTAGCTTACCCGTGATCACCTCGTTCGAGTCTCTCGCGTTTTGGCCAGTCACGACAAAAGTTCTTCCAGGAACCGCTGATTTTGACTTATCCGGGACAGCCTTTGGAGTTACCATCCCTGCTGAACTTAGTTTTGCTACAGAATAATCTCGAGCTATATGGGCCTCATTTCCATAGTTATAACATACCTTTGATTGTTGTGGACAGTTTGGACTAATATGTCACTCTTTCCTGCATTTATAACACACGGCCGGTGGTCGTTCTCCTCCCCTAGAATTTGTTGTTGGTGTTGGTGCTGATGTCTTCCCGTCATTGTCGAATCTCCTCTTTTTAAAATTTCTACTTGACTCACCTCTTCTATTATCATGGCCACGATGACCACCCGAGTGGTTACTGTCTTTGTTCGTATTTTTCCCTCCTCGCTGGTTATCATCGCTCTGATGACTGCTGTCACCGGTATGACCCTGGTAGTGGTCCCTCGATTGAACATACTCACTATCTCGCTCTAATAATTGAGCCATGTTAACAACATCTAAATACAGAGAAAATTTATGAGAGATAAGGTATTGATGAATCTCGGGTTTTAGACGTCTCAGAAACATCCTTGTCATTCGTTCCTCATTCTCTACTAAATGAGGTGCAAACCTGGATAACTCAGTAAACTTTGCCTCGTACTGGGACACCGTCATGTTATTTTGTTCCAGTCTGATAAACTCTATCTCCTTTATATGACGAATACTTTCAAAAAAGTACTTGTCAATAAATAGTTTCTAAAACGTTTCCCAAGACATGTTGAGTGCAGCAGGCTGGGTACACTTCACAGACTCCCACCAGTAGTCTGCCTCACCGTGGAACATAAAGGTGGCAAATGGAACCTTATGTTCCTCTGTGCATCCCAAGACATCGAATATCTTGGTAATTTGCTTGACCCACGTTTTTGCCTTGATTGGATTCCGCTTTCCAATAAATTCTGGCAGTCCAAACTCCTTGAACTTCTTGGCTGTGATAGACCGCGCGTTGTTATCACTTCCAGCCGTATTTTGTAAACGGGTCTCCCTACTGATTTTGCATAAACTGCAAAAAGCTCCTAAATATTCCATCATTCATCGTTTGCTCGGTAGTATTATTTACAAGAGGAATATTATCTTTCTGTTGTACGTTCTCCTGGCTTGTGACTAAAGGTTGCTCCACAGTCTCATACACTCCATTGTTAACGTTCTCAGCAGCCATTCTTAAATACTGCCATAAAACAAGGGTTAATTAAACAAATTAAAATATCACATAATATCCCTATATTATGACCGACCAACAAATAAGCTTAGATAGGACACACTAGCGAAGGATTTACTCATCTCTCCCCTCCTAGTTCTATTCCCCGAACTCCGCCAAAGACCATATCCCTAAGCTTTGATACCAACTGTGACGCCCCCAAAATAGGTATACAACACCCATTCTGAGTCGCCAAATACATGGTACAGAAAGCAAACTATAACTTCAATAATACAATTGTCGTGTAAAATATGACAACACATATTGTGAGTTTAAATACAAATATTGTCTTCTAGACAATATCCACACTCAAATAAGTCCTCATTACAATTATTCAAACATTATTTTACAGAAATAGTGAGGACTGCTAAAACATCTTTCTAGAACCATCACTCCATAACCCGACTAGATCCTGCTATGTTCTCACCACTTGAGAAGAAAAATGGAACAAAAAAGAAAAGGGCGAGCTCAACTAGCCCAGTAAAGAATATTATGACTAAGATAATATATAACAAATTATCATTAGTCTTCAACATGGAAAAATCTGATAAAATATAATAGACAATAAGTTTTAGATCAACAACTGCAGCGAAAACAACAATCCATTAGAAGAGTCAAGTAGAGAATGAGTTCTACTATCTTTTAAGATTTAAAAGTTCATCATCAATATTTTATCCCTGTAACAATAATCAATATACATCTTTAATCAAATTTTCATCTTTGCACTACAGGCCAAAGATATTCATTTGTATCACCAGTTGGTCATGTTCATCTCAAAACTTGTTCATCTTTGCACTACAGACCAAAGATATTCATCAGTTAATCATTCATCTTTGTACTACAGGCTAAAGATATTCAAAATTATCATCATTTAGGACTGAGGATGATGAAAAATATTTTAAAGAAAATGAATCCAGTGAGACAGAATGACAAATATTAAGGATTCGTATAACAGTTTATCCAAGTTTAATAATACTCCATAATAACCAATTTTGAAGCAAAATTTAAAAATAAAGATCAAAATATGGATACAATCAAAGATAGTAACCATAATAGACATCTTGGATAAAAAGAAGAAAATTATATTTTTTTGATGAATAGTGTCTTATACGTGAATAGTAACCCACCCCGACACAAAAAAATTCCAAATTTGATAAAAAATTCAAACCAATATTTCGGCATAATGATATTGAAGAAAATAATATCATTTAAGAAGAAATAACATCCCTTACCTCAAAATAACGGTACTTATGATCAGAATATCAGATATAGATCCGAAGGAAACTTGTATCGAACAGCAACTCTCAAAGTATCAAAATACTCACAAAATACGCTCAATAATCTAGAGAAAAAGAACTTGTTTCTGGTGTGATTTTCAATTCTAACATAAGCATCTATTTTATAGGAAAATGCTAGAACGTCATAGGAGACTAAAATAATAAAAAAAATATTATTCTTATTTTCTTTACGCATGCCAAGACCAATACTTGTCAAGGCATGCCAATTCTAAAATTCCCAGCAGCCCACATGCATTTAACACCAACCAAAGTGGGTCCCACCCAATTAAAAATTCATTTTATTTTCTGAAACGTCAGTAATTCATAGAAAATAGCACGTTTATCAGAAAAATATGAATTTTATGTCCATTCCACACGAAATCAAATTTTCTACAACTTTGCAGAAGAAAGTTTTTCCAAATTCCAAACAGAAAATATCTGAAATCCACAAACGGATGATTTTTAATACCTCCACATCGACAAAATACTGATAAAATACCTCAGCATTAATTCCTTCATTTATAACCACATAAAATAAATTCATCATTTATATCCGCATAAAATAAATATTTCCTTATCATATAAATCAATAATTAATTATTCACAAATAATATTATAGAATCACAATAATGGCAACCAGACCATTCCCAGGAAAGAGGGGGCTTTCCAATAAAGATTTCTCCTTACTGGCGCGCAATTAGGTGACCAAACCGCTCCTTGGCAGAACTTTTTAGACATTGCCAATAATGTTATCTAATAATATTATTCAAATAATATGAATTATTGATCTGATAATGGGAAATATTGTGCAGTGAAAATTATTGAAACAACAATAATATAAAATATCAACGCAGTAATTATTGAATCAATAAAAATAAAATATTGAACAGTAATTACTGTAACAATTATTGAGTAGTGCCTTCTTACGTAAGAATCAATAATTCAACAATACTGTGCAATACCATGTGCTATTGTGCAGCCACGCGTATTATTGTATTTTAACCACCAGGTAATCCAACAGTGTTAATGGTAACAATTACGTCGTTATTTATAAAAACTTAAACTTGTCATTTTCTTCATCCGACAGTTATTTTGTTATGGGGCCCACAAATGACTGCGCCGTCGTACAAATATTCCCCGACAACAAGAATATTCCACGACCAAACGAATATTTCCCGACAACAATGATTATTTTATAACCACTTACTTATTTTGCAAAATTTGAACATTTCACCCATAACCAGAGCATTATATCAAATTAATTCCTTATAATTTCTAGATAATAAATAGAGAAAATTCGATTTTATTAATAATAAGTTGGGGTCTTACATTAAAGATATCGAAGTCTTCTTTGGCAGCCGACTGTAAGCCTTCTCACACACTTTAAAGTCTTTCTCTTCATCTTTACACACACCCTTCTTCACGTTGAGAGTCGTGTTGCGTGTGTTTGCCCGTACTTCGGTCCGTAGTTTTATTTCAGTTTGTATATACATATTATATATATATATATATATATATATTGACTAACATTATCGAGTTATGCCTCGATTGAGCCTAAATTTCGGTCTGGAGCGTTTATTTACTTTTATATATATATATGAACTGTGTGTCGAACTTTGTTCGATGAGCCTAGACTTCGGTCTGGAGCATTTATTTGTGTCGGACTCTGTTCGATGAGCCTGAATTTTACATCCGGTGCGTTTATTTGCTTATATATATATATATGAACTGTTGTCGAACTCTGTTCGATGAGCCTGGATTTTACATCTGGTGCGTTTATTGCTTATATATATATATATATATATATATATATATATATATATATATATATATATATATATATATATATATATATATATATATACATTTCGTCCCACCTGGAGTCTACTTCGTGGTCGTTGATCGCTTTTAAAGCTTTCTTTACGTTTCGTCCAGCCTGGAGTTTACTTCGTGACAGTTAGTTGCTTTGTACAGTTTTATTTACATTTTGTCCCGCCTGGAGTTTCCTCCGTGGCGGTTGATAGCTTTTACAACTTTATTTACATTTCTAATCCCCCATGGAGGTGCTTCGTGGTTGGTGATCACATATGTATATATATATTTACAGCTTTTATATATATATACCTGCTTACTGCTTTCATACAAATTGCGGTGTCATATGCACCTAGGAATCATGTGATCACAGATTCAAGCTATTGGATCTAGATTCGGTTCCCGTGATGGACATTTTCAGTTGTAAGCAGCTTGTAAATTATTCTGCGGTGTCTGAATTTCCTCAGATGGTTTTCATACCCACGAGGAAGTCGGCATTATTTTGTACATTATTTTCTTATAGATGCTTCGCATCTCGAAAATAAAATCAATCAAGCCGAACACTTAATAAAATGGAAGTATCAAAAGACCTCAATTACTATTGAGCATCAGGGTTTGAAAAACCTCTTTTATAAAACATCACTGCCATATCTTGCTAAAAACTGAATTTTTACATAAATTCAAACCATGTGTATATAGGTGCGAACGAGGCCTCGCACTACTTCCAAATAACAACACATTGACCCACACACACACACATTAAGATAATAGTTTCTTGAAAAGAGGTGGTCACCGTGGTAACACAGATGTCGGGGGGTGCCTAACACCTTTCATCCGCATAACCAAGTCCCCGGACCCTAATGAATCTCGATTTCACCGACCCGTTTAGCAGTGTCTCATCACTAGGTCAATGTGCAAACCTTTTCTCGGTTGTGTTGGTACAACCATTTAAAAAACCAACTGGCGACTCTTAACAGTCCATCGTCGACATTATACATGTCAGAGCTTTTTCACTTGTTTTTTCAAACAAATCTCACATAAAATGAGAACACCAAAGAACAAGTAATGGAAAGGGACAATTAAAAATCCCGACGTCGACAGGTGGCGACTCTGCTGGGGACTCCAATAAGAGGACTTAAGCCACTATTTCAATCTTTTCAAAGGTATTATCTGCTTGTGTGTGGATGTTGCATTTACATTTATGATGAATGTGTACGAATGCATTTCCTTATTTCACTTAGTGCTTCGCACCATATCTGCTTGTGATATTAGTGCTTCGCATATGTCATCATTTTCATATAGTGAGACGCGATGTATGTGAATGTATGTTGTGTGGTTCCTCCACCAGGAGGCTATCCCGTCGGTGTCTGATTACTGGACTCGTGGGACGACTGATTCCCCGAGGCTCAAGAAAGGTACCACCCAAATTCGCTCCAGTTGAAAGACCGGATAAATTTCCCGTTGAGTAAATTGCTATGATTTGGGAACCTTCATGCCAAAAAGCCACGAGAGTAACCTAAGATAGGCCAGCCTCTGATAAACCCAAAACGGAGGAAAGTCTCTTCATATTCTCTTATTTCAATTACTTGTAAATACAATTACTTGTAATTTCATTCAATATCTATCTTCATGTAATGAGAAATATGAAGAAATGTGTACACATACATATTTTAATTAGCATGCTACAAACAGCTGACATCCGTTTTGCAGGATAAAATTCCTAAAATGGACACATCACATATCATGTTTTTATACACATTCCCTAAAGACTAAACTATGCAAGTCTTTCGCAGGGAACCAATCGGACCTACTACCCGGTCAAAATGAAAAAGGGCTATAGGCCTACAGTCAATCATGTCGTCATTTGACCAGACTGGACTTAATCAAGTTTCTCGCAAAGAATTCGACGGATTAAGCAAACAAATTACAGATTTGGATGTTCTACTCAAAGAACTACACCAGTCTACTCAGGGTCCAAAAATACCCGTACATGTTGAATCCTCCACACAAGGGGGATACCAGGTCATTATAATACCTGAACTGCAGTTGGATACGACCAACAAAACTCATGATGTTGCCCATCCCACTAGAGATCCAGACACCGGTGACATAAAAAAGGAAGTCTTCCAAATGGAAGAAAACCTTCGTGCTATCAAATGAATTGGAACACACGGGAGTGTTTCATATGCTGATCTTTACATTCTCCCAGGTGTTCATTATCCAGAAAAGTTTAAAACTCCTGACTTCGAAAAATATGACGGGTTAGGAGATCCTTAAACACATTTAAAGGTGTTTATTGGAGAACTTGGATCTTATGCAGAGAACGAAAAGCTCAGAATGCAATTGTTTCAGAAAAGTCTAACTGGAGAAGCCCATTCGTGGTACACAAGATTAGACAACTCAAAGATCCATAGCTGGGAAGAGCTAGCACACACTTTCCTCACTCAATATAGCTTTCAGTCTCAGATGGCTCTTGATCGGTATCAAATTACCAAGATCAAGAAGCAGTCTAACGAATCTTTCAGAGAGTATGCTCAAAGGTGGAGACGCCTGGTTGCCCAAGTTAGTCATTCCATGATAGAATTAGAGATGGTCATGACTTTCATAGACATACAAGAAGCTCCTTTCTATGAAAGAGTTTTAGCCAGCATCGGCAAACAATTTTCTAAAATGGTCAAACATTGGGAGATGGCTGAGATGGGTTTGAAGTCCAGAAAGATTTCAAGACCTAGCTTCCCTTAAAGCTGTTGCTGATCACATCCAATCCAGAAATTATGGAAAAACCCCTGGAGGGTCCATAACAAGAAAGAGGAAGATGTTTCCCTGATACTACAGGGTTAAAAAGGCAGTCAGAACATGCCTATTCAAAGGAGAAACTACACTTCCTTTCAAGCACAGTCTGCGCACCCTCCAATACCAAAAGGTGGAGAAGTAAAACGCCCTCGAGTGTTCACACCCTTAGGGGACACCCTCAAGAACATTCTCAATCTTCTGACAACACAGAAGAAAATTACGCATCTTCTTCCACCACCAAGCCCTAATGGACGGGGTTTCAATGCTGCTCGGAAATGTGCTTATCATGCTGGAGCGCCTGGACATGATACTCAGGATTATTGGGCCTTCAAGCACAAGATCCAAGACCTGATAGACAACAATGAGATCATGGTCACCAAACTAGATCAACCTCCCGTTCAAGACAACCCTCTTCCTCAACACAAAGAACAAGTGGTCAACATGATCAATTAGAGCAATGGACAGAATTCCAATTTTAACTGTGATTCCTCCCAGACCCTCAAAGATGGTGTTGACAAATGGGATTATGCCAAGTTTCAGTTCACAATGGAACGAAAGATGAAAGCTTTAGGTAAGCAAATTGAACAATTGGCAGAATTGGTGACTTATCAGGATCAAATAACACGTCAATTAATCAGCCAGGAGCATGCCAGTCTCCTACCTCTTGTCATGAATATTCCCTCGTCACTTTCAGAAAATGAAATGTTGGAAGACAAAGTGACAAAGAGAGCAAATGCCAAAGCCCGTCGGGATTTTGCCAACAAAAGGGAATTCACCTATTTAGGCTAACCGATGGAGGAAATCTTTCAGATGTTAATCAATGAAGGAAGGATCAGTTCCCTTCTACCTCCAATCAACCCTTGTTCAAGACGGTACAATTCTGGTGGAGTATATCAATATCACTCTCATTCTCGCGGTCACAACACAGAAGAATGCTAGGCACTCCACCACCTCATCCAAAATATAATTGACAGTGGTGTCCTGGACCTAGTGGACGATGATACTGTGTTACGTGCAAGTGAGAATACAGGTCCTACTAAGTGGAAGAGTTTGGTAGCAGTCATATCCACTGAAACTGATAGGGCTAACAAATCACTCATAACGACAACAATTAAACTCAAGGGAAGCAACAATCCTTTGAAAGTGGCCGCTCCCGAGCCAATCAAATTATCGTGCAGGGCACAATATCCTATTGTTAGCTTGCACAAAGTTTCGTGGAATTATGGAGAAGGTGAAGGATCAACCTCACATACAACTGCTACAGTGTCGAAGGAAAATCCACTGTATCTTCCACAACGGGTGATGAAGTCTACCACTAAATCAAAGGGGAAAATACCCATGGAGAGGATTGAAAAATTCCTCCGCACTATGGGTCATAACGAAGCCAAGGTGGTTTTAAGCTTAAAAGAAGCTCCACAACAAATATCAAATTTAGACTTGGTCCTAACTTTCGAGAATCACCGAAAGATCTTGCTGAAGGTTTTAGAAGAAGCCTATCTACGAACATCAGTTGATACGAAAAAATTTCAACATCTGGTTGATCACATTTTCAACAACAATGTGATATCATTTACTTATGATGACATACCGCCCGAGGGGACCGGTCATTGCAAGCCATTACACATTGCGGTCTTGTCCTGCGGATACATACTAGCTGGAGTCTTGATAGATGGAGGTTCATTTCTAAATATATGTCCATATGCTACCTTGGTGAAGATGAATATCAATCTCAACCAACTGCGGAGTAGCCATACCGTCATCAAAGCTTTTGATGGAGCCCGTCGGAATTCGGTTGGAGTAATTGAACTGCCAATCGAAATTGGTCCCCATACATTCTGCGTATCTTTCGACGTACTCAAGATAGATTTGGGATACAACCTGCTCTCAGGATAACCTTGGATTCATATGGCAGGGGCAGTCCCCTCCACCCTTCATCAGCAATTGAAATACATTATCAACAATAGCCTAGTTACAATCAATGCTGAACCAGAGTGTCCTCAACACGGGGACATGTCATTCATCGATGCCAATGCAGATGTTGAACTGGTCAGTTTTCATGCCTTGGAAGTAAGCAATACCCAATACCATGCTGTTGGAACGTCATTTCCCGAACCCAAGATTTCTGCCGAGATAATGTCGGCTACTCAAGAAATGATGTCATTGGGTCATAAGCCGGGACAAGGGCTGGGTAAAGATTGCTAGGGTATCAAGTACCCAATTCAATTAACCAAGTAAACTGGAACAGCTGGACTAAGATATTCTGGCAGTTCTAGTCATAGGAATCCTCATAAGCATCAACAGATTCCTTCAGCTTCAAACGTGCGACGTTTGTCTTCGCCTTCAAACTCTGAGTCCACACAACCTCCTGTAAAGGTGCCAGCCAATGTAATAGCGATGTTATTTCCCAAGCCAGTACCGGTGAAGGAAAAAGAAGTCTTTGTTCCAAATTCTACAGTGGAAGAAGAGGAACGAAGAATCAAACAAGACGTCATCAGGATGATGTCAGACATACGCATCATCGTTCATGATGAACATACCAACAGATACACCCCAGATGATAATTGCCCAGACGTAATGGCCATCATTCAGGACAGGGAGGATGATGACAATCCCTCCATCACTGCAGTCCACCCGGACTTTGCCCTTTCCAATTAGAACAACACTTCTTGCATTGGTCGTCAAGGGTAAAACGGGAAAAACTCTTTCTGCCCTGTAGATATCATAACTGCTTATTTTTCTATACAGTATTAGCAGTTTATTTTGCCAGTATATGCTCACACTGTGTATGATCAAAACATTTCATATATACTAAGTGAAAAGCATATTTTGTTTCAGGACCCTGAATTTAGATGTGCATGTACTTGCTGATACGGTGCCTCTTCTTCACAAGGATTACACCTTTAATGTAGAGATGAATTAACCCTTGATGGAAATACAGGATGACATTGAAGTGCCTCCAGAAATTCAAGAATGGGTCAAAGACAAACCTAAACCCAACCTTGACCAAACCACTTCTTTCAATCTCAGAAACATAGAAAGCCCTAAGTTAATCCAGATTGGTTTAGACCTTACCCCAAATCATCGGAATGACATGGTTATGTTACTAACCCAATTCCAGGATGTGTTTGCATAGTCTTATAAAGACATGGTGGGTTTGTCCACTGACATTTTTGTTCATCGCCTTCCCATTAAAGAGGGATTTAAGCCAGTCAAGCAAACGCTCAGCCGATTGAAACCTGAATGGAGTGTAAAGGTGAAAGAAGAAATTGTGAAATAATTTCAAGCTGGCATTATCATGGTGTCCACATATCTTGAGTGGATATCCAACATTGTTCCCGTGCATAAACCCAAAGGGAAGGTGCGAGTTTGTGAGGATTACCGGGACTTGAACAAAGCTTACTTAAAAGATAGCTTTCCCGTGTCATTTATCCACATTTTCATTAACAATACTACTCAATACGATATGTACTCCTTTAATGATTTCTTTGCGGGGTATCATCAGATCATGGTTGCTGAGGAAGATCGTGAGAAAACTGCTTTCATCACGCCTTAGGGAACCTTTTGCTATATACGATTGTCATTCAGCCTCATCAATACCGGAGCCACCTATCAGCGAGCTATGATGGCTCTTTTCCATGACTTAATGCACAAAGAGATCGAGATCTATGTTGATGACATCATTGTCAAGTCCCGAAAGGAGGATGACCATCTAGACCATCTCAGTAAATTATTTAATAGGTTGCGTAAGTACAACTTGAAGTTGAATCCAGCTAAATGCGCCTTTTGAGATAAATCAGGCAAGTTGCTAGGATTTCTAGTCAGCCACAAAGGGATTGAGCTGGATCCTGGCAAAATTCAGGCCATCAAGGAAATACCCATTTCTCAAACAGAAAAGGAAATACAGGGATTTTTGGGAAGAATCAACTTCATTAGCAGGTTTATCTCTCAACTCACAGCAACCTGTGAGCCAATCTTCAAGCTATTAAGGAAGAACTCCTTCCATGAAATGGAATAATGAGTGCCAAAATGCCTTCCTCACAATTAAAAATAGCTAGTCAAAGCTCTCATGTTGGTACAACCTAGGGATGATGTTCTCCTGTTCATGTACCTGTCCATAAGTGACAATGCCATGGGCTGCATGCTGGGACAGAAGGATGATAGAGGCCAAGAAAGAGCTATCTATTACCTCAGTAAAAGATTCAGCAGCAGTGAACATAAGTACACTCTGATTAAAAAAACTTGTTGTGCATTAGCATTGGCTTCCATGAGGTTACAACATTATCTCCATGGTAACACCACTCATCTCATATCCCGCGTGGATCCTCTCAAATACGTGTTCAATAAACCCATGTTAAATTGATGGCTGTCCAGATGGCAGTTGATCCTACAATAATTTGATATTGTATATGTGACTCAAAAGTCCATCAAAGGTCAAGTAATTGTCTATCAACTTGCTGCCGTACCAGGGGATTTCAAACCCTTGGAGACATATTTCCCCGATGAAAGAGTAATGACAGTTCAACAATACCATCAGTACGATACGCGTTAATCATGGAAGATGTATTTTGATTGAGCTATTAATATGGAAGGTTTTGGAACTGGAACAGTTCTAGTATCTGGTACGAAAAAGCAGTATCCCGTCGCCGTCAAATTACAGTTTGTCAGCACCAACAACACAGCTGAGTATGAAGGCTGTCTCATGGGGCTAAAACTTGCTCATTCAATGGGCATCAAGCGGTTAACTGTGTATGGAGATTCAGAGTTGGTAATAAGACAAACCACCAGAATCTATCAAACCAAGGAACTACATTTGCTTCCCTACCATCGGCAAGTTTTATAGATGGTTTTGGAGTTCAAAGAAATCTCCTTTCTACACGTTCCTCGTAATATGAATGACTTTGCGGACGCGTTAGCAACTTTGGCCTCCTTGATTCGTATATCAGACAAGGAACACTTGCCAAGCATCACAATTTCCCTGCACAAGGCCCCAGCCTATAGGAATTACGTTGGAGAAGTATTGGATGAGCTACCTCCCATCCAACATCCTTGGTATCAGCATATCAATGAATATCTACGAGATGGATCTACACCCACGGAAGCGAGCCCAACTGAGAAAAGGCGAATCCATCTACTTACTATGAAATTCTACCTGAGTGGAGATGCGCTCTACCAAAGAGATGCAGGACTAGGTTTCCTTAGATGTTTAGACAAAGATCAAGCCCAAAGGCTTATGAATGAAATCCATGGTGGAGTCTGTGGCCACCACATGAGTGGCCCCCTCCTTGTCAAGAGAGTCCTCAGGACAGGACATTATTGGCTATCTCTCAAAGCTGATTGCAATGACCATGTTAGGAGATGCTATCAGTGCCCGATTCATGGGAATGCTATACACGCCCCTCCAAGGGAACTCCGCAACATGAGTTCACCTTGCCCTTCTAAATTTGGGGAATGGATGTCATCGGGCCCATTGAGCCTAAAGCCAGTAATGGACATCAATTTATCTTCACCATGATCGACTACTTCACCAAGTGGGTTGAGGTATCCTCCTTCCCCAGGTTTACCAAAGAAGTCATCATTGCTTTCATCAGAAATAATGTCGTTTGTCAATATGGACAACCAGAGGTGATTGTGTCAGACAATGCTAAGAACCTCAACAACAAAATGATGGAGGAATTATGCAGTAAATTCCACATCAAACATCTTAACTCTATCATCTATCGTCCGAAGATGAATGGTGTTGTTGAAGTGGCTAACAAAAACATCAAGAAGATTATGCAAAAGATGTCCGCCAACCACAAAGATTGGCCTGACCTATTGCCTCTTACTCTGTTAGCCTACAGAACCTCAATTCGTAATTCCACTGGGGCAACCCCCTATGCATTAACCTATGGGATGGAAGCAGTTCTCCTCATAGAAGTTGAAATGGAATCCCTCAGAGTGTTGATAGACGCTCAGCTGGATGAAGACCAATGGATACATGACATGGTTTTGAAGAAGATCATTGGCAACCAAGATCAATCTAAGGGAAAATTCGCTCCTAACTGGGAAGGCCCATTTGTTGTCAAGGAAGTAATAACATGAGGCGCTCTCAGATTGCAAGAAATGGACGGCGATGAATTTCCACAACTCATCAATTCGGAAGCCGTGAAACGGTACTATGTCTGAAGTGACCATCAAGCAAACACCCTGGTGTTGGACCATCAGAGCACCAGTTATTCTGGTTCTTTAACCCTTTACCATATACAACTCTTCCACACTTTGCCCCTCAGGGAAACATACTTTTCAAGTTAGCAGCATGGCTTCTCTGCGTTCCTACGACTTAGGTCATCCCACTACGGATTGAACCTCTTGCATTTGCAGTTTGGCTACCCATACATGGGATCAAACTTCTCCTACCTGCAGTTTATCCTCAACCTAGGATTAAACTTTCTCCTCCCTGCAATCTGACCTGTACATGGGATCACACTTTTCATCTCGCCCTGAGGGGAGAACTACGTCGACGTGATATCCTCTTCAATAGGAGTACGTAGGAAACCATTTCATATGGCCCGGTCGCAATAAAACAAAAACAACAAAAACATTTCTACCCTGTTATCCTTATAAAAACAAAAACAACAAAAACATTGCTACAAAATTTCTGCCATATACAACGTTGAACCTCTTACACCAGGTTCGAACTACGCAGACCTAATCTCCTCTACCAAAACATAAACCCTTGATAGGTGCGGTCTCACCCCGACATTGCTTCAATATGAGTACATAGGCAGCCATTAATGGTGCGGTCTCACCCCCTACCAAAACATAAACCCTTGATAGTTGGTACTGGGATCAAACATAAATCCACTACATTTCATTGGCTTCAAACCAAAGGGATGGAATTACCTGAACTCCTCCCAAATAGGAGTTTCGGCGACCATCTAAGCTGTAGTCATACTTTGAAGAGCAACACCAATCCATAAGAGATGGAATTAACTAGGCTTCTCCTAAATAGAAGTACTGGTGACCATCTGTGGTGCGGTCAATCTTAAAGAGGAAAGCCACATTCCTCTCTACATTTCCATACAGAAACCAGTCCCAAGACACCAAAGATGGTAGGGATACATACATTCTGAACTGTCCAAAGATAACTTAATATCCATCCACCTATGAGGAATTCAGAATACATCAAGATCGCAAGCCCTGAAGCAGCAGGCAAAAATATCAAGTAAGTAGCAAAGCATATCTAAAAGGGAAGTGATCCAAAAATATATTTCTCTGTCATATATATATAGTGTTGTTTGATATATACAATGTAAACTGTACATGACAAAATGGCTAAGCTAGTATGTGCAGGAAAATACAAGCTCATATACAAGTCAGGGTATATGCGAGCTAACAAGCCCAATATGGCGTCCCTCTCAGAAGAAGAAGGCGAAGCTGTGGTCTCTTGTACGAGAATATCCACATGACCCAACAGATCTGCAGCCATCTTCATGGTGACCATAAGTTCATCAATGTAAGCGCTCATCTTTGTGATCATGTCAGTGGTAAGGGACCTCACTGCAGTACTATCTGTTACTGCTACATCCCCGGCAGATATAACACTATCCCGCTTAACTAACACTACATCTCTGGCTGATATGGCCTCATCCCTCTCAACAACAGCGATATCTCTGTGAGCTAATGCCTCGTCTCTCTCTAATAGAGCTGCGTCTCTCCCATCAAGGGCAGTCAACATCAATGATCGAGCCTGATCTCTCTCGAAGGTCATCAGATGAAGACTCTGCTCAAGGTACTGTGTTGAGTGTTGAATCAAAACAGTATTGGTACTGGGAGAATCTAGAAGAGACACTGATAATCCAGCACCTAGATCCTCCTCGATTAGGGAATCGATGTCCTCCATGGGCTCTACATCATATGACTCACTATCAGGTATTGTGGATACTACCGTAGCCGATAAAATCTATGTCTCCATCCATGCGGAATACTCTGCAGAACAACCTAGATGACTAATAGAAAAATCAGCTATCTCACGTTGATCCCAACATGCATACACACGAGATCGGTCCTAAAACTGGTCAAACTGCGACATCACAGCCAGCGGGTGATAAGTAGTCACGCCCCTCAAACCAGACAGAGGGAGGTAGTCCATGCCTGGAGCATGAGTAATAAAGCTGTATGGTGAGTTGAGCCCCGAACACGACAATATGACAAATGGATCTCTGATATCCGCCAAAAATGTGGACCAAGACATAACATCTATACATTCTGATGGCTGAAAGGAGTATGACATGGCTATATCATGGGTGAACCAGTACCCATGCCGTCTAGGAGTTCCAATTGGTCTCAAGTGTGACATAAACCACACATATAACATGACCAAGCTGCCCGTGAGCACTCCTGTCGGATAAGTGCAGCAACAGGAGGTTGACCGCAAAGTCTCTGCTATAATCATAGGTATAATGGTGCGACCCTCCCTGAGAGCTCTCACTGCCATGATGACACCAATGTATATATCATCCATGTATCGTGGCATATAGACATACAACAGTAAGCATAACAGTAGTACATCAACCATGGTTAAATGCCAATGATCCTCTGGTGCGGTAAAATCCCCAGAATGTCGTGAATAACTATCCTCAGAGCTAAATCTGTCAAACAGAAAATGTTAGGATATAACATGGCTCGATGTAAACTCATCCTGCACCACTCTACGCCTCAATCTAGTGAGGGTCATGAATCGTCGACTCATGTCCCCCAAAGCCATATGCACGCAAGGTCTGTCCAGCGACAACATTGTCAACCGTGCATACTCCTCTAGAGTAGGAGTTAACTCATGGGTCCCAAATCTGAAAACCTGCCTATCCGATACCCAATACTCTAGCATGCCATCCACAAACTCTACGGGAAATACTCGACTGATTCGGATCCATAATATCTGAACAATAAGTCTCAAAATCACCTCAGAAAGGGTGTGGTATTTCTTTACCTGGAGCTTTTTAGAATGCATTTTATGACTATATGCATGTATTTACTTTAATATACAATAGAGTTAAAATGCATGACTACTCAATGCCTATATTTTGAAAAATTGTGCCATAGTCCCCTTTGAAAATAGGACTATCCACATGCACATAGGCATGTCTAGGTGGCCATTCAGTAGCACACCTGCCCCAAAGTCATATACATAATATATGCATTAAAAATCAAAGTCATCCATGCATAAGGTTAACCTCAATATCAGGAGTACTATTCCTTTCTACCTTTTGCTCATTGGACCTCAAAGATGAAAAAAAATAACAGAAAAAAGTGCCAATTTGACTGTCTCAAAAGTCAAATTTTTTCACATCATTATGTTCAACATGGTTTAATACTAACATTTACTATGTTGGATATTTTTTATCAAGTCATTTATGCATACATAATCACTACTATGTGTTTAGATGCATTTCATGCGATAACTCAAATTCCAACGGATAAAAACTAGAAAAAATGCATGCATACGTTACCAGGATAATGCAGAACACTTGTACGGTGACAGAATTTGCAGAAAATAGCCCGAACTTAGAAGATCTGAAGGATGCTCTTAGATTTTCCTTTCTGAAACAAGTTGAAAGTGACTTGTGATACCAACCTGCTGGATTATATCATCCATGGTTGGCCGCAGGCTAATCTTTAGCTAAAGCAGGTGTACCTGCGGCACCCATATGTGGGCCCCACCCCTCCGGCTTGGTCTAGTTTGAGTTACGAAGGAGTTCTTGCGGTCTAAAAAAGTCAAATTGGGAATAAAAATGCTACGCGATTCAGCAAAATAGCATACAATCCTAGTCTTCTCAGATGAAACTTTGAGTTTGTACATCACTCATTGGTAGTCACACGAACACGAGGTATACCCTGCCAATGATCTCATTTATTTACAAACCACATCCGACAATACCTTGTACAGGTCCAATGCTGCCAACTCTAGGTCATTACCCTAAAGATCATCGTGATCCCCGACGGGGGTTACAACGTAGATCCCCAATGGGGGTTACAACGTGAAGCCCCGACAAGGGATTAAAATGCATATTTTAGCCATTGACAGACATATCAACGAAGGTCAAGTAGCCTTGACATTATCTCAGTCGATGGCGATTAAACCTATCGGAGCTCTAGAGCTATTCGAGGATTTCATGCTCGATTTCTCATATTCCCCAGCAGATCCCCGGCAGGGGTCACAACACAATGTTCTGTTGATTCACACGTCAATGAAGGTCAAGCAACCTTAACAATCTACCCACAGAGTATCAGCTGTTGATTCACACGTCAGCGAAGGTCAAGCAACGTTGACAGTCTATCCCACAGGGTTTTCAGCCGTTGATTCACATGTCAGTGAAGTACACGTCAACGAAGGTCAGGCATCCCTGACAGCATATGTTGTTGGTAGTAAATCCAACAGAATCTTGACATGTCCTGGCAATACCAACCAGGAAAGGTTAATGTTATCAAGGAGGATCGATGATGGAATATGTTATACACATCCTCAAACAGACCAAGCTTTATCCCCACAGATCTCTTACACATAAGAGGTACATCTTCAGGATCAAGTCGTTACCAAGAACCCGGAAATTTGGTGATAACCCCAACATCAACATCTTAACAGATTCAGATTACACATCAAATCTGGTCATCATTGTCAATCCCCAGTTGAAGCTACAGGGAGCCAACAATCATTCCCAGCATGTTGGGCTACATCCCCGTACACATGCATCATACATTTGCATCATGTTGCTACATATAGTACCATGTTTGTCTTGTTGCATTTCAAGTGTCTAGGATTCTTTATCCTACCTATGCATTGCATTGCATGAGTATGATAAAGAGGGGCATCTGTAGACACTCGAAATTTTCTGTACACCTGTCACTAACATTGTAGGAGGACAGATTCATCTTTCAAGAGGGAACCCTGGAAGATAGTTCATATCCATTTTGGATACTACCGAAAGATCATCATCAACCCCAGAACACACACTGGGAGTAACAATTCCAACCTCGGATATAACCCCGAGGCGTGCAGATCTAATCACAGAACACACACCGGAGAAGACTGATTAATCTCGGAGATAACCTCGAGGTATCCAGTCTTAGTCCCAATCATGGGAATAGCTACCAACCTTGGTGATCACCCCAAAGATTGCAGTTTCGGCGATAACCCCAGAAATGTTTATTTCAAATGCAACCAGCTTCAATCTCGGCACTCACAATGAGATACTTAGTACCAACCTAGAGATAACATCGGGAGGACAGACATACCCCAGAGATGACACCGAGGACCTTTAACAATTGCAGCAGTCTAATCTCAGCGAAGCCCTGAGCAACGCCTGTTTTATCAGCCCAAACTGGCGATAACACCAGTGAGGTACAACATTGTCATCTCGCCAATGCTATGCCACGCCACATCATCTCAAACATTTCATACACACATCTCTACACAACGATATCCCATAAGATTCAAGGAGAATCAATCCTGAGTGACTATTGTGCGGGGTAACTGATAGAATTTGAGGCTTGAAGACCGGAGGGCATCGTCCCATATTCAATGATTAAAAACTCTAATCCCATGCCATTGTACAACTCTCGACAATGGTGGTCCGAAATAGGTCATGTATACCATAATCGGATGCCCGGATTGCAATTCTGAAAGTTCGAGCAAACATTACAGTGCCCGAGTGCACGTACTACGAGACGACCCGACCCAAAAAATACGGGGCAACTCGGGTAGCCTCTGGTACACCTGCGACTTAGCCACAAGTACACCTGCGGCTCCACCCTCTATAAATAGAGGGCTTGGGGTGGCCATTTTGCAAGAGAAAACGGCGAGGAAGCCCTGACCAATTTGCTCTGTACTCACCCCATATTGAGTGCTTTCTCATTTTAAACAGCTGTGAGCTCATATATAGCTACTTTTGTACTTACAAAAGCCAATGTTTACCCACTTTAAAGATATACAAGTCTTCTTTGGCAGCCCACTGTAAGCCTTCTCACACACCTTAAAGTCTTTCTCTTCATCTTTCCACACACCCTTCTTCACGTTGAGAGTCGTGTTGCGTGTGTTTGCCCGGACTTTAGTCCGTGGTTTTATTTCAGTTTGTATATATACATATATATATATATATATATATATATTGACTAACATTATCGAGTTATGCCTCGATTGAGCCTAGACTTCGGTCTGGAGCGTTTACTTACTTATATATATATATATATATATATATATATATATATATATATATGAACTGTGTGTCGAACTTTGTTCGATGAGCCTAGACTTCGGTCTTGAGCATTTATTTGCTTATATATATATATATATATATATATATATATTTTACATCCGGTGCGTTTATTGCTTATATATATATGTATATATATTTCGTCCCACCTTGAGTCTACTTCGTGGTGGTTGATCGCTTTTACAGCTTTCTTTACGTTTCGTCCTACCTGGAGTTACTTCGTGGCAGTTGATTTCTTTGTACAGCTTTATTTACATTTTGTCCCACCTGGAGTTTCCTCCGTGGTGGTTGATAGCTTTTATAACTTTATTTACATTTATAATCTCCCATGGAGGTGCTTCATGGTTTGTGATCATATCTGTATATATATATATATATATATATATATATATATATATATATATATATATATATCTGCTTAATGCTTTCATATAAATTGTGGTATCATGTGCGCCTAGAAATCATGTGATCACAGATTCAACCTATTGGATCTAGATTCGTATCCCGTGATGGACATTTTTAGCTGTAAGCAGCTTGTAAATTATTTTGCGGTGTCTGAATTTCCTCAGATGGTTTTCATACCCACGAGGAAGTCGGCATTATTTTTTACATTATTTTCTTATAGATGTTTTGCATCTCAAAAATAAAATCAATAAAGTTGAACACTTAATAAAATGGAAGTATCAAAAGGTCTCAATTACTATTGAGCATCAGGGTTTGAAAAACCTATTTTATAAAACATCACTGTCATATCATGCTAAAAACTGAATTTTTACAGAAATTCAAACCTTGTGTATATAGGTGCGAACGAGGCCTCGCACTACTTCCAAATAACAGCACATTGACCCACACACACACACACACATTTAGATAATAGTTTCTTGAAAAGAGGAGGTCACCGTGGTAACACGGATGTTGGGGGGTGCCTAACACCTTACCTCCGTATAACCAAGTCCCGGGACCCTAATGAATCTCGATTTCACCGACCTGTTTAGCAGTGTCACATCACTGGGTCAATGTGCAAACCTTTTCTCGATTGTGTTGGTACACCCATTTAAAAAACTAACTGGCGACTCTTAACAGTCCATCATCGACATTATACATGTCAGACCTTTTTCACTTATTTTTTAAAACAAATCTCACTTAAAATGAGAACACCAAAGAACAAGTAACGTAAAGGGACAATTAAAAATCCCGACGTCGACAATAGGTAGACAACTCTTGTCAATTACATCAACTATGCAACTCCTTGTATTTTGCCTCTTAGATCATAATTGCACATCCGAACTAAAATGATTTAAGTTAAGTCCAACCTAGCACTCCATATATTCAAAAATGAAAAATATTGTCCTTGTAGTGACACAACAAAAGAACATTGTTCAATTTTCTTTATAAGCATCAAATGTGATAAAATCAATATCTTAAAGAATTAAGATAAGCATTGTGATGACACAACAAACTTATAATAATTAATTGATACTCTATTATTTTTATCATGCTAGAAGAGACGTTCGATATTCTAAATATCTTTGAATGTTTAGGACATAATATAAAAAATTTGAGGGGTTTGTTATTAATTTGTCTCATCTTGTTAAACGCACATGGACATATATATACAAAATGCGCGTCATATTAATTAACATGCGAAGCATATTTACTTAATATATATATATATATATATATAATATCTAAATCGTATTAGTTAGTATGTATATAAGTAAAACGTTATATATATAGGGGTTCCATCCACAGCAACCGGTTGCTGTGGAGCAACCCCTTTTTTGGCCTATGAATTTTTTTTTCTCCAGCCGAAATTTTATAGGCCAAAAAAGGGGTATCTCCACAGCAACTGGTTGCTGTGGATGGAACCCCATATATATATATATATATATATATATATATATATATATATATATATATATATATATATATATATATATATATATATATATATATGATTCCAAGTAATCATGCTTCAGGAACTTAACATATTAACCACGTGAATCAATATATAACATGTTAAGCATATATGACCTTTCGTGATTTCACCAGAATATATATATAAGTATCTTATATATATATATATATATATATATATATATATAAACTGTATGACAGCCACACAAATCACAAAATATAAAAAAAGGCTTTGCGATTTCAATTTTTTTCTCTCATAAAATAACAATTTTATACAACAAAATTATGTCCAATTAAAGTGTTCTAAACACATATCAATATACATATCAAATTAAAATAATTAATAATTCGCATAAAAGTTTGGCTTTAATACCACTGTTAGGTTTGTAATATTCATGAACGCAATCAAATTACACAAAGTAAGCAGAAGCATGGAAAATTAGATTTTTAAAATTTTACAAACTATATACCCGGATCATCCTTTATGCACAATTATTAATTAAATAAAAAGATAAAGAACAAGAATTATACATTTGAAGATTCAAGCTTCCTCAAGTACAAGTTTACCTCCAAATTCTTTCGCGTTCAACTTGAATCCACCAAGTTTGGTTCCTTCATTTGATCAATGTTAGCCACCCAAGTGTTTGGCATCTAGATGTGATCCACCAAGGAAGAAGAAAGATTCAAGAAGATGGGTATTTGGCAAAACCCTAATTTTTTTATCTCTAATTGAAAAGGGTGTAGTCTTCCAACTATTGGAATTACGTATTCACGTGTGTTATGAGAACATCGACCACCTCACCCATAATAAGACTCCTCCTATTTATAGATGTAGGCAACCCTGCTCCCAATCTTATTAGGAATAATTAATTAAATTTTTTTAATTAATTAGCCTCCTAATTTTATTAGGATATATAAGAGTACTTTTATTAATTAATTCTCAAACCCCTTTAAGAATTAAATTATAATAATAGTAATAATAATAATAACACTCCTCTTATTAATTTATACTTAATATATCCAAAATTTTAAATAATAAATATTAAGCTATTTAATTTATTCTATCACCATAGATTAAATTAAATATACTTAACTTATTATTACGATTATGCCATTTGATTCATAAATAATTATTCTTTATTTTATGATGTGACCCTTTAGGTTCTCCATATTAAACTAGTCGTGAATAAATCAATTAGAACAATTCTAATCTTATTTAAATAAATAAATTAAAATATTTATTTAAATAAATAATATTTATTCTACAATAGGGATAAGCCTCCCTAGCGATTAACGACTTTCTAGATAATATAGATTCCAACATTAATCATAAAAAAAACATTTGAGTAAATAGTTACCGTACAATTCTATCCTTCTACCATACAATGTCCCAATTAAATATAAGACATGGAATTACTGTCAAATCTTATTTTATTTAATTATACGTATTTCGATTCTTAAATGCACAACTCGATATAATGCAAATTAGAAAATCCTTTCTAATTTCATTCTGCCATGGCCTAGGACTACTTGGTTGTCATTTATCGAATCACATAGGACATTTCTCTTCTTTTACTAAAAATGGTAAATTCTTTATTGATCATATATTATCTCCATGTACGACTTATTATACACAAGCATACCCTTTGATATACCCTAAGGGTATTAAGGAATAAGTCAAAGTATAATTCATCATACACAAAATACTATGATGATCTCAAGTCCAAGAATCACTTGTACTACTATCACTATAGGAATTCATATTGACAGGCAAGTAAAACTCCATTAGGTATTCCTTAGAGAGCCACGTTCAGTGAACTTATTCTCTAATAAGCACATACATACTTGCTTTAGTGTCTCCACACAAATGATTATGAGATCAATCATCCTCATCCAATGAGAAAGAAACGTATGTACCAATCTATCCAGATTCACTAATCCCTAATTTAGTAATCTAACGATTGGGAACTATTTTAGTTTTAAGCTTTCTAAGAATTTATATCTCATTAGAATGATCATCATCATTATTCTAAAAGCATTTCTTAAAACTATGGATTTATCACATATTATAAAATAGCATCATGTAGATAATTAAAAGCCTTTAATAAATTAATACTTTTTATTAATAAATAAATAAGATTGTTACAAAGTATATGCTTTATCATTAAACATGATTGGCTTGTGTGCATACTACTTTTAATATTTAATGGGTTGCCAGCAACTCTTATTGATTCTCCCAGTATGACTACTACTGTGATTCAGCATTCAACAGAGTATTTAGAGTAGAATCTTCATCTGATGACCTTCGAGAGAGATTAGGTTAGGTCCTTGATGTTGACAGCTCTTGCTGGGAGAGATGTCACTCTGTTAGAGAGAGATGACGCCTTAGCTCATAGAGACACCACTATTGCTGAGCGGGATGAGGCCATATAATTTAGAGATGCAGTGATTATTGAGCGAGATAGCGCTATATCTGCCCGAGATATCGCTGTTACAGATAGTACTGTAGTGAGGTCCCCTACTGCTGGCATCATTGAAGAGATAAGCACGTATATTGATGAATATTGTGTCACCATGCAGTTGGTTATGGATCTGACGGCTCGCGTAGAGACCCTTGGGCAGAAGATCATATCATCACCTCCTTCTTCTGAGAGGGATGCTATGTTGGACTTGATAGCCCGTATATATATACTGATTTGTAGATGAGCTTGTATTTTCCTGCAAAAACTAGCTTAGATATTTTGTCATGTACAGTACACATTGTATATATCAAACAGAATTATGTATCGCAGGGAAACATAATTTGATTCACTTCCCTATTAGTTATGCCTTATTGCTTGTTTGATATTTGTCTGCTTCTCTAGGGCTTGTGATCCTGATGTATTCTAAGTTCCTCCTTGATGGATGGACATTGAGATGTCTCAGGATTTTTTAGAATGGATCGTTGATCTGTATGTATTCCCTACCATCTTTGGTGTCTTGGGACTAGTGTATGGAGAGGAGTGTGGCTTTCCTCTCTGAGGTTGACCACACCACAGATGGTTGTCGGTACTTCTTTGTATGGGAGAGCCTAGGTAGTTCCATCTCTTATGGATTGGTGTTTCTCTTTGACGAATCAACTGCAGCTTAGATGGTCGCCGATTCCCCCATTTATGTGGGGAGACCAGGTAGTTCAATCCCTTTGGTCTGAAGCCGTTGAAGTGTGGTGGATTGAAGGATGATCAGGTTGACATAGTTCACCCCATGTTCAGGATAGATTGTAGATGAAAAGTTTAATCCCATGTACATGATAAACTGAAGGTGTGAAAAGTTTAATCTCTGGTGGGATAAACTGAAGGTGTGAAAGGTTTTGAAAACCTGCGGGGAGTGAAGGATCTGGTGATCCAAAACTAGGCTGCTAGTTCGAAAGTTTGATTGTCCCTGATGGGGCAAATGGGTGTAAAGAAGGTTATATGTAGTGAAGGGTTTAGAAAACCTAAATTAACTGGGGATCTGGTGATCCAAAATAAGGATGTTTGCTTGATGGTAACTTCAAACATAGTACCGTTTCACGGTGTCTGAGCTAATGAGCTGTGGAAATTCATTGCCATCCATTTCCTATAATCTGAGAGCACCTCCTGTCAATACCTCCTTGACAACAAATGGGCCTTCCCAGTTCGGGGTGAATTTTCCTTTGGACTGATCTTTGTTGTCAATGATCTTCTTTAAAACCAAGTCATGTTGTTTAAACTGTCGTAGCCAGACTTTTCTATTGTAGGATCTGGTGATCCTTTGTTGGTATAACCAACCATGGAAGATAGCAATGGCTCACCTTTCATCTATTAGAGACAATTGGTGATACCTATCTTGTAACCATTGGTCTTCATCCAGCTGAGCATCTATCAACACTCTGAGGGATTCCATTTCCACTTTTATGGGGAGCACTGCTTCCATCCCATAGGTTAATGAGTAGGGGGTTGCCCCAGTGGAAGTGCGCATTGATGTTTTGTAGGCTAACAGATTCAGATGCAATAAGTCAGGCCATCATTTGTGATTTGTGGACATCTTTTGCATGATCTTCTTGATATTCTTGTTAGCCACTTCAACAACACCATTCATTTTTGGATGGTAGATGATGGAGTTAAGATGTTTGATGTGGAATTTACTGCATAACTCCTCCATCATTTTATTGTTGATGTTCTTAGCATTATCTGATACAATTACCTCTGGTTGCCCATATCGACAAATGACCTTATTTTTTATGAAAGCAATGATAACGTCTTTTGTAACCCTGGAGAAGGAGGCTGCTTCTACCCACTTGGTGAAGTATTCGATCATGGTGAAGATAAATCGATGACCATTACTAGCTTTGGGCTTGATGGGTCCGATCACATCCATTCCCCACATTGAGAAGTGCCAGGGTGAACTCAAATTATGAAGCTCCCTTGGAGGGGCGTGGATAGCATTCCCATGAATTTGGCATTGGTAACATCTCTTGACGTGATCATCACAGTCAGCTTTGAGAGAGAGCCAGTAATGCCATATTCTTAGGATTTTCTTGATAAGTAGGGGGCCACTCACGTGTGGGCCACATACTCCACCATGAATTTCATCCATGAGCCTCTGAGCTTGGTCCTTATCCAGACATCTGAGGAAACCTAGTCCTGCATCTCTTTTGTAAAGTGCATCTCGGCTCAGGTAGAATTTCATAGCAATTCGATGAATCCGCTTTCTTTCAGCATGACTCGCCTCAGCGGGGGTAGATCCATCTCCTAGGTACTCCTTGATATACTGATACCAAGGGATTTGGATGGAGGGGTAGCTCATCTGATACTTCTCAAATGTAGTTCCCATAGGCTAGAGCCTTTAGCAGGGCAAATGTGATGTTTAGCATGGTTTCCTTGTCAGTTTTTGTAACGCCCCCATATCTATACTCACATGGTATCCGATATGGTGCTTACTACGAGTCAATGTATATAACCCATTCAAATCTATACGACCATGGTATATTATTATATGCTTATATATAATTGAGTGACTATGCGATTATAACCAGATGCAATTCCCATAGATCCAAGGTTAACAATATCCCATAACAAATAATAATTCTCATAAAACTATTGATGTGTTTGGATACCCTCACTTGGATGTATGAACTATATCTATGAATAGTATCTATCTATCCAAAATTCAGAGTACCAGTAATAACATGAACAATCCATATTACCAATACCCTCACTCAGATGTATAGTTTATATCATGCAAATTTACACTATCGTATCGATGGTACCTATCTATCTGAAATCTAGAGTATCAACAACAACATGAACAGTCTATGTTGTCAATACCCTCACTCAGATAAATAGTTCCCAAAGATCTCAACTAAATTGGAAATTCTAATTACATCTATATATGTAAAGAAACACGATTGCGAAAATAAAAGATGTTATATATATCATTATTGTTCGATTACATGATTCTTCATACAGAATTTATTATTTCAAAGTATTACATTCAACTAGACAGTAAAATAAACTAATCTAAACAGGGACGATTCCCTTTATTAACTCCATAAGTGCCAGGGTTACCATCTAATACTGCAAAAGGAATAATTTGCAAGGGTGACCTATGACATGCTCAGCAGGTTCTATATTTATAACAATATATGATTTGACGTAAAACAATCCAAAATTTAACTGATAGTTGCTACCATTTCTGGAATTTCTTTCTCAACCATTTCTGGACTTTTTATTAATTATGTCAATCACACAGACTTAGAAACTTTGTTTAGATATGAGATAGGGGATCAACCTATTCAATATCCTAAGAGTATTCATCTCATCCTACTAGTGCTCATATGCACCCAACGTCAATATATTTATTAACCAAACATCGATTCCTTTACGGGATACACAACTTCAGTATAAGATGTCTTACTAAAACAATTTGGTTTGACAAAATAGTTTATGCTCAATAAATAATATCATATGAATAAACAATTCATTTCTTAGTTATGCTGAAGCTATAGCAATAACATTACAATAAGTGGTAATTCATGTTTAGGTTTGGTATATCATAATAAAAGCAATACAATATAGGAATCTTGTTCAACAAATACATAGGGTTCGAGAAATTTGTGTAAATGGTAATTCGAGTTTAGTAAACTTGCGAAAGTAAATTAGGTTAGGGAACTTTCCTGAGCGAAGATCAGTCAAGAAATCAAGATATATCAATGATGTTTTGTAAAAGATGTTTTTTCAAACACTTGTGCTCAATAGTAATTGAGGCCTTTGATACTTCTATTTATTATGTGTTCGACTGAATTGCTTTTATTTTCGAGATGCGAAGCATCTTCGAGAAAATAAGATAAAAAGAAGTGCTGAAGCCATCTAAAGAAATTCAAACACCGTGAATAATTTATAAGCTGGTTACAGCTGAAAATGTCCATCATGGGAATCGAATCTAAATTTAAGAGACTGAATTTGTGATCACATGATTCCTAGCTAGGCTCACATGATGATGCAATATGCTTGAAAGCTGAAAACAGTTATATATATATATATATATATATATATGAACAATCAACTACCACGAAGTAAACTCCAGACAAGACGAAAAATATAAATATATATATATATATATATATATATATATATGTGTGTGTGTGTGTGTATGTGTGTGTGTGTGTACGTGATGAACTGCCACGAAGTAAACTCCAGGCATGACAAAAATATAAATATATATATATATATATATATATATATATATATACGGTAAGGATCAAGAGCATTCTCCTTAAATAGCATTCCTCCTTAAATAGCATTCTTTTATTAAAACTACGTCGTTTTAGAGGGACGCGGTGGCATTTTTGTAAATACGCGGTGGCATTGTATTTACAAAAATGCCATCGCATCCCTCCAAAACGACGTAGTTTTAATAAAAGAATTTTATTTAAAGCGAAATGCTATTTAAGGAGAATGCTCTTGATCCTTACTATATATATATATATAGGAACCGGATCCTGTCCGGACTCCCGGAAAGGTTTAAAATCCGGTCCTTTTTTTTTGGTTTTTTTTTAAAACACATTAAAAAAAATTATAGAATTGAAATTTTTTCATAATACAGTGTTTTGGGTGTGATTTGGGTACGTATAACATAACATGTATGTATAGTCTGTGCAGATTGTACCACCATTTTTGGTATAGGTATTCAAAACACGTCCAAAACATTGTATTATGGAAAAATTTCAGTTCCATAAAATATTAAATATATTTTTTAGTTATTTTAAAAAAAATTAAAAAAAATTGGGTCCGTTTTATATATATATATATATATATATATATAAGGTGTGCCTAACCTCCCAAGGTTATCTCCGAGTTTAGGACTGAGTGCCTCGGGGGTATCATCGAGGTTGAAGCTGATTGTTGGGGATTGAAACGAGCTTTTCCGGGGTTATCTCCAGAATCACAACTGCATTCCTCGGGGTTGTCTCTGAGGTTGGAACTGAAACTCCTAAAGTTGTCTCCGGGGTTGGAACTAAGTATCTCGGGGTTGTCTCTGACATGGAACTGACTTCTCCGGTGTTATCTCTGGACCTGGAATTGTATTCCCCGGGGTTATCTCCGAGGTTGAAAACTGAAATTCCAGGGGTTATCTCTGTGACTGGAACTGAATATCTCGGGGTTATCTCCGAGATAAAATAGAATGAGTATCCCGGGGTTATGTCCGGGACTATAACTAATTTGACTTCCAGGGTTATCTCTGAAAGATGGTTCTGCCTTCTTGTAAAGTTAGTAACAGGAATGCAAAATTTCGAGTGTCTACAATGGTGTCTGGATATCCTTGGATGGCTATCATGCCCATAAAGAGTACGACACTGCTATGTATCTTATTTTCTCGAAGATACCTCACATCTCGAAAATAAAAGCAATTAAGCTGAATACAAAATAAAATTGAAGTATCAAAGGCGTCAATTATTATTGAGCATAATTGTTTGAAAACCTATTTTCCAAAACTTCACTGCTATATCTTGTTAAATTAAACTTTTATACAAGTCAAACCATTTGTATATAGGTGCAAACGAGGCATAGCACTACTTCTAGCTAATTGCACATAGGCCCAATACATACACACACACACACACACACATGCAGATAAACAAGTTAATTGAAAAGGTTGCAGTAAATGTGTTTTCACGGAAGTCGAAGGGTGCCTAACACCTCTCCCCCGCTTAATCAAGCCCCCGAACCCTATGAATCTCAGTTTCCAAGGCCAGTTAAACAGTGTCCAACCATTGGGTCTTTCTATAAACCTTTTCAAAATCGGTTGAGTTGGTACAACCATTTCAAATCTACCAACTGACGACTGTAAAAGTCAAATCATCAACATTCACATATCGGACATTTTCAAACTTGTTTGTTCAGACAAAACTCACCCATAATGAGAACACAAAAAGACAAGCATAGAAAAGGACATAAATCATCCCGACATCGACAGGTGGTGACTCTGTTGGGGACTCCATTAAGAGGGCTTAAGCTGCTATCTAAACTTTTTCAAAATAAAATTTTTATCTGCTTATGTACAAATACTGCATTTACATTGAATGGATGTATACTAATGCTTTATTTACTGTACTTTAGTGCTTCAGACCATATCTACCAGTGATATTAGTGCTTTACACATGTCATCATTTCCATATTGTAAGACGCGATGTATGTGAATGTATGTTGTGTAATTCCTCCACCAGGAGGCAAACCCGTCGGTGTTTGATTACTGGACTCAAGGGATACTAATTCCGCGAGGCTCAGGAAAGGCACCACCTAGATTCGCTCCTATTGAAAGATCGGATTAACTTCCCATCCAGTAAATTACGATGATATAGGGACCTTCATGCCAAAATCCGCGAAAGTAGCCTAAGATAGGTCAACCTCTAATAAACCAAACGCAAAGGGAAGTCTCTTCATACCATTCCATTTCAATTACATGTAATTTCAATTCCGTGTAATTTCAATTCCATGTCAATCTCAATGTAATGGTAAATATAAAGGAAGATGTAAAAATGCATTCCTTTTTTATATCAAGACATGTCATGCTATCATGTCATCAAAACAACTGACATCTATTTTGTAGGAGAATATTAAAACACTCCTAAAAATAGACAAATTTCATAGCATACAGCATCTCCACATTTTCTTAGACTAAACTACATAGTCTTTTTGTAGGGAAACAATTGGTCCTGCTACTCATTCAAAGTCCAAGAAGGCACTAAGCCCCCACCATCAGACATGGCTACAAGTGCCCAACCTTATCCTACTCCTATTTCCCGCGAGGAGTTTGAATGATTAAGGAATCAAATAACATAGTTGGTTGTTCTTCTAAAAGAACTAAACAAATCAACTCAGGGTCCACAGATCCCAATCAAAATTGAATCCTCTACATAGGGAGGAATCCAGGGTCCGGACAGAGAAGTCCAAATACCTGAGTCTCAGACTGAGAAGTCCAATAAAACTCTTGAAATCACTCATCTCAAAGAAGATCAAGACACCGGTGATATTCAGAAAAAAGTTCAACAAATGGAAGAGACCATTCGGTCCATCAAAGGGACTGGAACGCATGGAAGTGTTACCTATTCAGACCTTTGCATCTTCCCTGGGGATCAATATCCGAAAAATTTCTAGGCTACTGATTTCGAGAAATATGATGGATTGGGAGATCCCTACACTCACTTAAAAGTGTTTATTAGAGAACTCGGATCCTACTCCGAGGATGAAAATCTGAGAATGCAATTGTTTCAAAAGAGTCTAACTGGAGAAGCCAGAGCATGGTACGCCAGATTGGATAAATCCAAAATCCATAGCTGGGAGGAATTAGACCATGCTTTCATCAATCAATACAGCTTTCAGACTCAAATGGCTCCTAGACAGGTATTAGATTACAAAAGTTAATGAGTCATTTAGAGATTATGCCCAAAGATGGAGGCGTCTGGCTGCTAAAGTAATCTCATCTATGATAGAGACTGAGATGGTGATGACCTTCATAGACATTCAAGAAGCTCCATTTTATGAGAGGGTCCTAGCAGGTATAGGGAAACCATTCTTAAAAATGATCAAGCATGGAGAAATAGCAGATATGGGGTTAAAATCTGGGAAGAATCAAGACCCCGCCGCTTTAAACATCGTAGCTGAGCATATCCAAGCTGAAAATTATGGGAACAACCCCCGAAGGGTCCATAAGAAGAAAGAAGAGGATGTCTCCTTGATACTGCAAGGACAAACTCAAAGAGGCAATCAAAACTTACCTATTTAAAGGAGAAATTATTCCTCTTTTCAAGCACAATCTTCAAATTCTCCCTTGCCAAAAAGTGGAGAAGGCAGACATCCAAGAGTGTTCACACCCTTAGAGGACTCAGTGGAAAACATTTTCAAACTTTTGACAGCTCATAAGAAAATTACTCATCTTCTTCCACCAGCCAATCCAAGTGGGAAGGGATTCAATACAAGCAAGAAGTGTGCTTACCATTCTAGAGATCTGGGCCACGACACCCAAGATTGTTGCACCCTCAAGCACAAGATCCAGGACTTAATAGACAGTGGTGAGATCGTGGTGACAAATTCTAAACAACCATATGTTAAAGAAAACACTCTCCCTCAACATAAGGAAGAGGATGTTAACAAGATCAACAGAGGAAGAAGATAGAGTTCCAATTACCTTAAATACATGGGTGGTTCTCCCCAAAACAGTAAAGATAATTCCGATCAATGGGATTATTCAGAGTTTCAGTTCATGATAGAATGGGAGTTGAAGTTTATCGATGAACAGGTCAATCAATTGGCAGAACTGGTGATACATCAGTACCAAGTCACACGACAGTTGTTCAGTCAAGAGCATGCAAGTCTCCTCTCCCTTATCACAAAATATAAACCACAAGCCCAAGAGAATGAAACCTTGGAGGAAACGTTTACAATAAAAACAAGAACCCATGTCCATCAGAACTTTGCTAACAAAAGGGAGTTCACTCATTTGGGCCAATCGATTCAAGAAATCTTGCATATGTTGATCAATGAGGGAAAAATCACAGCACTGCTACCCCTAGTTAATCCACGTTCAATGAGATTTTATGCTACCGGGGTCTGTCAATACCACTCCAATACTCGTGGACACAGCACTGAAAGTTGTTGGGCACTTCATCATTTCATCAAAAATATGATTAACAACGGTGACCTGCAAATGGAAGACGATGACACCGTATTGACTGAGAGTGGAAAGACATTTCCTCCAGGATCGCATAGATGGAGGGAGATCATAGAAGTTATATCCTCTGAGGGAGACCTGGCTGCAACCCCCTTATAATTCAAACAATCAAGCTCAAAGGAGTTAAAAACCCTTTAAAGGTGTCTGCACCGGAACCAATGGTATTGTCATTCAGGCCACAGTGTCCTATCACCTGCCTGAAAAAAGTCCTATGGAACTAGGGGGAGGTTAAAGGATCAATATCAAACACAACTGTTGTGGTCTCCAAGGAAAAATTGATGTATCTCCTTCAACGAGTGAAGAAGCCAGTCATCAGATCTAAGGAGAAAGTGCCCAATGAGAAAATTGAAGAATTCTTCCGCAAGATGGGACATAATGAAGCCAAGGTGGTGTGAAGTTTGAAAGAAGAACCTCAACAGATATCTATTCTAGACTTTGTATTCTCTTCTGAAGATCATCGAAAGGTTTTAACAAAGATATTGGAAGAAGTCCACCTGCCAAAGACGATGGATGTTGAAAAGTTTTATCATTTGGCAGATCATATTTTCAACAACAATGTGATATCGTTCACTGATGATGACATATCCCCCGAAGGGATGGGTCATTGCAAGCCACTGCACATAGCAGTGATGTCTTTAGGATATGTGGTCGGAGGTATACTAATAGATAGAGGATCGTCGCTAAACATCTGCCCCTATGTCACATTGGAAAGAATGAAGATCAATCCCAACTGGATCCTTCGATTGGTCTCGACGAGATGTTGTAGGAGAGGTTTAATTGCCCATGGAAATCGGTCCACATATCTTCTACATATCCTTTCAAGTGCTCAAAATCACTACATGATATAATTTACTATTGGGGAGACCTTGAATACATATGGCGGGAGTCGTCCTATCCAATCTTCATCAACAACTCAAGTATATCATCAACAGTAATCTAGTCACTGTCAATGCTAAACTAGAGTATCATGTCCAAAGTGATATGTCTCTAATCAGTTTCAAATGAAGAAGTTTAGCATGTCAGCTTCCAAGCCCTTGAGGTGAGCAACACTCAATATCAACGTATTGGGAGTCTAGTTTTTGAAACCCAGAGTTTCCGCCGAGGTAATGTCGGCTAGTCAAAAGATGATATCCTTAGGTTTCCAACTAGGATAAGGGTTAGTAAAGAATCAACAAGGAATTAAAAGTCCAATTCAAATTCCTAACCAGACAAGGAAGGCCGGATTAGGCTATTCCTCTAGGTCAAGTCACAGGAACCTGCACAAGTATACAACGGTTCCTTCATCTATAATTCTATTGCCTAAATCTATAGATGCAGATTTTGTACAGCCTCTAAGAAAAATTACTATCTCCGTGGCGGGTATGCTATTTCCTAAGCCCAGACTGGCTCGTGGGAAAGAAGTCCTAATTCAAGACCCAAACATTGAGGAAAGGAATCAAAGGCGCAAACAAGACATAAAGAGACGGTTATCAAAGATGTACTTCCTAGTATATACAGTGTAATAACCCAAGATTTTCTATATAAATAAATCCGAAATTTTGCGTATAATTTTTTTTAATGTTATTTATTAAAATAAATATGGGGAATAAGTATAAGTCAAAGTGTATGTATTTATTTGATAAATAAAAATATATTTATTACATGAATAATTACAAATAATTTTATTTTCGAACTGTGGATCATTATAAACTATATTCTTATAATAATTAATTTTATAGTAGAAATATCTTTATTATTTATTTTCCATGAAAATATAATTATATATTATTTAAATAATATAGGAAATGATTATTATAATTATTATAATAATTATTTTATGATATTATATGAATTTATGTTAGATTAATTAAGTTAATTATTTTAACTTAATTAATATTTTTAAATATGAAAGATAAATCAGATATGGAATCCAAACCCTAATTTTTGATTTTTATCAAGGAGTGAGAATAATAAAATAATATTAATTATATTTTGATCTTTCAGTGCTATAAATATGTACTGTAAGTATAGACTGACAATGGTTGGTCAATTATGATATATCATTAGAAAACCTAGTAGTACTGTGATTTGAAACTCAAACTAAAGTTTAAGATTGGTCAAAAATTGTGTTAATATGATTATAACAAGTGTTATAATTATAATTTTAATTAGAAAAAACCCTAACTGTTGAAAACCCTAATGGTGAAATAAGAAACCCTAATTTCCTAATTGAAAACCCTACATTAATATCTACAAATCCTAATTTCTATATTAGGTAACCTTAATTAGTAATTATAAAACCTAATTACTAATTGTAAACCCTAATTACTAAATTTAGCAAGCTTAATTATAATTATTAAATATTTAAACTTAATTTTTTATTTTAAGTAATTAGTAACCCTAATTGATTGGGTAACCCTAATTACTAATTTTAAACCCTAATGTTCTTCTATAATGTAATTAGAAATATAATCTAATTAAGAAAACCCCTAATTTTTTTTAGAGACTAAATTTGTTATTTTAAACTCTAAATTATAATCTAGAAACTAATTTTTTAAAACCTAGTTGGAAATCCTATAATTTGTGCCAAACCCTAAGGGTTTGACAAGTTACAAGTTTGCCATTAAATTTTCAAGACAAATGACATTACTACCCTTCTTGGGAATTCTTTAATGAGCTTGATTGTAGATTTTGCCAATATAAGTAGTTGGTGACCTAATGGGTAAGCCATGTGATACATAACAACACCAATTCACCAAGTTATCAGTCAATTACTAGCCATACAATACATCTAACTTAATATATATATATATATATATATATATATATATATAGATTGAGAGAGAAAAAAATCAATTGCTAACTTTATTTTTTGCACAACTCTTATCCTTGACCCTCTCTCTCTCTCTAAACCCGTGAAAATTATAAGTATACCAGTCACATAATCAAGCCCCACGATTTCCTTTAACAGATCAGAAGCCTAGAATCCAAAATTTTAAAAGTGAGGTATAAACCCTAAACCAGAAATCTGATCTTGATCAATGTGTTAGATGTTATGATTTTATGTTAAAACATGTTGTTTGTAGTCTAACTAAGTGATCTGAGTTGTTTCTTCCTAGATCCATAACATTAATATGCTCGAAATCAAGTTTTAAGAAAATCTGGGAAAAAATTTTATGTGTCTGACAACGTAATGTCAGACCCTATTAATCTTTGTATGTTATGTGTTTTTGTTGTTTAAAGCCATGATCTTGTAGTATTCTATGAGCTCTTTAAACTGGATTTTGAATCAAGGTCAGAACATAAATAGATTTCAAATTCGTTGACCGAGCATGACTTTTCAAGTTTCTGGGTAACCTAGATTTCCCAGATCATGTCTGACAAGTTTTTGTTGGCCCCAGATCTGTCCGTGTTTTATTATTTTGATGTTGTTCTTGTATCTAAATTGTATCTTGTTATATATACTACAAATTCCTGACTTTATATCACCTAAACATCAAACAGTTCGATCATGGTGACTGGTCAAAGTAGATGGGACGAGCACGATTTCTGTTTTCTGGGTAACCTAGAAAACATAAGGATGTTATCTCTGATATAGTTTGACCGTGGTATAGCTAGTGATTTGGTTGTTGTTAGGTTGATGTTATGTAATAGATTTGTAGCCTTATATGTTGTCTACAATCTGGAATCATTAGATCACGAAAGTATCACATGAACCACAAGTTGTGGAAGCCCAAATATGAACATTCGAACTGTTCTTCCTTTCTAGGCAAACCCAGAAGTGAAGAACAGCTCTGACAGACACTTTAGGCCATTAGATCTTTCATTTGGTGCATGTTATGATCATGTTGGTTGTTGGATCATGTAGTCGTGCACTAACACTATAAGATCTGACCACAATAATGCCATGAAACATCATAGATTGAGAATAATTCTTGGTCAAGCTAAGCCACACGAAACTGCCTTTGAATGTCTGGGTTTGCTGAAGAACACCTATAGTGACAGTTTTGTCACTATAGGTACCTTTAACGAAACACTTTGTATTTTTAATTACTTTATTTTTCGAAAACTATTTAAAAATAGTAATTAAATTCCAAAAATTACAAAAATAATTTTAAAAGTTATTTTTAAGTTATAAAAAATGACTTTTAATAATTTGACAAATTTTTCATAAATATTAGTATTTATTTAAATATTATTAATATTTAATTTATTTAATAAATGCATTAAACAAATTAATTAAAAATGTTATTATTATGTTAAAAATCATTTTAAATAATAATAAGTTATTTAAAAATATTTGAAGTTATAAAATATAACTTTTAATATTTTAAAGCAAAATTTATTAAATAATTACTATTAATGATATTAAAGTTATTTAATAATTATACTAAATAAATTATTTTAAAAATGATTTTAATATTATAAAAATCATTTTAAATGAAAATAAAGTGTTTAAAAGTATTTTAAGTTATAAAATATAACTTTTAATATTTAAAGGATAATTTCATTAATAATTTAATATTAATGATATTAAATTTATTTAATAATTATATTAAATAAATAGTTTTAAAATGGTTTTATTAATTTAAAAATCATTTAAAAAGAATATAAATGAATTAAAGATATTATAAGTTATAATTAATGACTTTTAATATTTCAATAAATAATACATTAATATTTTAATATTAATGGTAATTATTTAAAAATGAATTTAATTGTTTTAAAAATCATTTAAAGGTAATATTAATACTTTAAAAATATTTTGAGTTATTATAAATAACTTTTATATTTTGGCAATGGTTTCATTAATAGTTTAATATTAATTAAATATTAATAATAATAGAATTATTTAATATTTAATCATTTAAAAATGATTCTAGTGTTTGAAAAATAATGATAAATTATAATAATTATTTAAAAACTATTATAAGGCTATGAAAAATAATACGACTGATATTTAAAATATCTAAACGAATGTTGAACTACACAATAGAGTTTTTGTAAGAACCCAACTTATTATTAATGAAATTTAATTTTCTCTATTTATTATTTTGAAATAGTAAGGGTTGATTTGATTAATGTGGATAGTTATGGGTAAAATATGCAAATATTTCAAAATAAGCAAGTGGTTATAAAATATTCATTGTTGTCGGGGAATATTCGTTTGGTCGTGGAATATTCTTGCTGTCGGGGAATATTCGTACGACGACGCAGTCTTTTGTGGGCCCCATAACGGAAAACGATTGGATGAAGAAAACGACAAATATAAGTTATTTAAAAATAACGGCATAGTTGTTACCGTTAATACTGTTAAAATACTCGGTGGTTAAAACACAGTAGCACACGGTATTGCACCAATTATTGATTCTTACGTAAGAAGGCACTACTCAATAATGGTTACAGTAATTACTGTTCAGTATTTTATTTTATTGATTCAATAATTGCTGCGTTGATTTTTTTATATTACTGTTATTACAATAATTGTCACTACACAGTATTTTTCATTATCAAAGCAATATTTCATATTATCTGAATAATATTATTAGATAACATTATTGGCAATGTCTAGAAAGTTCTGTCTAAGGAGAGGTTTCCTAATTGGGCGCCAGTAAGGAGAAATTCTTATTGAAAAGCCCCCTCTTTCTTGGGAACGGCCTGGTTGCCAGTACTGTGATTCTGTAATATTATTTGTGAATAATTAATTATTGATTTATATGATGAGAAAAATATTGATTTTAGTTGGATTTAGATGGAGAAAATTTTTTAATGTGACAATTGTTGAAAATTAATATTTTATCTTTTTCTGATAAAATAATTCATTTAAATATATTATTATATTTTAATAATATAATAATGATGATATTTTTACGATGAATGTGGAATATATGAGTATATGTGGAGGAGTATTTTTGTTACCAAAAATATTTAAAGCATATTTTATGTGTCGGTGGACCCCATTTCTTGACTGAAATTTGATTATAGCTTGTAAAATCGACCGTTTGTGGATTTCAGTTAATGTCTGTTTGGAATTTGGAAAAACTTTCTTCTGCAAAGTTGTAGAGAATTGAATTTCCTATAAAAACTCGTGACATTCGAATATTCGGACAAAATGGCTATTTATTGTGAATTATTGAAGTTCTGAAGTTCCGAAATAATTGATTTTTGGAAGTTTTAATTGTTTTAATTAACTAAAATGTTTTTTGTGTTTGGTTAGCCTCATTAAACACATGCAATTTGCTGAATTCAGATGGTTTTAGGTGCGTAGACAAATTTATATATATATATATATATATATATATATATATATATTAAATTTTCTACTTTGGTGTTCTAAGCATTTTCCTATAAATAAGGTGCTTAGGTTAGAATTGAAAATCACACCAGAAACTGAAGTTTTCTCTCTCTATATTATCGAGTGTATTCTTGTGAGTATTTTGAGTATACTTTGAGTATTGCTATACGGTGCAAGTTTAAGTCATAGCCTATATCCGGTGTTTCAACTAGAAGTATTGTCTTTCGAGGTAATGAATATTATTTTTTTTAAATGATATTATTTCTTCTAATATCATTATGCCGAAGTATTGATCTGAACTTTTAATCAAATTTGAAACTTTTTGTGTCAGAGTTACTATTCACGTATACGGCACTATTCACGTATACGACACTATTCACGAATACGGCATTATTCATAGAAAAATTGAAAATTTTTGTTTTTCGTCCAAAATATCTATTCTGGATACTAGCATTGATTGTATCCATGTTTTGATCATTCTTGAATTTTACCCCGCTCTGGTTATTTATGAAGTATTTTTTAATGGGAATTGTTTAAAGTACGAATCCTTAATATTTGTTCTTTTGCTTCACTAGATTCGTTTTCTTTAAAATATTTTTCATCATCCTCAGTCCTAAATGATGATATTACTGAATATCTTTGGCCTGTAGTGCAAAAATGAATGATTTCTTGATGAATATCTTTGGCCCGTAGTGCAAAGATGAACAAGTGTTGAGATGAACATGACCGACTGATTAATATCTTTGGCCCGTAGTGCAAAGATGAACAGGTGTTTAGATGACCATGACCAACTGATGAATATCTTTGACCTGTAGTGCAAAGATGAATATTTGATTCCAGATATATATTGATTGATGTTACAGGGATAAAATATCAACGATGAACTTTTAAATTCATATATAGAAGATAGTAGTTTACATTCTCTACTTAACTCTTCTAATGAATTGTTGTTTCCGCTGCAGTTGTTGATTTAAAACTGGTTGTCTATTGTATTCTATTAGACTTTTCCCTGTTGAAGACCAACGATAATTTGTTGTATATTATCTTAGTCATAATATTCTTTACTGGGCTAGTTGAGCTCACCCTTTTCCTTTTTGTTCCATTTTTCTTCTCAGGAGGCGAGAATGTAGCGAGTACTAGTCGGGGTATGGAATGAAGGTTCTAGAGAGAGTTGTTTAGTAGTCCTCACCATTTTTTTAAAATAATGTATCAATAATTATGATGGGGATTTATTTGCGTGTGGATATTGTCTAGACGGCAATATCTGTATTTAAACTCACAGTTTATATGTTGTAATAATAAAGTTGTAGTTATTTCTGTACCATGTATTTGGCGACTCAGAATGGGTTGGATGGAATGGACCTATTTTGGGGGCGTCACAGTTTTAGACTCGATATTTACCCGATAAAGTCGTCGGTACAGCGAAATATTTTAGAAATTGATCCGGACTTAGATAATTGGGCTAGATACGTGTTTGTTTATGATTCAATGACTGTTAAATATGTGTGACAATGTGATTAGGTTATGTGCTAACCGCGATAAGCAGTATTATGTGTTACGATATGTTATTCTAATCAGTAAAATGATCTTATTACTGATAGGTTGCTATATAAAAGATAAAACTAAGTTGCGTATTATACGCAGCGGATCAGGCAAATATCCTACCTTTGCATTTACTTTATGCAATGAACATAAGTATGAAAGTTTCAGAATTATATTATTATTGTGCCAGATTATTAACCCTATTGTTATATATATTATATCTTATCATTGTTTATCAACATAGTATTATATTATAAATCAAATATTTATTATGTTCTTTAATTTCTATTTATGGTTATACAAGTTTCCTCACTTGGATAATCATTGTATTTAATAACATGTTTATACATATTTATAAATTTCCAGTATGTATATGTTAACTTAAAAGCCGTCTAAGCTAATTGATTTGGCTAGACACAAACTTATAGATTATTGTTGAACAAGATAAAACCGTACTATTATCCAACCGAATTGTTTTGGCTTGGAATCCCGACTAAGTATGAACATCCCGTACATTGGAAAACTTTTTGTACGCCAAAGGCGGATAGATGAACAATAATATCGTTCTTGCATGTAGTATTGATCAATACATGGTATAACGGGCTGATCACCCCCCGTGCCCGTAAGTTATGACGGTTTGCAGATGAAGTTCTGTTTAACCTTTTTTAAAAAGAAAACAATGTTCATAGTCTGTCGACTAATCCCCATATATAGTCAGTACGCAGTATCAAAAATTTGATATAGAATTAATATATTATTATTGGTCTAGTTTACTTCACAACTATTAATTCGTTGTAGAAGTGTCGTACAAAGAAAATATTTAATCCTTTTAGCTAATATTTATAATTGTTATTACTTGCTGGGCACCCAAATGCTCATCCTATCTTTAAATCTAAATGTTTTCAGTTAAGTGTGATCAACCAAAAAGCTCTGCCAGGAACAAAGAAAGAGGAAAGGTTGCAGAATAAGTTGGTGATATACTATGTAATAGTTTGACTCTATTAAGATAAGAATGATATATATATATATATATATATATATATATATATATATTAAGTATCATGTAATGAATGTTTAAAGGTCGCATACCTGGGATTCAGACTCTGATGTATGTAAATTAAGTTTGATATTCATATTATTGCTATTATTGTTAGTATTTTTTCGCTCATAGAAATGGTATTGTAAAGCACCGAGTTCGGGTTTCAACTACCTGAATTTGGGGGCGTTACAAGTTGGTATCAAAGATTTAGGGTTAGAAACCTTAGGTGGGATTGACCTTAGGCTATAACCTTAGAACAGAGGGAAACGTTGAAAATATAAATAACTCATATAGAGTTTAAAAGTAGAGGAATTGAATAAATTCATCGTCAAACAAAATAAAAGATAACTTATATAAAACTATTATTTGTTGTGTGTATATATTATATGCTAATCAGGATAATTTTTGTGTGTAGATGTCTGGTGGAAAAGGCTTGTTATATGCTTATAGGATGAAGAAGGATCAAATCCATACACCCGAGCTAATATCGAAGCTAATAACTGAAATAGAAGCTCACTTTGTAAGCAATCCTAGTGAGGTGATTATACTAAACCATGTATTACTGGACACACAAATGATAGTATAACAGATAGGTAGAATATAGTTAAAGAATATAATGTTAAGTTTGAGTTCTTAAAACTCATACTTATGGTACGTTCATGACTCATAATTATATAAAAATTTTGAGCCCCTCAGCGAATGGACGCCAAAGGTCTGACTAGGATAAGTTCTTAAACTCATATGATTGTGGTAAGTTCCTAAACTCATAATGTGTGGTAAGTTTGATGAACTCAGTATAGTTGTGTGTAAATGGATTATTGAGGATAATGGGAATATATAGATTATTAAGCAATCGATCATTAGTGAAGGTGTAAGAAATAAGTAGTATTAGTATTACTGGATTATGTATGATTCTACGTTGTGTATATGATAGGTATGCATGTATAAGGTAATATTCTCAACTTTCGTATAAGTTGTGGCAGCGATTCCCGACTTTTGAGTTACAAAGGGATATCAGATGTTTAAAGCAGTATGTGTTATGGTATGTCAAGTGCTATGAATATGAATCTATGTTGGATTAATGAAATAAGTTTGTATAAAGATATTAAATATTTATCTGAGCACTAGTTAATACAGTAACCTGAGTTTTCAAAATCTAATATTTTGAATACATGATTATTTGAGTAGAAAATTTCGCGTTATTTGTTAAACTTATACGATAAGGCTTAGAATGTAAGTTAATAAAAATAATTTATGATAATGCCACCAAGACGAAAACAAAACCAAATGACAGAAGAACCTGTCAACAAAGTTGGAGGACAACCAGAACCGATACAGAATTTTGCTAATTTACTCACTCAAGCTATGCAGAATTGAATACCAACAGCGGGAAATCAACCAAATAATCGATCGATAAACTTCAAAGACTACAAGGCAGTCGTACTGCCATGATTTAGTGGATCAATGGAGCATAAGGTGAAGGACTGTTCGAAAAGGAGAATGGATGCAGGAATGCGAATATGGGGAAAAGGCAGCAGAACGCTAGCGACAATGGGACCAATATCAACAAACAAACCATCATAATCACCCGCAAGAGTCTTCAACATGACTATTCAGGAAACGATAGCAGCCGGGGATGCAACTCTATGTATTATTCATTTTATTTTCTTATATATGATTTTTTTATATATATAGTAATTTTTTTTTATAAAGAAATTTTGAAGAAGAAATTTGAGTTCTTTTAGAAATCAAATTTCCGTTTAATCAGATAGACAAGTTTTATGTGATTAGTTAAAGATCGGTTCGATCAATTATGATCGAGATTTACTTGTAATGATTGTGTATGATATGTACCCTTATATGTATAAGTTTTAAAACGGTGATTCCGAGGACGGAATCTTTATAAGGGAGGGTGAATGTATTAACCCAAGATTTTCTATATAAATAAATCCAAAATTTTGCTTATAATTTTTTTTATGTTATTTGTTAAAATAAATATGGGGAATAAGTATAAGTCAAAGTGTATGTATTTATGTGATAAATAAAAATATATTTATTATATGAATAATTACAAATAATTTTATTTTAGAATTGTTGATCATTATAAACTATATTCTTATAATAATTAATTTTATAATAGAAATATCTTTATTATTTATTTTCCATGAAAATATAATTATATAATATTTAAATAATATAGGAAATGATTATTAAAATTTTTATAATAATTATTTTATGATATTATATGAATTTATGTTAGATTAATTAAGTTAATTATTTTAACTTAATTAATATGGTTAAATATGAAAGATATATGAGATATGAAATCCAAACCCTAATTTTGGATTTTTATCAAGAAATGAGAATAATAATATAATATTAATTATATTTTAATTTTTCAGTGCTATAAATATGTACTGTAAGTATAGACTGACAATGGTTGGTCAATTATGATATATCAGTAGAAACCCTAGTAGTACTGTGATTTAAAACTCAACCCGGAGTTTAAGATCGATCACAAAATGTGTTAATGTGATTATAACAAGTGTTAGAATTATAATATTAATTAGGAAAAACCCTAATTATTGGAAACCCTAATAGTGAAATTAGGAACCCTAATTTCCTAATTGAAAACCCTAAATTAATATCTAGAAATCTTAATTTCTATATTAGGTAACCTTAATTAGTAATTATAAAACTTAATTACTAATTATAAACCCTAATTGCTAAATTTAGCAAGCTTAATTATAATTAGTAAATATTTAAACCTATTTTTTTATTTTAAGTAATTAGTAACCCTAATTGATTGGGTAACCCTATTTACTAATTTTAAACCCTAATGTTCTTGTATAATGTAATTAGAAACCTAATCTAATTAAGGAAAACCCTAATTTTTATTTAGACACTAATTTTGTTATTTTAAACTCTAAATTGTAATCTAGAAACTAATTTTTTTTAAACCTAGTTAGAAATCCTATAATTTGTGCTAAACCTTAGGGTCAAACCCTAAGGGTCAAACCCTAAGGGTTTGACAAGTTATAAGTTTGCCATTAATTTTTCAAGATAAATGACATTACTACCCTTTTTGGCAATTCTTTAATGAGCTTGCTTGTAGATCTTGCCAATATAAGTAGTTGGTGACCTAATGGGTCAGCCATGTGACAGATACTAACACCAATTCACCAAGCTATCAGTCAATTACCAGCCATACAATGCAATCTAACTTAATATATATAGATTGAGAGAGAGAAAAAAATCAATTGCTAACTTATTTTTTTGCACAACTCTCATCCTTGACCCTCTCTCTCTCTAAAACTCACGAAAATTATAAGTATACCAGTCACATAATCAAGCCCTATGATTTCCTTTAACATATCAGAAGCCTAGAATCCAAATTTTTCAAAGTGAGGTATAAACTTTAAACTAGAAATCTGATCTTGATCAATGTGTTAGATGTTATGATTTTATGTTAAAACATGTTATTTGTAGTCTAACTAAGAGATCTGGGTTGTTGCGTCCTAGATCCATAACATTAATATGCTCGAAATCAAGTTTTAAGAAAATTTAGGAAAAATTTTTGTGTGTTTGACAACGTAATGTCAGACCCAGTAAATCTTTGTATGTTATGTGTTTTTATTGTTTAAAGCCTTGATCTTGTAGTATGCTATGAGCTCTTTAAACTGATTTTTGAATCAAGGTCTGAACATAAACAAATTTCAAATTATTCATGGTCAAATGTCGTTAACCGACCATGACTTTTTAAGTTTTTGGGTAACCCATATTTCCCAGATCGTGTCTGACAAGTTTTTGTTGGCCCCAGATCTGTCTGTATTTTGCTGTTTTGTTGTTGTTCTTGTATCTAAATTGTAGCTTGTTATATGTACTACAAATTCCTGCCTTTATATCACCTAAACATTAAATAGTTCGATCATGGTGACTGGTCAAAGTAGATGGGACGAGCATGATTTCTTTTTTCTGGGTAACCCAAAAAATGTAGGGATGTTATCTCTGACATAGTTTGACCGTGGTATAGCTAGTGATTTGGTTGTTGTTAGGTTGATGCTATTTAATAGATTTGTAGCCTTACATGTTGTCTACAATCTGGAATCATTAGATCACAAAATTATCACATGAACCACAAGTTGTGGAAGTCCAAATATGAACATTCGAACAGTTCTTCATTTCTGGGTAAACCCATAAATGAAGAACAGCTCTGACAGACACTTTAGGCCTTTAGATCTTTCATTTGCTGCATGGTATGATCATGTTGGTTGTTGGATCATGTAGTCGTGCACTAGCACTATAAGATCTGACCACAATCATGCCATGAAACATCACAGATTGAGAATAATTCCTGGTCAATCTAAGAAACTCGAAACTTGTAAGACCCCAACTTTTATATATAAATATGAATTTTCTATAAATATTATTTTTGAATATTATGGAGTAAATTTGATATAATGTTATAATTGTGGGTAATATTTATAAATTTTGCAAAGTAAGCAAGTTGTTATAATTCGTTTGGTCGGGGAATATTCTTTTTGTCGGGGATATTCGTGCGACGGCATAATCATTGGTGGACCCCACAACGGAATTATTGTCGGATTGAGAAAACGACAAAAATACTTTATGAAAATAACGGCGGAGGTGTGTTGGTTGATTTCGCAATCAAAGAATACGTGCAAGTATACACGGTCAACAAGTAATAAAGTGATAAGAAAAGTATCGTTCCCACAGAGAATCTTAATTAATAAATTCCAACTACTAGCACTATATCAACCCAATTTTATTTAAACAATGATATTATGTTTTTCTGAAATATTAAAACTAAATTAAACAATTAAAGATATTATTCTAAAATAAACAAATAAATAAACTCAGATTTGAATGATTGATTTCTGATAAATAAGGATTAAGACTTCAACATCCCCAATTATGAACTATAAATCAATTATCCAATTATCCAATTATCCCAATTATTATGTCTACAGAATTGTTAACAGGAATTCTCAAATGTCAAAAGTCCTTTTCCAAGTAATCAACTGACTTCTATTTAATCCAGATTAATCTTGTTATATTCCTATGCAAAACAAGTGAATTAAATTCTTTCAATTCTAATTCCTTATGCGTTACATGCGGTGAAAAGATATTTCCATTCAATTCACAAACCTAATTATTCACTGTGCAAATAAATAAGTCAAACATTATCAACCCCAGTTCTAACCCTAGAATTCCTCTTTCAATTCCTTCTAGAGTAACACGGTAATTATTGTCCAAATAATTAATTAATAGATACAAGGCATGATAAACAATTCACTTCAACATAAATAATTGGAATAAACTGAATAACAAATTTATAGCCATAAAAGGTTCAGTTGAAATCTTAATTAAAGAATTAGTTCATAACGGAAATAAAAACCAATAATCGTTTGCAAATCATCCTTAAAGAATTACAAATTGAAAATAAGGAGAAGAAGAAAACTCTGTAGCCAATCCTTAGTCTCCAAGTAATCCTTGTGTAGCCTCCAATGAAAGAATGAATTGATTGAATGATTAGATGATAGCCCTAATTTCAGCACTTAATTTCTTTTTATAGCTTCCCCACAATCCTAATCCAATTAGGCTTAAAATAAGCTCCACATAAGAAGTCAAACAAAAAGTCAATACCAGTCAAACCATCAAACACGCGCGTTTGACCGGTCAACATCAGCCGAAGCCCATCGCCTCGGCGCTGTCCTTAGTGTTATTCTCAGCGCTGTAGGCTGGTTATTTACCGTATTGCCATTAAATGCTTGAAACTCCCATAAATGCCCCTGCATCTCCCGAATCTGCAAAACAACAACTAAACACAATAAAAATGCTTCTAAAGAACTTGAGAATACAATAATTTAAGTCCAAATATATCTAATTCATTGGTATATTACCCAATCATCAAATACCCCCAAACTTAAAACGTTGCATGTCCTCAAGTAACAAACACAAAACAATACTAATAATATGAAAATGACAACTCATGCAAATGCAACTAACTCAATGAACGAAATTCCAGCAATCCAATAGCTCACATATATCCATAGGCCTCAGAAAAATCATAAAAACATGCTAATACATCATGTGAACACAGATCAATGATATCCCAACAAGCAACGAATATGAATCTGTTATTACTGATATTGTGAGTGTGTGTTCAACAACCATGCTAACCCATGAAAGACAAAAATATGAAAGATAATAAATTTCTTAGTAAGCTTCATACAGTGTAAACTTGAGAACTCATCAAATATACTTATTTCAACTGAAATCAAACAATTACCCGGATTCAAGAGTCAAAATGGAATACTTATGCTTTTCTTTTTCTTTTTTTTCCTTTTATTATAACGGGGGCTCTTTGCACTTTTCTCGCTTTATTTGCATTTTTTTTAAATATATATAAATGACTGTGCAATGTCTCATCCCATTAGGCTAACAGTGTTACCCCCTTAGCGAGCTTTCGACCAACGACTCCCAGACCATGAAAGACCTTAGAGCGCTAGGTGTAAATACAATCCCCTCGAGCGTACTTGCTCAAGTAACAAAGGCCCCGAAACAAGACTAGTCACCACGTATACTTATTTTTTTTAATTTTTTTTAGCTTATATATTCCAAATATTTTTTCCCCAAACTCGAGCTTATGTATAAATTCAGTCTTCTCTAGCTATTCAAATTGTCATTTCATTTCACTAGCAATCATCCTTTAGAACTCTATTATCTAACCATTTAAACTATCATAGCCAACATGGTCGTTTTTCAAAGTGATTTCCTATAATATCAGTGTCAAACAGATAAAGATTCAATTCATGTCAAGTAAATCATATCCCTGAATCAACAATCCTTACTAGACTTGTTCATGCAATTCTAATTTCATCATTGGACCCCAAATATACGCACTATCAAAAGCTGAAATTAACATGCAATCCTAAATACAATATTAAACTAACAATCACAAACAAAATCCACAAACTACAACTTAGAAATAAAAATCAACGACCCCCAAACTAATCTAGAGCAATGTCCTCATGCAAAAAATAAGGTAAAATAAAACAGAGGACTTCCCTGACGAGCTTATTCCTCGGGTGGAGCATCATCGTCCTCGCTCATCTCTTGATCGGAAGGGGGAAATACTGGCAGAACAAGAGCAGTTGGGAAATGGCTAAGTTGAACGTCCGGATTTGATTGGACGGTCAGTGCATTCTGTGCAACAATTTGGTCAACTAAAAACTTGAAAATCATGTCTTGATGTTCTGACAAGCGCATATTCTGGGACTCCATATTGTAAAACCAGCCGTCTATCTCCCGCTGGACAGCTTCGGGGACCACACCTCGATGAGCTGCTGTATATGGGCCATAAGTAGGTGGAGCCTGAGGTTGTGGGTCGTGTGTAAGTGTAACTTGGGGAATTATGAAACCCAATCCCCTAGGGTGATTTGCCCCACCTGTCCACACTTTATAACTGCTGATCAACTTGTGGTCCAACACGGGCATAGGCATTTGAATCATCTCATCTGATTTCCATTTTACCCCAAACTTCGCACATATAACACAAATTAACGATGGATGAGGTAAACCTCTTTTGGTTCCTCCTCTAGATGCTCGGAGAATGGATTGCTAAATCACGTGGCCGACATCTATTTGCAAGCCTTGAATGATAGAATATAGCAGCACCGCTCTTTCTTTTGTGACATGGCTCACATGTGTGAATGGCATGAGTTTGGCACAGATGAAGGCATACCACGCCTTCCCATATAGACTGAGGTTAGAATGGGGGAAGGTCATGCTACCGCGCTCATGCACTGTCCATGTGGTGCCCGATTGACACAACTCTCAGATTATCTTCTCATAATCTGGACCTTGGCTTAGAAGCCCGGCATATTCGTCGTTCAGGTCCTCTAAATCCATTTGATAGCACCCATTTGTGTCCTCATCTCCGATTTCAATGATTTTTCCCCTGACAAACACTTCATAGTGATCGTGTTCAGGAACGTTAGCATAGAATTCTTTCACGACTGAAATTATTGCTGGGTCAGGTTGTTCGGTGAGGGAGAACCAGTTTCTTTCTGCTATCATGACCACTATTTCCCCATCTTTGGTTTGATCAGGACGTAGACCACGTTCGGGAACTAGGGAGCGGGTAGCCATCTTATTGTAGCGTTCATGTGCCTCGATAGAGACAACCCGGCGGCTATCAAATCTCGGCGGAGCCAAGGTGGAACCGGACCCATCTCCACGTTGTCGCTTTGAAGTCATTGAGAAATTTCTTGTGAAGAAGAAAGTTGAGAAGAAAAATTGGTTGGAGATGGAAGCCCCCAATGTGAGATGGATAATTACGTGCAATATTATTAGGCTAAATAAAATTGTTGAAATCGGTTATCAAAGGAGATCAATATATTTGAGAGAACAGAGTCGTGTGGAGAAGTTGGAGTGATGGGAGTGGAACCAAATGGTTTATTTGAACAAAATGTGGAACGTCTGACCTGATCCCAGCGTCGGGGTGCCGGTTATACACGTACAAGTAGAGCCGGGGTGCTGGTCCATCGATTTGGTTTCTGACATTCGGCGTCGGGGCGCTATACAATGCAGTAATCTCAGCGCCGGGGCGCTGGGGACCTTCATCTGCTTCTGCCTAAGGGCGCCGAGGCGCTATAATTGATCTGGAAAGAAGTGCCAGGACGCTGGGCTAGATTGGAGCTTCTGGAGGCCAGTGTCGGGGCGCTGAGGCCTTTGTAATTCTGGGCGCCGGGGCGCTGTCATGTCAGCTAGTGACTATTTTTTTAGCATTGCTGTAACGTGTCCCTTATGCCCAAGTACACACTGAAATCGGCAAAAAGAGTATGAGACATATTAGTGTACTGAAGTAGGCATGGAGTATAAGCAATGCAATTGTTAACAAAAAGAAAATTTGAACTGCACGAAAATAAAATAAAATAAAAGAGATGGGGTTGCCTCCCTAAAGTGCTTGGTTTATAGTCGTTAGCCAGACTTTGCTGTTGTGCTTATTTGGTTGTAGGATCGGTGAGATACATGACCGAGGATTGACGTTAGATGGGTCCACTCCAATAATGTTTCAAACGTTGGCCGTTAACCTTAAATTTTCGTTTTGAATTCAGTTCTTCGACCTCAATGTTCCCGTGTGGAGCGACAGATATTATCACGAATGGCCCAGACCACTGGGATTTCAATTTCCCAGGAACTAGACGCAAGCGTGAGTTGAACAGTAATACTTGTTGGCCCGATTCAAATGTCCGATCGAGAATTTTCTTATCATGCCATGCTTTGACTTTCTCCTTGTAAAGCTTTGCATTCTCATATGCATTGAACTGGAATTCATCCATCTCGTTTAATTGTAGTAACATTTTCTCTCCCGCCGCTTCTAGATTAAAGTTTAGTTTCTGAATGGCCCAGTGTGCACTGTGTTCCAATTCGACCGGGAGATGGCACGCCTTTCTGTAGACCATGCGATAAGGTGACATGTCGATCAGATTCTTATACGCTGTTCGATAGGCCCATAGAGCATCGTCAAAACGCAATGACCAATCTTTTCGTGATAGATTTACCATCTTTTAGAGAATTCGCTTGACCTCCCTATTCGAGACATCCGCTTGACCATTGGTATGGGGATGATATGTAGCAGCAATTTTATGACGAACCCCATATTTTACAAGCAATTTGGTGAAATGCTTGTTACAGAAGTGAGTTCCCTCATCACTTATTATTGCTCTCGGCGTCCCAAATCGTGTGAAACTGTTTTTCTTTAAAAATCGGAGAACAACGTTGGCATTATTCGTGGGTAATGATGCGGCTTCTAGCCTTTTGGAAACATAATCAACCGCTAACAAGATATATTAATTGTTGAAAGATGATGGGAAAGGTCCCATAAAATCGATTCCCCAAACGTCAAACAGTTCAACCTCCAAAATTATATTGAGTGGCATTTCATTGCGCTTGGAGATATTGCTCACGCGTTGGCATCGATCACACTTTAGCACAAATAGGTAAGCATCCTTGAATAGAGAAGGCCAGAAAAATCTTGATTGTAGCACTTTTGATGCTGTTCGATCACCGGAATAATGACCTCTGTAATCCGAGGAGTGGCAATGGCCTAATATATTATCCATTTCTTCATGAGGCACACAACGTCTTATCATTTGATCTGCACAGGTCTTGAACAGAAATGGTTCATCCCAATAGTATTGCTTCACATCGTGGAGAAACTTCTTTCGTTGTTGTGAGGTCAAATCCGGAGGTAACAATTTGGCAACCACATAGTTTACATAGTCAGCATACCAAGGCAATATTGTGGTTACCCGGAAAAGTTGTTCATCTGAAAATTTTTCATTAATCAGTATATTGTCTTCCTTCTGTACCTCTGCGTTTTCCAACCGAGAAAGATGATCCACCACCTGATTTTCTGTACCTTTTCTGTCCCAAATCTCCAGATCAAATTCTTGTAATAATAATACCCACCGTATTAACCGCGGTTTTGCATCTTTCTTCTCAATTAGATATTTAATGGTAGAATGATCAGTGTAGACAATTACTTTGGTGCCAATAAGATAAGCTCTGAATTTATCGAAAGCAAACACCACTGCAAATAACTCTTTTTCGGTGGTTGTGTAATTCAATTGAGCATCCGTCAACGTCTTACTAGAGTAGTAGATACTGTAAAAAATCTTGTTGTGGCATTGTCCCAACACTGCTCCCACTGCGTAATCACTGGCGTCTCTCATTAATTCAAACGGTAAAGACCAATCGAGCGCTACAATGATTGGAGCAGAGACTAACTTCTTCTTTAATACCTCAAATGCCTCGATACATGACTGATCCATCTTGAACAGTACATCTTTCTCCAAGAGTGAACATAGGGGTTTCGAAATCTTTGAAAAATATTTAATGAAGCATCTGTACAAACCTGCATGTCCCAAGAAGCTCCAAATGCCTTTTACAGATGATGGTTTAGCCTTCTTTGCATCTTAATGGTTGGTTTTGACCCCTCTTCCATTAAAATCTTATGCATACAAAAAGATGGGTTGATACCTCGAATATCAGCTATAGTCCACCCAATCGCTGTTTTGAATTCTCGCAAAACCCATAGTAGTTTCTCCTTTTGCGTGTCAGTTAACTCCGTAGAAATAATAACGGGTAGAGTCGAATCCTTCCCCAGATAAGCATACTCAAGATGAGAGGGAAGTGGCTTTAATTCTAACACTGGTGGCTCTTCTATCGAGGGTTTGCACTTTTTACCTTCCGTTTCGAGCCTATCAAGGGTGTCGAATGGTTGATTGTTTTTCTGGTAGAACGATGTTGTATCTAGCCATTTGATCTGCTCAATGTCCTCATCAATACCATAGTCGTCTATTCCGAACAGCATGGATTCTATCGGGTCCTCTAAGTAATTACCACAAATCTTGTGATTAACTAACCCATCCATTAAATCCACCCACAAACACTCACCTTTTTCCTTCGAATAAGACATTGATTTAAACACATTAAAAGTGACCTGTTGATCTTCAACTCGCATCGTCAATTCTTTTTTCTATACATCGATCAAAGTTCTCCCCGTTGCTAAGAATGGTCATCCGAGAATGATGGGAATTTCCTTATCTGCTTCACAATCCAAGATAACAAAATCTGCTGAGAAGATGAATTTATCAACCCTTACTAATACGTCTTCAACGATACCTCGTGGATATGTAACTGATCGATCCGCCAACAATAAACTGATATTTATCGGTTTTGGTGCCTTGAGCCCGAACTGACTATACACTGATAATGGCATCAAATTAATACTGGCCCCTAAATCACACAGTGCTCTCCCCGAAAACTGATTACCAATGTCGCACAGAATAGTAAAGCTACCTGGATCTTTCAACTTCAGAGGCAACTTGTTCTGGATAATTGCGCTGCATTCTTCGGTTAGCGCTACTATTTCAAAATCACCCAGTTTCCTTTTCTTGGACAACACATCCTTCATTAACTTAGCGTAGCTCGGCATTTGTTCTAAAGCTTCGGCAAATGGGATGCTGATATGCAATTTTTTGAAAATATCCAAAAATCTTGAAAACTACTTATCTAACTTGGATTTCTGAAACCTTTGCGGATACGGTATGGGCGACATGGTGATCGTTGGTTCCGGTGCATTCTGCTCTATGACTTCATCTTTATCTTTCCCGGTTTCCACAACTTCTTCTATTTCAGCTGTCGCGTTGTCCCTCTTTTCATTATCCTTAACTGTCTCTTGCAAATCCTTCCCACTGCATAAAGTTACAGCCTTGCAATGCTCATTTCTGCCCGGATTTATTTCTGTATCACTTGGGAGCGTTCCTAGTGGACGGTTATTCAATGCATGTGCTATTTGCCCCACTTGATTTTCAAGATTCTTTAACGATGCCCCCATGGCTTTGTAAAGTCAGCTCTACTTGATTCATTTTCTTGTCTTGTTCCTCGTTCCTTTTGTCAGATGCTCTAATGAATTTTTCTAATGCTTCTTCCCAACTTGGTTTCCTTTCTAGTTGTGGTTGAGTATAATTTTGAAATTTGGAGGTGTTTTGTTTTTTAGGTGGTTGAGCTGTAGCTTGATTGTTACTCCATGAAAACCCCAGATGATTTTTCCAACCTAGATTATAAGCATTTTTAGTCGGATAAGGTTGAGTTGAGCGATTAAAGTTTCCTACGAACTGTGATGATTCAGAATTTATGGCACATTGATCCGTAGAATGACCCCCAGTACACAACTCACAAACCATCGCTACCTGCTGTGTGGCTTGTGGACGCCATATTTCCATATGCTTAGCTATTGCGGTCACTTGTGCTGTTAATGTTATCATCGCATCCACTTCATACTTTCCTGATGCTTTCGGATGATTAGACCTCGTCATGGGCCACTGATAGTTGTTGGTGGCCATTATCTCTAACAATTGATACGCCTCATTAAAACTCTTGGACATGATCATTCCTCCTGCTGCTGCATCAATACTAGACCTCGTGGACGCGTGCAAACCATCACAAAATATCCCTAATTGCATCCACTGCGGAATTCCATGGTGAGGGCACTTACGGAGCATATCCTTGAACCTTTCCCACGCCTCATATAATGACTCTGAATCAAATTGTGCAAAATTATGAATATCATTCCGTAGTTTTGCCGACTTCGCTGGTGGGAAGAACTTAGCTAAAAAAATTTGATCTAAGTCATCCCAAGTGGTGATTGAGCCAGGAGGCAAAGAGTGTAACCAGCTTCGTGCTTTATCTTTTAAAGTAAACGGGAACATCCTCAACCTTCTAGCATCTTCCAATACATTGTTAAATTTGAATGTATCGCAAACTTCCAAGAAACTCAAGATATGCTCATTAGGATCATCTATCGAATTACCCCCAAACTGACATGTATTATGTAGCATCTGAATTGTTCCCGGTTTTATCTCGAAACTGTTCGCATTAATTGCCGGCCTCTTAATACTCGACTGTAAATCCGTGACATTCGGCATGGCGTAATCCCTAAGTGATTTATGTTCGTTCTCTGCCATGTTCAAGGGTATTTCCTGGTCTGCCAGTTCTTCTTCCAAATGTATAACCTCACTATTCAAATGCACTTTCCGGAACTTCTTTTCGATGTCGTCTGTATACGGAAAAAGTTCCTTTTTAGCCTTCGATCTAGTGTGCATACACGCACAAGAATTCCTGCCAATCCAAGAAGAAAAATAAGTAACGTTTAAATTAAGACCGAATTGATTATAACTAATATGAAATTAATATTAATAAAAATTCCCCGGTAATGGCGCCAAAAACTTGTTGGTTGATTTCGCAATCAAAGAATACGTGCAAGTATACACGGTCAACAAGTAATAAAGTGATAAGAAAAGTATCGTTCCCACAGAGAATCTTAATTAATAAATTCCAACTACTAGCACTATATCAGCCCAATTTTATTTAAACAATGATAAATTATGATTTTCTGAAATATTAAAACTAAATTAAACAATTAAAGATATTATTCTAAAATAAGAAAATAAATAAACTCAGATTTGAATGATTGATTTTCGATAAATAAGGATTAAGACTTCAACATCCCCAATTATGAGCTATAAATCAATTATCCAATTATCCCAATTATTATGTCTACTGAATTGTTAACAGGAATTCTCAATTGTCAAAAGTCATTTTCCAAGTAATCAACTGACTTCTATTTAATCCAGATTAATCTTGCTATATTCCTATGCAAAACAAGTGAATTAAACTCTTTCAATTCCAATTACTTATGTGTTATATGCGGTGAAAAGATATTTCCATTCAATTCACAAACCTAATTATTCACTGTGCAAATAAATAAGTCACACGTTATCAACCCCAGTTCTAACCCTAGAATTCCTCTTTCAATTCCTTCTAGAGTAACACGGTAATTATTGGCCAAATAATTAATCAATAGATGCAAGGCATGATAAACAATTCACTTCAACATAAATAATTGGAATAAACTGAATAACTAATTTATAGTCATAAAAGGTTCAGTTGAAATCTTAATTAAAGAATTAGTTAATAACGGAAATAAAAACCAATAATCATTTGTAAATCATCCTTAAAGAATTACAAATTGAAAATAAGGAGAAGAAGAAGAAAACTCTGTAGCCAATCCTTAGTCTCCAAGTAATCCTTGTGTAGCCTCCAATTAATGAATGAATTGATTGAATGATTAGATGATAGCCCTAATTTTAGCACTTAATTTCTTTTTATAGCTTCCCCACAATCCTAATTCAATTAGGCTTCAAATAAGATCCACATAAGAAGTCAAACAAAAAGTCAATACCAGTCAAACCATCAAACACGCGCCTTTGACCGGTCAACATCAGCCGAAGCCCAGCGCCCCGGTGCTGTCCTTGGTGTTATTCTCAGTGCCCCGGCGCTGTAGGTTGGTTATTTACTGTATTGTCATTAAATGCTTGAAACTCCCATAAATGCCCCTGCAGCTCCCGAATCTGCAAAACAACAACTAAACACAATAAAAATGCTTCTAAAGAACTTGAGAATACAATAATTTAAGTCCAAATATATCCAATTCATGGGTATATTACCCAAACATCAAGGTGTTACCGTTAAAACTGTTGAACTACCCGGTAGTAAAAGTGCAGTAATACGCGTGGTTGCATAGTAGCACACGGTATTGATTATTGATGCTTACGTGAGAAGTCACTCAGCTATACTCAATTATTGCTACAGTAATTGATGCATCATATCTCTTATATTATTAATTTAATTATTTTCACAGTATCATCTATATAATATGTTATATTATTAAATCAATAATTGAGACGACAAGTTATAAATGATTAATAATTGTTGAAAGACTAAATATGTGTTGATTAAAAATAAAATGATTTGTGGTAATATTTATTCAATCCTTGATGTATATAAAGAGTCTATTATGAGACGTTTATGGTAAGTTTGGTTATTTTATGGGGGGCCCATATGTCATCATCTAAGAGTTTCTTCGTCAATAGTAATTACCTTCGTCAATAGTAATTACCTTCATCAATAGTAATTACCTTCGTCAATAGTAACTACCTTTACCAGACGTCAAACCACTTGTCGTTTCATATTACAGGCGTCGAACCAATTGTCGTTTCACATTACAGGCGTCAAACCACTTTTCTTTTCACATTACAGGCGTCAAGCCACTTGCCTTTTCACATTTCAAGTGCTAAGCTAGAAATCTTCTATAAATAGAGGCCTAGTGCTTCATTATTTTTCACGAATTCATTCAAGCTATAGAGAGAGAAAGTATAGAGAGAAAGAAGAAGAGTATTCTGTTATTACACTACTGCAGTATTCAATCTACTACTAATGTAAGGGGTGTTATTCTTTCTTATTCATGAAGAGAACTGTTGTTATTCCATTGCTTATTATTCTGTTGGAATAACCTGTATACACGGTTTACCCTATACTTGGTGACATTCTTCTATTATTCTGTTGGAACATCCTGTCTGTGTGTTTTACACCGGACCTGGTTCCGTCTTTATTATTATTCTGTTGGAACATCCTGTCTGCGTGTTTTACACCGGACATGGTTCCGTCTTTATTATTATTATGTTGGAACATCTTGTCTGTATGTTTTACATCGGACCTGGTTTTGTCTTTATTATTTTGTTGGAACATCCTGTCGGTGCAAATTTTGCCTGACCTGGTTCCGTTATTATTATTCTGTTGGAATAACCTGTCTATGCGAAGTATCGCATGCATGGTGATTTCATTTGTTATTCCATTCTTTATTATACTCTGTTGGTTAAAGTTTTGACTTCTATACTCCAAGAAATTAGTAAAATATCCTTGATATTTGCGCTTCATCCAGTATCTTTTCATGGAAATATTCTTCTGATCATTCTTGAATTTTACTCTACAAAGCAGTATCATGTTGACAATTTGGACATTATTAGTTCCTGGATAAATTAATTCTTGAACTTATTTTATTGAATTCTTATATCATTGTCATCATCCTCATGTTTATATTATGTTGAAAGTCGTCTGTGGCCTGTAGTGCATAGATGGACTTGGTATGATTATGACCAGGGATTATTCGGTGTAATCATGACCGTAATGTTACAAATGATGTGGTAAAAGTTATCATTGGCCCGTAGTGCATTGAAGGACAGTTGTTGGCATGATCATGACCATTAATGAATACACGAATGTCCTTGGCTGTAGTGCATGGATAATTTGTGGTCGTGATACTAAAGAATATCATTGGTCGTAGTGCATGGGTGATTTGATGATGTAGATTATTTATTAAGCTGAGTCCCAGCGATAAAAGTCATGAAAAACCTTTTAAATCATATAAGATAGTAGATTTTATTCTCTACTTGACTCTTTTAATGGATTGCTTGTTCCGCTGCACTTAAACTTGATGTTGTTATATTTTATCAGTTTAACACTGTTGAAGGCCAACGATAATTTATTCTGCATTATCTTAGTCATAATATTTCTTACTGCACTTAAACCTTTCTTTCACTGTTCTCTTCAGGAAATGAGAACATAGCAAGGACTAGTCGGGGAACAGAGTGACGGTCCAGATGATAACATTAGTAGTCCTCACTATCCTGTGAAATAGTGTGTCAATAATTGTAATGAGGACTCCTTTTGAGTTTGTATAATCTCTAGTAAACAATAATTGTATTCAAACTCACAGTTATGTTTTGTCGTATTGTACACGACAGTTGTATTAGTAAGTTGTATTTGAATTTTGTACCATGTATCTGACGACCCAAGATGGGTGATGTATTCCTAATTTTGGGGGAGTCACAAAATTGCCTTTGAATGTCTGGGTTTGCTAAAGAACACCTATAGTGACAATTTTGTCACTGTAGGTACTTTAAGCGACAAACTTTGCATTTTTAATTACTTTATTTTCCAAAAATTATTTAAAAATATTAATTAAATTCCGAAAATTACAAACATTATTTTAAAAATTATTTTAAGTTATAAAAATTAACTTTTAATAATTTGATAAATTTTTCATAAATATTAGTATTTATTTAAATATTATTGATATTTAATTTTTTTAATAAATGCATTAAATAAATTAATTAAAAATGATTTTATTATGTAAAAAATCATTTTAAATAATAATAAGGTATTTAAAAATATTTTTAGTTATAAAATATAACTTTTAATATTTTAAAGCAAAGTTTATTAATTATTTATTATTAATGATATTAAAGTTATTTAATAATTATATTAAATAAATTAGTTTAAAAATAATTTTAATATTATAAATATCATTTTAAATGAAAAAAAAGTGTTTAAAAGTATTTTAAGTTATAAAATATAAGTTTTAATATTTAAAGGATAATTTCATTAATAATTTAATATTAATGATATTAAATTTATTTAATAATTATATTAAATAAATAGTTTTAAACTGGATTTATTAATTTAAAAATTATTTAAAAAGGATATAAATGAATTAAATATATTATAATTTATAATTAATGACTTTTAATATTTTGATAAATAATACATTAATATTTTAATATTGATGGTAATTATTTAAAAATGAATTTAATTGTTTTAAAAATCATTTAAGGGTAATATTAATACTTTAAAAATATTTTGAGTTATTATAAATAACTTTAATATTTTGACAATGGATTCATTAATAGTTTAATATTATTTAAATATTAATGATAATAGAATTATTTAATATTTAATCATTTAAAAATGATTTTAGTGTTTGAAATATCATGATAAATTATAATAATTATTTAAAAATTATTATAAGGCTATGAAAAATAATACGACTGGTATTTAAAATATCTAAATGAATGTTGAACTACAGAATAGAGTTTTAGACTCTATATTTACTCGATAAAGTCGTACGTACACCGAAATATTTTAGAAAATTATCCGAACTTAGAAAATTGGACTAGATATGTATTATTTATGATTCAATGGCTGTTAAATATGTGTGACAATGTGATTAGGTTATGTGTTAACTGCAATAAGTAGTATTATGTGTTACGATATGTTATTCTAATCAATAAAATGATCGTATTAATGATAGGTTGTTATATAAAAGATAAAACTAAGTTCCATCAGGCAAGTATCCTACATTTGCATTTACTTTATGCAATGGACATAAGTAAGAAAGTTCCAGAATTATATTATTATTGTGCCAGATTATTAACCCTATTGTTATATATATTATATCCGATCATTGTTTATCAACATAGTATTATATTATAAATCAAATATTTATTCTGTTCGTTAATTTCTATTTATGGTTATACAAGTGTCCTCACTTGGATAATCATTGTATTGAATCACATGTTGATACACATTTATAAATTTCCAGTATGTATATGTTAACTTAAAAGTCGTCTAAGCTAATTAATTTGGCTAGACACAAACTTATAGATTATTGTTGAACAAGATAAAACCTTACTATTATCCAACCGAATTTTTTTGGTTTGGAATCACGACTAAGTATGAACATCCCGTACATGGGAAAACTTTTTGTGCACCAAAGATGGATAGATGAACGATAATATCATTCTTACATGTAGTATTGATCAATATACGGTATAACGGGCTGATCACACCCCGTGCCCGCAAGTTATGACGGTTTGCAGATAAAGTTCTGTTTAACCTTTTTGAAAATAGAAAACAATGTTCATAGTCTGTCAACTAATCCCCAGATATAGTCAGTACGTAGTTTTAAAATTTTGATATAGAATTAATATATTATTATTGGTTCAGTTTACTTCACAACTATTAATTCGTTGTAGAAGTGTCGTACAAAGAAAACATTTAATCCTTTCAGCTAATATTTATAATTGTTATTACTTGCTGGGCACCCAAATGCTCATCCTTGCTTTAAATTTAAATGTTTTCAGTTAAGTGTGATCAACCAAAAAGCTCTACCAGGAACAAAAGAAGAGGAAAGGTTACAGAATAAGTTAGTGATATACTATGTAATAGTTTGACTCTATTAAGATAAGAATGATATATATATATATATATATATATATATATATATATATATATATATATATATATATATATTAAGTATCATGTAATGAATGTTTAAAGATCACGTACCTGGGATTCAAACTCTGATGTATGTAAATTAAGTTTGATATTCATATTATTGTTATGATTATTAGTATTTTTCTGCTCATAGAAATGGTATCGTAAAGTATCGAGTTTGGGTTTCAAGTACCTGAATTTGGGGCCGTTACATACAGAGGGTATGAACAATGATATCCTAGATGATGACTGTTCAGACGACATGGTCATAATCCAAGAGGAGGAGGATGATAGCCGCGCCTTCAACACAGTTGTCCATCAGGACTTAACCCTAGGCAATTGGAGCAGCACTCCTTGCATTTGCCAAAAAGGGTAAAAAGGGCAAAAAATCCCTCTGCCCTGTAGATATCATTAACTGCTTACTTTTGTCGAATAGTATTAGCAGTTACTTTTGTCATGCGATGCTAACACTTTGTATGATCAAACATGTCAAGAATAAACATGTGAATGTTATTCCTATTTATATATGATTTGATTATGATATATGTGAATGAATATGCAAGTATGTTTGCATGAAGAAAAGTTGTTAAGTCCTTTGATAGATAATAGAAATATATGTACAAGGACTTAGAATGAATTGATCAAAAATGTTAGGTTGATCCTACATAAGCAAAACGGCTTTGTAAAGTCCTTAAAAAGAAATGATGTACAAGGACTATAAATAGAGAAAGATCAAGCTTGTTAGGTTGATCTTATGATGTAATAGATAGGCTTATCTGATCGTCGAGCACTGCACCAGAAGTCATAGTCTGCCAGGAGAGTCAGAGTAAACTTGGGAGCTATCGAGGCAGAATAGGAGTATGCTAGATAGTGAGATCTCAGAGTTCGGAGACTTCCAAGGGAAACGAAGAAGGATCGTAGTGTGTCGAGAAGAGTCTCCTCGAGATCGTAGTGTACTGAGGAAGTCATGTTCTGAATCGTAGAGACAGCCTACCTATAAGCCGAACGACAATCTGCCGAAACTAAGTATGAAATACACTCTACGCTCAGAGTCGTAGAATCTAGCGATGCCAAAGTCAAAGACAAGGATCGTAGACCACACTCTGCGATCGTAGAGTCCATTAAACAAATGCAGAGATCGTAGTCGGACAAGATCAGATGAAGACAACAAGCTCAAGTCAGCAATCGTAGAGTGGACTCAAAGTTCACCAAGCTAACTCTACAATCGTAGTGTGCAGAGACAAAGATCATAGTGTGATCTCAGAAACGTAGAGTCTGCACAGCCGAAGCTGAAACGTAGAGTACAGAAATCGTAGAGTGTCAAGATCTGATCTTCGGGATCGTAGTGTCTGCACAGCCGAATCTGAATCGTAGAGTGCAGAACTACGACTCCAACAGTAATGCTCACAATGCTAAGTCAGAATCGTAGAGCAGATACGGTTCTCAACGAATGAGCACTCCCAGAATATCCAAAGGTACGAAGCCTCTGGTTGGCACTGCAAAGATGTAATCCACAGTAAGGGAACCAGAGAACACTCAACGAATGGCATGCAGGCTAGCAGAAGAAGTAAGCACCAAACCAATCAGCATCAAGATTGAGTTGAAAGGTCATTCGTGATGAAGTCTTCCACAAAATGATTCAAAGAAGACTTCAGCAGTTGACTAAGGAAAAGTCAGCTAATGCAGTTGCTATCAAGAAAATAGAAGACAACGATCTTGGAAGCAACCAGGATCGTAGTGTTTGTCAGACAAAGAAAGAACTGATGGAAGGTGAACCGAGATACTGGTCAGCTTCTGAAGAGCAAGGCTAAAGTGATTAGGTGCAGGGTCAGTTCATTGATGATAAGTGAGCGGAAGATCACCAGGAGAAAGCAAGCTGGACGCGCCACAAATCTGAAGTGTCTTGATATTCAGAAGGGAACCAGAGCAAGGAATTAAGCCATCAGTATTTGAGAACAGTCGAAGCAAACAGAAGTTTTGAAGCACTGCACAATACAAGGAAGAGGTGTTCTACATTGAAGATCCAATCAACACTCTTCAAGATCGTAGTGTTGTCTCCACCAGTCAACAAGACACTACGATCAGGTCTCTGAAGACGTGCATCAGAATCGTAGAGCTCGGATACCTGAAGATTGAGGCATTGGCAACGGTTCAATCTGAAGGGTAATTCGGACAAGTGCTTATTGAGAGCATCGATGCAAAAGGACAACCTCTGATCAAGAAATCAGAAGAAATAAAGTCTTCGACCTGCCCAGGACAGTAAAGTGATACATCTGACAGGGTAGGTGAAAAAGTAGACTGCAGAGTCAGAAAAAGTATGTCATGTCACATCAAGCAGTCTACATCAAGCAACTTGGTATCTCTGAAGACATTTTAATAGCTTCCAACGGCTACTTTCCAACGGAAGGCTTGGGAAGGTGTATAAATGTAGAAGAGCTTCAAAGATCAAAGGTTGCTGGAAGAGTTGAGTTTTGGAGAGAAGGTGGACTGATCGAATCAAGTAATAGTGAGTCCAGAGACTCACTCTACGATCCACCAAGAACACTCAAAAGTCAGATCAAGCAAGAAGTAGAAGTGTGAGTTCTACTATGTAGAAGTGAGAGTTCTACTACATGAAGAGTGTTCTGAACTGCCGAGAGAAAGAAGAGCATCATGCCATCTGGATGTCCATCATGGGAAGACTCTAAGTACAATAGAGAAGAGCTTACGGTCATCTTAGCAAGTCTATCATGGGATGGCATCGAGTAGTAAGAAGGGAGATCACAAAAGCCATCTTGGTGTCAAGCTTGAGAAAGCTTCTAGGTACCTTGCAGAAAAGCTTACAGTCATCCTAGAAGCCTCTCATGTGCAGCCATCAAGTACCAAGGAGAATGATCTTCAAGGCAGTTCATCAAGGGGTCATCCGGAGTAGTTGAGTCGCCTAAGAAGCTGAGCATCATGCAACACTCAACTGCTCTTCAAGGATGATCAAGCCGAAGCTGCTAAAGATAAAAGATGTTCAGAGCATGAAGACATCTTAGCAGCTCTGCACCGACTCCAACAACAACAATTCAAAGAAGCCAGGGCCTGATGGGTCCTTGTCCGGAGGGACTAAACAAAGCAGGGCCAAAGGGTCCTTGTCTAGAGGGACTAAACGAAGTTCCAAGCCTGCTGGGCTTGAAGAGTTCCTAGGGAACTAGTGAAGTCCCAAGGCTGCTGGCCTTGAAGAGTTCTTAGTGAACTGAAGTCCCAAGGCTGGTGGCCTTGAAGGAATCATAGAGATTCAGGGTGCTGCCCTTCCTTAGTGGAAATCCTGCTAGTTGAAAGCAGAAGAGTGGATTAGGAGCTTGAGTCTCTGAACCACTTAAAACCGCTTGTGTCTTTTACATTATGTCATTTACATTATGTCTATAACTGCTATAACTGCTATGTATGTTTTAACTGCTTACAACTAAACTAACCCAACGAACAATGTTTGTATGATTATGAATATGTCAATGAAGGAGGGGAATCTTTTACTTATTCCGCTGTGCTTGAAAGATTCTATGTTTGTCAAATAATCTAATATGAACAATACATCATGAACCAGAAAAGTATTTCAAAAGAAAAGAATCTATTCAACCCCCCCCCCTTCTAGATCTATTGTGCCCTCTGGGATCTAACAATTGGTATCAGAGCAGGTTCTCATGCTGTATTCTAAAGCTAATCGCTTTGAGTCTGATCCAAGGCACCAACATTGTTCTAAACTTAGTTTAGTAGTAACCTGTTTTATGCAGAAGAGCTCACATGTTGGAAATATTGTGTATAGGTAAAAATGTGTATACACCTGAAGCCGCTCAGATTGGTTCATTTCCTCGATTGCTATATCAACACAACCAATCTTAGCCTGCAGTCAATCTTGTAGTCTAAAGATTAGACGAGAGATAGAGAGCAAGAGACATCTGTAACAAGGAGTAAAGCATTCATCAGTCTGAAAGATGAAGAGGTCACGCGTACGAAGAAATGACTGATCCAAGTGGAGATAGAAGATCTTCTCAATCTTATGAGTGACCAACCAACAACAGAATGTTGTCTCTGAAAACTTAAAGATGTCAAAGATCTAAATATCACGATTCTCTCGGTCTACATCTTCAAGACCACGACTGCTTGATGAAAGGCAGACAAGAGCATTAAGCTAAAAAGGGGCAAAAGTAAGAGCTATGCACATCAATACCTGAACTCAGTATATCTAAAGTAAATGACTGTTAAGAAACTGACAGTAAAAAGGTACGGTTCCTCACCATCATTTATGTATACATCATAGTTGCACCATCTTATGAACTGTGACAGTATTCTGTCAACAAGTCATAATCTTCCTAAAAAGATGAATAGAGAAAGTAGTCTAAAGATGGAAAATTCAAATGTCTACAAACTTTCTCTTCAAACCAAGTTTTAGGCTGAAGATGACATCTTGAAGAAAATCTGAAATGGATCACAAGAGTATCACAGACCAAATGAATCTTATGTTAAGTAATCAATGCTGGTGTGCTAGTATGTATGTACAAGCCTATGTTCTAAGTGTTTAACAACACACAGAGAATGATCAGTTCTACAAGAGGATCTTGTTGATTTGTAGAAACTGATCACATCCATAAATCAACTAGATACTCATAAATAGCAGAGTTGATTCACACTATGCGAACACTTAAACATTGTGAACATAACCCAGTAATTGATGAAACCATCATAGATAAAGAGTGTGTTATTAATTGTCAAATCTTACACACACTCACTGTCATGCATCTAAAATGTATTATCCCAAGATAGTTGCATGCATGAATGTCTGTTGGTGATAAACATGATGATTATCCAGACAAGAGGAATAGGGGTTTAGAAAACTAACCTAGCAGGACCCATTCAACAATGGGGACCAAAAGTAGGAATTACTTGAACCTGCAGGTACTTGGTCAGTCTGACCACACTAAGGAATGCTGAAGCAGGAGACTTCATTCAAAAGGATTCAACCAGCAGAAGGCTAAGGACTATTCAGAGAAAAGTCTGATAAAGTCCATATATGTCCAAGCCTGTCCTTGAAGACCCTCTGAGCTAACCTGAATGGAGCTCACATGGCTGCAAACCTGTATATGGGAGCATGCCATGCAGCAGAAGATAAAAGAGGATTCTATGTGCCCATGCCAAGAGAGATACGCTTTATGGAAAGGATCCTCAAGGGAAGCTCACAATAGAAGATCTTTGAGCTTGAGACAAAAGGAGTTCTCTACGAAGCAGAACTTCTCAAAACTAAGGACTGTCAAAGAAGACTACGTTCGTAGTACTGTCAAATGATCGTAGAGTGATCAATTTTGAAAATACTCATCTCTACGATACAAGAAAGACTAAGCATCGATGATGATTCCAGTCAGAAGTAGAAGTGCTGGGCAGCCCTCAAATGAACATGAAGAAGGAATCACATCTATCTGAGATGACGGCATCAACAATGGGGGAGCAGTGGTTTGTTAAGGAATATCTGCACCATTAACCTGGAAGAGATGTACCAGCTGCAAAGTCCCAAAACCTTGTGGCTGATGAACCAAATGAAGATCCATAGTCAGTAGGATCGTCTCAAAACGAACTACTGATAACCCTTCAGCCACCTAATCTATAATCGTAAAGTGTCTGCGATCAAACACATGATCGTAGAATAAGAGTAGAAGGACACCACGATTTCAGCAATGCAGATACTTAAAGATGATAGAAGATCTTCTCATCAAAAAGGGTCTAATGAGATGTCATTGAAAATTACTGTCTTAGTATTTCATCTGGAAAGCGCCTCAGGGACAAACCTGACCCTTAGCTAACTCTAAGAGGTTGGCCCTTCCTGAGCTACCTTATCCCAGAAGGAATGCCTGATCTAGTTCATCTCAAAAGAACCTAGTCAGTCAACGATCGTAGAGTTAAACTTGAAGAGGACTAAACGATTGTAGTACAAACTTATCAATCGTAGTGCTGTCTAAACGATCGTAGTACAACCTCAGCGACAGAAGAAGATAACTCAATGATCGTAGTCCTACCAAAGGGAATTCCAGTTCAAGGAATATGGAGAATGAGACATCTGCTAAGCCATTCAAGTTGAGGAGATAAGTTCGAATACATCAGTGATTGAGCTATGCTGCATCGAAGTAAGGAGGAAAGACGAAGCCATTCACTGCAGCATCTCTCAGAAATTGATCGTTGAGCAAACAAATGAAATCGTAGAGTCTATAGCTATCTCATCATGTTACTCTACGAATCAAAAAGTCAATGGTCAAAGCCACGTCAATTAAACGTCCACTCCTCTAATAACTGAAAAGTTGTGGGAAGTTACAGCTCATTACTGGGCAACGTGCAACCAATGGACAGTTAACACATCACTAAGTATGCAGAGTTAGAAGGAACTGCCATAAAGACTAATTCAAATAATTAGACAGTTACCAGAAGATATCGAACCTTTCTCCCTCCCATTTTCAAAACCCTAGAAAGCTTTTCAAGAGCAAATCAGTTAACCTCCAGAGCCTTGCCAACAAGACAGTCATCTCGCATAAACCTTCTTATACTTAATACCCATATTCTTCAAACTACTCAAAATGGAAAACTGGCAGGTAATCACTGGTATTCAGCTTGGGACCAAATTGTTTAAGAAATCTGAAAAGAAGTTCAGAGATATTCTCGAGCTTGTAAAGAAGGCTGGATTTTCAGAATGTCTTGAAGCAGATACTCGAGTCTACTGCGACCTGGTTAAGGAGTTCTACTCAAACATCTCTATAAGTTCGGAAACCCTTACCACCAAGGTTAAAGGTCAGTCTCTCAAGTTAAAATCTTCTGACCTAAACCAATGCCTAGGATTTCCCAACCAAGGCCTAAAGAACCTTGATGATGTCAACATTGAATTAGCTAAGGAAATCATGGGGTATCAAAGAAACCCTAGTTTCAAGGACATGAAGAAGAAGGAGTTCCCTGAGCAATATGAGTTCCTCGCTGAAATAGTTGGAAAGTGCATACTATGTAAGAACACTGCACATGACACAATGATCGACCAGCAGTTGAAAATCATGTCTGCAATGGTTTTGAAGAAACAAATCGACTTTGGATCTATCTTGATTGATCAGATCTCCAAATGGGTAGAGAGGAATGAGAAGAAGTCCCTGACCAAGGTATATTATGGAAGGCTGTTAAGTATCATACTGAAGAAAAAGCTAAGGGAAAAGATCAAGGATGATGAGGGAGAAGCCCTGAATGTGCACAAGGTGATGTCTCCACAACTATTTGAAAACTGGAAGAAGAACCCTAAGGATAACAAAAGGCTGACAGCTGGGAGCAGTAGTAGAGCCTCTGTAAAGAAGAGGAAGACAGTAAAGGCAGAGAGCTCTGAGTCCAGTGACTCTGAAGCAGCTGAAATCACACCAGCTAGGAAGAAATCAAAAGTGGTAAAAAGAGCTGGTGATGTGAAGAAAACTCAGGCCCCACCAAGGAGAGTCTCCTCCTTGAGCAAGAGTAAAGAATAAGAGGCCCAAACTGCTGAAACCACAAAAAGAAGAAGCAGCAGGTTGCTTCAAGGGCCAGTCAGCAAGAAAGCTAAGGTGGAGGATAAACCAGCCTTAGCTTCTCAAATCAATACATCTGCTGATAAGGAAAGGTGCTCTAGCCCCATGGCCAATACTCAGAGAAGCAACTCTGATGAAGAAAAAGAAATTCATGATCAAAGTGCATCCCCAAATGCAACTTCCCCAACCAGCCCAGAGAATGGGTCAGAAAATGCTATCCAAGAAAAAGAAGAAGAACATGTCCCCTCAATCCAAGAGAGCTTTCATGATGACTCAGAAAGTGATGAGGACAGGGAAGAAGAATATGCCCCTGCCAGTGCTGATATTCAAAGAAGTTTATCTGATAAGGAAGGAGAATCAGAGACTGAGGAAGAAGAAAAATCTGTCTCTCCGATAGTTGAACCTCCACAAAGAAGAAAGAGTTACAGGCTGCAAGCCCAGTTTGCCTCCAAAAGGAATAGTAGCCAATCAAATGCCATCATTGAATTAAGTGATGATGAATCTGTATCCCCAGGAGAAGATTCTGAAGAAGAAGCCAGCAATGGAAATGAAGAATCTATGGAAAGACTTGCTGGAGAAAGTTCAGATGATGAATTTCAGCAAGAAGGTTTTTCTGTTGAAGATGCTCAAGAAGAGTCTGAACACGAAATGAAACAAGAAGACCTCTCTGCTGAAGCTGATCTAAATGGCTCTGGTTCTGAGAAGGAAGAAGCTGGAAATGATTCCAACTCTGAAGATCAGGAATCAGGAAATTCAGAACTTCACCCTGTTCTCTCACCTGCAAGATTTATCATGAGAATAGTAGTAGAAGTTCCCAATGAACCATCAGAGACTCCTCCTGAAAGATGGGTAAACCATGGAGGTGAACAGATCAGAATAGTAAGAATGACCTCCTTTGACTTGGTCAAGAACTGGAACAATATGAAAATGGACTGCACAACCATTCTCTACAACCCTGATGATCTGCTAATGAGATGGTTCTTCCAGTGGATGCCATGGCTAAAGGCCATTACTGAAAAAGATGAAAGCTACTTCAGTTGGTGTTATAAGCAGTTTCCAAGCATGGAACTGGTGGCTCAGAACTTTCCGAGAGTGAGGAAGCTTGCCACCACGCTGATCACAAACCAGCCCCACTTCAAGATCTATCGACATGCTGGAAATCTCTACATCCCCTACGATCGCATGATGGACTCTGAAGGAAGAAGAACCATGTCCAAGAAGCCGATCGTAGAGTCTGATCACTCTACTGCTTATGATGTTCAAATCCAATCTCAGGAGTCTCCTTATGATCAAGCACTGCTAACAGTCACTCCATCATCCTCCACAAGCAATTGGTACTCCATGATTGTTCAGATTATCCACACCTTTGAAAATTTATTCAAAGATGACAATCGTAAAGTCCAATCCATTGCTCCACCTGAAGCTGCCAATGATCAAACTACCTTGGAGCAGGAACTACTGAAGAGCTCTGATGACTTAACCAAGAAGATATCTATGCTCACTGAAGAAACACAGAAGCAGACAGCAGCAGGAGATAATTCCTTCCAGCACAAGTTTCAAGCTATCTTGGCTGATGTATCTCTCAAACTCCAAGAGAGAGATAACATCTATCAGAAGGCCATCCAAGATCAGAAGGCAGAAGCTCTACAAGTTTAGAAGGCAAATGCAAAGCAGATCGAAGCCCTCTCTGACAAGATTGACGATCTGAAACAGTCCTTCTCTGTGCAACTTGAACTCGGACAGCAAGAACTAAAGTTTGAAGTTGCAAACTCCTCCTACCTGATGGAGCAGCTTATGTCCAACATGGAGCAGCTCTCTCAAATGATTGATGACAAAAAGGGGGAGAAAGAGAGGCGAAGAAAGAAGAGGAGCAAGAGGCACCTAAAGAAGAGCAGAGGATTAAGGGAGAAAAAGTCAAAGAAGAAGAAAGCAGCAGCAGATAGAGAATCATCATCTAAGGGGGAGCCTGAAGATGATGATACCAAGATCACAGAAGCTGAAGGGGAGCCAGATCAGAAAGATGATGAAGGGAAATCAAGCAAAGAGAAAAGGTCATCATCAGAGGGGGAGCAAGAGCAAGAAGCAGCAGCTGATAAGTAGCCGATCAACAAGAATCCTGGAATCATACATGGAGCCAAGGAGGTATATCTCTAGTCTGTTAGTATGTTCTGGATCCAGGATTTAGAATGTCTGAATATATAATTGCCATATTAATATAAATGACATTCATGATTAACTGTTTAGAAATACAGCTTCTCACTGTATCTAAGATTCATTCATAACATGCATATGCACTTATTGTTTTTGTCATAATCAAATAGGGGGAGATTGTCAGGAATAAACATGTGAATGTTATTCCTATTTATATATGATTTGATTATGATATATGTGAATGAATATGCAAGTATGTTTGCATGAAGAAAAGCTGTTAAGTCCTTTGATAGATAATAGAAATATATGTACAAGGACTTAGAATGAATTGATCAAAAATGTTAGGTTGATCCTACATAATCAAAACGGCTTTGTAAAGTCCTTAAAAAGAAATGATGTACAAGGACTATAAATATAGAAAGATCAAGCTTGTTAGGTTGATCTTATGATGTAATAGATAGGCTTATCTGATCGTCGAGCACTGCACCAGAAGTCGTAGTCTGCCAGGAGAGTCAGAGTAAACTTAGGAGCTATCGAGGCAGAATAGGAGTATGCTAGATAGTGAGATCTCAGAGTTCGGAGACTTCCAGGGGAAACGAAGAAGGATCGTAGTGTGTCGAGAAGAGTCTCCTCGAGATCGTAGTGTACTGAGGAAGTCATGTTCTGAATCATAGAGACAGCCTACCTATAAGCCGAACGACAATCTGCCGAAACTAAGTATGAAATACACTCTACGCTCAGAGTCGTAGAATCTAGCGATGCCAAAGTCAAAGACAAGGATCGTAGACCACACTCTGCGATCGTAGAGTCCATTAAACAAATGCAGAGATCGTAGTCGGACAAGATCAGATGAAGACAACAAGCTCAAGTCAGCAATCGTAGAGTGGACTCAAAGTTCACCAAGCTAACTCTACAATCGTAGTGTGCAGAGACAAAGATCATAGTGTGATTTCAGAAACGTAGAGTCTGAACAGCCGAAGCTGAAACGCAGAGTACAGATATCATAGAGTGTCAAGATCTGATCTTCGGGATCGTAGTGTCTGCACAGCCGAAGCTGAATCGTAGAGTGCAGAACTACGACTCCAACAGTAATGCTCACAATGCTAAGTCAGAATCGTAGAGCAGATACGGTTCTCAACGAATGAGCACTCCCAGAATATCCAAAGGTACGAAGCCTCTGGTTGGCACTGCAAAGATGTAATCCACAGTAAGGGAACCAGAGAACACTCAACGAATGGCATGCAGGCTAGCAGAAGAAGTAAGCACCAAACCAATCAGCATCAAGATTGAGTTGAAAGGTCGTTCGTGATGAAGTCTTCCACAAAATGATTCAAAGAAGACTTCAGCAGTTGACTAAGGAAAAGTCAGCTAATGCAGTTGCTATCAAGAAAACAGAAGACAACGATCTTGGAAGCAACCAGGATCGTAGTGTTTGTCAGACAAAGAAAGAACTGATGGAAGGTGAACCGAGATACTGGTCAGCTTCTGAAGAGCAAGGCTAAAGTGATTAGGTGCAGGGTCAGTTCATTGATGATAAGTGAGCGGAAGATCACCAGGAGAAAGCAAGCTGGACGCGCCACAAATCTGAAGTGTCTTGATATTCAGAAGGGAACCAGAGCAAGGAATTAAGCCATCAGTATTTGAGAACAGTCGAAGCAAACAGAAGTTTTGAAGCACTGCACAATACAAGGAAGAGGTGTTCTATATTGAAGATCCAATCAACACTCTTCAAGATCGTAGTGTTGTCTCCACCAGTCAACAAGACACTACGATCAGGTCTCTGAAGACGTGCATCAGAATCGTAGAGCTCGGATACCTGAAGATTGAGGCATTGGCAACGGTTCAATCTGAAGGGTAATTCGGACAAGTGCTTATTGAGAGCATCGATGCAAAAGGACAACCTCTGATCAAGAAATTAGAAGAAATAAAGTCTTCGACCTGCCCAGGACAGTAAAGTGATACATCTGACAGGGTAGGTGAAAAAGTAGACTGCAGAGTCAGAAAAAGTATGTCATGTCACATCAAGCAGTCTACATCAAGCAACTTGGTATCTCTGAAGACATTTTAATAGCTTCCAACGGCTACTTTCCAACGGAAGGCTTGGGAAGGTGTATAAATGTAGAAGAGCTTCAAAGATCAAAGGTTGCTGGAAGAGTTGAGTTTTGGAGAGAAGGTGGACTGATCGAATCAAGTAATAGTGAGTCCAGAGACTCACTCTACGATCCACCAAGAACACTCAAAAGTTAGATCAAGCAAGAAGTAGAAGTGTGAGTTCTACTATGTAGAAGTGAGAGTTCTACTACATGAAGAGTGTTCTGAACTACCGAGAGAAAGAAGAGCATCATGCCATCTGGATGTCCATCATGGGAAGACTCTAAGTACAATAGAGAAGAGCTTACGATCATCTTAGCAAGTCTATCATGGGAAGGCATCGAGTAGTAAGAAGGGAGATCACAAAAGCCATCTTGGTGTCAAGCTTGAGAAAGCTTCTAGGTACCTTGCAGAAAAGCTTACAGTCATCCTAGAAGCCTCTCATGTGCAGCCATCAAGTACCAAGGAGAATGATCTTCAAGGCAGTTCATCAAGGGGTCATCCGGAGTAGTTGAGTCGCCTAAGAAGCTGAGCATCATGCAACACTCAACTGCTCTTCAAGGATGATCAAGCCGAAGCTGCTAAAGATAAAAGATGTTCAGAGCATGAAGACATCTTAGCAGCTCTGCACCGACTCCAACAACAACAATTCAAAGAAGCCAGGGCCTGATGGGTCCTTGTCCGGAGGGACTAAACAAAGCAGGGCCAAAGGGTCCTTGTCTAGAGGGACTAAACGAAGTTCCAAGCCTGCTGGGCTTGAAGAGTTCCTAGGGAACTAGTGAAGTCCCAAGGCTGCTGGCCTTGAAGAGTTCTTAGTGAACTGAAGTCCCAAGGCTGGTGGCCTTGAAGGAATCATAGAGATTCAGGGTGCTGCCCTTCCTTAGTGGAAATCCTGCTAGTTGAAAGCAGAAGAGTGGATTAGGAGCTTGAGTCTCTGAACTACTTAAAACCACTTGTGTCTTTTACATTATGTCATTTACATTATGTCTATAACTGCTATAACTGCTATGTATGTTTTAACTGCTTACAACTAAACTAACCCAACGAACAATGTTTGTATGATTATGAATATGTCAATGAAGGAGGGGAATCTTTTACTTATTCCGCTGTGCTTGAAAAGATTCTATGTTTGTCAAATAATCTAATATGAACAATACATCATGAACCAGAAAAGTATTTCAAAAGAAAAGAATCTATTCAACCCCCCCCCCCTTCTAGATCTATTGTGCCCTCTGGGATCTAACAAAACAGTTTCATATATTAAGTGAAAGCATTTTGTTTTCAGGACTCCAGAGTTAGGTTTTTCTAAACTTGCTAATGGAATGTCAATTCTTCACAATGACTTAACTTTTGATGTAAAGTTGGACTCTGACTTGATGGAGATTGAGCTAAAGGACTATGAGGTGCCTGATGAGATCAAAGAATGGGTCGAAAACAAACCCAAACCAAACCTTGATCAAACCACCTCCATTAACCTTGGAACCTCAAAAAACTCCAACCAAGTCCAGATTGGCATGGACCTTACCCCAAGCCAAAGGAATGACATGGTTGCTTTATTGACCCAATTTCAGGATGTGTTTGCATGGTCTCATGAAGACATGATTGGTTTGTCAACTGATATTGTCATCCATTACCTGCCAATTAAAGAAGGATTCGAGCTAGTTAAACAGAAGCTCAGGCGATTGAAACCTAAGTGAAGTTTGAAAGTCAAGGAAGAAATTGTGAAATAATTTAAAGTCGACATCATTATAGTATCAACATACCCTGAGTAGCTATCCAACATAGTTTCTGTACCTAAACCCAGAGGGAAGGTGCGAGTATGTGTGGATTACAGGGCTTTGAACAAAGCTTATCTCAAAGACAACTTCATAGTACCATTTATCCACATACTAATAGACAATACAGCTCAGTATGTAATGTACTCGTTTATTGACTGCTTTGCTTGGTACCACCAAATCATGGTTGCTAAAGAGGACCGGGAGAAGAAAACATTCATCACTACATGGGGAACCTTTTTCTATAGACATTTGTCATTCGGTCTCATCAACACAGGAGCTACCTATCAGCGAGCCATGATGGCAATTTTCCAGGATTTAATGCACAAAGAAATAGAAGTCTATGTGGACGACATCATTGTCAAATCCCGAAGGGAAGAAGACCACATAGACTATCTCAAAAAGCTTTTCAACCAGTTGTGCAAGTATAACTTGAAGCTAAATCCGGCCAAGTGCGCCTTCGGTGTCAAGTCAGGCAAGTTGATGGGATTTCTAGTGAGCCATAAAGGCATTGAGCTGGACTATGCAAAAATTCAAGCCATTACTGAGATTCTCGTGCCCTAGACATAGAGGGAAATACAGGGATTTTTGGAAGAATCAACTTCATCAGCCGATTCATCTCCCAACTCATAGGAACATGTGAGCCCATCTTCAAGTTATTTATGAAGAACTCCTCCAAGAAATGGAATGAAGAGTGTCAAAAATCTTTCCTTTCCATCAAAGAGCAATTGGTCAAAGCTCCTGTCTCCGTACCTGTTACAGTTTGTGCCCTAGAGGCCAATTATTTGATATAATTGTACCGACCCCAAAATTCATACAATTTAATTCTCAACTCCGGTCGTTAATAATACATTCAACCTCTAATTTTATATCATTAAACAATAATACAACCATTGAAATTTGCGGAATAATTAAAATTTTCTATTACAAACTATCCTCATTCCCAAAACCTTCAACCTTTACATCTAAATATTTCAGAATCATTTTAATACTACAATAGTTTACATTCGCAAAATAATATTACAATTCAACATTAATACATTATTCGAAACATTAGACATGGTTTACAAGAAAAACAATTTAGCTAGGATATTAAATCTTCATATATTACTTTTGATCCATAACAATCAAGTAGCACATAGCGTTACCTTCAATTTTTGAATCTGCAAAAATGGTTATTTGCAAGAATGAGCTCGACAACTCAGTAAAATCTAACAGTTTTCATGCATCGCGTAGCATATAATATCATGCTCAACATACAAGAATAATCATAAACAAACATTGCATACATGTTATAGTTCACATAACAACTATAAATATTGAGTTCCTTACTCAATCAACATTCATAGTTCAATCATCATATTCATAGATTGACTTTCATATTTCATACTTTTGACATATATAATACATCATACACTAAAATTTTAAAGCAGGTCATCATCAAGTTCACATAGCAAAAAGGAACTGAAAGACTTGCCTTTACCGGTGTTTTACCAACACGCTAATACTTCGCGTCCTTGCACAACCTACATTATATGTGAGATTGATAATAAATAAAATCAATACTCAATCTCATGGTCAAATTTATTCTAAGACCTTACTTTATCTTATTATCCTTTATAATGTCTTTATAGACATCTAACTATTTTATATGCAACTCGGTTTTATTTTTCATTTTCATCACCACACATGCTAGACTATCACACTTGTAGTTTAATGTGCATATATCACACCATTTTATTGTACCACTTTGGTTTCAAAAATGCATATTCAACACATTATTTACATGTTTAATTTTCCTTCATAAATCAAAAATTACCCTTTTCGATTTCTTTCCATTATTATTCTTGTATTATCATCTTTTCATACTTAGATATCCAATATTAGCCATTAGTTAGACAATTTGTATACCAAAGTTTAGAAAATACTATTACTCTTAGCCATTTTATCGAGTACATTATGTCCACACATTAACTTATCTCAACTCTTGATCTTAAATGGTTAATTATGCATAGAATATGATAACACATATCTATACTCATTACATATGTCAAAACATATTTTTAATCATCAAAATATATCATCACCCAAAATCTTAATTCAAATAGAATTATAAAACTCATCTTCACAATTTATTTAACAAAATGTTGTTTTCGTTTTTAACGTAACTCGTTCGTTACATGTCCATTTTTGTTCCTTCTTATATAGAATTAACCCTTAGTCAGTGTACTACAACCTCATCTAGGCCTTAAAGTCAGACCCTTATCCATCTAAACCAGATTCTGTAATTCATCAACTAGTCTAGAAAATTTCATTTTCTGGACATCCTTACTAAACATTTTATTTCGGACATGATCCGGTCCATAAAATGGCCTCAATCTCGCGTGTCTAGCTAGTAAATTTCCATATCTACAACTTTACAGTTTTAAGTTTCTTCAGATTCAAAACAAACGAATTTATATGAATTTTGCAAAGTCAGAAACCGTAACAGTTTTGATTTTCTGGACAGATTATTTTCCCTTCGCACCAGCCTTACTAAAACAGACATTGCAAGAAATCTGCAAAGAGTTTTCATGTGATTCCACTTTCAGAATATATCTTACTTCCATATCTTCGATTTTCTATAAGGCTCACTTTCTAACTCATTATACCCAAAGAGGTATGAATTTCACAAGATATGTCTACAATTACTAAAAACCTACGAATTTTGTTCTTCAAATTTTCTTTCTATTTCATTTTCTTTCTTGAATCCTCTTGTTTGATTCTTGATAATCCAAGATTAAACCAATACAAACAAATTAAGCATGATCTACTACCCTAGAACATAAATCTACCCAAAAAAATTCAAGGATTAAATAAGAGTTTAGAAGTTACCTTCTTCTAGTTTTTTTTTCTTCTTCTTCTAGCTCATCTCAATTCCTCTATTTCTATCTATCTCTCTCAATTTCTCAATACAACTTCTACATAACAATTATCTACATTATGAAGAACATAAAAATATAATTAAAACAAGGAATTTAGATTATAACTTTATTAGTATGAATTTAAGAGAGAGATGAAGATGATGATGATGGGGCTTGTTTTGTCTTCTCAAAGCTTTCCCTTCTTCTTCTTTTTCTTCATCTTCTTCTTCTCCTACAACTCTCTCTAACTCTCTTCTTCTTTCTTTGGTTTGTTTTCTAAAACTAACATACTAACTTGTAGTATATACATATAATATACAATACTAGCAATATATAATATATGTAACTCCTAGTAATTATTAGATATACTAATTACTACTTAATACATAGGTTACACCAATTTGAACTTGAAAAGCCTAAGACCATGTTTGGCAAATACTCATTATTTTAATTAATCAATAGATTAACATCAATCAATCTCATCAAATCGTCACATAATTATATTTACTTGTAAATTATAATTTTTTTTGTGTAACAATCATCACATAACTCATCTAATTTAATTATCTCAATTAAATTAGAACTATAACATAAAATTATTATATTAATTAAATTAAATACTAAATATTCATTTAATTAATCTGCTACACTTAATTACATTACTCTATAATCAAAAAAATTTATTTATTTAACTCAATAAATAATTTAATTAAATATTTATATATATTAAAATTAATATATAACATTCTCTTCACATCAATTCACATATTCTACAATATATGACATACACATACTCACACCCAACATATCTCATAAATAATACTTTTATTTACAAAATTCTCATTTATAATTTCTAAAAATCTGGGATGTCACAATAATTGCTTAACATTTTTATAATATATTTGATTGAATAAATTAATGATTTTATTATGATTTTATTTACTGCGTTATATAAATATTAACGTAATAAAATTCCTTAGAATAATGATACAAATTACATAGTTTCAAGTATGTGACTTAAACATGAGATTATATAATTACAATTAGTAGCATTGCTCTTAAATGTTCCTAGTTGAGTATCATTGTTGATGGGAAAACAATGATACATTGAGACAAGTATGTGGATTGACTGATGACCAAATCTCATTGGTCATAAATATATAAGATATTAAGTCAATGAATAGGTACGTGTTAGAGAACGATGTACTGGACAGACCCACCGTGAGAATTCTATGTGAAGCATTATACGAAGTGTCATTAACAATTCTCATAGTGACAATGATGTAATGATCCTCCAACCTAAAATCACTATATTATTACATGGGAATTTATGTACTTTGATATCATCAAAGGTTACCTTTAATAGGGTGGACTATAAAGGTGATTATTAGGTACATCATGAATCGTGTGAGGAATATGAGTGATCTAGATGGAATTTAACCCTCCTATATATTAGGGGTGATATCCATAGGCCTCTTGATTGAGTAGGACTATGAAATGCATGACCATGCTCAAATAGTGATTTATTTCATATAGTCTACCTATTGATCAAGAAAACTCAAATTAAATTATGAAGAGTATGACACATTCTATGACTCGAGTTTAATCTAGGATGTCGAGGTTAAAAGGATTAAATTACATTGAAACATCGGTCACGAAAAGGTTGCATCGAATCATCGATCTTATTATTACTTGGGTAGCAGTGATGCATTACTAGATGTTGCTCACTGTTTATAATTTTATAATATGATTTTAAAATTATTGTCAACGTAATAATAACCTTTAGGGTCACACACTTAGAACGTAATTAAAGAAGAATTAATTTAAATTGTAAGATTTAAATATGTCAATATGATTGATAATATTTAAATTACGAATTTAAATTAATAGGATTATTTGTATATATATGTATATTAATTAAGTAAGACTTAATTAATATAATATATATATATATATATATAATTCGAATTTTACTGGAATTATGTTTTAATTAATTCCTTTTGACAGCTATATATATGATATATCAGCCACTTTAGGAATTAATCAAAAAATAAAACTCTAGCCACTCTTAGAGAGAGACTAGAGAGAAAAACTTCAGAGAAATTTCGATCCTTTGTGGCTAGTATCGCAGCTCTTTTACAGCAGATCGTGTGACGGTTCGCAAGATGTTCGTGTGGATACCGTAGAGGCGCAGTTAGTTTGGATTGCGTTGGAGATTCGATCATATCAATTCTAGCTTCTATAATTGGTATAAATTTCTAACCACTGAATTAATGTGTTTTTCGCATGGATCCTATTTTAGGGTTTCAGAATTGGCTTTGAAAATATTAAATTTCGCTGCGTTTCTGTGTCAAAACCCCTACAGTCGTATCAGAGCTACTTACAAAAATGATTAATTCAGATTAAGTGTTTTAATTGTATTCTATATATATGATATATGATGATGTATGAAGAACACGATGGAAAATGATGATGGTGAGGAGGCACATGCATGAGGAAGATCTAAGGAAGCTACTATTTTAAGATCTTTTACTACCTTAGATTGACCTTCAATCTTTTATTAGCTTAAAAAGATTGACAGTGGATTGGGTCATAACGGTGACACATTTTGCACTTTATTTATGTTTGTATACGATATGATATGATAAATAATGTGCATGCTTAATAAGATTAAAATTGGTGAGATCTAAATTAATTAATAAAATCCCTCATTAAATTATTAAGTCTAAATCTGATGCCTTCTAATGAATAACACTCATCAAGACCTTGATCGATAAATGTAGGTTTGCCGAAGCAAAGTACCCTATTTATCTTGGTAAGATAAGAAAGGATAATTGTGATATTCAAATATTCAAATCATTGGTCCCGACTTAACTAAGTTATCTCAATAGGATTGTGGACTTAAAGGCATGGTGTTTGGTAGGTGCCATTAGATGGACTAGAAACAATGTTGTTTACCAAACTATCCAGGAGTTATATATGATATAATTGATAAGAGGTTGTCTACCTAAATAATTTTGTTTTGAGAGAATAGCCAAAGCTAACTTAAGGAATAATGAAATATGGATCTTGGCTCACTAGAAAGATTTAAATAGAAAATGATTTCCAAATTAATGGCGAGGGCTATTAATTTAAAAAAAAAGTGGGAGGTATATTTTGAATGTACTATTATCAATTACATAATATCAAAAACTCTGCAATTGACTTATTATTTTTTTCACTTATAAATTGTAGATATCAATGACAAACAACAACAACACAAATAGTCTTTCACTACGATTAGTTCTTGAGAAGGACAAGATGAGTGGAATTAATTTCCTTTACTGACATAGAAACTTGAGGATTGTCCTCAAACAAGAGCGCAAGCTATATGTCATTAAAAAGCCCATTCCTGTAGTACCATCGGACACTACACCACATGCAGAGCATAATGCTTACAAGAAGCATCAAGATGATGCTCTGGATGTGAGTTGTCTCATGCTAACAACTATGAACGCTGAGCTTCAGAAGCAATATGAGTGTATGGATGCTTATGAGATGATCGAGCATCTCAAGAAATTGTTCGAAGGGCATGCTCGACAAGAAAGGTATGATACAAGAAAAGCATTGTATCACTGCAAAATGGGTGAACATGATCCAGTTGGTCCACATGTGCTGAAAATGATTTGGTATATTGAGTACCTTGATAGGGTGGGTTTTCCGATTACTCCAGAAGCCCAAACTGATCTTGTTTTGCAATCTTTGAACAGCAGCTACTCTCAATTTGTTATGAATTACCTCATGAATAAATTTGAGAAACCCCTTACTGAATTGTTGAGCATGTTAAGAACTGCCGAGAACAACATAAAAAAGGCAGGACCCGCTCCCATAATGATGGTGCAAAAGGGGAATGCTAAGGGAAATTAGAACAGCAAGAAGAAGATAGGATCTAAATCTTGTGCCAAACCCAATTCCAGAACCAAACAGGCTTTAAAACCTAAAGGTGGGGTGGCTAAAGAAGGTGATTGTCACTTCTGTGGAAAAACTGGATACTGGAAGAGGAACTGTCATGCTTATTTGAGAAGAAGTGAAGAAAAGGAAAGGAAGTGTGACGTCTGATTCAGGTATATATATTATAGAAGTCAACTTATCTACTTCTACATCATGGGTATTGGATACTGGATGTGGTTCTCACATTTGTGTTAATGTGCAGGAACTTCGAAGGAGTAGGACTTTGTCAAAAGGAGAGGTTGACCTACGAGTTGGGAATGGAGCAAAAGTTGCTACACTAGCCGTAGGAACTTATCTTTTATCTTTGCCCACTGGGCTAGTTTTAGAATTAGATGATTGTTATTATATGCCCGCTATAAGCAAAAACATTATTTATGTTTCTTGTTTGGACAAGAAAGGTTTTTCATTTATAATAAAGAACAACTGTTGTTCGTTTTACTTAAATGAAATATGTTATGGTGTTGCACAATTGTTTAACAGTATTTATATTCTTGATTTAGAAATGTTTATCTATAACATAAATATAAAACGATTTAAATCAAATGATTCAAATCTGACATATCTCTGACACTGTCGTTTAGGTCATATAAATGAGAAACGCATATCCAAACTCCATAAAGATGAGTTTTTGGATTTATTTGATTTTGAATCATATGAGAAATACGAGTCTTGTTTATTAGGAAAGATGACTAAAGCCCCTTTCACTGGACACAGTGAACGGGCTAGCGATGTATTGGGACTTATACATAGTGATGTATGTGGACCCATGAGTTTGTTAGCAAGAGGTAGGTTTTATTACTTCATTACATTTACTGACGACTTCAGTAGATATGGATATGTATATCATTTGAGGCACGCATTTGAATCCTTTGAAAAGTTCAAGGAATTCAAGAATGAAGTTCAAAACCAATTTGGCAAAAGCATAAAATCCCTTCGATTCGATCGAGGAGGTGAATACTAAAGCCAAGACTTTGATGGCCTTCTAAAGGAGTGTGGTATTATATCACAACTCACTCCACCTGGAACACCACAATGGAATGGTGTATCTGAGAGGAGGAATCGCACCCTGTTGGATATGGTACGATCAATGATGAGTCATGCAGATCTTCTAATAAGCTTATGGGGTCATGCCCTAGAGACAGCTACATTGACACTTAACCATGTTCCTACAAAGATGATTCAAAAGACACCATATGAGATGTAGACTGGGAAACGTCCTAGTATGTTGTTCATGAAGATTTGGGGTTGCGAGGCATTTGTAAAACATCTAGATTCTGACAAGCTCGGATCCAAATCTGACAAATGTAATTTTTTGGGATACCTAAAGGAAACAAAAGGATATTATTTCTACAAACCTTATGAGAACAAAGTGTTTGCTGCACGAACTGGTATCTTTCTAGAAAGAGAATTTGTCTCTAAAGGAAACAATGGGAGGAAAGTAGAACTCAAAGAAATTCAAGAACCACAAAATATCATTGAACGTGAGCAGGAACCACAAGATATTATGGAAAGTGAACCTGCTCAAATTATATAAGGCATTCATTGATCTAGTAGGACACGCCAAGAGCTCGAGAGATATTATGGATATCTTGTGACTCAAAACGGCGATGTGATGAGCATGCTTCCTGCCAAGAAGCTATGAATGGACCAGATTCTGAGAAATGGCTTGAAGCCATGAAATATGAGATGGACTCCATGTATACTAACCAAGTATGGATTCTGGTTGATCCACCCGAAGGGGTAAAACCAATCGGGTGCAAGTGGATTTCCAAGAAGAAAAATGACATGGATAGTAACGTACAAACCTATAAAGGTCGACTGGTAGCAAAAGGTTTCAAACAAGTTCAAGGTTTTGACTATGATAAAACCTTCTCTCCAGTGGCAATGGTTAAATCCATCCGGATCTTACTTGCTATTGCAGCTTTTTCTGATTACGAAATCTAGCAGATGGATGTGACGCCCCCAAAATAGGTATACATCACCCATCTTGAGTCGCCAAATACATGGTACAAAATTTAAATACAACTTAATTATACAACAATCGTGTAAAATACGACAAAACAAAATCTAAGAGTTTTAATAAGAATATTGTCATCTAGACAATATCCACACTCAATGAAGTCCTCATTACATTTATTGTCACACTATTTTACAGAATAGTGAGGACTACTAAAACAACCATCTGGACCGTCAATCCATTCCCCGACTCGTCCCAGCTATATTATCATTTCCTGAAGAGAACAGTGAAAGAAAGGGTGAGCTCAACTAGTCCAGTAAGAAATATTATGACTAAGATAATGCAGAATAATTTATCATTATCCTTCAACAGTGTTAAACTGATAAAATATAACAAACATCAAGTTTAACTATAGTGGAACAAGTAATCCATTAGAAGAGTCAAGTAGAGAATAAAATCTACTATCTTCTATGATTTAAAAGGTTTTTCATCACTTTTATCGCTGAGACTCAGCTTAATAAATAAACCACATCATCCATGCACTACGAACAAGGATATTCATTAGTATCATGACCATAAATTATCCATGCCCTGCGGGCTAAGGATATTCGTGTATTCATCAATGGTCATGATCATGCCAACAACTGTCCATTAATGCACTACGGCCAATGAGGACTTTTACCACATCATTTGTAACATTACGGTCATGATTATACTGAATAATCCCTGGTTATAATCATACCAAGTCCATCTATGCACTACAGGCCACAGATGACTTTCAACATATTATAAACATGAGGATGATGACAATGATATAAGAATTCAATAAAAACAAGTTCAAGGATAAAATTTTAAAGATTTATAATTTAATTTATCCAAAAATCAATAACGTCCAAATTGTCAACATGATACTATTTTGTGGAGTAAAATTCAAGAATGCTCATAAGAATATTTCCATGAAAAGATACTGGATGAAGCGCAAATATCCAAGATATTCTACTAATTTCATGGAGTATAAAAGCCAAAAAATTAACCAACTGAGTATAATAGAATATATGAAACTGCAAATGGATTTTTTTCCGACATGCGGTAATCCACGTAGACAGATCATTTCCACAATTTAATAAGGAATGAATACAATGGATCATTCACCAAGCATGCGATAGTCCACATATATAGGTTATTCCAACATAATAATAAAGAATGGAATAACATAAGAATTCATCATGCATGCGATAGACCGCACAGACAGGTTTTTCCAACAGAATAATAAAGAATGAAATATCAAAAGAATTCACCAAGCATGCGACAGATCGCACAGACAAGTTATTCCAACAAAATAATAAAGAATGGAATAACAAAAGAATTCACCAGGCATGCGATAGACCGCACAGACATGTTATTCCAACAGAATAATAAAGAATGAAATAACAACCCTTACGAGTATTGAAAGAAAATAACTCTCTTTATGAATACAACATAAATAATACCCCTTACCTTAGAAGAGACTGGATACTGGAATAGTGAGATGGCAGACTTCTCTTCTTCTTTCTCTCTATAATTTCTCTCTATAATAATTGCTCTTGTGAGATTTAGTGAATTGGTGAGAATGAAAGAAGAATGAGCTTCTATTTATAGGAAAATATAGTTTCGATAATTGCACATTTTGGGGCTCAAAATATTACAGTATAATTCCTTCCTCTTTTTCTTCATTTTTAATTTAGTCCTGCAAGTATTATCAAAATTGCACCACCTCCCCTAATAGTAAATAATGTGAATTAATAGTTCATTCATGTGACTTAATAGTATAATCATGTGAAAAATCTAATTACAGTATAGTACCTTCATCTATACCTCCATTTTTAATTTAGTCATGCAAGTATTATCATTCTTGCACGACCTCCCCTAATAGTACATGAATGTGAATCAATAGTACACACATGTGAACAAATAGTTATAAACATGTAAAATAATAACAATTAATTGCTCATTTATCCGATTAATTATCCGATTGGTCAATATAATCTCCAGACATCAATTATTATCGAAATAAATGTCGTTTTCCACTAACACTAATAATCCTAACACAATGGAACTATCAATTTCATCTTTAATCAACACGAACTTATTCATCATTAATATTATAACTCACAATATTTAACAACCAGGTTGCTCCCAGGAAAGAGGGGGCTTTCCGATAAGGATTTCTCCTTATTGGTGCACAATTAGGTGACCAAACCTCTCCTTGACAGAACATCTAGACATTGTCAATATTGCAAATAATAATATGAATAACTTTGTCATCTCAATTATTAATTTAATAATAATAAATATTATTCAGATGATACTGTGACTATAATTGAATCAATAATATGAGAGATATGATGCAACAATTACTGTAACAATAATTGAGTATAACTGAGTGACTTCTCACGTAAGCATTAATAATCAATATCGTGTGCTACTATGCAACCACGCGTATTACTGTACTTTTATCACCGGGTAGTTCAACAGTTTAACGGTAAAACGTTCGTCGTTATTTTTATAAAAAGATAATTCTGTCATTTTCTAACTATGACAATACTTCCATTGTGGGGTCCACCAATGATTGTTCCGTTGTAAGAATATTCCCTGTTAAAACGGATATTTCCCGACCAATCAAATATTATATAACCACTTGCTTACTTTGCAAAATTTGTAAATAATACCCACAACTATAACATTATATTAAATCCATACCATAATATTCAAAAATATATTTTGAGAAAAATTAATCTTTATTCATAAAAGTTGGTGTCTTACATGGATGTCAAAATTACTTTCCTTAATGGAAATCTCCTTGAGGATGTGTACATGACACAACTTGAGGGTTTTGTCATTCCAAATGATGTTGGAAAGGTATGTAAGCTGAAGCGATCCATTTATGGATTGAACCAAACCTCTCGGAGTTGGAATCTTCGATTTGATGAAGCAGTCAAAGTGTTTGGCTTTATTAAAAATGAAGATGAACCTTGTGTATATAAGAAGGTTAGTGAGAGTCACATTGTATTCCTAGTATTATATGTTGACGACATATTAATTATTAGGAATGACATTCATTCCTTACAGGCTGTGAAAACATGGTTATGAAAATGTTTCTCCATAAAAGATTTGGGCGATGCAGCCTATATTTTAAGTATCAAGATCTATCAAGATAGATCGAGAAAAATGATCGCCCTAAGTTAAAGTGTAGTAGCCCCAAATCCGTGTCCTAATTACCACGGATTTGGTATACTAATTTTATAACTATTGCGGAAGATATAAACATAAATTGTTTATACATTAAACATTACATACTATCCCCCAAGGTCGAGAACCTTCACATAATTCCTGAATCAATATCCTATCTAACATACAACGTTATTGTCATACAATATTGTTACAATTTAGATGCACGAATAATCCAAAGCTGGACTTGTCTTGATCTTTTCCTGTATTCGACGTATTCGTCTTAATCTGCAATGTTTATCATGTATAGCAAGGGTGAGCAACAAGCTTGCCCAGCAAGTATAAGTTTATTTGAGGATATATCATGATTGAAAGAATTTGAATAATAGTTGGCTAACATTCAATAATATAATTGTGAACTAGCATGAACAAACTTTCATAGCTGAACGAACATTGAACATAAACAAATATATCCTAACCAGATGGTAATGAAGGTTATCAGCCTTTCATACCTGATGAGTACATGTAATATGCACAGAGTGCGATTAAATAATTCATGGACATGGCAATTAGCAATGATTAACCACAAGTATATTTGAATGAAACAACTCGAGGTCGAGTTAAAGAAAACTTGTATGAATCCCTGACTACAGCTACGCAGTTTATATAGCTTTATCCAAAGACCTATTGGTTATAATATAGATCTCCATTATTAAAATAATATCATCACAGTATAATATTGTTATATATATATATATATAAAGTGACTTAGACACATAAACACGTAATCCTATCAGTCTACAAACTACCTAAGACTCGGTATAAAGTCAAACTATTTCAGTTTGAGTTGAATCCGACACAATTCTAACATCCCGATGGTCTACTCGGACTATTCTCGAGCCTAATATTACTAAGACTCGGTCCAAACACTTAACAATTAACTTATATAATTTTCAATTCAATCAAAACATTTTTTAAAGACTCGTAATAATTTTTAAGTAATTATTACCATTTATCATAATTTTTCAATAACTTATATCGTATTTATATAAATTAAATACCACATTATTCCCTTATTATTAATATTTATTTAATATCAAATATTAATGAAATACATGTCATAATATTATAATATATTTATAATATCACAAAGTATTTTTAATACATTAAAATCATATTTATATAATTTTTAAAAAGTTAAACCCATTAACCGATAATTGCTATTAATATTAAAATATTAATATTTTCATGACAAAATATCAATAAAGTCATGATATGCTGCAGCAACTGATCTACAGTCACCATATCTGGTGGTGACATGATATCATACCACGATTGCATACCCAATGCCACCAATGATTGTGGGGTATGATCTATACGGATAACTGTCGAAGAAGACATCTGCGCGGGCCGTGTCATAAGACCATCCAGGGGTCAATGCTGAATATCTCTGGACATACATACATATGTATAACATGATACATTTATAACAGATAATGGATGGCAATATGATATAGGGAATGGAAAAAATTATGCATACATTCCTAAGTATATCATCAGCTAATACATCATCTCTATACAGCTAAAAATACAGGGAAATGGGTCACACTTGTGGTACCCCTATGTGGGTCCCACCCCTCCGGCTCGGTCCATTTCAAGTTGCAAAGGAGTTCTTGCGGACTAGAAAGGTCAAATCAGGGATAAAAACGCCACGCGATTGAGCAAAATAGCATGCAATCCTGGTCTTCTCAAATGAAATTTTGAATCAGTACATCGCCCATTGGTAATCACCCGAACACGGGGTATACTCTGCCAATGATCTCATTTGTTACAAATCACATACGGCAATACCTTGTACATGTTCGATGCCGCCAATACCAGGTTGTTACCCTACGTAGGTCCCCGACGGGGGTTACAACGTAGATCCTTGGTGGGGGTTAAAACACGTTCATCCGTTGACATTTCTATCAACGAAGGTCAAGCAGTCTTGACGTTACTTCGGCCGATGGCAAATAAACCCATCGAAGCATTGAGAACCGTTCGACAGTTGCGTACGTACTCATGCGTCCCCAGTAGATCCCCGACGGGGGGTTAAAACGTACATCCCCGGATTTAAACCTATCAGAGCTATAGAGTTATAACACGTTCATCCGTTGACACACATATCAATGAAGGTCAAGCAACCTTGACGTCATTTCAGCCGATAGCATTTAAACCTATCAGAGCTATAGAGTTATTCGAGATTTTTATACCCAACTGCTCATATTCCCCAGCGGATCCCTGGCGGGGGTCACAACGCAATGCTCCATTGATCTACACGACAGCGGAGGTCAAGCAACCTTGACAGTCTACCCATAGATTTCAGCCGTTGATCTACACGTCAGCGAAGGTCAAGCAGCCTTGGCAGTATATCCCACGTGATTTTTCTACCGTTGATTCACATGTCGGTGAAGTACACTTCAACAAAGGTCAGGCACCCCTGACAACATTTGCTGTTGGCAGTAAATCCAGCAGGATCTTGACATATTCTGGCGATACTAACCAGGAGAGATCAACGTCATCAAAGAGGAAAGATGATGGAATATGTTTTACACATCCTCAAACAGATCGAGCTTTATCCCCACAGATCTCTTACACATAAGAGATTCGGATTACACATCAAATCTGATCATTGTTGCCAATCCCTCGTGGAAGCAACAGGGAGCCAGCAATCATCCCCAGCGTGTTGGGCTACAACCCCATACACATGTATCAGACATTGGCATCATGTTGCTATCCATAGTACCATGTTCGTCTTGTTACGTTTCAAGTGTCTAGGATTCTTTATCCTACCCATGCATCGCCATGCATGAGTATGATAAAGAGGGGCATCTGTAGACACTCGAAATTTTTTGTACTACTGTTACTAACATTGCAGGAGGATAGATTCGTCTTTTAAGAGGGAACCCTGAAAGACAATCCAAATCCATACCGAATACTACCGAAAGTTCAGTATCAAACCCCGGATCGCAGTCTGGGAGTAACCAAATCCAACCTCGGAGATAACCCCGAGACCTGCAGATACAATACCGGAGCGCACACCGAAGAAGACCGATTAATCTCAGAGATGACCCCGAGGTATCCAGTCTCACTCCCAACCATGGGAATAGCCACCAACCTTGGTTATAACCCCAAGGGATGCAGTTTCGGCAATAACCCCAAAAATGCTTGTTTCAAATACGACCAACTTTAATCTCGACGCTCACAATGAGATGCACTATACCAACCCGGCAATAACATCGGGAAGACAGACACACCTTAAAGATGACAATGAGGACCTTCGTCAAATTGCAGCAGTCCAATCTCAGTGAAGTCTGAGCAACGTCTGCTTTATCAACCCAATCCAGCGATAACACCGGTGAGGGGCAACATCGTCATCTCGTCAACATGATGCCACGTCACGTCTCTACGCAACGATGTCCCATAAGGCTAACCTATCCCAAGTGACTATTGTGCGGGGTAACGGGTGAAAGTTGAAGCTTAAAGACCGGTGGGCATCATCCCATCTTCAATGACTTCGTACAAACTCTAATCCCATGCTATCGTACAACTCTCGACAATGGCGGTCCGAAATAGGTCCTATATACCTCAAACGGATGCCCAGATTGCACTTCTGAAAATTTGAGTGGACATTTCAGTGCCTGAGTGCACGTACTTCGAGATGACCCAACCCGACAAACCTGAGCCAACCTAGGTTGCCTCTGGTACACCTGCGGCTCAGCCGCAGGTACACCTGTGGCTAATATGCCTACAAATAGAGGGCTTGGGTGCTGATTTTCAAAGAGAAAAAGGCGAGGAAGCCCTGCCCAGTTTGCTTTGCACTCACCCCATGCAGTGTACTTTCCCCTTCTAAACACCTTTGAGCTCATATATAGCCCTTTTTTACCTACAAAAGTCAGTGTTTACCCACTCTAAAGATATAGAAGTCTTCTTTAGCAGTCAGTTGTAAGCCTTTTCACACACTTTAGAGTCTTTCTCTTCATCTTTGCACACACCCTTCTACACATTGAGAGTCGTGTTGCTTGCTTTTTCCTGGACTTCGGTCCGTGGTTTAATTTCAGTCTGTATATATATATATATATATATATATATATATATATATATATATATATATATATATATATATATATATATATATATATATTGACTAACATTATCGAGTTATGCCTCGATTGAGCCTAGACTTCGGTCTGGAGAGTTTATTTGCTTTAATATATATATATATATATATATACATTTATATATATTAACTGTTTGTCGAACTTTGTTCGATGAGCCTAGATTTCGGTCTGGAGCGTTTATTTGCTTTAATATATATATATTTACATTTATATATATTAACTGTGTGTCGAACTTTGTTTGATGAGCCGAGACTTCGGTCTGGTGCTTTTACTTCTTTAATATATATATATATATATATATATATATATATATATATATATATATATATATATATATATAGTCCGGATCAGGTCCGGACTCCCGGATTTTATAAAATCCGGACCTTTTTTTTTTTTTTTTTTTTTTGCTTTTTTTTTTTGAAACAACTAAAAAAAAAAAAAAAAAATTTATGGAACTGAAATTTTTCCATAATACAGTGTTTTGGGCGTGATTTGGATGCCTATAACGAAATATTTCTGTACAGTCTGGGCAGACTGTACATACATTGGTTGGGGTAGGTGTTAAAAACACGCCCAAAACACTTTATTATGGAAAAATTTCAGTTCCATAAATTTTTTTTTTTTTTTTTTTAGTTGTTTCAAAAAAAAAAAAAGCAAAAAAAAAAAAAAATTTTGGGGTCCGTATTTTAAGTCCAGTCCGGGAGACCGGACTGGATCCGTGGCCTATATATATATATATATATATATTAAAGCAAATATATTAACTGTGTGTCGGACTTTGTTCGATGAGCCTGGATTTTACATCCGGTGTGTTTATTCGCTTTTATATATATATATATATATATATATATATATCTTTCATCCCACCTGGAGTTTACTTCGTGGTGGTTGATCGCTTTTACAGCTTTCTTTACATTTCGTCCTACCTGGAGTTTAATTCGTGGAAGTTGATTGCTTTGTACAGCTTTATTTATATTTTGTCCTGCCTGGAGTTTCCTTCGTGGCGGTTGACCGTATTTACAGCTTTATTTACGTTTCGTTCCGCCTGGAGTTTTCTCTGTGGCAGTTGATAGCTTTTTACAACTTTATTTAATTTTTGATCCCCCATGGAGGTGCTTCGTGGTTGGTGATCATGTCTGTATATATATATATTTACAGCTTTTATATATATACCTGCTTATTGCTTTCATACAAACTGCAGTATTTTGTGCGCCTAGGAATCATGTGATCACAGATTCATCCCATTGAATTTAGATTCGATTCCCGTTATGGACAATTTCAGCTGTAAGCAGCTTGTAAATTATTCTGCGGTGTCTGAATTTTCTCAGATGGTTTCCATACCCACGAGGAAGTCGGCATTATTTTCATACGGATGCCTCGCATTCGTAAAATAAAATCAATCAAACCGAGCACTTAATAGAATGGGAGTGTAAAAGGTCTCAATTACTATTGAGCATCGGGGTATGAAAATCTCTTTTATAAAACATCACTGCCATATCTTGCTAAAAATTAAATTTTTACATAAATTCAAACCCTATGCATATAGGTTCGAATGAGGCCTCGCACTACTTCCAAATAACAGCACCCACACACACACACACATTCAGATAATAGTTTCTTGAAAAGAGGCGGTCACCGTGGTAAAACGGATGTCGGGGGGTGCCTAACACCTTCCCCCCGCATAACCAAGTCCCCGGACCCTAATGAATCTCGGTTTCACCGACCCGTTTAGCAGTGTCACATCACTGGGTCAATGTGCAAACCTTTTCTCGGTTGTGTTGGTACAACCATTTAAAAAACCAACTGGCGACTCTTAACAGTCCCATCGTCGACAGCATACATGTCGGACCTTTTTCACTTATTTTTTTAAACAAATCTCACTTAAAATGAGAACACCAAAGAACAAGTAACGGAAAGGGACATCCAAAATTCCTGAAGTCAACACCATTTATCCCATAACTTTTAACACTTAGGCATTTAAACTTAACATTTGAGTTCCCGAATTAGGGTTTTAAATATCTGAATTAGGGTTTCAGATTCTCGAAACTAAAATTAGGGTTTTCGAGTGTATCGTTAGGGTTTCTAAAAGTTCGTTAGAGTTTTCTAACTTAATAACCAAATCCCTAACATAACTTTAGGGTTTACTAAAGTCACACTTATCCTGATCAATCGATGATCTTTATCCACAAACTGAACACATAAACAATCACTGTACACATAAAATCACATATACCGACTCGTATACACTTAGATACTTAACCTTGATAATTCTTCACAAGAATTTTAAATCCACCAAAATCATATACCTCATAATCAGACTATCAGTACAGTCTACCATATCATTCAAGTCTTGTCCAAAAATTTTGAAATCCTTAAAATTTCTTCACAGAAACGTCAAATCCATACACTTATTTTTAGTCTAGGTCTATCATATAACCTTTAACCCATCATTTAAGATTTAAATAAATATCTAAATTCTCGAGTTGTCACATTCACCCCTTCTTCTAAGAATTTCATCCCTGAAATTCAACTTACATCTTATACCATATATACTTATACTATACAGCTTACACCATTCATACACATCAACACATGATACCCAATACACCTCTCATAAGAGTAAAATTTTCAAATAGTGCTGAGGAGTCATATAGACTATTAATTTTCATTTTCGCAAAGGTTTATACAGAAATTCATCTGTAAACTGTCTTATCTTACAGACATAGTGGGTAATTAGCACAGCATGCCCTGTACTTATTAAGTACTGTTGGTCTGATCTAATTCCTCTCACTGCCATAGGCACAAAAATTTTACCTCAGTCTTTATCGGAATCCACACCAAAAATAATTTTGTTCGGGAAAGTTTTTAAAGAACGCTTAGAATTTTTATAAAAGTTGGTCTAGCCGAATCAAATAGATTAGACCCATATCAATAATCAATTTCAATCGATATACGAAGGTGTATAGCCAAACGCCGTTGGCAAATTAAATTTTTTAAAATAATTAGTTTGAACATGACGTCATGATACCGTACTATATTAAAAGCCCGTTTGAGGATGCCGTCATCGAGTGACTTTGTCATAACACATCATACAATAATGGAACAACAATTTTAGTTCAAATTCAACACTAAGTATTCCTGTATTTACAACTCCGTCCACTTTTCATCATCTCTGCACCATGTTACATGGTACATAAGTGATAAATAAAAATATATTTTGATATTTCAAATCATTATCGTCTAGCCGAAATAAGTAGCATAGACTATACTTTAAACCTTCCAAAAATCATTACAAATCAATTTATCATCTCAACGGATAACGAGGTGTCGGTGGCCTGAAGTCGACACATACACAATGATCACCAGAAGTTGAGAATATAAATTTATTTTCAAAAGCACATAGTGCGTATTTAGCTTGATGTCAAAAATTTCAAAGTTTAGCATTGCTAGGAGATTTGGAAAACATATTGTCTCCACTAATAATCAATTGATTAATCAATCTATTTGTTCCTATTATCCTCAATACTCCATTCACACATAACTATTCCCGGTTCGTCAAACCACACTCATGACTTCAGGAACTTTTCACAATCATATGAGTTTAAGAACTTTTCCTCGTCAGACCTTTGGCGTCCATTCGCTGAGGGGTTCATAAACATTTCATATAATTATGAGTCACGAACTTACCATAAGTATGGGTTTTAAGAACTCGTACTTAACCTTATATTCTCTACCTATACCCTACCTATCTGTTATACACATATGAAAAGAATTACCTTCTCAACATGCATATAGAAAACAACGTGACACAATCTATAGTACAACTGAAATCCCACTTAATACTAACTCCCTTCTCAATACGAATTTCATTTAATCCATATTCATAATCTTTTCCTGAATCTGTATTAATTCATAGTACAACTGACACACAACATTCTTGTTGTAAACTTTTCAATCATTCGCTTGATCCTTCTCCATACTATAACCTTATCAGATCACGGGGTGATCTCATCGTATATATTACGATTCATTTCTATACTATGATCGTTTTACTTTATGATCTCCTATCCATGTACTTTTAGTCTTTTAGACTCTATCTATTTATCACTACTGTTCATTTTTATTATCAAAGTTAGGGAACTCTGTATCTTTATAACTCACTGAGATTTGTCTTTGAATCTTACCGACGCGCTAACTCTATTTGAGTTAGTACTTATCCTAATCATTGAGGTTATTAGTCTTAGGTATTCTTACTTAAGGTTCATAACCAACAGCTTTGATACCAACTGTAATAACCCCAAATCCGGGTCATAATCACCACGGATCTGGTATACTAATTCTATAACTATTGCGGAAGATATAAACATAAATTATTTATACATTAAACATTACATACTATCCCCAAGGTCGAGAACCTTCAAATAATTCATGAATCAATATCCTATCTAACATATAATGTTATTGCCATACAATATTGTTACAATTTAGTTGCACGAATAATCCAAAGATGGACTTGTCTTGATCTTTTCATGTATCCGACATATTCGTCTTAATCTGTAATGTTTATCATGATATAGCAAGGGTGAGCAACAAGTTTGCCCAGCAAGTATAAGTTTATTTGAGGATATATCATGATTGAAAGAATTTGAATAATAGCTGGCTAACATTCAACAATATAATTGTGAACTAGGATGAACAAACTTTCATAGCTGAACGAACATTGACCATAAACAAATATATCTAAACCAGATGGTAATGAAGGTGATCAGCGTTTCATACTTGATGAGTACATGCAATATGCACAAAGTGCGATTAAACAATTCATGGACATGGCAATCAGCAATGAGTAACCACAAGTATATTTGAATGAAATAACTCGAGGTTGAGTTAAAGAAAACTTGCTTGAATCACCGACTACTGCTACGCAGTTTATATAGCTTTATTCAAAGACCTATTGTTGATAATATAGATCTCCAATATTAGAATAATATCATCACAGTATAATATTGTTATATATATATATATATATATATATATATATATATATATATATATATATATATAAAGTAACTTAGACACATAAACACGTAATCCTATCAGTCCACAAACTACCTAAGACTTGGTATCAAGTCAAACTATTTCAGTTTGAGTTGAATCTGACACAATTCTAACATCCCGATGGTCTATTCGGACTATTCTCGAGCCTAATATTACTAAGACTCGATACAAACACTTAACAATTAACTTATATAATTTTCTATTCAGTCAAAACATTTTTCAAAGACTCGTAATAATTTTCAAGTAATTATTACCATTTATCATAATTTTTCAATCACTTATATCGTATTTATATAAATTAAATACCACATTATTACCTTATCATTAATATTTATTTAATATCAAATATTAATGAAATACTTGTCATAATATTATAATATATTTATAATAATACAAAGTATTTTTAATACATTAAAATCATATTTATATGATTTTTAAATAGTTAAGTCCATTAATCGATAATTGCTATTAATATTAAAATATTAATATTTTCATGATAAAATATCAAAAGTTTTATTTTATAACATCAAATATTTTTATAACACTTAAATTATTTTTATATTATTTTTAAATCATTAATTCTATTTTTTCATAATTTATTTAATATATTTATTTAATAAATTAATTACCATTAATATTTATTAATTAATGAAATTTCTCACTGAAGGGCTCTATAGCGACAGAACTGTCGCTATAGGTATTCTTTACTAACCCAGAATGTTCATACACAGTTTGTAGGGACCTAGTTTAACCGGTTTAAATTTCATGTTCTTGATGTTATCTGGGCAGTCTAGTGCATCAATGTTATAGTACTTATGTAATACTACAACTACATACTAATTTCATGGCCATACAACATCAGATTAGTGAGATATAGGGCATCAAAGTCTTGTCAGAGACTGTTCTTCAATTCTGGGTTACCCAGAAATGAAGAACAGCTCAAGGTGTCACTTTTGGAGCTTTGGAACTTATATTCTGGGTCTAATCTGTGTGATATAAAGGTTCAATCTTGTAATATTGATGTCAAGGAACAACAATAAAACATTAGTTCAGTCTAAAAACTTCACAGGTGAGAGATCAAGGCCGGTCAAACGCTTGTCAGAAGTTGTTCTTGACGAATTCTGGGTTTTCTAGAAATTTGTCTGGACAGTTGGTCAACCATACTTTGACCATGATTATTAATAATTCTGTTAAGGATCTGGGTGATCTAAGGACATGATTGTGTAGTCCTCATGTCAAACTACAACATCAAAATAACAACATGGCTTAACTATCAAACACCTGCAAGATCAGAGGCTTGCAAAAGCTTGTCAGAGCCATCTGGGAAATTCTGGGTTTTCCAGAAAAGTCTCCCATGGTCGATCAACCATGTTTTACCACTTATATCTTGCAATCTAGACATGATCTGACCAAGTTTCCAGTTCCAGATCATAGTACACATGATAAAGAACAAGTCTATAACATAAAACTAACATAACACTTAACATAGACAGATCTAGAGGCCTTGACATATAGATGTCGGGCCTTAAAATTAGGGTTCTTTGTCAGTTTGAAAAACTTAGTTTCTTGCTTCTAGATGTTATGAATCCTTGATATAACATCTTGGATCACTAAATAACATCCCTTAACACAACCTTAAACAACAACTAACAACATCTAATATCCGTTACAAAAAATGGGCCTTTAGCAACGATTTTTCGGGCAACGAAATTATAAGTCATTGCTAAAAGTATATGTTTAGCAACGAAATTTGTCCTTCGTTGCATATTGTGTCAGACTTTCAATTTTTACAATGAAATTCACAATTTGTTGCAAAATTTCGTTACTAATTAATCGGCGGGAAAAAATTTCGTTAGAAATTCGTTGCAAAATTTTCAACCACTTGATTTTCCGTCATCGTGGGCAACGAAAGTTTTTTTGTTGCTAAAAATGCGGCTTTAGCAACGATTTTTCAGGCAACGACTTTATAAGTCGTTGATAAAAGTGTATGTTTAGTAGCAAAACTTGTCCTTCATTGCAGATTATGTCAGGCTTTCACTTTTTGCAACAAAATTCATAAGTCGTTGCAAAATTTGGAAAAAAAAATTCGTTAGAAATCCGTTGCAAAATTTCTAACCACTTGATTTCTCCTCATCGTGGGCAACAGAAGTTTTTTTGTTGTTATATTTCGCTGCCTAATATGGACCACATTCATTGGCAACAATTTTTATTTTCGTTCCATATTTTATACAACTTTTGCAACGACTATTAAAATGTTGCCTTAAATTAAGATAATCCCAATAAGCATATTTTTGTAAGACCGTATTCGGTATTCGGAGAATTGTCAAAAAATATTCGTATTTAGTATTTAAAAATTATTTCCAAATGCGGAACATATTCGTTTCTATTTTTTATTCAAATAAACAAATTATTCAAATATCTGAATTCGAATGTCAATCACCTAATAAACAATTTATTCAATTTATTTATAAAAAGTAAAAATAAAAAAATATTGACCAATTACTAACAAATCACAACCATTTAAAGTTGTAAAAATACATATCATAAATGGGAGACATATCAAATACATCATCATTCATAATTGATCATAAAAATTAATTAAAATTTACTAATATAAATTGTACATATAAGCTGTATAAATTATACTTATAAGTTGTTCCATATTATTTAATTTATTTTTTGCTAAATTTAAATGTATATAAAAGAAAAGAGATACATATACTTAGGGGCATTCTCCAGATCGATACAAAATGTCAAGAAAGGAAACTCAACATGACAAATAGTGAAACTCAAATTTTAAGACAATACAGGAGCATCAGGCCAAAACTGAGCAAATGAGAACTGTATTGGACTTCAAGAACACTACAGAGCATCCGACCAACAAAACAATAAACAAAACCATAGCCCAAATAGATTTTCAAAGCAGTAGCACACCAAGAAACAAACGAGTTGTATAGCAGAAACACGTAGCATAAGCAGCACAACATCGATGTTAATAGCACCTTCATTCAGCAGTTTTCCCGCAAACGATGTTGCACAATATAAGGGTTAAATACAAAGTCGACCACTGATCTTTCGGATATTTGGGTATTGAGCCTCTTTCTTCCAGTCAACGCAAACTGAGCCCTTTCTATTAAAAAATTTAGACTTTGAACCCCTAGGCGCCACATGTGCGTTGACCTGCTGACGTGGCACACATGGCGCCTACGTGGCAGGTCTGACGTGGTATTTAATATTATAAACTAACATGTGTCCGCTGCTGACATGACAGGTCTTTTGAATTTTTTCCAAAAATTGCTTCTCCATAGATTCGAACCTGTGACATATGATTTGAAACTTTGGCCATTTGACCGCTGGAGCAAAACAAGTTATCTGTTAATATCTTGCAAGGATTAATATTTATACCAAAACATGATATTTTCCCCATATATTCCTTTCTTCTCCTTCACTACATACCATTAATATAATCTCAGGAAGTTATATACTATAATAATAATAATAATAATAATAATAATAATAATAATAATAACAACAACAACAACAATAACAATAATAATAATAGTACTAATAACAATAAAAATAAAAATAAAAATAATAACAATAATAATAATAATAAATAAAAATAATAACAGTATATTTTTTGCTTATATATGTCAAATGCTTACAAAATTATGATATTTATCTTACATGTTCTTTAATTTATTTATTTTGCCTTGGGATATAGTATAAGTTATTCTTTTCAATTATCTTCTTCTTTTGCAGCAAATAATTAATGGGCGATCGAACACTTTTTTGATGGAAATTGGTAATGAAATAATTAAATGACATATCGATGATCATACATGATCAATATATAGAAGATTATAACGTAAATTAATAGCCAAGTTAATTAATTATTTTTTTAATATTGGACATTTTAAAATAAGAAATAATTAATGGTATTGTTTCCCAAAAATCTACTATTTTTTTATTTTGTAAAAAAAAAGAATTGATATAATAATTAGCGATTGTGGAAAAAAGTGGAAAAAAATAAGTCAAACAGGTCTTTTCATACTAACGATCTTATATATCACAGAATAAAAAGAAAAATTAATGTGTTATTATTATAAGATAATATATTTATATTTCATGCATAAATTGTTGTACAAAATATAAAACGTATAACCATATATATATATACACACACACACACAACACTGATTAGGTCCGGACTCCCGGACCTGATCAAAAACGGACCCAATTTTTTTTTTTGGCTTTTTTTTAAAAAATAACTAAAAAAATATTTAATATTTTATGGAACTGAAATTTTTCCATAATACAATGTTTTGGACGTGTTTTGAATACCTATACCAAAAAATGGTGGTACAGTCTGCACAGACTGTACATACATGTTATGTTATACGTACCCAAAACACTATATTATGAAAAAAATTTAATTCTATAATTTTTTTTTTTAATGTGTTTTAAAAAAAACAAAAAAAGGACAGGATCCGGTTCCTATATATATATATATATATATATATATATATATGTGTGTGTGTGTGTGTGTGTGTGTGTGTGTGTGTGTGTGTGTATGCATGATGTAACTTTTATGTATACATTGAAAACCAGTGAACTTTTATTTTTATAGTAACATTGTAAATAGCCACGATCCTTTTTTTATTATTATTATTATTATTATTATTATTATTCTTATTATTGTTGTTGTTGTTGTTGTTGTTGTTATTTGTACTATTTTTATTATTATTGTTATTATTGTTATTATTAGTATTATTATATTATATATCTTCCTGAGATTATATTAATGGTATGTAGTGAAGGAGAAGAAAAGAATATATGGGAAAAATATCATATTTTGATATAAATATTAATCCTTGCAAGAAAAGAATTTGTGATGGACTTTTTCAACAATCACAAATTAATAATATAGATGACGACTCCTAGTAATGGCTAATTTTGTCATCACTATAAACTATTTGTGACGGTCAAGGCAATCACTAAAAAACAACCATGTATGACCAATAAATATATTAGGTGATGGAATTTACTAGTAATCACAAAATATTAGTGTACTAGCAACAGTCCCGTGCCTCCGGCACTATGGACGTTGAGATTTATTCCAAATTTTGGACGACCCAAATGATTTATTGAATGAGAGAGAAATTCAAAATTATTTGTATTTTATTAGATAGATGGATGGTGGGATTTATCCCAAACTTTGGACGTCCTAGATGATTTATTGAGTGAGCGGAAAATTCAAAATTATTTGTATTTTATTAGATATAATTAGATATATAGAATATAGATATAGATAGATAGAATTAGATAGATTGTATTTTATTAGATAGATGGATGGTGAGATTTATCCCAAACTTTGGACGGCCCAGATGATTTATTGAATGAGCGGGAAATTCAAAATCATTTGTGTTTTATTAGATAGATATGATGGCTCTTCCTTATGTCTAGTTGTGTCATCAGTATAGAATATTTGTGACAACCATTACAATCACTGAATTTTTTGCATAAATTGTTTTTTTGTTTTTTGAAGGGACGTGGGTACAATTGATAAAAATTTCAACGAACGCAGGAATATATTTGTTTTTCCATTTATCCAAAGATGTCTTTTTCAATTTATTTTTCTTGATTGTGTTTGAACCTTCGCACAATATTTCATCTAAAGGAAAATATTAAATCCTAATGCAATCACTTATATTTTTCTTTGTCGGGCCTGAACAAGTTTTATCCAACATTACTATCATCTTCATCCACTATATTTAATATCATTATGAGTAATATTCTCTAACATAAGTAATATATCTTTTGTCCCCCAAAAAGTCTTTAAACATTAAAATAATTTATCCACTAAAAATGACAATATTAATTAATAAAAATCAAAAAAAATATGCCCACAAAAAATAAAATATTAATGGTACAATGTCAAATATAAAATGTGGTACGCACAAATAGTATATAAATACATGTAATTTTTTACTGTAACAAATTTATATTTAATAATACTTTTTAAGTAACTTACAAATTTATTTACTATTCTTGTAATCAAAGTAAATAAATTTACAATAATCTAAACTTTAAAATTTCATACATTGACCATAATTTTTTTTTAAAAGGATAAGACTCTTCTGTGGAATAGACCATAAATGCTAAAAAATTACTCATCTATTTTGTAGAAAGAGTTAAGTTTGAGTTTTATTCTTAGTTAATTTATGATATCCTACAACTCAATATTTAATATGATTAAATTTTAAAAATAAAATTTTATTCTTAATAATGTTTTTTAAATAATTTTTAATATTAAATATTAATTAAAATATTAAGTTACAATAATTCAAAATTTTAAAATATTGTAAATTGATAATAAAAAAATATAATAATTAGGACTATTTTTGTAGAACAGATCACACATGTTAAATTATTACTTTTCTGTTTCACAAAAGAGTTAAATTTCAGTTTGTTATTAACTAATTTATTACTCCCTCCGTCCTAGGATAAAAGTCATTATTACTATTTTAGATAGTCCCATGTTAAATGTCCACTTTTCTTTAATAACAAAACTTTTACATATTTTTTCCTATTATGCCTGTAACATTAAATATCTCATACTTTTCTTATTCTAATTCTCTCTCCATATTTAATGACATTATTATGGGCAATTTTTTTATTTTATTCTTTTTCTTAATATGCGTGAAAAGTCCATCATGACTTTTATCCTGAGATGGAGGGAGTATATTTTAAATTTTAAATTTATATCTATTTAAGTTTTTGAAATATTAATTTTATTTATAATATTACTTTTTAAAGAGTTTTTATTTTTACAAGTTGAAATCAAACTCTCTTTTTTTAAACAGAGGTTGTGTACTTGATTGGTATGGTAAAAAAGGAGAAGTTGAACGTGAAAACCAGTAGAGGCAAACCAAATCGCGTCTCACTCTCTGCCTGCGCTAACCCAGAACTCCAAATCGCATCTCCTCCTCCGGTCTCTCCGTGTGTCTGACTCCGCCTCCACGTATTCTACTGACTACTGGTACGTCAATTGTTTTGATTTTTTGTACTTCATTCCACGAATTAAGACTAGGGTTAGAACATGTCTATGGGCAATTTTAAAATAGGCATGAATTGTACTGAAATTAGAATATGTGGCTCATGAATTGTACTAAAATAAGAATATGTGCTCTAGTCCTGGATTGTTTGTATTCTCTATGCCAAGTTTCTGAATTGAAGCTGGACGCATTTTATAGGTCCATCTATGATAGGAAAGGAGTCGCCATGAATATATTACACAACATTTTGTTTTACACTGGTATATTCAATATCCACCAAATCATCAAATGTTGCGTTTTGATGGATACATATTAAAATGTAATCATTTCATTGATCTCAGTAGTTGGGTTGAATCCTTATACTGGGTAATGGGTTGTTTTGCACATGTTAGGCTACATATGGTTGTGCAGAAGATGTTTTTCGTGTGTTCAAGATGTACTACTATCTCTGTTTTAGAACTAGATCAAAAATTAGAGATATATGACTATTTAAGATTATGAAGTGATATGAATTAAGATGTCATAATTTTTATTCTTAATTGATTTGAGTATTATTATAGCAGCAGGGTTAAATTTCGTAAGTAATATAGGGATAAATTTGTAAAATAAAAATATTCCTTTAATTTACAAGTGTATATATCTAATAGAGAGTAAGCAGTAAGTATGTATACAAGTTATTCTTTTGTGGTCTGTTTGTCTGGCAAGCTTTATCTGTTGGTAGCTACTGCCTTCTATTAATGGTGTTTAATCCATATATCTTTATAAGTTAAGTTCGAGGAGTAGCTGTTTATTTTTTGTTTTACTTTAATTTTATTTTGGTAATGTCATATATTGATATCCTCCATCAATTTTAAGAGCTCAATTCATTTTATCAAACGTTGTTTTTGGATGATTGTGTTTGGATGTTTAAAATTCATTTCAATTTTTACTTTAATTTTGTTTTGGTAATGCCATATATTAATATTCTCCATCAATTTTACGAGCTCAATTCATTTCATCAAACACTGTGTTTTTTCTAGATTTTTTAGTAACCAGGCCTCAAGAGTCAAGGATACTGACTGCATTTGTATATATATATATATATATATATATATATATATATATATATTGTGAATCTTGTTTCAAATTCAATTGTCTGATCAAATACATACTTTATTAGGTGTAGGTGTATACTTAAAAATTCAGGAATAATTATTAATTATGAATTGATCCTAAAGAAATTTAAACTAGCAACCTCTAATGCATGTTTTTCACTACCATCAGTTGATATGAGACTTATTGTGTAATGTGGAGCAGGGAGTGAGTATGATTAATCACATGCAGAGCTCGTCAAGGTCAGATGATCTACCCATCCTTCCGCAGTTGAATTGATTCTTAAATAAGCTTGCTTAATCTTGAAGATGTATGTAGCAGTAGTATGCATACACACATTTTTTGAGGTATTATGGTTATTAGTACATTATATATGAAAACAAATTGATGCAAAAAACATGCCCAATGCATAGAGTAAAGAGAATGTAATGATGATAAACGAACAAGCTCCTCTTCTTATTTGTCAACTTATTCCAACTATCGAAGGCCTCCAACCTTCTGTTCACTCTCCTCAATTAGTTCTTCTCGCCACAACTCTGCTCTATCAGATTCTTCAATATCCTCTTGCTACATCAACCAACATACATACCACTCAGAACCCTTTATGTCATATTGATGATTTTGTAATCAAAGATGGATGGATTGATGAAGCTATAAAGAACAACTAATTTATTACCTTCTCATAGACCCAATGCCCTGTTCCATCACCTCCATCTGTTCTATACTACTCTGAATCAAAGTATGGATCCTAAACCATTTTCATTGTTTATATGAATCAAAAATTAATATCAAATTTGGGTATGTTAATTATTAGCAAGAGGGAATGAATGCTTGAGGACTGCTCACTTTTGTGGCACCAAAGAAATAGCTACCCCAGCATGTGAACATGATGTAAAAAGTATCTACAGTGAAACAATAAGAGGAATTGCATGTGTAATTTACCATCCTTCCTACCAAACGCACAATTGAACTTTATCTGATGTTATGTGTAGAAAGTGTCTACCCTTTGTATTCAAACCCTCAACCTGAATGTTCCCAATCTAAGCTTTATACCATTGTACTAGTCAATGGACATGTGATATGTGGTACATCTTAATAATATCAATTTCATAGTTGAGTTATCTTACTTTTTGAACTTGTCATTCATTTATCTTGAAAATCGAGATGCAAACTTATACACTGCTCTTGAGGTGTTAATATTTGCCAAATACGCTGCAATGCTTTGTGAAGATGCTAATATTCCTTTATGATATTAGTCATAAAAGAATGTTTTTCATGAAAAAAGGAAGGTACTCTCTATACCTATGTGATGAGTGTCATGGCTGTCATGTAATGATCTTTTCTCGTTGAATATGTTTATATATCAAGAGGAATATAAATAGGTATATTCATCGGTTAGGAGCACATGTTCCTGATAAGTTTTCCCATTTATTCTTGTAATGATCCTCAAGGATATTGATCTGAATATATCACAATGTGATATATGATAAGGTTTATATGTGATTTTAACTAGCATATCATTTATTCCTATTGTGTCATCAGTACTCTTTAGTCTGCAGTTACTGTTTTTTCTAGCACCCTCAAGTCTTAAAATGCAAATATATTGATACGTAGTAGTTATTTTTTTTCTTATTGATTAATGTTGTTAAAGTTACTGCTGGAGTTCTCTGAATAATTTTTCTGCATTTTGTTAGGGGTCCTTTGGTGAGATTTTAAAAGCAGGTTGGCCTGGAACACCTGTAGTTGTCAAACGAATTCTTCTAAATCTTTTAGATGATAGATTGGTGATGTAAAGTTCATTTCCTGTATCTCATGTTTTTTAATGTGTGATATATAATGTTGATAATTTAATGATATATTCACAATTATAAAAGATATATTAAGTGTATAAATACCTACTTAAGCAATGGGATTTGGAATGATGATCCATTTGTTGTTTACTTTTTTTTCTACTAACATTGTTGCTTGTAATAGACCTGAAACCAAAAACTAGACTCATACATGCAATAAACTGCAAATGGATATTAATTCTTCTTCATTCGTACAGTAGCCTTTTTTGAAAATGTTGATCTCTTGAGCTTAATAAAGGAATCATGATTTAGTATACATCTACTTTTGGAAAAGGGTCAAAAATGCCACTGATGGTTACTCCGATGTCCCACTTAGACCCTAAACTAATTTTTTTTCCAAAAGTGTCCTTAGCGTTACAGATTTTGACTCAACTGTGCCCCTGTCCTAAACTGACATGCCACTTAGACAAATATGACTGACACCTAAATAAATTTTGCTGACGTGGATTTTTCTTTCATTAAAATTTCTATCTTAAAATAATCGCTCTCTCTTTCTTTCTCTTTTCATTATCATTTGCTCCCTTTTCCGGCCATAAACGTGCCCGTGGACTTGTGTTTCATTGTCATCATCTCCTTTTGCTGTAACAAGAAGAAATGCAAAAGGGTGTATATATTTTGGTTAAAGTACTTGACTTTGAAGCTAGAGGAAACCCATAAATGAAGAAAGAACCAAATTTCTGACCCACTTATTTGTCAGAACAGAAAGAGCAGAGCATACAAATCTTTGAAATTTAATTAATAAACACCAAACTAGTTTTATTCAGAAGTCATCACAATTGATGACGATGATGAAATATATTTAGAGAGAGAAAAAATATATATGAATGGCCAGCAGCAAAATTTATTTTTTCTAATTGACATGGCGGGGCAGAACTCCTTCTGTTGGAGTAGAATTCAACTTCAGGAACAACAAACTTCAGGCAGGATTCGTCAATTAATCACTTGACCCATTTATATCTCTGAGTTATCTACTTACCCGTGTAGCAGTTCAAAGATTTGGGGCTGCAGTTCTTCATCTCTCAGTTTTTCGATTCTTGAAGAGATCGATTCAGCACTTCGAATTGCAACCAATATTCTGCTATATAACCAAACTACGAGAAAATTCATGAAGAACTAATAACAAAAGCTTTCTCAGAATAGAAAGAATTTGTTCAGCCCATATAACACTAAACCCGAAGAAAGCAAAACTTTAAGAGTCAAGTAGAGAAAGAATTCTACTATCTTCTATGAATTTAAAAGTCCATCATCAATATTTTATTCCTGTAACATCAATCAATACACATCTTTAATCAAATATTCATCTTTGCACTGCGGGCCAAAGATATTCATTTGTATCACCAGTTGGTCATGTTCATCTCAACACCTGTTCATCTTTGCACTACGGGCCAAAGATATTCATTAGGTAATCATTCATCTTTGCACTACAGGCCAAAGATATTCATCAGTTAATCATTCATCTTTGCACTACATGCCAAAGATATTCAGTAATATCATCATTTAGGACTGAGGATGATGAAAAATATTTTAAAGGAACGAATCCAGTGAAACAAAATAACAAATATTAGAGATTTGTATTAAAGTTTATCCAAGATCAATAATACTTCATAATAACCAATTTTGAAGCAAAATTCAAGAATAAAGATCAAAACATGGATACAATAAAAGATAGTAACCATAATAGACACCTTGGATAAAAAGAAGAAAATTTCATTTTTCAGTGAATAGTGTCGTATTCGTGAATAGTGTCATATACGTGAATAGTGTCGTATACGTGAATAGTAACTCCGACACCAAAAGATAGAAATTTCATAAGAAAAATCATCATGCTTCGTGAATAGTACTCGTGAATAGTAACTCGTGAATAGTAACCCCGGCATGAAAAGTTCCAAATTTAATAAAAAGTTCCAAACCAATATTTCGACATAACGATATTGAAGAAATAATATCACTTACGAAGAAAATAACATCCCTTACCTCAAAAAGACAGTTTTCTGACTAGAATACTGAATATAGTGCTGAAGGAACTTGCACCGTATAGCAACACTCAAAGTATCAAAATACTCACAAGAATACGCTCAATAATATATAGAGAGAAAGAGAGAAAACTTATGAATTCTGGTGTGATTTTCAATTCTAACTAAGCACCCTATTTATAGGAAAATGCTTAGAATGCTATAGAAGACTAACCTCCTACCTGATGGCTTTACCTGTTACTATTGCCACCCACCACATTTGAAATTCAATTGAGCACATTTCTCACCAACCAATTCTAGAATTTTCCAAAATGTTTTATCATTTAAATAATAATCAGAAACTTTAATAATTCATAGAAAATAGCCCGTTTATCAGAAAAATACGAATTTTATGTCCATTCCACTCGAAATCGAATTCTCTACAACTTTGTAGCTTTGAGTTTTTCCAAATCCCAAACAAAAAAATACCCGAAATCCACAAACGGATGATTTTTAAATACTTCCAATCTGACAAAATACTGATAAAACATCTCAGCATTAATTCCTTCATTAATAACCACATAAATAAATCCATCATTTATATCCACATAAAATAAATATTTCCTTATCATATGAATCAATAATTAATTATTCATAAATAATATTACAGAATAACATTTATGACAACCAGGCTGTTCCCAGGAAAGAGGGGGCTTTCCGATAAGGATTTCTCCTTACTGGCGCACAATTAGGTGACCAAACCTCTCCTTGACAGAACTTTTTAGACATTGTCAATAATGCTATCTAATAATATTATTCAAATAATATGAATTATTGATCTGATAATGGAAATACTGTGTAGTGACAATTATTGAACAACAATAATATAAAATATCAACGCAGCAATTATTGAATCAATAAAATAAAATATTGAATAGTAACTACTATGACAATTATTGAGTAGTGCTTTCTTACGTAAGGATCAATAATTCAACAATATTATGCAATACCGTGTGCTACTGTGCAACCACGCGTATTACTGTATTTTAACCACCGGGTATTCCAACAGTTTTAACGGTAACAACTACGCCGTTATTCAATTTTTTCGTTTTCTTCATCCGAACGTTATCCGTTATGGGGCCCACAAATGGCTGCGCCGTCGTACAAATATTCTCCGACAGAAAGAATATTCCACGACCAAACGAATATTTCCCGATAATTTAATATTTTATAACAACTTTCTTATTTTGCAAAATTTGTACATTTCACCCATAACCAAAGTATTATATCAAATTAATACCTTATTATTCACAATAATAAATAGAGGAAATTCGATTTTATTCATTAAAAAGTTGGGGTCTTACAACGTATTTCTGTATTTACAACTCCGTCTACTTTTTATCATCTCTGCACCAGGTTATATAGTACATAAGTGATAAATAAAAATATATTTTGATATTTCAAATCATTATCGTCTTGCCAAAATAAGTAGCATAAACTATACTTTAAACCGTCCAAAAATTATTACAAATCAGTTTTATCATCTAAACAGGTAATGAGGTGTCGGTGGCCCGAAGTCCACACATACACAATGATCACCGGAAGTTGAGAATAAAAATTCATTTTCAAAAGCACATAGTGCAAATTTAGCTTAATGTCAAAAATTTTGACGTTTAGCATTGCTAGGAGATTTGGAAAACCTATTGTCTCCACTAATAATCAATTGATTAATCAATCTATCTGTTCCTGTTATCATCAATATTCCGTTCACAAATAACTATTCCCAGTTCGTCAAACCACACTCATGAGTTCAGGAACTTTCCACAATTATATGAGTTTAAGAACTTGTCGTAGTCAGACCTTTGGTGTCCATTCGCTAAGGGGTTCATAAACATTTCATATAATTATGAGTCACAAACTTACCATAAGTATGGGTTTTAAGAACTCATACTTAACCTTATATTCTCTACCTATACCCTACCTATCTGTTATACACATGTGATCCGACACAATAATAATAAAATTCTGAAATATTCTTACTCATGTCCATTGCATAAAGTAAATGCAAATGTATGATACTTGCTTGAGTTGCTACTTACAATAACGCAACTTAGTTTTATCTTTTATATCGAAACCTATCATTAATAAAATCATCCGTTCGATTAGAATAATATATCATAACACATAGTACTGCTATTTGCAGTCAGCACATAACCTAAATACATTATCACATATGTTTAACAGTCATTGATTCACAAACAAATACTTATCTAGTTAAATTATATAAGTCTAGATCAATTTCTAAAACATGTTGGTGTACTGACGACTTTATCGGGTAAATTTCGAGTCTAAAACTCTATTCTGTAGTTCAATATTCGTTTAAATAATTTAAATATCAGACATATTATCTTTCATAGCCTTATAATAATTTTTAAATAATTATTATAATTTATCATGATTTTTCAAACACTAGAATCATTATTAAATGATTTAAATATTAAATAATTCTATTATCATTAATATTTAATTATTAATGAAACCATTACAAAAATATTAAAAATTATTTATAATAACTCAAAATATTTTTAAAATATTTTTATTACCCTTAAATGATTTTTAAAACATTTAAAATCATTTTTAAATAATTACTATTAATATTTTAATCTTAATGTATTATTTATCAAATTATTAAAAGACATTAATTATAACTTAAAATATTTTTAAAACATTTATATCCTCTTTAAATGATTTATAAATTAAAAAAAACTTTTTAAAACTATTTATTAAATATAATTATTAAATAACTCTAATATCATTAATAGTAAATAAATAATGAAATTTACCTTTAAATATTGAAAGTTATATTTTATAACTTCAAATATTTTTAAACTCTTTATTTTCATTTGAAATGATTTTTCTAATATTAAAATCATTTTTAAACTAATTTTTTTAATACATTTATTAAATAAATTAATTATCATTAATGTTAATTTATTAATGAAATTCATCACAAAATATTAAAAGTTATTAAAAATAACTAAAAATATTTTCTTATACCATAAAATAATTTTAAATGATTTTTTAGGTATTAAAATCATTTTAAATAATTTATTTAATAAAACAATTAAATAAATTAAATACCTTTAATATCCCAAAAATATTAATTATTTATGAAATATATTCAAAATTATTAAAAACTAATTTTTTGGCTTTAAAATAATTTTTAGTAATTTATTATGTATTTTTTAATAATTTAAAACTAATTTTCTCTAATTATTTAATAAAATAATAATTTTCAGAAATTAAGTGTCGCTAAAGGGCCCTATAGCGACGAAACTGTCGCTATTGGTGTCCTTGAGCCTGCCCAGATCTTCATAGTCAGTTAATAAGGTACCATGTTTGACCAGTTGTAATTCTTTGATTCTTAAGTTTTTGTGCTAATAAAGTTTTAAGAATGTAATATTCATGTAATATTACAACCACAAACTGATTTCATGGCCATAATAGATCACAACAAAGAGATATAATCTTTCAAAGTTGTTGTCAGAGGCTGTTCTTCATTTCTTAGTTACCCATAAATGAAGAACAATTCATGTTCATACTTTTAGGTCATTATAACTCGCATTCTGTACCTTGTTTGTGTGATATAATGATTCCGGGTTGTAGACAACATGTCAATGAACAAATATATTACATAACATAATCATAACAACAACACCATCTCAAGATTTGAGCCGGTCAAAGTACTAGGTAGAAAACTGTCTTTGAAGATTTCTGGGTTGCCTAGAATCTTCATCCGACAGTACGGTCAACCCTACTTTGACCATGATTAATTCCGCTTCTGTTTATGATTTTGGTGTTATAATAACATGGATAGATAGTCCACATGTCAGTATACACAAATCAAACACTAACATGACCAAATACATTAAACACATCAAGATCTAGGGTCTGCCAAATGTTGTCAAAAATTTCAGGGTTTTTTGGGGATTTTCTGGGTTATCCAGAAATCAACTTCGTGCTCGAACAGTCTACTTTGACCATCCACTATATTCAATCTGTTTTTGATTTAAGGGATATAAAGGCATGTATCCATAGTGCACATAACAGACTACAACTTATATATAACAACATAGACAAACGACTTTACATCTGACATATTCATGCTTTGCAAAACCTTGTTAGACACTAATAAAGACTTTTCTGGGTTACCCATATTTGAAAAGTTATGGTCGGTCAACGACCTTTGACCGTTCAGAACTTTTAACCTGTTTATGATCTGGGCTAGATTCCAGTTTCAGATCAAAGATCTCATAGCATACAACAACTACAAACTTTCAAAACACAAAAATAATTAAAAATCACTGAGATCTGAGGTCTAACATTTATTGTCAGACAACAAAAATAAAATTTTCCACATTTTTAAAAACTTCAAATCTGATCCTCTAGATATTATTGATCTAACATCTAGCAACACAGATCTTTGATTAACACCACATACAACATATTACAACATAAAAACACCAGATCTAACACAACATACATGATTAAAATTTTGGCTTAGGGTTATACCTTTTTATGAAAAAAAATCTTAAATCTAACTTTTTGATCTGTTATGGGTGATCTAGGAGCTTGATGTGTGATTGAAATACTAATGATTTTCGTGGGTGAGGAGAGAGAGGAGCTTGGTTAAGTGTTTGGTAATGAGACATAAAAATGAACATTTCTCTCTCTTGATCTATATGTATAACTTGTATACAATGATCTTGGCTGGTTAAATGGCTGATAGCTGGAGTGTTTTACCTCCTAGCTAGACTAGGGTTGATGACTTGCCAAGATATGGCAAGATTTGCTAGCAATAATTCTAAGAATATGACAAAAAGGGTATTGTGGTCATTAGTCATGAAGTTTTAATGGCAAGCTTGTCAATTGTCCCAACCCTTTGGGTTTAACCCTTAGGGTTTACCTAAAAAAAATAACTGTTCTAGGATTTTGAAATTAGGTTTAAAAATGAAATTTTAGTTTTTTAATTTCCAAATTAGGATTCCTTAATTAACTTAGGTTTTCTAATTATATTAAACTTGAAATTAAGTTTAATAATTCATTAATTAGTAATTAGTTTTCCCATTTAGCAATTAGGATTTTCCATTTGAAAATTAGGGTTTATAAATGTTAATTAGGGTTTTCAAAAATTAGATTAAGGTTAATATCTATAACTCCGGTCGTTAATCACATTATCACGATTACATAACAATCGTGTACTCTAATTTGAGTTTCAAATTAGGGTTTAGCACAGTAATACTAGGTTTTCTAGTGTTTCACCATAATTGACCAATTATCAGTCTACACACATACAGTACACATTTATAGCATTGAAATATAATTAATATTATATTATTATTCTCATTCCTTAGTCGAAACCTAGAATTAGGGTTTGAATTCCATATCTGAATTATCTTGCACATATAACATTATTAATTAAATTATAATAATTACTTAATTAGTCTGAAATAAATTCATATAATAAAATAATTATTATAATAAATCTATAATCATTTCATATATTATTTAAATAATATATAATCATATTTTCATGGAAAATAAATAATAAAAATATTTCTACTACAAAATTAATTACTATAAGAATATAATTTATAATGATTAATAATTCTTAAAAAAATTATTTATAATTATTCAAGTAATAAATATATTTTCATTTATCACAAATATACATACACATTAGCTGGCACATATTCCCACCTTTAAAATAATAAAAAAATTATATGCAAAATTTCTTATTTATTTATATAGAAAATATCGGGTTATTACATTTTCAGTCTAGGTCTATCATATAACCTTTAACCCATCATTTAAGATTTAAATAAATATCTAAATTCTCGGGTTGTCACATAAAGTACATATATTGTAAATTGCTGAAACGGTTCAGCATGCAAGAGGCGAAAAGAGGACACTTACCCGTGACTCATGGTGTAAAGATCTCTAAGGCCTAATGTCCTAAATCACAAGATGATGAGGAGCGTATGAGAAAGATCCCTTATGCCTCGGCAATTGAATCTATCATGCATGCAATGATATGTACTCGTCTGGATGTTTCGTATGCTTTGAGCATGACGAATAGAGATACCAGTCGAATTCAAGTGAAGGTCACTGGACAGCAGTCAAGAATATCCTCAAGTACCTGAAAAGGACTAAGGATTCATTCTTGGTATATAGAGTTGAAGATGAACTGGCAGTAAAGGGTTACACAGATGCTAGTTTCTAGACTGACAATGATGACTATAAGTCTCAGTCAGATTTTGTGTTTTGCCTTAGTGGTGGTGTTGTTAGCTGGAAGAGTTCGAAGTAAGAGACAGTAGTCGATTCTACAACAGAGGCTGAGTATATTGTAGCTTCTAGTGCAGCCAAGGAGGCTGTATGGATTAAAAAGTTCGTCACTGAACTTGGTGTTGTTCCAACCATTGTTGATCCGGTAGAACTATACTTTGATAATAATGGAGCCATTGCACAGGCTAAGGAACCCAGATCTCACCAACAATCCAAGCATATACTTAGGCAGTGCCATCTCATCCGTGAAATCATTGATAGAGGAGATGTACATTGTAAGATCCCAAATTTTATGAAATAAAAGTATTCAATTTTTCTTATAATTACAATTCAGTAAATGGTTAAATTGATAAAAGGTTAAAGTTAAGGGTGATATATGAATTTTTTTCAAAATAAGCAAGTGGTTATAAAATACTCATTGTTGTCGGGGAATATTCGTTTGGTCGTGGAGTATTCTTTCTGTCGGGGAATATTTGTACGACGGCGCAGCCTTTTATGGGCCCCATAATAGAATAACTGTCAGATGAAGAAAATGACAAATTAAAGTTTTTATAAATAACGGCGTAATCGTTACTGTTAACACTGTTGGAATACCCGGTGGGTAAAGTAAAGTAATACGCGTTGTTGCACAGTAGCACACGGTATTGCACAATATTTTTGAATTATTGATTCTTACGTAAGAAGGCACTACTCAATAATTGTTACAGTAATTACTGTTCAGTATTATATTTTATTGATTCAATAATTGCTGCGTTGATATTTTATATTACTGTTGTTTTAATAATTGTCACTACACAGTATTTTCTATTATCGAAGCAATAATTCATATTATCGAAAATTGTTGTAATAAAGTTGTAGTTATTTTTCGTACCATGTATTTGGCGACTCGGAATGGGTTGGATGGAATGGACCTATTTTGGGGTCGTCATATTTGGTATTAGAGCTTAGGAATATGATCTCTGGCGGAGATCGGGATTAGAACTAGGAGGGGAGAGATGAGTAAATCCTTCGCTGGTATGTCCTACCTAAGCTTAATTGTTGTTCGATCATAATATACGGATATTATGTGATATGTTAATTTGCTTAATTAACCCTTGTTTTATGGCAGCATTTGAAAATGGCAGCTGAGAATGCTAACAATGGAGTGAATGAGACTGTGGGGATACCTCTAATCACCAACCATGATAATGTGATGTCAGACGAAAAAGGAATTAGAGATATTCATGTGGTGAGTGAAGAATTGATAGTTGCACCCGAAATAGTCGTAGAGGTAACAACTGAGAGTGAGGCAGAAGAGGAAGAAGAGGTACCTGAGGAGAGTTTATTAGAGGTATTATATGATCAAAATGTATAATTTCAAAATCGTATTCATGAGTTAGAAGAGCAGGCTGAAGAACGACAGACGGTCGTGGAGCAAAAGGATGCAACAATTCAAGCTTATGTTACCCGATATGTAACGCTTGAACAGAAGCATTCTTTGGCAGAGTGTAAGATAATAAAGATGGAATCTGAGCTGAAAGAAGAAAAAATTGAACAAGTAAGAATGAGTGATGCATGGGTAAAAGCCACACGACACGTGGATATTGTGGAAAGAGATGTCCGATCAAAGAAGGCTAAAATAGATGATATGAATTTCTCTTTTTGGAAAGCAATTGGGAGAACTCAACATCGATTTTTGAATTACCCTGTACAGAGCGGTCAACCTGAATTTGATATGGATCGAAGATTGATGATTATAATCATGAATCAAGAGTACGAAGAGGCAGTTGAGGGAGGAATATGCCCTATAGAAAATATGTTCCAACGGTAGTGATGACGCCAAATGCTGCCCCAGATAAGTCAAAGCCGAGTAGTTCGAGGGATAGCGGTTGTCATGACTTCCCAACAAATGAGGAACCCAAATGAAGTTATCACGGGAGATGAGCAATGGAGAAATCATGATGACCCGGGAGATAGAATCTGAAATGAAAGCAAGGTATTCTCAACTTTTCAAAATACTAGGTACGTAAATTTCGGGGACGAAATTTCATAAGGAGGGGATATTGTAAGACCCCGAATTTTATGAAATAAAAGTATTCAATTTTTCTTATAATTACAATTCAGTAAATGGTTAAATTGATAAAAGGTTAAAGTTAAGGGTGATATATGAATTTTTTTTCAAAATAAGCAAGTGGTTATAAAATACTCATTGTTGTCGGTACGACGGCGCAGCCTTTTGTGGGCCCCATAACAGAATAACTGTCGGATGAACAAAATGACAAATTAAAGTTTTTATAAATAACGGCGTAATCGTTACTTTTAACACTGTTGGAATACCCGGTGGGTAAAGTAAAGTAATACGCGTTGTTGCATAGTAGCACACGGTATTGCACAATATTTTTGAATTATTGATTCTTACGTAAGAATGCACTACTCAATAATTGTTACAATAATTACTGTTCAGTATTATATTTTATTGATTCAATAATTGCTGCGTTGATATTTTATATTACTGTTGTTTTAATAATTATCACTACACAGCATTTTCCATTATCGAAGCAATAATTCATATTATCTGAATAATATTATTAGATAACATTATTGGTAATGTCTAGAAAGTTCTGTCTAAGGAGAGGTTTGGTCACCTAATTGAGCTCCAGTAAGGAGAAATTCTTATTGGAAAGCCCCCTCTTTCCTAGGAACTGACTGGTTGCCATTATTGTGATTCTGTAATATTATTTGTGAATAATTAATTATTGATTTATGTGATGAGAATAATATTCATTTTATGTGGATATAGATGGAGAAAATTTTTAAAGTGACAATTGTTGAAAATCAATATTTTATCTTTTCTGATAAAATAATTTATTATTATATTTTAATAATATAACGGTGATATTTTTACAATGAATGTGGGATATATGAGTATATGAGGATGAAGAGTATTTTTGTTGCAAAAGTTGTTTAAAACATGTTAAACATGTCGGTATACCTCATTTCTTGACTGAAATTTGATTATAGCCTATAAAATCGTCCGTATGTGGATTTTGGTCAATTTCTGTTTCGAATTTGGAAAAACATTCTTCTGCAAAGTTGTAGAGAATTGAATTTCCTACATAAATTCGCGAGATTCGAATTTTCTGATAAAAGGGTTATTTATTATGAATTATTGAAGTTCCATAGTTCTGAAATAATTGATTTTTTAAAGTTTTAATTATTTAAATTAAGAAAAACGTTTTTAATGTTTTGTCACATGGTGGCTGATGTCTTGGACCAAATTAGTGGGCGTAGGAAATTTGAAAAAATAATATTATTAATTTATTAAATTTTCTGCTTTGGTGTTCTAAGCATTTTCCTATAAATAGGGTGCTTAGGTTAGAATTAAAAATCACACCAGAAACTACAGATTTTTCTCTCTATAATATCGAGCATATTTTTGTGAGTATTTTAGTACTTCGAGTATTTCTATACGGTGCAAGTTCTTTTAGCACTATATCCAGTATTCCAGTCAGAAATACTATTCTTTCTGAGGTAAGGGAGGTTATTTTCTTCTAAAATAATATTATTTCTTCAATATCATTATGCCAGAATGTTGGTTGGAAATTTGTATCAAATTTGGAACTTTTTCATGTCGGAGTTAATATTCATGAGTTACTAGTCATGAGTTACTATTAATGAGTTACTATTCACGAGTTACTATTCACTAGTACTATTCACGAAACGTGATGATGTTTTTTTATGAAATTTCTATCTTTTGGTGTCGGAGTTACTATTCACGTTTACAGCACTATTTACGAATACGGCACTATTCACTGAAAAAATAAAATTTCTTCTTTTTGTCCAAAATATCTATTCTGGATACAATCTTTGATTGGATCTATGTTTTGGTCTTCATTCTTGAATTTTACTCCACTCTGGTTATTGAAGAAGTATTTTTGAACGGGAATTGTTTAAAGTACGAATCCTTAATATTTGTTCTTTTGTTTCACTGGATTCGTTTTCTTTAAAATATTTTTCATCATCCTCAGTCCTAAATGATGATATAACTGAATATCTTTGGCCTGTAGTGCAAAGATGAATGATTTCTGATGAATATCTTTGGCATGTAGTGCAAAGATGACTTGTTGATTAATATCTTTGGCCTGTAGTGCAAAGATGACTTGTTGATGAATATCTTTGGTCGTAGTGCAAAGATGAATTTATTAGTAGGATTATAAACATAAACTGTGATTTGGTATAACCATAATCTTTGATGTTTCAGGTGATGAAAATTATCTTTGTCCTGGATGAGAAAAGAAATTTAGAACAACAATTACGATTATGAGTTATACATGTGATTGTGGACAGAAATTGTTGATTGATGTTACAGGGATAAAACATTGTTGGTGGACTTTTTAACATGGAGAAGATAATAGACTTTATAGTCTATTTGACTCTTCTAATGGATTGTTCGTTCCGCTGCAACTATGGTTGAAAAGTTTTATCATCTACCATATGTTCTAAATCTCTAATTTATTACCGTTGAAAGCTATTGATAATTTATTTATCTTTAGTCATGATATTCTTTACTGAGCTAGTTGTGCTCACCCTTTTGCTTTACAATTCCTTTCAGGTAATAAAAGTGTAGCTGGGTCGAGCGGGGGATAAGAAGGGAATAGAACGGTGGTTTATAGATGTTAAGGGTGAGGTGAATTTAACTTAGAAGGGTATTTTGCCACTATCATATAAGATGTCTAATGACATACAACCTTGTGTCATCATAAGACAGGGTTGTGCTCATCCACTTGCTGAGTATATTTACAAGCACTACCTATATAATCTTGGTGTTTGTTTGGAGTTTAATTCCCAATTAGAGATAGTAGAGATAATGATATGTCAAGAGAAGACTCATCATTGGGAAAAATATGATAGCAATCTTCTCGTTTTTCTTTGGGGTCTTTTGGGTCAACCAAGGATAATTCTGTGGCCATATGATATCTACCATAACCTAAAAGCATGGCCTCTCATGTATGAAGGTTTCCTTGAGCACTTCCCAAAGATTCTAATTTCTAAAACAGTTTTTGACTATACCTTTATGTAAGGTGTCATTGTGACGTGCTACAGTTAGTATATATTTGCATCCAAACTCACAGCATATGTGTTGTTGTATTTTGCACGACAATTGTTGTAATAAAGTTGTAGTTATTTTCCGTACCATGTATTTGACGACTCAGAATGGGTTGGATGGAATGGACCTATTTTGGGGTCGTCACATACATATAGGAAGAGTGCCAACAGATGATAATGTTGTAGATCCACTGACCAAGGCTTTGTCGCAGCAGTAACACGAAGGTCACACTAGTTCCATGAGTATTAGATAAATGAGTGATTGGCTCTAGTGCAAGTGGGAGACTGTTAGAGTTTGTTCCCTAAAGGCCAATTATTTGATATAATTGCTTAACATTTTGATATTATATTTGACTGAATAAATGAATGAATTTATTATGATTTTATTTACTACGTTATATAAATGTTAACATAATAAAATTCCTTAGAATAGTGATACAAATTATATAGTTTCAAGTATGTGACTTGAACATGAGATTATATAATTACAATTAGTATCATTGCTCTTAAATGTCCCAAGTCGAGTATCATTGTTGATGGGACAACAATGATACATTGAGACTAGTATGTGGATTGACTGATGATCAAATCTCATTGGTCATAAATATATGAGATATTAAGTCAATGCATAGGTACGTGTTAAAGAACGATGTACTGGACAGACCCACCATGAGAATTCTATGTGAAGCAGTATGCGAAGTGTCATTATCAATTCTCATAGTGACAATGATGTAATGATCCTCCGATCTGAAATCACTATATTACTACACGAGAATTTATGTACTTTGATATCATCAAAGGTCACCTTTAATAAGGTGGACTATAAAGGTGATTATTAGGTACATCATGAATCGTGTGAAGAATATGAGTGATCTAGATGGAATTTAACCCTCCTATATATTAGGGGTGATATCCATAGGCCTCTTGATTGAGTAAGACTATGAAATTCATGTCCATGCTAAAATAGTGATTTGTTTCATATAGACAACTCATTGATCAAGAAAACTCAGATTAAATTATGAAGAGTATGACACATTCCATGACTCGAGTTTAATCTAGGACGTCAAGGTTAAAAGAATTAAATTACATTGAAACATTGGTCACGAAAAGGTTGCATCGAATCATCGATCTTATTATTACTTGGGTAGCAGTGATGAATTACTAGATGCCGCTTACTGTTTATAATTTTATAATATGATTTTAAAATTATTGCCAACGTAATAATAACATATAGGGTCACACACTTAGAACGTAATTAAAGGGGAATTAATTTAAATTGTAAGATTTAAATATATCAATATGATTGATAATATTTAAATTACGAATTTAAATTAATATGATAATTTGTATATATATATGTATATTAATTAAGTAAGACTTAATTAATATATATATATATATATATATATATATATAATTCTGATTTTACTGGAATTAGGTTTTAACTAATTCCTTTTGACAGCTACATATATGATATATCAGCCACTTTAGGAATTAATCGAAAAACAAAACCCTAGCCACTCTTAGAGAGAGACTAGAGACAAAAACTTCAGAGAAATCTCAATCCTTTGTGGCTAGTACCACGACTCTTTTACAACAGATCGTGTGACGGTTCGCGAGACATTCATGTGGATACCGTAGAGGTGCAATTCGTTTGGATTGCGTTGGAGATTCGATCGTATGAATTCTAGCTTCTATAATCGGTATAAATTTCTAACCACTGAATTAATGTGTTTTTCGCATGGATCCTATATTAGGGCTTCAGAATTGGCTTTGAAAATATTAAATTTCGTTACGTTTTTGTGCCAAACCTCCTTACAATACCTCCCAAAATGATGTTCTCCTGGTTATGTACATGTCAATCAATGACAATGTCATGGGCTGCATGTTGGGACAAAAAGACGATAGAGGCAAAGAAAGAATAATTTATTACCTCAGCAAAATGTTCAGAATAAGTGAGCACAAGTATACCTTGATTGAAAAGACTTGTTGTGCATTAGCATGGGCTTCCATGAGATTACATCATTATCTCCATGGTCACATAACCCATCTCATACCCGCATAGATCCTCTCAAATACGTATTCAACAAACCCATGTTGACTTATCGACTGTCCAAATGGCAGTTGATCCTCCAGTAATTTGACATCATCTATGGGACCCAAAAGTCTATCAAAGGTCAAGGAATTACAGATCAACTGGTTGCATCACCATCAGGGGTTTTCAAACCCTTGGAAATATATTTGCCCGATGAAGGGGTAGTGACGATTCAGCAACACCATAAAGAGAATACAGTTTGATCGTGGAAAATGTATTTTAATGGAGCTGTAAACATAGAAGGTGTCGGGGTAGGAGCCATCCTGGTGTCTATTTCGGGAAAACAATATCCCCTTGTTATCAAATTACAGTTTGTCAGCACCAACAACATAGCTGAGTATGAAGGCTGTATAATGGGGTTGAAGCTAGCCCTATCTATGGGCGTCAAACGGTTAGCTGTATTTGGAGATTCCGAGTTGGTAATCAAACAAACCACTGGGATCTATCACACCAAAGAATTACATTTGCTGCCTTACCATCGGCAAGTTATCCACATGTCTTCGAAGTTTGAAGAAATATCATTCCTCCACATTCCTTAGAAGAGGAATGACTTTGCAGATGCATTAGCAGCTTTGGCCTCTTCGATCAATATATTTGAAAGGGGAGACATTCTAAATATCAAATTTGTCACCTAAAAGGCCCCAGCCTATGGGAATTACATCGAATAAGTATCGGATTAACTTCCTCCCATCTAACACCCTTGATACCATTCCATCAAGGAATATCTGCGAGATGGATCTATGCCCACTAGGGCGAGTAAAGCTGAAAAAAAGTGGATCCATAGAATGGTCATGAAATTCTATCAGAGCGGAGATGCACTCTACAAAAGGGATGCAGGACTAGGCCTTCTAAGATGCATAGACAAAGACCAAGCCCAAAGACTTATGGATGAAATTTCATGGTGGAGTATGCGGCCCACACATGAGCTGTCCCCTACTTGTCAAGAAGATCTTAAGAACATGGCATTGCTGGATCTCTCTCAAAGCTGACTGTGATGATCACGTCAGGAGATGTTATCAATACCAAATTCATGGAAATATTATCCATGCCCCCTCCAAGAGAACTCCACAATATGAGTTCATCACGGCCCTCTTTAATGTGGGGAATGGACGTGATCGGGCCAATCGAGCCCAAAGCCAGCAATGGTCATTGGTTTATCTTCACCATGATCGACTACTTCACCAAATGGGTAAAGTCAGCCTCTCTTCCCAGAGTTGTCAAAGAGGTGATCATTGGTTTCATAAAAAATAATGTCATTTGTCGATATGGACAACCGGAGGTGATTATATCAGACAATGCCAAAAACCCCTATAACCAAATGATGAAGGAATTATGCAGCAAATTCCATATCAAGCATCTCAACTCCGTCATCTGTCAACCAAAGATGAATGGTGTTGTTGAAGCGGCAAATAAGAACATCAAAAAGATCATGTAAAAGATGTCCGCCAATCACAAAAGATGGCCTGACTTGTTGCCTCGGATTGTGATAACCCGAGAATTTGAATAATTACAAAATTTTAAAATATTGAATTAAGGTTAAATAATAAACCTAGATAGAAAATAAGTGTATGCGTTTGATATTTTTGAGAAGGAATTTTGAGGATTTCAAAATTCTATGAAGGATTTTGGTGAATTACTCAGGATTAAGGGTATAAGCTTTTATGTTCTGTGTGTATGGTATTATATGTGTACAGTATGTGGTTAAGGGTCAAGGGTTGATCATATAAGCTATATCCGTGACAAACCCTATGTATATATTAAGAACGTCAATGTTCGGTTAGAAAACCCTAAAATCGATTCTGGAAACCCTAATTTCAGTTCTGGGAATTCGAAACCCTAATTCAGAAGTTAAAACCCTATTTTGGGAATGCAAATGCTAGTATAAGGTTTAAACGTTATTAATAATAACATAACTAGGGATAACCCTAATTGATTTGGAAAAACCCCTAATTTCTGGATTAGAAACCCTAATTTATAATTAGGGAAAACTTAATTGTTAATTTAATAATTTTAATGTTAATTAGGAAACATTAATCCTAATTTTCATGTTAAGCAATTAGGAAACCTAATTTCTAAATTAGAAAAATTATTTTTCTATTTAAAAATATAATTCGTTGGTTATAAACCCTAATGACCAATTTTGACCCTAATTGCTAAATTAGCAATTTTAATTAGGAAATAATATTCCTAATTAGCAAGATTTAAATTATGATTAGAAAATTTTAATATAATTAGAAAATTATAATTATAATTTAAAAATATTAATTTTTGATTTTGAAAACCTAATTTGGAAATTCTAGAATTTATTTTTAAAAACCTAAGGGTTCAAACCCTAAATCCTAAGGGTTCAAACCCTAAACCCTAAGGGTTAGGGCAAATGAAAATGTTGCCATTAAATTTGTGTGCAAAATGACTTATGTGCCCTTTTTGCATTATTTAGTAGATTGCTTGTAGATCTTGCCAAATATGGAGCTGGTAAACAACTAGATATCAACCATGTGACTTAAATAATAGCTCTCAGCCATTTTATCAGCTACATTCATTGAATGGGACCAAATTATATAAGATTAAAAGAGAGAGAAAAGTTCACTTTATCACTCATATTAGCCAACCTCTTGTCTCTCTCTAAAATTCGGGATTTAGAGTGATACGGAGTGATGAGATGAAATAATATCAAACCCTAACTCTTCATGATCAGACTTCAAAGGATCAGATTCAAGATTTTAGCCTAAAGAGGTATAAACCCTAATTTTTGGAAATCCTTAGATTTGATGATAGATGTTATGCTTTGTTGTTTTAAGTTGTGTTAGGAGATGTCTTTTAGTGATCTGGGTTGTTAAATCCCATATCCATAACATCAAAGTACTTGAAATTGGAGTTTTTAGAAATCTGGGAAAAGTTTGAAAAATGGCCTGACAGTCAAATGTCAGAGGACTTAGATCTGTGTGTGTTTGATGTTTGGTGTATATCATGTTATAGATCTGTTCTTTATAGTATATGCTTTAATCTGGAACTTGAAGCAAGCCCATATCATGTTTATATTGATAGATATGATTGGTCAAAGTGTGTTGACCAAGCACAAAAACCGTTTCTAGGCAACCCAGAGAATCCCTAGATTTCCAGAAATCTCTGACAAGCTTTTCAAGTCTTTAGATCTTACTATGTTTAAATGATTAAGTCCAATTTGTGTTTGATATTTATAGCCTGATATGTAGATTATTCGTTAAAACCTTTAGTACACTTAGATCCATAACAGGATCAAAGATATTTTTGGCCAAAGAAGCATTGACCGTCTATTTTGTCAAATTTCTGGAAAACCAAGAAACCTTCGAGACCTGTATTTCTGACAAGGTTTGACAGGCTTGAATCTTGTGAATTAGATGTTGTTAAGACGATCGGTTGATATATTATTGTAGCCTGACATCTCCACTACATGATTGAATCTTTAAATAACACTAAGTAAACTTGGAATGCATAAATCAAAGACCTAAAAAGTAACCCCTCACTATAAAAAATTGGGCCTTTAGCAACGATTTTTCGGGCAACAACTTTATAAGTCATTGCTAAAAGTATATGTTTAGCAACAAAATTTGTCATTCGTTGCAGATTGTGTCAGACTTTCACTTTTTGCAACGAAATTCATAAGTCGTTGCAAAATTTCGTTACTAATTCATTGGCGGGGAAAAATTTCGTTAGAAATTCGTTGAAAAATTTTCGGTCACTTGATTTTTCGTCATCGTGGGCAACGAAATTTTTTTTGTTGCTAAAAATGGGGCTTTAGCAACGATTTTTTAGGCAACGACTTTATAAGTCGTTGCTAAAAGTGTATGTTTAGCAATGAAACTTGTCCTTAGTTACAGATTGTGTCGGGCTTTCACTTTTTACAACAAAATTCATAAGTCGTTGCAAAATTTGGAAACAAAATTCGTTAGAAATTCGTTACAAAATTTCTAACCACTTGATTTCTCCTCATCTTGGGCAATGAAAGTTTTTGTGTTGCTATATTTCGTTGCCTAATGTGGACCACATTCATTGGCAACAATTTTTATTTTCGTTGCATATTTTAAACAACTTTTTCCAACAACTATTAAAATGTTGCCTTAAATTAAGATAATATCAATAAGCATGTTTTTTGTAAGACCATATTCGGTATTCGAAGAATTGTCAAAAAAATATTTGTATTTAGTATTTAAAAATTATGTCCAAATGCGGTACATATTCGTTTCCATTTTTTATTCGAATAAACTAATTATTCAAATATCCGAATTCGAATGTCAATCGCCTAATAAACAATTTATTCAATTTACTATAAAAAGTAAAAATAAAAAAATATTGACCAATTACTAACACATCACAACCATTTAAAGTTGTAAAAATACATATCATAAACGTGAGACATATCAAATATGTCATCATTCATAATTGATTATAAAAATGAATTAAAATTTACTAATATAAATTGTACATATAAGCTGTATAAATTGTACTTATAAGTTGTTCCATATTTTTTAATTTATTTTATACAGTGAAATGTTTCACTCCGTCCGTCTCAAAATAAATGTCCAGTTTTATTTGTTTTAAAGTTATAATTTTTGAAATTAAAATTGAGCACATATAGATATATTTTTTAATTTACAAAAATTAAAGTCTGTAGTTAATTGGATGTAGTTTATAATGATCATATTCACACATTTATAATTTTTTTTAAAAAATATATTTAATTTCTAAATTGTTTATATGAATTTTTCGCGTAACTCGTTATTTTACATATATACTTTTTAACAAGGGATGGGCAAGGAATTGAAATCACTCCCGAAATTGCACCAAAAATAGACAAAACTGCACCGATTAAGTCGCGCTAATGATTCCGACATAGACCAAATAAGTTGCACAAATGGTGTGTAAATGGTTAAATGCAAAGTCGACCACTGAACTTTAGTGGTTTTTGGGTATTGAGTCTTTTTCTTCCGGTCAACTCAAACTGAGCCCCTTTCTATTAGAAAATTTGGACTTTGAACCTTCAAGCGTTACATGTGCGTTGACCTGATGACGTGTCACACATGGCAGATCTGACGTGGACATTTTATATTTGTAAATTTACACGTGGCAGATTTGACGTGGTTTCTTTCGAATTTTTTCCAAAAATTTGTCCGTCCACTGGTTCGAACTCATAACCTCAAGTTTAAAACCTTGGTCATATGACCACTAGAGCACCACAAGTCAACTACTAACATCTTGCAAGGATTAATCTTTATATCAAAAGATTTCATTTCTCCCAAAAAATTAAAATACAACACAACACCTATTGCATAAGATGGATCCAGTCGTGTATATATATATATACCCATGTTTTTACAAATATTTTTAAAGGCCTTAGCTTCGTTTATTTTATAAAATGATAATCTTTACTTCAAATTTTATTTTTCCTAATTATTTTGTAATATTAATTAAAAATGTAATTGCTTTATAATAAAAGTAATGACATGTTAAAATTTTAATGGTATTTTATAGTAATATAAAAATAAAAGAGCATTTTTAACATTTAAAAAAATGATGGATAATTTATGATTATGGACTTAAATAAATATTTTTCAAGTAAATATTTTTATAAATAAATAATAACCACATACAATATTTTTTCAAATTAAATTTTTATCTAGAATAAATTTGAAATGTATTATTATTTTTTAATTTTTAATAATTTAAGATGTGTAAATGAAACAAACGACTATCATTACAGAATAAGAGTTTTTTTATAACAATTCTTCCATTACATTTTATAATGAAAATAATTTATATTCAGTCCAGTTCCCCCATTACCCACGCGGCCACGCCACGATTTTCTTCCTAAAAGTAACCACTAACAAAATACTACTTGAAAACTAGAAACGAAAAAAATAAAAATATATAAATAAATAAATAAAAATAAAAGGACAAAAATTAAAGAGTAAAAAAAATACCTATATAAACCTAACATAACCACCATATTTATTTTTTAGAATTAAATTATTTGTTTAAATTTAACAATATTCTAAACTATTTAATTCTTTGAACAAGGATTTAGTAAGATTTTAATGTCGAAATAATTTTTTTTTCTGATTCAATTGTTGTGCCATTTAGATCTTGATGGTGGAAATTGAGATCACACACCCACCCCCTCATTAAAATTAGGAAAAAGTTGTGAAATATAGCAAAATTATAGTAACGGTATAGTATTTTAATTTTTTTGGGGGGAAATGAAATGTTTTGATATAAAGATTAATCCTTGCAAAATATTAACAATTGACTCGTGGTGCTTCATATAACTAAAGTTTCAAACTTGAGGTCGCGAGTTCAAGCTAGTGGAGAGACAATTTTTTGGAAAAAGTTCGAATTAATTTAGAATTAATGAACTATATTTTAAAATTCATTATATTTTTTCTTATTCTATTTATAATTATAATTAGAGCATTCATTTTAAAATTAAAATTTAGAATTTCAAAAATGATGAAAAGTTATTTGAATTATAATTTAGATTATTGATTATTGTATTTATTAAAAATAAATAAATTAACATTCATTCATTAATACTATACTTTAAAACATTCTATTTTTTTACTTATTCTAACTATAGTTGAAATTAAAGTATTCATTTTAAAATTTAAAATTTCAAAAATGATAAAAACTTGCTCAAATTATAATTTAAAACATTAATCATTATATTTATTAAAAGTAATAAAATTAGCATTCATTTATTACTAAACTTTATTTAAAAATTCATTATTTTTTTATTCTGATTATAGACTTATAGTTACAATTACACAACTTTTATCTTTTGCTATAAACCCAAAAAGATATCTAGATCTAGACGGAGTTTTTTGACTTATAAGTCATTATTAATTTTTTTTCATGCTTCATGTGCTATATTTTTTATGTATTAGATAAATTTTACTACCATATATATATATATATATATATATATATATATATATATAAATGTTTCTCTTTACAAAAAAAGTATTTTTGTAGTCTCTAATATTTTTAAATTTATTCTACTAATATGTATATATATATATACACATATTATTTTCAAAATAAAACATATATAATCTGATATGTATGATGAAAAACGATGGAGATGATGTATATATATTATTTATTCTACTGATATGTATATATATATATATATATATATATATATATATATATATATATATATATATATATATATATATATATATATATATATATCAGAGGCGGAACTAGGGGGCCAGGGGGGCATCTGCCCCCGGTAGGGTGGCAGCCCAGGCGGCGCCGCGACGGAATAGGGGGGCGGAGGCGGGGAGGGGGCAGCCGCCAGAGCCGGCGAGCAGCAACAAATCTGAAGCGCCTCTGCTTCTGACTTCTTCTCCGACTAGATCTGAAGGTGCTTTCGACTTCTTCTTCGCCTCTGCTTTCGACTTCTTCTCCGACTTCTTCTTCGCCTCTGCTTCCGACTAGATCGAGAAGCATTTTGGTAAATTTGCCTCCACGACTTTTTTCTTTTTTACTTATTCAGATGGACCTGTGCAGCTTGCTACGATTTTTTGCTTGGTTTGCTGGTAGAACTGTTAATCAGGAATGGGTTTCATAATTTTTGATTTCCTTGTAAAATTGTATTTATGTGCTAATGTGATATCAAGTTGGTCTCGTGTTGTATAATAATCTAGGAATAGCAGGATTGTAGTTCTGTTCCCGTGGTCTAATTTTGCCAAAATTTGTATATTTTCTGGTATTTTGAACTTTGGCTCTTAATATAAATGTTTAGCCGGTAACTTGATGTGACGGTTAAAATCAAGAAACCTGTAATCATCCAGTTGGTCAAGTTTAAGAAAGCTCAGATTTGAAGAGGCACACAACGAGGATTTTCGGCTTGCCAATCCATAGGAATTAGGAAGAGAGCTGGTGGATTTTGGGATATAGGAAGAATGAGCTTTTAATTACTGAATTAACAGTTGCCAATACTTACTGATGTCAATTGACTGGTGCGATTTAAAGCCTGTTCAACAATGACCAACTCCTAATGTCCAAATGAGATTGTGATTGGTTTTGTTGGATTTTGATTTATCTTCTGTTGTCCATTTTGCCGGCATCTATGGACTATGGCGTGTTTGGACTTGGGTTCATTGTCTTGTTTTTTCCATATTAGATTCCTTTTTTTCTTATGCTGTTAATTGTTTATGTTGGGATCTGTTTTGTGGAGTGAACTTGTTCGTTGCAAATCATGGCTGGGAATGGGTTCTTGCAGGTGAACCACGGCTGCCTTGTCGGGAGTCGCCGGCAGCTAGCCAACGACATTAATGGCTTAATTCGCTCCCTCGCCACTGCAACCTACACGCGCTGCTCCGGACCTCCGGTAACTGCCTTCAAATTTTGACCCCCCTCAAATTTTGTTCTGGTTCCGCCACTGATATATATATACATACATATATATTATTATAAGTTGGTCAAACTAAGTTATAAGTCATTTGTTATTATTTAGTGTTCGACAATAACTTAAATTTTATCTTTTTTTGACTTATAAGTCATTATTAAAATTTTTCATGCTTCATGCTTTATTTTTTATGCATTAGATAAATTTTACTACCCCACACACACACACACAAACGTGTGTGTGTGTGTATATATATATATATATATATATATATATATATATATATATATATATATATATATATATAAATGTTTCTCTTTACAAAAAAAAATATTTTTGTAGTCTCTAATATTTTTAAATTTATTCTACTAATATGTGTATATATATACACATATATATTCTTTTCAAAATTTCTTGTCAAACTAAATAAAATATTAAACAAATCTCAAAATTAAACAATATATATATAAAGTAACTATGAATATTTTTATATAGAAATATATATATATATATATATGTAAACAAATATTCACATAAATATTTATAAATTTATCTCTAAATATTCATATAAATATTTATAAAAATATTCATATCTAAATTTTATAAATTTTAGATGAAATATTTATAAATTTATAAATAAATATTTTTTTATAAATCTTAAAGATAAATTTATATGAATACTTATTTATAAATATCTATACGAATATTTAGAGATAAATATATATATATATATATATATATATATATATATAATAAAATAAGAGAATGATCCCTAATATCTATTTGTTATGGATCAAAAAGTGTGCTATAGCATCTTAAGTCTTAACCATCGATTAGAATTTAGAAACAGGCTGGATATCCGAATTGGGATAAAACGTAGCCCAGTTGGTGAAACACAACATATCCAATGTTTCGCTTTGATTTCTGCTCTTCTCATCATATCTAATCGCAATTTACTTTAGATCGGCAACAAGTTTTCATATAATCGGTAAGTTTGTTATTTAATCTACCAAATCTAGCGCTGCTGCAATTTTCCCAAATTTCTCATGAACCCTAATTTGCAATTTAGTGCAGATCGCCAGCTTAGGGGGCTTGTATACAGCATGAGTCCTCGAAGAGAGAGGCCTAGCCCTGACCCTGTGCGAGGCTCCAGCCCGAGAGATGTGCTTACTCCCGAGTATGATCATGGTCGGATCCCTAGCCCTCGAACAGAGAGGGTTAGTCCTGATGATTACCGTCGTTAAGCTAGCCCAGATTTAAAGCCTGAGCATCAGGACAGTCCCGGATACAGTGGAGGAGAAAGCCCTATACCTGACAGATACCGGAGGTATGTGTTGGCCTGAAGGTTTTTAAAGTTAGTTTATATAGTTTATCTGAATTTTTGTTTTAATCTGTTATCAAATGTTGATTTGAGTTTTGTGGATATGCAATTTTATAATGTACATTTTTTAAGTTTGTTACGAGTGTAAAGTGTTTGAAAAAATACCTGACTGTGCATTGGTTCGTTTATCAATGCTATACTATCTAAATTGATCCTCTTGCACTGGGAAATCAACTAATTTAATCGCGTTTGAGGTCATTTTCTTGTCCATAGCATTTGTAATATAAAATTTAGTAGAGTGGTATGTTACAATTGTACAATAATTTGGAGGTTATTTTGGCTGTGATAGGATGAATTAGAAATATGGAATTTAGTTATTGTTGTTCTTCAAGTTTATTATAGAATAATATTAACTGCCAGTAGCCCAGGCCTTTCATTCGGTTCCCTAGTTTTTGTATGATGTTGACTGTTTTTTATTGATGCATGTTAAAGTGTACTTTACTCGTTTGGCATGGTTTGGGCTAGATGGTTTGGTCAGCTGCTGCAATCTATGCCTTTTTGGCCTGGGGCTGGACTGATTTGACTGCAGTTGTGTCTAGGCAGCTGTGTCTGCTTTTCTGCAGCTGGAGGCTGGATGTCGTCGCCTTTCGGTTGGGTTTCCGGTTTGGTTATACAAAATGTCTCGGCAGCTGGGTTTTGGTTGGGCATGGATGCTCATGCTCCTGTTTCTCAGCCGTTTTTTCTCTTTGTTGGTGGGCCGCTGTGTTTAATTTTATCTGTGTTGTTGGGTTATGTTGGGTTCAATTTTGGGCTTCAATTTTGTTGCTATGACCTGCTGTGTGCTGCTGGGCAAATTTTTGCTGTCTTGCAGTTCTGACTAATGTTTGGTTGTTGCATGTTTCAATCTGTTTCAAGCCATTTGTTTGCAGGTGCTGAGCATGGGCTGGACTTATTTCGTGCAGTTGTTTTCTAGGCAGCTGTTGCATTAAAATAGAAAGGTTGTGCTGTTTGGATGCCTGTTTCCACTGCTGCTTGTTGCTTGTTTGCTGTTTGGCCTGGTTTTAGCTAAATTTAGCAAAAAAAAAAACAAGAAATTGGTGGTTACTTTTTTTGTTCCTTATTTTGCAATTAGAAATCTTCTATACTAGTCTCATTGATTCCTACTCTGTAAGCAGCTTCTCACATTAGCATACTGCTTTATGTTAAATCATATTGTGCAGCATAGTGAACAAGGAAAAAGTTGGACCAGCATCTCCAGTAGGCTCTATCACTTTCGGTTCACCACTTGAGCATCTTGGGTTAACCTCATTTATGGCTGCGAAATATTGTGGGCAGTCTAATTTGCATGTTGTTACACAATCTTGTCCTTCTCCTGGAATCTCTTTCATACACACTGTGCAGGGTGCTGCACAAGTCTCACGTATCACAGATGTTAATTCAGTTCATGGACTTGCAAAATCTTCATGCGAAGAGTCGATGGCATCTACCGCCCTTAAAGATATATATATGGTAACGACTAAGAGCTAATGATCTGTATATTGAAATGTATCATGTAATTGCACTGATGTCAAGTCTTTCAACAATATTTTGTTGTTTCATTAGTCCTCTGTTACTAGTAGAAATAGATTATAACTCAGTTACTTTTCTTTCAGCTAGAACGGCTGATGGAGAATTTTTATATCCACCATTCTGCAGCAGTTGTCTAGAGTCCAGTTTAGCATAGCAAGGTTCGATGGGGAGAGCTCGTCGAGTACCGAGATTAGTAACAATTTCGCTACAACCTCATACGGTTATACAAACCTTCTTTCCCTCTCTTCCACACCCACAGTCAAAACTCGTAATCGTTTTTGTTCTATCCATGCACTAATTTCTTCAGGCTCAATTTGGGTTCCCTCAAATCCTACAGGTAAATTATCCCTCTTCTGGTGCGTAGCTTTCCCTTTTAACTTGTTTTTTATTTTTTTTTATTTTGCTCTTTGCATCAATATTTGAACTGTTTATGATCCAACAAAAATATATTTATAGTTCCCGGTTCTACTTTACAGATTAGAGATTTCTCATAACCTGAGAAAAACATCGAATTGTTTGTTTGGGGTTCTGGTAGTTTCTTGTTTGGTTGATGATAATTCTGAAGCAAATGCCGAATCAGTGTCTTCTGCTTCAAATGGCTTCAGCCCAACATATTCTTATTGATGCAATAAATTTTTATAGATTAATGTTCTTTTGGCACTAATCAAATTTGAGGTCTTTATGCTATTCATGCTATAAACTAATCTCCAGTGTTAGTATGCATAGGTGGGTAGTGAGTTTGATTGCGTTCACACCTTTATACAGATTTCAGTTATTGTTAGGTACCAATAATTTTTATAGTTTTTTGAATTTGAAGGTTAATGTTGAATGTATTAGGATTGATTAGTGTGGATAGTTGGAAAATTGTGCAATAGTCAGTAAGTGAAATGTGTTAAATATAGATAAAATGTCTTATTAATATATAGATACCAACACCTTTATGATCATAATTTCCCTTCATTTTCCTAACTTTGCTATTATTTTTAAATATGTACAGGAAGACTGCATCTACTACATGCCTTACAATACTGGGTATCAAATTTTCGTGCTACGTTTATGGAAGACAAGAGACGAAATTATGAAGTGTACTCTCTATATATGTAGATATATACTTTGATTGAAGAAATGTGGTGGCTTTAGATGGTTAATTCTAAAGATAATGAATGATTATGTAGTGGATGATTTTATTAAGTTAATAATATTTAGTTTTTTTTATTTTTGCCATTATTTGCTATGGGGAAATTGAGCCAGTCAGGTACACAAAAAGAATGTCAAATTTTGATTTGGCAACAATATAATTCGTTACCAAAGCATTGAACACGTTTTAATGTAGCAACAATTTTTTATACATTTAGCAACAAATTTTCGTTGCTAATGACATTAAAAATATAATATTTGGCAATAAAAAATTTACCTAATAACAACGGAGAGGATATTATTGCTAATACTAACATAAAATGCACTATTTTTTATCGTTGCAAATCATATCAACTTTCATTGCACATATAAAGAAACGGCAACATATACTGTCGTTTCTAATCGACGACTTTCGTAGCTATTAAAAAATAACCAGCAACAAACAATTTCTTTGTTGATTCAGCATAATGTTGTTGCCAAATAATATAATCAGCAACGAAAATCGTTGCTAAAAAGTTTACATTCCGCAACGAAAGCAAACTCAGGTAACAATTTTCATAATTTACTACAACGAAAAATGTCGTTGCAAAATTGTGTCAATTGCAACGAAAATACATGGTCGTTGCAAAAAAAAAATTCATTTTGTTGCCAATTAGCAGGCTTTTGCAACGAAATGACGTTTTTAGCAACAAAATTTTAATTATTTTGCAACAATACATTTTGTTGCTAAATGATCGATGTCTCTGTACGAAAGCCAAATTTCGTTGCAAAATATATTACTTTTGGCAACGAAAAAATAACATTCGTTGCGGAAAATTTATTAACGCTCATTGCGCAACGAAAGACGCAACGACAGTAAAGTCGTTGCCAAAACCCTTTTGCAACGAAATTTGGCACCTTTAGAAACGAAAATCGGTTGTTGCTGAAGACCCATTTTTTTGTAGTGCCTCTAACTGTTCTTCATTTGTGAAAAACCTAGAAATGAAGAACAACTATAACATGAATTTCGGATGCCTATAACTCATTGATTAATTATTGCATGGCCATTAAATTGATTGATAATGATAGTATTACACATATACTACAATTATAAAATAATTTACCAGCTCAGAAGCAACGTGATCCTAGATCTATTGATGGTCAAAGTAACAACCTTGAACTCTGACATTAGTTTCTGGGTTGGTACTCAAGAACACCAAGAACATCTTAAGCGATAGATTTGTCGCATAAGCCTCTTTTAGCGACAGTTTATTTAGAAAATTAATTATTTAAATTAATAAATACATAAAAATGGTTTTTAATCATTTAATATACAAAATAAATTCCTAAAAATTATTTTAAAGTCTGAAAAATAGTTTTTAATTATTTTGAGTATATTTCATAAATATTTAATATTTTTAGAATATAAATGGTATTTAATTTTTTTAATTATAATATTAAATAAATTATTTAAAAATGATTTTAATACTTTAAAAATTATGAAAAATTATATTATGGTATAAGAAAATATTTTAAGTTATTTTTAATAACTTTTAATATTTTGTGATAAATTTTATTAATTAATTAATATTAATGATAATTAATTTATTTAATAACTATATTAAAAAAATTATGGAAAAATAAAATTAATGTTTTATAAATCATATAAAAATGATTTAAGTGTTATAAAAATATTTTAGGTTATAAAATATAACTTTTGATATTTTTTTCATGAAAATATTAATATTTTAATATTAATAGCAATTATCGGATAATGAATTTAATTATTTAAAAATCATATAAAGGTGATTTTATGTATTAAAAATACTTTGTGATATTATAAATATAATATAATATTATGACATTATTTCATTAATATTTGATAATAAATAAATATTAATGATAAAGGAATTATGTGGTATTTAGTTCGTATAAATACGTTTTAAATGATTGAAACTTCACGATAAATGATAATAATTATTTAAAAATTATTATGAGACTTGAAAAATTATTTTGACTGATATTAAAATTATCTGAGATAATTGTTAAGTGTTAGGCAGAGTTTAATTGAACTTAAACTCGATGATTATCCGACTAGACCGTCGAGATGTTAGAATTGTACCGAACCCAACTCGGACTGTAATAGTTTGACTTGATGCTAGGTTTTATATGATGTATAGACTGATAGGGTTATGTGTTATGTGTTTAGGTTATTCTATGTGTGTATATATATATATATATATATATAATAGTATTAAATTGTGATGATATTATTCTAATTTGTATACCTATATTATTTATATATTAGGTCTTAAGTCAAAGCTTATTAAAATGCGTAAAGATAATCAACGAAACATGGAAGTTTTACTTAACTCTATATAGAGTTGTTTCATTCAGATATGCTTATGGATAATCATTGCTGATTGTCATTGTAGAATTGTACTTTGTACATATAGCATGTATAAGTCAGGTATTAAAGGCTGATCACCTTCATTACCATTCAGTCCAGATATATTTGTTCATGTTTAATACTTGTTCAATCAAAAGTTTGTTCGTGCTAGTTTGCAATTATATTGTTGAATTATTGCCATCTTATTATTCAGATTCTTTCAATCATGATATATCGTTAAATTATTGAACTTAAACTTGTTGAGCAACCTTCATGCTCACACTTGCTATATCATGATAAAACATTGCAGATTAAGGCGAATGCGTTGGATATAAGGAAAGGTTAAAGATAGTTCTATCTTAAAGTTAATGTGTACGATTAGATTTGTAATAGTAGTGTATGATATTAATGTTATTGTAAGTCAAGTAAGTTATGAATTGTGTATAAGTTAAGGTTACTCGACCTTGGGGAATAGTGTGTAATGTTTAATGTATAAATAATTTAGGTTTATATCTTCTGCAAATAGTAATAGTGATAGAATGATTGTACCAGATCCGCGGTGATTCGGGACCCGGATTCGGGGCTCTCACAGTTGGTATCAAAGCTGTTGGTTATAAACCTAGGGTAGTGATACCTTAGACTAATAACCGCAGTGATTAGGATAAGATCTAACTCATATAAAGTTAGTCAGTCGGAAAGATTCAAAGACAAATCTCGGTGCGATATAAGATACAGAGTTCCCTAACTCTGATAATAAAGTTGTACAGTAGTGGTGAATAGATAGAGTCTAAAAGACTAAAAGTACAGTGATAGGAGATCGTAAAACAAAACGATCAAGATATAAAAAATGAATTGTAATATATACGATGAGATCACCCCGTGATCTGATAAGGTGATAGTAGGGAGAAGAATCAATCTAATGATTGAACAGTTTACAGCAAGATTGCTGAGTGTCAGTTGTACTATGAATTGGTACAGATTCAGGAAAGGATTATGAATACGAGTTGAATGAAATTCGTATTGAGAAAGGAGTTAATATTAGGTGGGGATTTCAATTGAGGACTCATGTCAGCAGCTGAGTTGTATGATTCCTTGTATGGGCAGGGAATTGTACTTGGTGTAAAAACCACTTAGTTTCAGGCAATGATAATCATTGAAATGTTTGTGTCGCGCTATTTGCTATATGCATGTTAAGAGGGTGATTCCTTTCTCATGTGTATAACAAATAGATAGCTTATAGGTAGAGAATATAAGGTTACGTACGAGTTCTTAAAATCATACTTATGTGACATTCTTGATTCATAGTTATATGAAATGTTTATGAACCCCTCAGCGAATGGACGCCAAAGGTCTGACTAGGACAAGTTCTTAAACTTATATGATTGTGGCAAGTTCATGAACTCATAAGTGTGGTTTGACGAACTGGGTATAGTTGTGTGTAAATGGAGTATTAAAGATAATAGGAATAGATAGATTATTGAAGCAAATGATTATTAGTGAAGATATAGGTTTTTCAAAAGTCCTAGCTATGCTAGACTTCGAAATTTTGACATCAAGCTAAATACGCACTATGTGCTTTTGAAAAAAAAATGTAGACTCGTAATCATTTTTGGAACGGTTTAAATTATAGTCCATGCTACTTATTTCGGCTAGAAGCAAATGATTTGAAATATCAAAATATATTTTTATTTATCACTCATGTACCATGTAACTTGGTGCAGAGATGATAGAAGTTGATAGAGTTATAAATGTAGGAATACTTTTATTTGAATTCGATCTAAAAATCATTGTTCCACTATTGTATGATGTGTTATAACAAAGTCACGCAATGACGACATCCTCAAACGGACTGTTAATACAGTACGCCATCATGACGTCATTCTCAAAAATATTTTCAAAAATTTTAATTTGCCAACGGAGTTTGGCTACACTTAAATAATTCGATTGAATTGAATTATTGATACGAGTCTATGCTATTCGATTCAGCTAGACTAATGTTTATGAAAACTCTAAGTGTTCATTGAAAGAAATTTCCCGAACCAAATTATTTTGGTGCTGAATCTAATAAGATTGAGGTAAATTTTTGTGCCTATGGCAGTGACGAGAAACAGATTCGACCAGCAGTACTTAATAAGTACATGGCATATCGGGCTAATTACCCACTATGACCGTAAGTTATGACGGTTAGCGGATAAATTTCCATATAACCTTTACGAAAACGATAGACAATAGTCTATATATATAACCCTTCATCACAATTGAAATTTTTTAATTCTTGTGAGGAATGTATTGGGTAGCGTGTAAGGCTGAGTATGAATGGTGTATGGTGTATGGTGTATGGTGTAAAGTGTAAGGTAAATTTCAGGGACAAAATATTTAGAAGAAGGGGTGAATGTGACAACCCGAGAATTTGAATAATTATAAAATTATAAAATATTGAATTAAGGTTAAATAATAAACCTAGACAGAAAATAAGTGTATGCATTTGATATTTTTGAGAAGGAATTTTGAGGATTTTAAAATTCTGTGAAGAATTTTGTTGAATTATTCAGGATTAAGGGTATAAGTGTTTATGTTCAGTGTGTATGGTATTATATATGTAAAGTATGTGGTTAAGGGTCAAGGGTAGACCAGATAAGCTATATATGTGACAAACGCTAGTTATATATTAAGAACGTCAATGTTCGGTTAGAAAACCCTAGAGATTGATAAGAAACCCTAAAATCGGTTCTAGAAACCCTATTTTCAATTTCGAAAATTCAAAACCCTAATTCAGAAGTTGAAACCCTAGTTAGGGAATGCAAATGCTAGTATAAAGTTTAAACGTTATTAATAATAACATAACTAGGGATAACCCTAATTGATTTGGAAAAACCCTAATTTCTGGATTAGAAACCCTAATTTATAATTAGGGAAAACTTAATTGTTAATTTAATAATTTTAATGTTAATTAGGAAATATTAATCCTAATTTTCAAGTTAAGTAATTAGGAAACCCTAATTTAATTAGGAAACCTAATTTCTAAATTAGAAAAATTATTTTTCTATTTAAAACCCTAATTCGTGGGTTATAAGCCCTATAAACCAATTTTGACCCTAATTGCTAAATTAGCAATTTTAATTACGAAATAATAATCCTAATTAGCAATATTTAAATTATGATTAGGAAATTTTATTATAATTAGAAAATTCTTATTATAATTTAGAAACACTACAACAAAAAGACTTATCAGCGACCGCATATCAGCGACCACATATGGTCGCAGATGAGTATCTGCGACCGACTGCGGTCGCTGAAAGTAGTTGCAGATAATCTGGTCGCTGGGTAGCGACCAACAATATCGACCGACTTCTCAGCGACCGCTGTTAGCGACCGAATCCGTCGCTATTATGACTCATGCTGAGTCATTTAGTAGCTGTGACGTGGCACACGTGTCAGCGATCGGCAATAGCGAACGAATCGGTCGCTAGTTTTAAAGTAGATATCAGCGACCGCGCTTTAGTTTTAGCGACCGCATTCGGTCGCTGATATATATATATATATATATATATATATATATATATATATATATAATATTTTTCCTGTTTTATTGATTTCCCAAAAATAACCTGCTTTCTATCTCAACACACAACAATATATATAAGCATACATCCATGATAACTACCATATGATAACTACTATATGATAAACATCCATCGTAAACCAAAACAATACAATCGTAAACATCCATATAATATAATCGTAAACCAATACAATTGTCCAAAGAATCAATCTAAAAGAGTACAAGGCTTTAAAAATCTAAAACACAAGTCTAGCAAAGCTTTAAAAATCTAACATATATAACCGGTCTATCTCTTCATGGATCATCCGAATTAGTACCCTATAATTAAAAAAAGAATAAAACATATATGTTACATGTGTTGATACTGCTATGACTTGGGAATTAAAAGCTAAACAATATCGATATATATACCTTGTCGCCACCTTGATGCTGTGATGCTGCTGCTGCTGCTGCTGCCTCCACTGCCTCCGCCAACTCATCAGGACTAAGAGAATGCAGATGCCCGCCCAGTATACGAAGAAGATCACGATTCTGGCAGATCGCTCTCACACAGTCATCAAGAGTATGATAGGCTGGATGACCTGATGATTGTGTAGACTGGGTAGCAGAGCTACCTGTGCCACTAATGGTCAGGAGTAGTTTTTGTCCTTGGCCTTTAACATAGTTTTTATTCACGACGGACGCCCTCTCCGACAATTCTTGATCAATCGACGGACGCGGGGTGCCTTCAGGATAGCGCTCGTTCATTAAGACCTTATAAGTGTCCTATCAGAAGGTTAACAATTAAATAGTTAAAAATAAATAAAAAAATGCTAAAAAGGTCTTCACAATTTATAAACAACATATTAGTATAAATTTAACTTATTACCGCTATCTGAACAGCATCAGGCAGTCCATCACGGGTGGCCACATACACATCCAACCAATTGATAGGTTGACCTTGAGACTCAGACTCCTATAGTTTATGTTCTTATATTAATATGTAAACATATGATATTTTAGCTACAAAACATGACTGTAAACATAAAAACAAATAACTAAGCCAATAAGCTTGCTATACAAACGTACCCTAGCAGTAATATGATGCAGCTGTGATATACTGCCGCCCTTGTACGTGCCTTTTGCCTTTTCGCCTTCAGATGCACCTGAAGATCTGTTCGAGGTGGCAGTCTTGCGTCTCTTGACCCAGCTCTCTGCTCTCCACTGGTCACACATCTGCACCCATATGGGATGTGTGCGCCACCAGGGACTATGTTCATGCATATACTGCTCACCCTGTCCTGGATGGTCAATCCCAGCATTGTGCAGGGCTTTTTGTCGTTCCTTGTTCAGATTATCTTTAGTTCGGATGGCGCATTTCTGCCAGAACAATGTCTGAATAACTGATGCTTGTGCGTCGTCCCATCTATACCGCTTCTGCAAATAAAACAACAATAATAATATTAAAACTGTTATATTATATTACCATAATCCAACATTACTAAACAATATTATTTGATTAACTATGTATTATCTATCAGAGTGATAAAAAAATATACCTGAAATTCAGCCCAAACTGCATCCTTATGGGCGAGAGGTGTGCTCGCCCATGTAATCACTGGCGTAGGCCAGTTCTATAAGCATAATTGTGAAATGCACTTCACAATTTTACTATCTTGAAAATCACTACAATATACAATAATTTATAGTCATATATATTTATAATAATGGAAATATTAAATCCTTATATATACATGATGTTTAACTTACGTTCTTTATGGAGGAGGACGGATATGTATAAGAATGCGATCATTCGGATTAGCCGGGGCCTTCGGCACATGATTAAGGCCTCGACCCAACCTGGGCTTTCGTGCTGCAGGTTCAGAAGACATCTATAAATAAAAAATTTAGGATGTTAGTATGAGTTATAAATGAAAGATATATAAACGCGTCAAGGATATAGAGAACATGTACATATGTACTTGTATGTAATACAATTAAAACTAAACATACATTTTATATAAAAGGACAATAATGACAATTAATTGTATGAAATAGTTAACTACGACAACTATAAATAAAAGGTACATAAACATGTTAAGGATATAAAGAACATTCCTATATGTAATTCATTGTAATACAATTAAAACTAAACATACATTTTAATGAAAATCGTTGTTTGAGTCAGAATCACTTTGTACAAGTGTCGGAGATTCATAACCATCTTCTTCTTCAGATTCTGTGTTAGTGTTAATCAATAACTCTTCCTCGGTATCACTGTCATCTAGCACAATAACTATCTCGGGATCCAATTCATCAGGTTCATCTCCATCCTCTAATTGGATTACATCATTGTTATCCTCTATATTTATTATAGGAGGTCTATGAAGCATCTCCTCTTGGTAGAAATCCCCGTTTATTACTTGGACACGACTGCGCGCAGGAGTATGAATTACAACTTGCCAATCTGTAGGCGGTCTATCTCTTTTCCAAACAGGACTAGGAGTATAGTATACTTGTACTGTTTGAGTTGGTAAAACAAACGGTTCGTTAAAGTAAGCCGACCTATGGAGGTCAATATCGACGATTCCATGTCTGTCAACACGTATCCCTTTTCTGAATCAAACCAACGACACTTGAATAAGTTAATATGACCCCCGTATGTGCCCTTGTACGACAACTCTACGATTTCCTCCAACTCCGCATAAAAGGCACGACCAAGCTCATTGTAACAATCTCCTTGGACACACACTCCATAGTTCGTTGTTCTTTTACCGCGCCCATATGCCTTTGTATGAAATCACAACCATTTATTTTGTAACCATTGCGGCTGACTTGGTCCTTGTCTGGTCCCATAGCTAGGACTTGTACATTAGCCGGAATTATTGATCCCTCAGTCAAAGTCTACAAAAACTCCATCTTATTAAATGAAGTCATAGTTAATATGGAGTATATATATATGTCGTGCTTAAGAAATTGAACTTACTTTGTCCTTTAGCCAAAGTGAAATTTTTTTATCACGGTCTGAATAGAGGTTCATGATTCCACGGTACCTACTACAGACAACATTATAAATGTTAACATATGACTTGAGCATACTTATAACCATATGACGTGAGCATAATTGTAAGCATGCATATGATTAACATTTAAGCATACTTGTAAGCATATGAGTTGAGCATACTTGTAATCATATGACTTGAGCATACTTGTAAGCATATGAATGACATTTAAGCATACTTGTAAGCATATGACTTGAGAGAAAACTTAGACTTGAGTATACTTGTAAGCATATGATTAACATTTAAGCATACTTGATGTTAACGAATGAATGCGGAATCCTTACAGAGAAAATCTTATCATTTTCATCTTTCGTATATTCATAATCATATCCTTACAGAGAAAATCTTCTCATCTTTCGTCTAAACTAGGCCATTATTCACATTTTAAGTTTACTAATTTTGGTCACTTCTTGCCAATTTCACTTCTAGCGACTTTGGTTCATTCCAACACTTGAATTATATCTATTTAGAACTAGTTTTAGCATTCCTTTATGTTTGCTAAACATAGATTGAGTTTTGACCCTCTAAACCAAGCTTTTTCAAGCTTTTACACACTAACTTCTCAAGTTCTTGTATATGTTAGCATTCCAACACTTGGAATAGCCTAGCATAACCCTAACTCACTTGTCTAAGGTGTCTAAATTGAGTTCTAAGTAGAATAGAAAAATCTCAAATTTTCATACTTAGACAAATTTGCAAAACTGCAGTTTTAGTGATTTTCCATGCTAGTTTGGCAATTTTTTTAAACTCCTTAGTTAAGCCAAGGGCTTAACCACTTGTACCTACTTCTAGACCATACTACAAGGTATGTTATTCAAGGTTTAGGTTTCTTGTTTATGCCCATTAAGCTCCCCAAAATAGAGCTCAAACTTAGCCATTTTCTTACTTTTTTTTACAAAACTGATTTTGTACTTTTTCCAAATATTTCCAGTTCTGGCCACTAGGATAGTCTAGGCATGTATATTTAAGTTACTTAAGGTTACTTTTAGCATCACCACACTTTATTTAATCATCTAACTCATTTTGACTTATCAAAGCTCACTTTAGGCTTGAAAAGAGAGCTTAAATTGGTTTTCTTGTTGGCTTTAGTAATGACCATGTTTGGGAATCATTACTAGCATGTATGAGCAACTTTTTATCTGCTCATAATAGTCTTTTAAGGTCAGGTACTATGAATTGTCCAAAACAGTCCATTTTTGACTTTAAAATGTGATTTTTTAACAAGTCTCATGCTCAAAATGGCTTAGGCTTGGTTCCTTTAGTTTGTGTAGCTTTCTTATGTCCTATTATGACTATTGAAACTTGTGTATGGGGTCCAGGTATGGTGGTTCACTATTTTAGTGTTCATTGTTCTATAAAGCTTATTTTCATTAATTTTTAAGCAAGAATTTGCAAAACACACCATGTAGACCTTAACTAACTTAGGGAACCATTTTTACATGTTATCTATAGGCAATGTATGTACTCCTCACTGTCTAACAATACCAGTCACACAAGTTGGCCATAACAGTCCCTTATAGGCACAATTTTGGCTACCAAATCCCCAACAGTCTACAATAGAACACATATGGTCTTTAAGCATTCCTATAAACCTTAAATCACCATGAAAACTCATAAGCACATACTCTAGCATGTTTGAAAATTGAGTTCAATCTTTTCATACCCAAAACAACCTTAAGTGCACATCATAGTTGTACGAATATGTTCCAAATATTAGATAAATAAGAAAATGGAATGAGAAATCCAATAAGAGTATATACAAAAATGAATGTGACTACTTTTTTTTATGACAAACAAGGAAAGATAACAAATATAGTTTTAAAATATGAATTTAAAGAAAGGCTCAAAAATAAGAATGCTGCTTTTGAAAATTTCAGTTACCAAAACACTTATACTAGTATACCATTAAGCACTAATCAGTGTCATTTTAGTAAATTGCTTGTTTAGCCCAAACACCATACACAGAATCAGCTATTGTAGCAACATATTAAACAGCGTGCTTTCTACTTTAGGACAATTTGCAGATAACGCAACTATTAAAACATCAAACATTCACAAATACAGTATTCACTAATTGACTAATTACATATTAATTAATAAATTAAGAAAAACTCAAATCTCCATTCACAAAACCAAATCAGAATCAATAAACAATTACAACATCAATAGTTGAACAAAACCCTAAAGGAGAAACCCTAAATTGAACAAGATATATATAGAGGGGACATTACAAAACTTAAGATTTGGAACTTTTTTTACCTTTCGTTTGAGGTTGTAATGGTGCAACTCGGACTTGTAATGAAGAAGTAGAAAAAAATGGCACAATAGCTCATGGTGAAGGCGGCACCCCCTCTTCTCTTCTCCCCCTACTCCCTCTTCTCCCTCTCGTCTGTTCTCCCTTTTTTTTTCTTCTGCAGATATCGAGCGAACTACTGAACCTGATTAAGTTTATGAGAATTAGCGACCGCCATCAGCAACCGCAGGCGGTCGCTAATTTTTAATGATGTGGACATATCAGCGACCGCAAGTGGTCGCTGATACAGATTGGTCGCTGTGCTAAAGTTTCACACCAAATTTTAAGAGGGAAATTGTTCTCAGTGACCGATCAGCGACCGAATGCAGTCGCTGATATTTACTAGCGACGACAATCCTTAGCAGTCGCAGATAGCGGTCGCTATTACTATTATCAGCGATCGGATAGTGCAGTTGCTGATATCATTGGTTGTAGATGGCCCTTTTTCTTGTAGTGAAATATTAATTTTTGATTTTGAAAACCTAATTTAGAAATTCTAGAATTTATTTTTAAAAATCTAAGGGTTCAAACCCTAAGGGTTAAAACCCTAAACCCTAAGGGTTAGGGCAAATGAAAATGTTGCTATTAAATTTGTGTGCAAAATGACTTATGTGCCCTTTTTGCATTATTTAGTAGATTGCTTATAGATCTTGCCAAATATGGAGTTGGTAAACAACTAGATATAAGCCATGTGACTTAAATAACAGCTCTCAGACATTTTATCAGCTACATTCATTGTATGGGACCAAATTATATAAGATTAAAAGAGAAAGAAAAGTTCACTTTATCACTCATAGTAGTCAACCTCTTGCTCTTCTATAAAATTCGGGATTTAGAGTGATAAGGAGTGAGAAGATGAAACAATATCAAACCCTAACTCTTCATGATCAGACTTCAAAGGATCAGATTCAAGATTTTAGCCTAAAGAGGTATACACCCTAATTTTTGGAAATCCTTAGATTTTATTATAGATGTTATGCTTTGTTGTTTTAAGCTGTGTTAGGGGATGTCCTTTAGTGATCTGGATCATTAAATCCCAGATCCATAACATCAAAGTACTTGAAATTTGAGTTTTTAGAAATCTCAGAAAAGTTTGAATAATGGCCTGGCAGTTAAATGTCATAGGCCTTAGATATGTTTGTGTTTGATATTTGGTGTATGTGACAACCCCAAAATAGGTCCATTCCATCCAACCCATTCTGAGTCGCCAAATACATGGTACAGAAAACAACTACAAGTTTATTACAACAATTGTCGTGCAAAATACAACAACACATATGCTGCTAGTTTTGATAAAAATATATGCCAACTGTGACTCACATCCCAACCTTGGATAGCACGTCACAATGGCACCTTACATAAAGGTATAGTCAAAAACTGTTTTAGAAATTAAAATCTTTGGGAAGTGCTCAAGGAAACCTTCATACATGGGAGGCCATGCGTCTAGGTTATGATAGATATCTTATGGCCACATAATTATCCTTGGTTGACCCAATAGACCCCAAAGAAAAATAAGAAGATTACTATCATATTCCTCCCAATGGTAAGTCTTCTCTTGACATATCATTATCTCCACTTTCTCTAATTGAGAATTATGCTTCAAACAAACACCAAGATTATATAGGTAGTGCTCGTATATATACTCAGCAAGTGGATGAGCACATCCCTGTCTTATGATGATACGAGGTTGTATGTCATTAGACATATTGTATGATAGTGATAAAACACCCTTCCAACGTTGGGTTCGCCTCACCCTCAACAGCTATAGACCACCGTTCTATTCCCATGTTATCCCCCACTCGACCGAGCTACACTTTTATTACCTGAAAAGAATTGTGAAGCAAAAGGGTGAGCACAACTAGCTTAGTAAAGAATATCATGACTAAAGATAATTAAATTATCAATAGCCTTTATTAGTAATAAATCAGAGATTTAGAACATATGGTAGATGATAAAATTTTTCAACCATAGTTGCAGCGGAACGAGCAATCCATTAGAAGAGTCAAATAGACCATAAAGTCTATTATCTCCTCCATGTTAAAAATTCACCAACAATGTTTTATCCCTGTAACATCACTCAACAGTTCCTTTTCACAATCATATGAATTGTTGATCGATTTCACAATCAATGAATACGTGCAAGTATACACGGTCAACAAGTAATAAAGTGATAAGAAAAGTATCGTTCCCACGAGGAATTATTTAATAAAAATCACCAAGTACTAATTCTTAACCAAACTAATTTTATTTAAACAATCTCAAATTGTGTTTTTTCTAATTAAGAAAACTAAATTAACCAATTAAAACTATGTTACTTTATAAATGAATTCAAATAAAAAAAAGGCTAAGACTCCAATATCCCCAATTATGAACTATAAACCAATTATCCAATTATCCCAATTATTATGTCTACTGAATTGTTAACAGGAATTCTCAAATGCCAAAAGTCCTTTTCCAAGTGATCAATTGCCTTCTATTTAATCCAGATTAATCTTGCTATATTCCTATGCAAAATAAGTGAATTAAACTCCTTCAATTCCAATTCCTTATGTGTTACATGCGGTGAATAGATATTTCCATTCAATTCACAAACCTAATTATTCACTTTGCAAATAACTAAGTCACATGATATCATGCCCAGTTCTAACCCTAGAATTCCTCTTCCAATTCCTTCTAGAGTAACAAAGTAATTACTGATCAGATAATTAAGCAATAAGCAAAAGACAAGATAAACAACTCACTTTAACATAAATAATTGGAATATAATGAATAACTAATTCATAGCCATAAAAAGTTCAATTGAAATCTTATTAAAAAGAATTAGTTCATAATTAATGAATTAAAACCAAGAATCCACAACTGAATAGACATTAAAAGATAATAGTAAGATGAGAGAAGAGAATAGAATCTGTTGTCAGCAAATCTGATGCTCCCCTCTTGTTCTTGCTCTTGATCTTCAATGGTCTCCAAGTTGCTTCAATCTCCAAAAATAATAAGAACTAGGGTTAATATTCTAATCTAATGGAGTATTTAATCTAGGCTAAGCTATGTAATCCCCAAGCTAAGCTATGTAATCTCCAAGCTAAGCTATGTAATCCCCTTTTATTTTATGCCTTACATCATGTATTTATAGGTTACAAGTCTAATTTTGAGTTTAGGAACAAACCCAATCCTATTTGGAGTCGAAAATGTGTCAAAATTCGCCCAAAACGCGTCCAGGCCCAACCAAACTCTTCCCCCAGCGCCCCAGCACTGTTCACGACGCTGAGAGTCTGCCCCCCAGCGCCCCGACGCTGGCCCAAAGTCTAACATTTTCTGCTCCGACGTCCTTTGGGAAAATGGCCACAACTTCTTCGTCCGAACTCCGATTTAGATGATTCAAGATGTTCTGGAAAGAGAAGAAGTAGATCTACAACTTTCATTCTTGAAGTTTTGCGAAATAATGTCCGGAGCTATAGTCAAATTTGCTCTGAAGTGACTGCTGTGTAAATGGCTAGCCGAAAACGCGAATCTAGCCACCCCGAACGTCGATCCATGTAACTTTTGTCCCAATTCCTACAAAACAATATAAAACATGCATGAATAGATACAAACACATAAAAACATCCTAAAAGACTTAAGAACAACAATAAATTAAGCCCGAATGTATCCAATTCATGTGTATAAAACTCACTCATCAAATACCCCCAAACTTAAACTTTTGCTTGTCCTCAAGTAAAAACACAAAAATGTTATGTAATGCAATGTAATGAAACTAATCTATATGCCTACGAATCCAACAGTAATGACAGAAATAAGTCTATTCAACTTGCCTTAGAGAAATCAAGTAAACGTGATAATACATCATATTAAAACAAATCAGTAATTTCCCAATCAATCATCCAATCTTAGACTGTTATCACTGATATAGTGCGTGTGTGCTCCAAAACAATGTTACCTGATATAAAATCAAATTTAAGACATAATAGATATCTTCAAAGACATCATACAGTGAAAACTCACAAAATTCACGAACAAGCTAGATCCAACTAAAGTCAAACATCCACCAAGTTCAAGAGTCCAATCTGGGATACTTATGCTTTACTTTTCATTACGGGGGCTTTTTGCTCTTTTCCCGTTTTATTGTTTTTTTTAACCATGACTGTGCAATGTCTCATTCCATTAGGCTAACAGTGTCACCCCTTAGCGAGCTTTCGACCAACGACTCCCAGACCATATAAGACCTTAGGGCGCTAGGTTTTAAGATACCCCTTCGGGCGTACTTACTCAAGTAACAAAGGCCCCGAAACAAAACTAGCCACGGTAAATTTTTTTTTCTTTTTTTTTTTCTCTTTTTTTTTGATAGATGGTTGGTGAGTGCGTTTTACGCTCCATCTCACGCTTGTGTTTATGGGGAGTGTTTCTCCTCAACCCACCACAAGACTCAACATGTTTTTTTAAAGCTTATATACCCCAAAATTTCCCCCCAAACTTAAGTTTTTATCAAAATTTAGCCATCTCCGTCTATTCATGTCTTTCATTCCTTGACACTAGTATTATCCTTAAGAAATCTATTATGTATCAATTTAAACTTAATCAGTCAACATAGCTGTTATTAACGTGCTAACCTTGATTATACCAGTTTCAAACAGGAAAAGATTCAATTCATAACAAGAAATCACATCAAAGCCTGAATATTCAATACTATACTTATCTACTTAACTCCAGTCTCATCATTGGCCAAAATAGACTTTTACTATCTAACAGTTGGAATCATGCAAATATAAACTAACTGCAACAAACATAGTAAACTAACTACTATTTTTGCGATTTAATTTTTTTTTTTTTTTTTACAAAAAAAACTGAATGCAAAAACTAAATGTAAATAACTTGAAAACATAACGAACTTACAATGTAAATAACTAACTATATGCAATACGACACTAAAATGCTCCCAAACTTAAACTAGACATTGTCCTCAATGACTGAAATAGAAAAAATTAAAGCAGAGGACTTCCCTGAAAATATAGAAATCTTCCTCCTTGTCCGCTAAGTTTGGAGAATAGGCTAAGCATATGGAACAAATTGGGCACCACACTTGAATTTGACTTGAATAACCTGTAAAACCATGATAGAAGCAATTTTATTAAATCCTACATAAATGCAAATTCAAAACTACTAATATAAAATCTTAATAAAAACTAAAAACTAAAAATAAAAATTAAACTTGGGTTGCCTCCCAATAAGCGCTTGTTTTATAGTCTCAGCCTGACTTTGTCTGGTCAATGCTATCCAATTCCTCTTCGAAAGCTGAGGAACCCTCCATCCATCGGAAATAATATAGCTTTTGGTAGGTTCCCATTTACGATAGCCATTGTGTTAAAGTCACCTAGCATGCTCTTTGTAGATAGGATCCCCATTAAGAATGGCAAACCACTAGGTGTTTCCTCCATTATGTCGATGATCAGATTAGGGCATTGAAGCTTAATAAACATAATGGAATCTTCCTCTATCTTCTCTTTTTCATCCCACCATGACTCCACAACTGTACTAGCTCTTACGTTACCAAGAGCTTTGCCGATGACATGACTTCCAATTGGACAAGGTTTTGCAAATCTAACCTGACTCTTGAACTGTGGAGGAGAAGGCACTTGAGGCATAAATAACATTGGCTCAACATCATTGGTTCTCATAATTAGTTCTTCACCGACCTTGTTATCATTATCCCCACTTGTCTCCTCTTTTTCATCTTGTGGCTCATCCAGTTGTAGATTTGGCTCGGGCTCACCATCAGTCTCGGAATCCATGTCATAGGGCCAGGTGTATTGAGGACGGTTGTTCAACGCATGTGCTATCTGTTCCACTTGATTTTCCAGATTCTTGATCAACGCCCCTTGGCTTTGCAAATTCCGCTCTACTTGTTTCATTTTCTTGTCTTGTTCCTCGTTCTTTTTGTCAGAAGCTCTAATGAATTTTTCTAAGGCTTCTTCCAAACTTGATATCCTCTCTGGTTGTTGAGTCGGATTTTGAAATCCGGAGGTGTGTTGTTGTCTAGGTGGTTGAGCTGCAGCTTGATTGTTACTCCATGAAAAATCTGGGTGATACCCCCAATCCTGATGATAGTTGTTGGGATAGACATAATTATTGGGGTAATCACCACTATACTGTACCGGCTCGAAACTGATGGCGCATTGATGACTCATATGATTTTCAGCACAATAATCACAAGTTACCGCCTTACTTTGACGACGCTGAGCTTCAAAAGCTTCAAGCATCCTCGAAAGTGTCTCAATCTGTGCAGACAATGCAGAAAGTTTCTCGACGTCAATCTCCGTTCCCCTTGGTTGAGTCATGTTCGTGTATGGCCATTGATACACAAAGTCATCCATGGTACCTGAAAAGAGAGAAATATAGAAAGAGAATTAAAAATAAAAATAAAAATGTTTAAATTAAGACTAATTTGATTGAAATTAATATTGGACAATAATTATTAAATTAATTCCCCGGCAACGGCGCCAAAAACTTGTTGATCGATTTCACAATCAATGAATACGTGCAAGTATACACGGTCAACAAGTAATAAAGTGATAAGAAAAGTATCGTTCCCACGAGGAATTATTTAATAAAAATCACCAAGTACTAATTCTTAACCAAACTAATTTTATTTAAACAATCTCAAATTGTGTTTTTTCTAATTAAGAAAACTAAATTAACCAATTAAAACTATGTTACTTTATAAATGAATTCAAATAAAAAAAAGGCTAAGACTCCAATATCCCCAATTATGAACTATAAACCAATTATCCAATTATCCCAATTATTATGTCTACTGAATTGTTAACAGGAATTCTCAAATGCCAAAAGTCCTTTTCCAAGTGATCAATTGCCTTCTATTTAATCCAGATTAATCTTGCTATATTCCTATGCAAAATAAGTGAATTAAACTCCTTCAATTCCAATTCCTTATGTGTTACATGCGGTGAACTAGATATTTCCATTCAATTCACAAACCTAATTATTCACTTTGCAAATAACTAAGTCACATGATATCATGCCCAGTTCTAACCCTAGAATTCCTCTTCCAATTCCTTCTAGAGTAACAAAGTAATTACTGATCAGATAATTAAGCAATAAGCAAAAGACAAGATAAACAACTCACTTTAACATAAATAATTGGAATATAATGAATAACTAATTCATAGCCATAAAAAGTTCAATTGAAATCTTATTAAAAAGAATTAGTTCATAATTAATGAATTAAAACCAAGAATCCACAACTGAATAGACATTAAAAGATAATAGTAAGATGAGAGAAGAGAATAGAATCTGTTGTCAGCAAATCTGATGCTCCCCTCTTGTTCTTGCTCTTGATCTTCAATGGTCTCCAAGTTGCTTCAATCTCCAAAAATAATAAGAACTAGGGTTAATATTCTAATCTAATGGAGTATTTAATCTAGGCTAAGCTATGTAATCCCCAAGCTAAGCTATGTAATCTCCAAGCTAAGCTATGTAATCCCCTTTTATTTTATGCCTTACATCATGTATTTATAGGTTACAAGTCTAATTTTGAGTTTAGGAACAAACCCAATCCTATTTGGAGTCGAAAATGTGTCAAAATTCGCCCAAAACGCGTCCAGCCCCAACCAAACTCTTCCCCCAGCGCCCCAGCACTGTTCACGACGCTGAGAGTCTGCCCCCCAGAGCCCCGGCGCTGGGAATGAACTGAAAACGAGCGCCCCGGCGCTGGCCCAAAGTCTAACATTTTCTGCTCCGACGTCCTTTGGGAAAATGGCCATAACTTCTTCGTCCGAACTCCGATTTAGATGATTCAAGATGTTCTGGAAAGAGGAGAAGTAGATATACAACTTTCATTCTTGAAGTTTTGCAAAATAATGTCCGGAGCTATAGTCAAATTTGCTCTGAAGTGACTGCTGTGTAAATGGCTAGCCGAAAACGCGAATCTAGCCACCCCGAACGTCGATCCATGTAACTTTTGTCCCAATTCCTACAAAACAATATAAAACATGCATGAATAGATACAAACACATAAAAACATCCTAAAAGACTTAAGAACAACAATAAATTAAGCCCGAATGTATCCAATTCATGTGTATAAAACTCACTCATCATGAATAACTCATAATCATAATTGTTGTTCTAAATTCCTCTTCTCATCCAGGACGAAGATAATTTTCATAAACTATCTTCACCTGAAACATCAAAGATCATGGTTATACCAAATCACATTTCCTGTTCATAATCATATTGATAAATTCATCTTTGCACTACGGGCCAAAGATATTCGTCAACAGACCATCTTTGCACTACGGCCAAAGATATTCAATAACATGTCATCTTTGAACTACGGGCCAAAGATATTCATCAATAGACCATCTTTGCACTACAGGCCAAAGATATTCCTCAACAGTTCATATTTGTACTACAGGCCAAATATATTCATCAACAGTTCATATTTGCACTACAGGCCAAAAATATTAATATCTCAAAGAAATATATAATCATTTCAGAATTTATATAAACAATAATTATAACCATGTTGATTATTTCACCTTTGCGCTTAAGCTAAAAATATTCAATTATAAATTCAATGGTCATGATCATACCAGTAACAATTCAACTTTTCACTACTGGCCAAAGAGAACCCTAGTCATGATCATACCAATAATCTACCCATCTTTATAATCAAGTGAAAGAGAATTTCAACATCAGGGTTATAAAAATGTTATATATGATAATAAAAATAATATGATCAACAACTGCACTTAATCTCAAGAGCAATATTCATAAATCAACGATAATTTGGTCAGAAAAAGAAACCAACTTTGTCGTGAATAGTACCCATGAATAGTAACTCACGAATAGTAACTCATAAATAGTAACTAGTGAATAGTAACTCGTGAATAGTAACCCCGACTCAAAAAGGTAGAAATTCCACAATAAAATCCATACCAATACTTCGGTATAATGGTATTGAAAGAATAACATTTCTTAAACTTATAAACAATTTATTTTAATTGTTTACACTTTACTAAATAATGCATTTAGTCATCCTAAAATGCTAAACTCATAAGTTTTCATCACCAATAACCAAAACCCTCATAAAAAATATGCATATACCTCATATAGGATTATCAAGCCATAAAATCCTATTTTCCAATTTTCTTCCTTCACATAACATATTTAATTCATTTATTCATAACTAGTCCATTTTTCATGAAAAATACGAAATTAGTTCCAAAAATATTTCTTTTCTGGGATTTAGCATAATATAGTCCCATAGTGAACATATATTTTTTTCAAAATTTTTAAAATTCATTTACTATTTTTTATACGGCCAAAATCGCCGAATATTTAGACATTTATCATAAATTGTACTTTTATCCAAAAATTCCGAAATTCACAGAGTACACTGATATTTTATAGATGTACTCCCAATAAAAATTTCATCAATTTTGGAGTTAACCACAAGGAGTTATAAGCGGTTACTTTTAAAATAGTCTTTTCTCATAAAATTCATAACTCTTAATCTATACATCCAAAAATCACCATTTTGGACATATTCAATAAAATTCATCAAAATATCATTTCAAATTTTTCTAGAATTTTTGAAGGTCAGAAAAATTACGAAACTGAAAAACATAACAACCCTTAAAATCCCTTACTATCCCTTACCTCAAAAGAGTAGCACTTCTGACTGGATATCGGATATGATGCTAAAGAAAACTTACACCGATGAATATCAACTCACCAAGTATCTAAATACTCATAAAATACACTTAATAATCTAGAGAGAAAAAGAGAGAAAACTTATGAATTCTGGTGTGATTTTCAATTCTAACTTAGCCCTCTATTTATAGAAAAATGTTAGCACACCGAAGCAGACTTGACCTGCTACCTGATGGCTTTACCTGCTACTATTTCACCCACCAAAAATCAGCCATCTCCCCCAACAACCAAGAGTGGGGCCCACTCAATTATAGAATTTTCCACCAAAACCTAATTTTCGAATCAGTTACCTCTTAAAATTCATACCAATTATACACTCATTTTTAACGGTTCAAAATTTGTGGACATATACTTAACTTATATATGTATAACATATCCAAAATTTATAACGGTCCAATGGTCGGATTAAATATTATAACTCACACAATAAAGCTGTAATAACACCGATTTGATCTTTTAATACCTCTAATCCGACAAAATACTGATAAAACACCTCAACATTAACTCATTCATTTATAATCGCATAAATAAATCCATCATTTATATCCACATCAAATAAATATTTCCTTAACATATAAATCAATAATTAATTATTCAAAAATAATATTACAGAATCACAATTATGACAACCAGGCAGTTCCCAGGAAAGAGGGGGCTTTCTGATAAGAATTTCTCCTTACTGGCGCGCAATTAGGTGACCAAACCTCTCCTTAACAGAAATTTCTAAACATTGCCAATAATGCTATCTAATAATATTATTCCAAATAATATGAATTATTGATCTGATAATGGAGATGATGTACAGTGACAATTATTGAGCAACAATAATATAAAATATCAACGCAACAATTATTGATTCAATAAAATAAAATATTGAACAGTAATTACTGTAACAATTATTGTGTAGTGCCTTCTTAAGTAAGAATCAATAATTCAAAAATACTGTGCAAAACCGTGTGCTACTGTGCAACAACGCGTATTACTTTATTTTACCCACCGGGTATTCCAACAGTGTTAACGGTAACGATTACGCCGTTATTTATAAAAACTCAAATTTGTCATTTTCTTCATCCGACAGTTATCCGTTATGGGGCCCACAAATGGCTGCGCCGTCGTACGAATATTCCTCGACAGAAAGAATATTCCACGACCAAACGAATATTCCCCGAAAATAATGAATACTTTATAACCACTTGTGTATTTTGAAAAAAAATTCATACATCACCCTTAACTTTAAATTTTATCAATTTAACCATTTACTGAATTGTAATTATAAGAAAAATTGAATACTTTTACTTCATAAATTTCGGGGTCTTACAGTGTATGTCATGTTATAGATATGTTCTTTGTAGTAAGGGCTTTAATCCGGAACTTGAATCAAGCCCATATCATGTTTATATTGAAAGATATGATCGGTCAAAGTGTGTTGACCGAGCACGAAAACCATTTTTGGGCAACCCAAAGAATCCCCAGATTTCCAGAAATCTCTGACAAGCTTTTCAAGTCTTTAGATCATACCGTGTTTAAATGATTAAGTACAATTTGTGTTTGATATTTATAGCCTGATATGTAGACTATTCATTAAAACCTTTACTACACTTAGATCCATAACAAGATCAAAGATATTTTTGGTCAAAGTAGTATTGACTGTAATAACCCGAGAATTTAGATATTTATTAAAATCTTAAAAGATTTAATTAAGGTTAAATATTAAACCTAGACAGAAAATAAGTGTATGTATTTAACATTTTTAGGAATAAAATTTGTGAATTTAAAAACTTTTGGTAAAGGTTTACAGTGTTAAAAGTATCTATGTATATGGTCATATGTGTGTACAGTATGTGGTTAAGGGTCAAGGGTTGACCGGATAAAGTATATCAGTTACAAACCCTAATAATATTTTAGAACCGCGACGTTCAGTGAGAAAACCCTAACGAGTGTTAAGAAACCCTATTACTGGTTCTAGAAACCCTAGTTTCAGTTTCGGGAAGCCGAAACCCTAATTCAGAATATTAAAACCCTAATTGGGAAGTTTGAAAATAAGTATAAGGTTTTTATGTTATTGATTTTATATTTAATTAGGGATAGCCCTAATTTATTATTAGACAAACATAAATTTTAATTTAATAATTTTAATGTTAATTAGGAAACGGTAATCCTAATTTTCAAGATATAAGTAACTAGGAAACCCTAATCTAAATTAGGAAACCTAATTTCTAAATTAGAAAGATTATTTTATATGTAAAACCCTAATTTGTGGGTTATAACCCCTAATGACCAATGATGACCCTAATTGCTAAATTAGCAAATTTAATTCGGAAATAATAATCCTTATCGGCAAGCTTAATTTATGATTAAGAAATTATAATATAATTATTAAATCCTAATTATAATTTAGAAATATTATTTTTCTATTTGAAAAACTTAAATTGGAAATCCTAGAAATTTATTTTTAAAACCCTAAGGGTTCAAACCCCAAACCCTAAGGGTTGGAGCATTTGACAAGTTAGCCACTAAAAGTGAAAACCAAATGACCAAAGTGCCCTTTTTAATATTTTAATGAGGTGGAATGTAGATCTAACACTACTTGTGGTTGGTGAACAACCCTAGGCTAGCCATGTGGTCTAGAAAGCAAATTTAATCAACCAACAACTGATCACATGATCAGCCATCGCATTTTATCATTTTATAAATAGATTAAAGAGAGAGAAATGGCCACTTTAGTTTTCATTTTCTCCCTAGACATTCTCTCTCTAAAATTCGGGAATGGGGAGTGTAAGAGAGTGAGGAAATAAGCCTTGATCATATCTTAACTCTCAAATATCAGACCACACGATTAGAATCATGGATCAAGCCTTAAAGGAGGTATAAACCCTAAATTTCGAAATCTATGTATTTGATGTTAGATGTTGTTAATGATTGGTTAGATATGTGTTAGAAGGTGTTATTTAGTGATCTGGGTTGTTATAACTCAGATCCATAAGACTTAGAAGCTCGAAATTGATGATTTTAGAAATCTGGAAAAAGGTTGAAAATGTTGTCTGACAGCCATATGTCAGGGCTCATAGATCCTTGTATGTTAATTGTTTGTTGTGTTTTAAGTTATATACTTGTAGTATGATGTAATGTATTTAATCTGGAACTTGAATCAAGCCTAGAGCATGTCTAGATCTCGAGTTATGAACGGTCAAACCTAGTTGACCGATCACGAAACTGAAATTCTGGGCAACCCAGAATTTCCAGAATTTCTGACGTCTTGTAGGCCTCGGATCTTGCAGGTCTTAATTAGTTTGGTAAAGTTAGTGTTTGCTTTGTGTAGACTGACATGAGTACTACTTATACATGCCTTTATATTACCCTAATCTGTAACGGAATCACAGATATGAGTGGTCAAACCACCGTTGACCGACTGCCCGGATGAAGATTCTGGAAAACCCAGAATCTTCAAGAACACGTTTTCTGTCAGATATTGATTGGCCTACATGTGTGAACGCTTAGATCACACAAACCGAGTCCAGAATGCAAATCATAAGGACCTAAACCTAGCACCCTCGGCTGTTCTTCTTTTTCTGGAAAACCCAGAAATGAAGAACAGTGTTGTCATAATTTTTGGAAGCCTTGATCTTTCTGTTGTGATATGTTTTAGCTATGATTTTTGTTTGTGGTTGTAGTGCTACATGAGTACTACAACTATAATACTTTTACAAGCCCTGAAAGCAACCGGAACCTATATCTAATTGCGGTCAAATTAAGTACCCTGTAAACCAGCTATGAGTTTCTGGGCTTGGGCCAAGAACACCAAGAACACCTATAGCGACGCTCCTGTCGCAATAGGCACCCTTTAGCGACAATTTAATTAGAAAATTAATATTTTAATTAAATAAATCGAATAAAATGGTTTTTAATTATTAAAAATATAAAATAAATTCCTAAAAATTATTTTAAAGTCTGAAAAAAAGTTTTTAATTATTTTGAGTATATTTCATAAATATTTAATATTTTTGGAATATAATTGGTATTTAATATATTTAATTATAATATTAAATAAATTAATTTAAAATGATTTTAATACATAAAAAATCATGAAAAATAATATTATGGTATAATAAAATATTTTAAGTTATTTTTAGTGACTTTTAATATTTTGTGATGAATTTTATTAATTAATCAATATTAATGGTAATTAATTTATTTAATGAATATATTAAATAAATTATAGAAAAATAGAATTAATACTTTATAAATCATATAAAAATTATTTAAGTGTTAAAAAAATATTTTTAAGTTATAAAATATAACTTTTGATATTTTTCATGAAAATATTAATATTTTAATATTAATGGCAATTATCGGATAATGGATTTAAAGGTTTAAAAATTATATAAGTATGATTTTAAGGTATTAAAAATACTTTGATATATTATAAATATATTATAATATTATGGCATGTATTTCATTAATATTTGATAATAAATAGATATTAATAATATTAGAATATTGTGGTATTTAAATTAGATAAATACGATTTTTATGATTGAATATTGTGATATTAATGATATTAGAATATTGTGGTATTTAAAAATGATTTTAATACTTTAAAAATCATGAAAAATTATATTATGGTATAATAAAATATTTTAAGTTATTCTTAATAACTTTTAATATTTTGTGATAAATTTCATTAATTAATTAATATTAATGATAATTAATTTATTTAATAACTATATTAAATAAATTTTGGAAAAATAAAATTAATGTTTTATAAATCATATAAAAATGATTTTAAGTGTTATAAAAATATTTTAGGTTATAAAATATAACTTTTGATATTTTGTCATGAAAATATTAATATTTTAATATTAATAGCAATTATGGAATAATGAATTTAATTGTTTAAAAATCATATAAAGGTGATTTTAAGTATTAAAAATACTTTGTGATATTATAAATATATTATAATATTATGACATGTATTTCATTAATATTTCATAATAAATAAATATTAATGATAAAAGAATTATGTGGTATTTAATTCGTATAAATACGTTTTTAATGATTGAAAATTCACGATAAATGATAATAATTATTTAAAAATTATTATGAGACTTGGAAAATTATTTTGACTGATATTAAAATTATTTGAGATAATTGTTAAGTGTTAGACAGAGTTTAATTGAACTTAAACTCGATGATTATCCGACTAGACTGTCGGGATGTTAGTATTGTACAGAACTCAACTCGAACTGCAATAGTTTGACTTGAGGCTAGGTTTTATGTGATGTATAGATTGATAGGGTTATGTGTTTAGGTTATTCTATATATATATATATATATATATATATATAATAGTATTAAATTGTGATGATATTATTCTAATTTGTATATCTATATTATTTATATATTAGGTCTTCAGTCAAAGCTTATTTAAATGCGTAACGATAATCAACGAAACAGGTAAGTTTTATTTAACTCTACTTAGAGTTGTTTCATTCAGATATGCTTATGGATAATCATTGCTGATTGCCATTGTAGAATTGTACTCTGTACATATAGCATGTATAAGTCAGGTATGAAAGGCTGATCACCTTCATTACCATTCGGTCTAGATATATTTGTTCATGTTTAATACTTGTTCAGTCAAAAGTTTGTTCGTGCTAGTTCGCAATTATATTGTTGAATTATAGCCAGCTTATTATTCAGATTCTTTCAATCATGATATATCGTTAAATTATTGAACTTAAACTTGTTGGGCAACCTTCATGCTCACCCTTGCTATATCATGATAAAACATTGCAGATTAAGGCAAATGTGCTGGATAAAAGGAAAGGTTAAAGACAGTTCCAGCTTAAAGTTAATGTGTGAGATTAGATTTGTAATAGTAGTGTATGATATTAATTTTATTGTAATCATGTAAGTTATGAATTATGTATAAGTTAAGGTTACTCGACCTTGGGGAATAGTGTGTAATGTTTAATGTATAAGCAATTTAGGTTTATATCTTCTGCAAATAGTAATAATGATAGAATGATTGTACTGGATTCGCGGTGATTCGGGACCCGGATTCGAGACTCTCACACGGACACTATTAGCATACAGAACGTCAATGCGCACTTCCACTGGGGCAACCCCCTACTCATTAACCTATGGCATGGAAGTAGTGCTCCCCATAGAGGTAGAAATGGAATCCCTGAGAGTGTTGAAAGATGCTCAAATGGAGGAAGACCAATGGTTACAATATCTTTACCACCAATTATCTCTGAAAGATGAAAGGAGGGCTACAACCATTTTCCACGGTCAATTATATCAACAAAGGATCGCTCGATCCTAGAACAATAAATTCCGGCTACGATAGTTCAAAGAAAATGACTTGGTCTTGAAAAAGGTCCTTGACAACCAAGATCAATCTAAAGGAAAATTCACCCTAAACTGGGAAGACACGTTCATTGTCAAAGAGGTATTGACAGGAGGAGCCCTCTGATTGCAACAAATGGATGGCGAAGATTTCCCCAACCCATCAACTTAGACACCGTAAAATAGTATTATGTCTGAAGTTACCTACAAACAAGCATCCTAGTTTTGGATCATCAATCCATCAGTCAATTCAGGTTTTCAATACCTTTCTAAACACATCAGTTTGTCCTAAGGGATAAACTACGCAGACCTGATCTCCCCCATATACGGGAGTACGTAGGCAGCCATTTATGGTCCAGTCTAACCTTTGCGAAAAAAACCCCCCCTTCACCACATACAACTTTCAACCTTTTCACGCTAGGCTGGCACTATGCAGACCTGATCTCCCCCATACACGGGAGTACGTAGGCAACCTTTTATGGTGCGGTCTAACCACAAAAACAAAAACAAAAAAAATCCTCACCCTTCAACCTTTTGAACCTTTTCACGCTAAATTCGAACGACGCAGACCTGATCTCCCTTCATCAATGGGAGTACATAGGCAACCATTTACGGTGCGGTCTCACCCCTGCGAAATCACAGACCCCTGTCAGTGGTGCTAGGATCATCCTTCAACCTTTTAAACCAAACTATAAGAGATGGAACTACCTGATGATCTCCCCCATACACGGGAGTACATTGACGACCATCTGTGGTGTGGTCAAACCACACCTCATCGACTTAGAACAAATGGATAGAACTTCTTGGTCTCCCCTCACAAATGGGAGAAAAACCAGTGACCATCTATGCTGCGGTTGAATCCTCAAAGAGAAACACCAATCTATAAAAGATGGAACCACCTGGTCTCCCATCAGTAGTGGGAGAAAATTGGCGACCATCTGTGATGCGGTCACCCTCAGAAAGGAAAACCAAAATCCTCTTTTCAAACCACAACTAAATTCAAAAACCAGTCCCAAAACATCAAAGAATTTGGAAATCCAAAGATCAACGATTCATTCTGAAAGATCCTGAGACATCTCAATGTCCATCCATCAAGGAGGAGTTTAGAATACATCAAGATTGCAAGTCCTGGAGAAAAGGAAACTATCAAGAAAGTAACAAGGTATATCTAAAAGGGAAGTGAATCAAACCATATTTCCTTGCCATATAATACTTTTTGATATATACAATATGTCATGCACATGACAAAATGGCTAATCTAGTCTATACAGGAAAATCAAAACTAATATATAAACCCATGGATAAGTGAACCATGAAGTCCAATATAGCATCCCTCTTAGTAGATTGAGGTAAATCTATGAGCTTTCTGCCTCAGGGTGTCCATGCGATCTAGGAGATCTACGGCCATCTGCATAGTGCTACCATGCTCATCAATGAATGCACTCATCTTTGAAATAATGTTAGTAGTATGAGATCTAAGTGTAGTACTATCTGTAGTGGAAGCATCTCGGGTAGCTAGAGCCTCATCCCGCTCAACAACAGCTGGATCCCTAGATGATCGAGCTTTATCCCGCTTAATAAAAACAGTATCCCTGTGAGCTAGAACAACATCTCTCTCAACAAGAACGACATCTCTATTAGAAAGAGCTATCAATATCAAAGCTCTAACATGATCTCTCTCTACTCTAAATACTCTGCAGAATGTAGACCCACAGTAGTAAGAATACTGGGGGAATCAACCAGAGCTACTGGAGAACCAATAAATAGCTCATCCTTGATGGGAGAATCATGGTACTCCATAGGCTCCCCATCATCGGAATCAATACCCGACTCTGAGGATACAACCCTAGTCGATGTAATCTCTTCCTCCAACCATGCAAAATACTCTAGAGAGAGACCTGGATGGCTAGTCAAAAAGTCAGTCCTCTCTTGACGAGTCCAACAATCATAAATCCTGGTCAAATCATCCGCTGATAGAAACTAAGATGACAATCGCTGACCCACTGCCCCGTCAAAGGGATGAATATCCTGAAACTGGTCAAACTGTTCCATAACAACCAATGGATGATATATGGTCACCCCCCTCAAACCGACCAGGGGAAGATAGTCCATGCTGATTGGATGAGTGATAAAGCTATAAGGAGAGTTGAACCCTGAACATGGAAAAATATCAAATAGGTCCTCGATCCTTGACAAGAAAGTAAACCATGATGATGCGTCTGTACACTCAGCCAGCTGAAATGAATAGGACATGGCTATCTCATGGGAAAATAAATATCCATGACGTCTGTGGGTGCCAATCAGTCTCAAGTGTGTCATAAACCACATGTACAACAAGACCACACTACCTCTAAACATCCCCACATAATGGGTATGGACCAATGTGGCCTACCTCAAGGTCTCTGCCAAAATCATCGGTAAGATGGTATTTCCCTCCCTAAGAGTACGGAATACCATGATCACGCTGATATCCAGATGGTCCATGTACAACGGCATATACAGATAGGCCAGTATGCACATCAAGAATATATCTACACGGGCGACATAGCAATCACCCTCAGAAATGGTGAAGTCCCTGAAATATCGGAGATAGATGTCCAACGACCCGAATATGTCAATCAAAAAGTTCATGGACACTACATGCTCTGAGGTAATCTCGTCAAGGGCAACTCTGCACCTCAAGCTTGTCAAGGTCATAAACTGATGGCTCATGTCGCTGACAGCCATCTGAGAATAAGGTCGATCCAATGGCAAGTCTGTAAGATGCTCATACTCCTCCAATGTAGGAGTTAACTCATGGGTATCAAATTTGAACACATGTTTATCTGGTATCCAATACTCAAGCATGCACTATATGTGACAACCCGAGAATTTAGAATTTTTTTAAAAAAATTTATTAATTGTTTTAAGGTTCGATATTAGAACCTAGACAGAAAATTAGTGTATGCGTTTAATATTTTTAAGAATGAATTTTGAGGATTTCAAAATTCTGTGAATGATTTAGGTGAATTATTCAGGATTAAGGGTATGTTTGAATATGTTCTGTGAATATGGTTATGTATGTGTAAAGTATGTGGTTAAGGGTTAATGGTTGACCAGATAAATGATATTTGTAACAAACCCTAAGTATATATTAAGAACGTCAACGTTCGGTTAGAAAACCCTAGTGAATTACAAGAAACCCTAGAAACCGGTTCTGGAAACCCTAATTTTAGTTCTGGGAATTCGAAACCCTAATTTGGAATTTAAAACCCTAATCTGAGAACTTAAATGATTATTATATTGTTAAGTGCTATTAATTAATATATTAATTAGGATAAAGCTTAATTAATTAGCAAACCCTAATTTCAAATTTAAAAAACCCTAACTTCGGGATTTGAAACCCTAATTTATAATTAGGGAAAACGAAAGTGTTAATTTAATACTTTTATTGTTAATTAGGAAATATTAATCCTAATATTCAAGTTAAGTAATTAGGAAACCCTAATCTAATTACAAAATCTAATTTCTATTTTAGAAATATTATTTTTCTATTAGAAACCCTAATTCGTGGGTTATAAAACCCTAATGACCATTTTGACCCTAATTGCTTAATTAGCAATTTTAATTAGGATATATTAATCCTAATTAGCAATATTGAATTTATTATTTATTAAATCTTAATTATAATTATAGAATTCTAATTATAATTTAGAAATATTAATTTTCTATTTTTGAAACCTAAATTATAAATTTTAGAATATTAAATTGCAAACCCTAAGGATTTTCCAAATCCTAAACCCTAAATGGTTCAAACCCTAAACCCTAACCCAAACCTTAAATCCTAAAGGTTTGGCTAATTGACAAGAATGCCATTAATTTTGTATGCGAAAAGACTAAAATGCCCTTAGTGCATTATTGTGGCTTAACTTGCAAGAATTGACCTAGTGAAGTTGGTGACCAAACCCTAGCCTAGCTTATGACTTATTGTCTAACATCCAGCTGCTAGCTCAGCCATAACATTACATACAAGGCATTTATAAGAGATTAAAGAGAGAGAAATGGCCTCTTTATTTTTCATTTTGTCCAAGTCCCCTCTCTCTCTCTATATTTTCGGATCTTAAAGTGAGAGATTGTGAGAAAACAAGCCAAGATCATGTAATAATATAACAAGATCAGATCATCAAAGTCAGAAATCAAGATCAAGCTTTAAAGGTATAAGAACCCTAATTTCGAAAATCTTTTGATGTGCTATTAAAAGTTGTAATTGATTGGTTAAAGATGTGTAATAAGGTGTCTTTTAGTGATCTGGGTTGTTAAATCTCAGATCCATAACATCAAAGTCCTCGAATCTAGCATTTTGTCAAATCTGGAAAACTGGAAAAATATTGACTGACAGCCTAATGTCAGACGCCATAAATCCTTATCTGTTTTTGATATTTGTTGTTTTATGTTTTGGATCTCTTCTATGAAATGAGGACTCTGATCTAAAACTGATAACAGGGTCATAGAATGTCTAGATCTCCAGGTATGAACGGTCAAACCCCGTTGATTGTTCTCAGAAACTGCCTTCTGGGCAGCCCAGAAATCCCCAGGAAGTCTGACAAGCTTTTTAATGCGTCTGATCTTGCTGTTAATTGCTCATTTGGATACTTTGTTGTTATTAGGTTGTAGAATAGAATGTAGACTACATATACATGTTATTAAATCACTTAGATCATAATCAGGGTGAAAGTTAATCAAGGTCAAACATGCGTTGACCTCCAGCTTTGAAGAATTCTGGGAAACCCAGAATTCGCTCAAGAACAGTTTCAGACCACTAGTTTGACCGGCCCAGATCTGTCATGTTTGATGTTGTTATGTTATGATGTTATATGCTTGTACTCTGACATGTGTTCTTCACGATCGAACCATTATATCACATAAACCAAGCCCAGAAGGCTAAGATTTAAAGCTTCAAAATAGGTACCTCGACTGTTCTTCAATTCTGGAAAACCCAGAAATTGAAGAACAGCGTCTGACAGGTTTTTAGAGACTTAGATCTCTCTGTTTTTATGTATAATGGTCATAAACGTGCTATATTATGGTAGTATTACATAAGTACTACAACCTGAAAACAAAATTCAGCCCAGAAAGTAACTCGAACACTAATCTATTTGTGGTCAAACCACCACCCTTACTCACTAATAAGAAATCTGGGTTTAGGCTGATGAACACCAAGAACACATATAGCGACGGTTCTGTCGCTATAGGGCCATTTTAATAAATATTAAATTCTGAAAATTATTTATTTTAATTAATTAAATAGAAAAAAATGGTTTTTAATTATTAAAAATATATAATAAATTCTGAAAAATTATTTTAAAGTCTAAAAAATAGTATTAAATTATTTTGAGTATATTTCATAAATATTTAATATTTTTTAAATATAAATGTATTTAATTTATTTAATTATAATATTAAATAAATTATTTAAAAATAATTTTAATATATGAGAAATCATGAAAAATAATATTATGGTGTAATAAAATATTTTAAGTTATTTTTAGTGACTTTTAATATTTTGTGATGAATTTCATTAATTAATCAATATTAATGGTAATTAGTTTATTTAATAAATATATTAAATAAATTAAGAAAAATAGAATTAATGATTTAAAAATCATATAAAAATGATTTAAGTGTTATAAAAATATTTAAATTATAAAATATAACTTTTGATATTTTGTCATGAAAATATTAATATTTTAATATTAAAAGCAATTATCAGATAATGAAGCTAAGTGTTTAAAAATCATATAAATATGATTTTAAGGTATTAAAAATACTTTGATTTATTATAAATATATTATAATATTATGACATGTATTTCATTAATATTTGATAATAAATAAATATTAATGATAAAAGAATTATGTGGTATTTAATTCATTTAAATATGTGTTTAATGATTGAAAAATCTTGATAAATAGTAATAATTATTTAAAAATTATTACAAGCTTAAGAAAAATATTTCGACTGATATTAAAATTATTTAAGTTAATTGTTAAGTGTTTAGACAGAGTTTAATTAAACTTAAACTCGTGAATTGTCCGACTAGACTGTCGGGATGTCAAATTTGTTTCGGTTTCAAGTCAGACTAAAATAGTTTGACATGATACTAAGTTTTATGTGTGTTGTAGACTGATAGGGTTATATGTTATGTGTTTAGGTTATTCTATGTATATCTATATATATAATAGTATTGTATTGTGATGATATTATTCTAATATTGGAGATCTATATTACTAATATTAGGTCTTCGGATAAAGCATTATAAATTGCGTTGCGGTAATCAACGGTTCAAGCAAGTTTGTTTTTACTTAACTCTACTAAGAGTGTTTTTATTCAGATAAGCTTATGGTTAATCATTGCTGGTTGCCATGAATTGTACTCTGTACATATTGCATGTATAAGTCAGGTATGAAAGGCTGATCACCTTCATTACCAGTTGGTTCAGATATATTTGTTCATGTATAATACTTGTTCAGTCATAAATTTATTCCTGCTAGTTCATAATTATATTGTTGAATTATAGCCAGCTTATTATTCAGACTCTTTTATTCATGATATATCGTTATATTATTGAACTTAAACTTGCTGGGCAATTCTTATGCTCACCCTTGCTATATCATGATAAAACATTGCAGATTATGGTGAATGCTTCGGATACAAGGAAAGGTTAATGACAGTTCCAGCTTAAAGTTAATTTGCACGATTAGTTTTGTAATAGTATAGTTTAATAATGATGTTATGTGTTAGATAGTTATGAATTGTGTATTAAGTTAAGATTACTTAACCTTGGGGAATAGTGTGTAATGTATTGTATAAACAATTTATGTTTATATCTTTCGCAAATAATAATAGTTGTATAGAATGATCGAACCAGAACGTCGGTGATTCGGGACCTTGGATTCGGGGTCGTCACACTATATAAAGCCCGATGTAACCTGAAATTTTAGGAGAGTCATAGAGTGCCTCAACAACTGATCAACTGTCACTTGATCTAGGGAAGCCAAACTGTCATACCAAGATCTAAAAGAAGAGGCCACCAATGTAACGCCCCGAAATCTGGTCTATCTTCACACCCGGATTTCGTACATCACGAGTACATCATTCTTCCAACATACATCATTATATAATGCAATATAACGACATACACTCTCAAATCCCAGGTTCTGGAACCTTATGACCTCTTTTATTACAAATAATGATAATTACATTATTTATTTCATCTTACAAGAGTGACTTTTATCCGCCACCAAGGATACATAATAGTTCATTAAACTAGTCTATAGTTCAATTTTATCTTTCTATATTACAAGTCTTCACTTGATCTTCTCGCTTATTCACCTTCTGAATGGTACTGCATCTGGATACCGTCAGCTTGATCTTTACGGGATCCTTAGGTTCTTCTAACCTTGTTCGCTGAAAATTATTTTTCATTTAAAGCAAGTGTGAGCATTCAATTGACCAGCAAGTCATAACAGTTGAAAAAATCAACTTCGAAATTAAAACATTTCTTTAGAACTTCTATAACCGAACAAAGGTTATGAAGCAGCTTGAATAATAGGAATAGTCTTGATTCCTATCATCTTAAAATATCAGTCATTTTCACTTTGAAATATTTTCATGCTTCTACCTTTTTCATACACATCCTATCTGACTAAAATCATTAGCACAGACTTAACAATAATGGTTCATGTATAAACAGAATATACTTGTATTGAACAGCTCAATTACAGAACAATGTATATAATATAAACACCGAAGTGTTCAAATTGTGGCTCAAGGCCTCATACGTTCTAACACCTTGTACAAATATCACACATTCGCACATAGACAAAACTTCTCAAGTACAAAATCTGAGAAGTTTAAGAAACTAGCATTCATGTAATATGAATGAAGTTAGGAAACTTACCTTACGCCCAGCTACAACATACGCTGAACTGCTCATTTCAATTCCTATATAACACATAAGGAGAAAACATAAACACCAATTAGTCATTTATTAAACTTACGCATTGGTTTACTTAGCTTTACTTCTTCGGGTTCGCGTTCTTGCAATATAAGTTTACGCGACTAACTTCCTTTACCAATTTATGGCTTTATAACATACGGAGATGTCTTACTCATACGTTCATCATCTTGGATGATTTATATTCTTATCTTCTTCTTATAACTTTTCTAGGACTCATCATACATCGCGTCTCTGCTAGTAGTCCATATGGTACTCTGAATGGTTTCCCACAAATAACCAACAAACAAGTTCCTGTCTCATCTACACTGCCATCACAGTGAGTTAGATCGGTTGCCAGTTTTGTATATACCTTCGCTCTCTGAAGGAATTGTTTAGCCCAGCTCCCATATGTCAACCATCAAAGGTTACGATTGTACCACAACCTAACTTCTCTTAACTTATACGAACTATTAAACTATAATATTCGATTAAGTCAATTTCTTATTCCTTACGGCTTTCTGACAACTAAATGTCATCCCTCCGGATTCATTCTTTATCGAATCACATTCGGCTTTCATTAATCTTATTATCGTTTGTTACGACTTTCTTGATAATTCATATACTATTTAATACTTTCGTTATCCATTATATGAACCCCTTGTTCATTACTCGTTCTTAGTGTCAAAGCCATACCGATCATTGTATGCTAAGACCAAGCGTCCATCGCAACGACGTTGCATTCAAAGCGTCTATACGCTTCACACTTATCTCTTATTATCATGATATAACATCGAAATGTTATTCATTACCCTCGTCACTCGTCTAAGGAATCACAACCATAGCAATTCCACACGTTCGTTCATCCCGACTAAGGTCCCCGGATATCGGTTACGTAACCCGTGATTATATTCTTTGTCATTTAATTTTGTTTAATCTATACGTTCAACCTTTCATAAAGGTTTACATCACTTGATTAAGTGTTAAATTAGTTGAATATTATATTCTTTATCGTCCCTTACATTTCCCCCAAGAGCTGAGTAGTTAAAAGATCATCTCTGGTTTTTTCCCAACACTGGCGCTGCGGCGCCATTCTCTCCTTTATCTCTCGCGCCACATCGTGAGTTTGCAGTACCCGACTCCCTGGTCTGGCGCTGCAGCACCACCTTACAAAGCATGGTTGGCGCCACGGCACCAAGCCCTAATTCTTGAAAAATTCTTCTAAGCCTTTGATCGTTCTGAGACGCTTACTTCCCACTTCCGTAACTTATTTGTTATAACTTGGAATGAGGTCGTTCCAAAGCCATTCTCTTCCTTATCTTACGTACTTTAATATCCCTTGGACAGAACTTTGTTCTGAATCCGTTAACGTGCCATTCGATTGGCTTGATCTTCACCCTTCGTTCATTTTTATGTTTTTAACGCTCTTTGTTTGTTCGTTCGTAATTCGATCATTCGAACTCGAAACTCGTTCATTATTGAGTCTATGACTCACGTTTTCTACGTTCTATTACTTTCTTATGAAACCCTACACGTTCGGGTTCATTTACTAACTTTCTAATTCTCGTTTGTCTTTTACAAAATTTTGCCATAACTTCGTTATAGCTAAGTTTTAATCCGTTCTTCATGAACGTTTCTACCGTTCCTAACCAAACAATACACATCTAACTTATACGCGATAGTTTTAAACTTATCCATCAACAACAATTACACTACGATGGTTTTAAATTTGTCCATCAACAACGTTCTTCGTGTTCTTCGCGCGTTCTTCGTGTTCTTCGTTCGTTCTTCATTTTAATCGATATTTTGGATTACGATTCAACTTTTTATTGGAATTTGATGTTATAGAACATTATTCCTTACTTATTTAACCTACTTATTCATATAATCCATTCGGATCGCTCTAATTCATTACGAATCTTATACTTCCTTAAGAAATTTATAAACTAAATTTCTAATTCTTATTTCTTCATTTTCTTATGATTTCAACCATATAAAATCATTCCAATCTTCTTTTATTCCTTAATCTCACTAAGCTATGTTTTTGACATAGACATCTTAAAGAAATATTAGAAGAAACTAGGTTTTAGATTACCTCTTCTTCTTATTTTTCTTCCGCTAGACAAAGCCGGCGATTTGTAAGCTTTTCTATTTTACGAACACTTTCGATTCGATCATTCATTCTCATGCTCTTCCTTCTCCCTCCCATCTGAGTTCTCTCTCTCTCTCTCTCTCTCTCAAATGTCTAGGATTTTCAAAATCACAAAATAATGAAATAGGGGCAATTTGGTCATTTCGCCCCCACCTCCTTACTATTCCCACCTCCTCCAAGACTTAGCCACCAAGTTTACTTGGTGGCCAAGTGGTCGCCCCTCTTGCCCCATGGGTCACCCCATGGGTTTCCCCATTGGTTATTACTCATCCGTTTACCCATCAGTTCGATCCGCGGTTTCTTTTCTTGGTTTGGACCTTAACCATAATTCTTATTGGGCCTAACTTGGGCTTGATTTCACAAAGCGTTGGGCTTGACATAATCCAAGTCCAATTAGATTCTACAAAGTCCATGAACTCAAAGTCCATTAAGACTAATCGTATTCAACGCATTCTATTATCGGATTCTCGAATTCTCGTAATCTATTCGCATATTGTTCGTACGATATTCGTATTATATGTCGTAATAATCTTCGTACTATTCTCGTATAATAATTCATATCATACTCATATCTCTCACGCATAATAACCCTAATTATTATACGTGATCATAAAATTCTCGGAACTCACTTTTCCTAACCCTTAGGTTTTGAGTCCGTAGGCGAAAACTTCGTTTTGCCATAACTGAAATATTATTGAATATTCCATCACGTCTCAAAATTAAGCGTAATCTATAGCTTCTCGGAATTTCAAAATAAATATCCGAGCAGAAATGGATGAATAGTGCCTATTTCGTCTTTTTCCCTGAAAATATTTTGTTCCCGGAAAACTTCTATTTTCGTCTTGAAAATTCTTATTCGCTCAATATAGCTCGTAGCCAGAATACTCCCGATTTATAATCATCCTAGGTTATAGAACGATTAATAAATACATAGCACATAATAATATTAAAAAAATTCCTTTTATTAATAACTAATTCTTTAAACTTAAATTTTGGACAACCCGAATTTCTGGGTCGTCACAACCAACATAGGTGGGGTATGCTTAATCCGGTTAACAATGGATGAAGACATCTATAGAGCCGTACCATAAGACCATCCAGGGTTAATGCTAAACTCATCTCTGGAAATGCATATCCATGACATAATATATACATAGTAAATGACATATGACAATATGATGTAGGGAATAGAAATCATTATACATACATTCTTAACTACATCATCATCTAAGTACATCATCTTTGTATACAACTGAAAAAATACAGGGAAATGGGGCACAACCGCCCAACATCTAATAGAGGCCTATCAAAAGATATAATGAGAACTGGGGCACAGCCGCCCAATATCTAACAGAGGCCTATCAAAAGAAATAGTGAGAAATGCATCAGAAGAAGTCAATTGTGTTGATGTTCACATCATCCAATCTATCTATCTGATGTAACTTCTCCTGAGTCACTGAATCTCTTCCAGAAGGGATATCAGGCCAATACAACGGAGGATCTGCACCGGTAAAACCATCAGAATATGGGACACCTGAAGGGCCAGCCCCAGAGCTGGAAGGATCAAAAGGATCCACCTCTAATGGATCTTTGACAAATGCCGGATAAAGAAATGTGTCCGGTCCAAATGTTGGGTCAAACTATCAATCTACATCAAATGAGTTGGCTCTTGGACGTAGGCAATCCAATATGTCATCATGACTGAGCCAGGAACCATATTATTCATTAAATGTGTGTCATGAGTCTGAGCTCCAATGGTGTGAGGGAACCATCAGTGGTAAAAAGCCTCCTGAGTGAAAGGTCCCTCTAACAAAGTAAAGCTATCCACGCCCATCAATTGAATCTCAGTGATCAACTACGACAAAAGCTAATGATGTCTGGTAGGAGGAAAGAATGGAATACGTATCTCTCATGTAGTGCTTCTGATGGCACGCTCTCCTAAATAGAGCTCCCAACCTCCGTCGATAAGGAGAACAATCCAACGGGTGGACAATACATACTCGACACCATTCGGGAAACCACCCTCGAAGCCAACTGTCAAGTGGTCCTTGGAGTAAGGAACCCATGTAATGACCTATGCGGTCAACAACTCCAACTTTAGGCGAGAATATATGAAACCCTCAGCTACAGGAACCTCCACCAAAATGGAGTAATGACATCCATGTCCCAATGGATAGGTATCTAAACCTAATGTGCTAACGAGATGAAGACATGGGATCCTCTCGTAGGCCCAAAACTACTAATATAAATATCAAATATATGTGATCAGTCAAATTGGCAACCTGAACAAAGGGGAATCAAAAATCAAAAGAGAAAATGCTCACCAGCAAGAATGGGTAAAACCCTAACCAAGCCTCCATCACGCCCTCTGAGGAAGTAAGCAAAGGTGTAGGAGCCCCAATCAAACTCTCTGATACGGTCCACCTCTTGAGTGGCGCTGACTAAAGCAAATGACACCGTCAAAGAGTTATCAACCAGGAAATAACCCCTGAAGATGATCAGAAACAATCGACGAAGGATGTGATCTCTTACCCTCAGATCATCGAGCAATGGCACAGACAGAGCCCCACTCATGGAATCTACACTCAAGGGACTAGAACGGACTATTCGACCCTTGAGCATCGTGGCTGAGACTCCTAACAAGGATCTGATGGCAGTCAGGGAAATATCAGCCACCAAAGGCACTAGCGCCCCTGAAAACTCCAACCCAGTGATGAATTGCCAATCCATCGGTGTCATCATCACCTCACAATCTAACAAATAGAGAGACTGGGTCTGGTGAAACTAGGGCTCGTACAAAGCCCTGAGATAATCCTAGGAAAAACGACGGGGGAGGATGGAAAAGAAAGCCTCGAAGCCTTAGGCATGAACAACCTCTCGATACTCAGGATGGAGAGTCTAGAATAGAGAATGTATGTTAAACCAGTTCCCTCTGGGCTACGTAAAACCGAGAACCTGCATCAAAGTGAAAATCAAAATCAGAAGCCTTGCCCCCACAAACGGGAAAAGGAAGATCAACACGGCTATTACATCATTCGTATGAAGATAGATCGAGGGGTTAGGACTCAAATCATCCAGAAGATCTGGAATCGTTATATTTATGGCTAGAAGCTCTTTGCACAGAATGGAAGAAGAATGAACAGGATCCACAATGGGTACATCCTCTTCATCGTCCTCAATATCTGGTCTCTCAACCCGAATAGGATGAATCACTAACTCAGTCGACGAGACTATCAGGCTGGGCAAGGTCGAGGAACATCTGAAGCTCTCCTCCTCACACCTGAATAGGTCCTACGGGAGCTGCTCGGCTTGTCTGGATCCATATATCAGGACAAAAGTTTCAAATCACCTCAGAAAGGGTGTGGTAAATTCTAACATGGAGCTCATTAAATTTAGTTCATATATATATATATATATATTCATGTATGCATTACTTTAACATCCATCTACAGTATAGTTAAAAATGCATGTTCATTCAATGCCTAGACTCGTGATTTTTTTTTGCCAGAGTCTCCTTTGTGAAAAGGACTATCCACATGCACATATGCATGACTAGGTGGCCATTCAGTAGCACACCAGCTCAAAGTTATAAACATCTTATACACATGAAAAAACATCAAAGTCATATCCATCATGGTAGCCTAATTACAAGGATTTCTTTGCTTCAACACCTTTGCTCATTTGTCCTCAAATAGGATGAAAAATAGCAAAACAGGGTGCCAATTGACTGTTTCAAAAGTCAATTTTTTCACATTAATACATTCAACATGGTAAAATACTAACATTTACTGTGTTAAATAAGTTTTATCAAGTCATATGATCATGCATATGCACTATTATGTGTTTTGAAGCATTTTGTATGATATCTCACTTTCCAGTTGTCAAAACTGGAAAAATAACATGTAAACATTACCAGGATAGTGCAGAACGATTGTACAGTGATGAATTTTCAAGAAAAAAGCCTGAACTCAGGAGATCTGAAGGAGAAATATTGGATTCTTTATGTGGCTTCAATGTAAAATGACTTGTGAAATGGATGTGAGGTGAGATATAACCCATGGGTGGTCGCGAGTTAACCCATGGCAGTTGTGGGTCTCATTGTAACTACCCAGGGTGGTCCTCACCCCCTCCAACTCGATTAAATTTTATTTGCAAAGGAGGTCCCAAAAGCTGAAAAGTGAAATAAGGAAAAAAGATGCTACGCGATTAACCGGAAAAGCCTAAAATCCTGAATTCTGAGACCAAACTATGGGTCTACATATCAATCATTTGTATTCACCCAGATATAGGGTTCAGAAAGCTGATGATAATTTCAGCCCTTAACAGCGCATCGCGAAGGTCCGATGCCATCAACCGGGTGTTTTGTTCGCAATCAAAAACATCTAAACTCGTCAAGAGTATAGCTCATCAGAAATAAATCCCCAGTGAAGATTTCAGACATCACAAACATCATAACCGTTGAAAGCTACTTCAAAGAGGGTCAGGCATCCCTGACACTACAAACCATTGGCGATAACTCCAGCAAAGTATAGAAAATGATATGGTGATGTAAGCCGTTGAAAGTTACTTCAACGAAGATTAGAGTATCTAATATTGCATGTTGTTGGCGATAACTCCAGTGAAGCATCAGAGAAACCTGACGATACAAACCATGGAAAACCATCTCCAATGGAAAGGATTGATGATGGAATCTGTTATACAGATCCCCAATTAAGACGTTATCCCCAGAGGAACTATCAGCATCGACCTGGTAAAAAGTCAGAACGATGGTGATAATGCTAGCTTAATGGCAAGAAACATCCCATGATGACAACAAGGAAAATCCATCATCTGGATGAAACATCAACAATAGCTAAGAGTCGCTCACAAAAAAGAAGAACATCGTTGGTGGAAATCCCTTCCAACGGATTAAGGACCTTGGTGATAACCCCAATGTCAACATCTTAAGGTCTTAATCATTAAGAAACTTCCACTGCAGGGATTTTGAAGACATCTCTGCGAATTATTGAGAAATCAGGCTCAGATAGCACTGATGGACATTTCAAGCCGCTAGAGATTACGCCAGCGTTGCATCGACAGATTTTGGTGATGAGATCTTTGTAAACTATCATTCGAGTAGACATCAAAGCGGTTCAATGAAGCCATCATTGACAATTCCACCCCCCAACATAAGTGGTGGGAGAAAGAAGTTATCACATCCCATTAAAAATCATTTCAACAATAACATTCAGCATAACATTACATCATGCTGCATTGCATTTTCATCATCCCAAGCTTATCGTATTTCCAGTGTCTAGTAGTCTTTATCCTATCCATGCCATTGCATTGCATGAATATTATAAAGAGGGGCATCTGTAGACACTCAAAATTTTGCATTCTTGTTACTAACCCTGCAGGATGGCAGAATCGTCTTCTAGAGATAACCCTGAAAGTCAAATCAGTTCCAACCCCAGAGATAACCGCGGGAGATCCAAATTTAATCTGGGAGATAATCCCGAGGGATGCAGTCCAAGTTCCGAAAATAACCCCAGAAAAGTCAGTTCTAACCTCAGAGATAACCCCGAGGGATCAATTTCTAACCTCAGAGATAACCCCGGGAAGTCAAGCCAACCTTAGAGATAACCTTGAGGATAGTCAGAGTCAACAGCAACACAATCTTAGAGATAACCTTGAGAAATGACTACTACAACTGTGCCAAAATAGGAGATAACCCCAGGAGGGGCAAAATCATAATTTTATCACCTCAACATCACATCCACATCGTCTCAACACAGTTCAACTTAAACTGCATACAAGGATGTCCCACAAGAACCATAGCTAAAATCCCAAGTTATAAATGCACAAGACAACACAATGAATAGACAGCGAGGACTTGGAGATCTAGTCATGGACCCATCTTCCTGGCTTCAGACAATCTCTAATCCCATTTCATTGTGTAGCTCTCGACAACGGTTTTCCGAAAAGGTACACCAACCCTCCATCAGATGCCCAGATTGAAAGTTATGAAGATTCGAGTGGATAACGCATAGCCCGAGTGCACGTACTTTGAGATTACGGGATGCGCAAAGCTCGGGGTAGCCGCAGGTAGACCCGCGGCCATCTGGTCGTTAAATATGAGCTACCAGTAGTACATTTGAAAAAAAATAAAAAGAAAAAGAAAAGAGAGAAAACTATGTCCATTTCAGCCTGTAACCCTTGCTAGAGTGCTCTAAACTGAGTGATTCTTCTTTATAAACACTTGTAACCTCGTGTTTTGTAACATACTAAATTTTAAGTGGTGGAAATCAAGTTTTCAGGCCTCAAAACCTATCTGAAGTTTTCTTGGCAGCCCACTCTAAGATTTTTTAGATTTTAAAGCTTTCAACTACTTATATATATATATATATATATATATATATATATATATATATATATATATATATATACTAACATCTACGATCTCATCAAATACTCACGTCTGGATCGTCGATCCGTGGCTTTTTCTTTCTGTTATATATATATATATATATATATATATATATTTATTTATTTATTTACATTTATGTCTGGCCTTGAGTTTACTTCGTGGCCTTTTACTACCAGTAATAAAGGATTAAGCTGTGAACATTTAGGAAAAAGAATAACTTTTAAATTTCTTATTAAACCAAAAGAAAGAGATTTAAAATTTATTTAGGAAGAATCAATTTCTAAATCATTAAATCTGTTAAACTATAAAGTTACCCACCTAAGTTTCCTCAAAGAAGAAGTTAGGTATCAACAAGTTGAAGAACAACTTAAGAGTAACAGAGTTCAAGAAAAGATAAATGAATTAAAAGGTTATTTAGTAAAAAATTTATGTTCTGATTCTCCCAATGCTTTTTGGCATAGGAAAAAGCACACAGTTAGATTACCCTATGCCAAGGAATTTAAAGAACATTTAATTCCCACCAAAGCTAGGCCTATTCAAATGAGTCATGAACAAATGGAGTTATGTAAAAATGAAATTAATGATCTTCTTAGTAAAAGTTTAATTAGACATAGTAAGTCACCATGGTCTTGCCCAGCCTTCTATGTTAACAACGAAGCTGAGAAAGAGAGAGGAGTCCCTCGCCTAGTCATTAATTACAAACCATTAAACAAAGTACTAGAATGGATTAGATACCCTTTGCCCAATAAGGATGATCTCCTTAGTAGGTTAAGTGTCTCCACCATCTTTAGTAAATTTGACCTCAAGTCCGGATTCTGGAAAGTTGCTATTCATCTCGATGATAGGTACAAAACAGCATTAACCACTCCGTTCGGACACTATGAATGGAATGTTCAGTCATTTGGACTAAAAAATGCACCTAGTGAATTTCAGAATATTCTTAACAATATTTTGAATCCTTTCAGTCATTTTATTATTGTTTATATTGATGATATCCTTGTATTCTCCAAGACTATTGAAGAGAATATTAAGCATTTGAATTCATTCTTCAAAACGGTTAAAACCAATGGTCTTGTTCTTTCACCTTCCAAGTGTAGTCTGTTTCTGACTAAAGTAGGTTTCTCGGATTAATCCTCTATCATGGACTAAGCGGCCAATTGACAGAGCTATTCAATTTGCCGACCGGTTCCCAGATAAGATTACCGATAAAACTCAGCTACAGAGATTTCTTGGCTCGCTCAATTATATTGGCAAGTTTTACAAGAATCTCAGGAAGATTTGTAAGCCTCTTTTTCAGTGCTTACAAAGTAATCCTCCTCCATGGATTGATATTCATACTTCTGTCGTCCAACAAGTTAAAAAATATGTTAAGGTTTTGCCTTGCCTTGGCATTTCAAATGATTCAGCTTTCAAAATAGTTGAAATCGATGCCTTTGACATTGGATTCGATGGCATACTCAAACAAAAGTTAACTCCTACCTCTGATGAACAAATTGTACATTTCCATTCAGGCTCATGGAATACTACACTGTTAAAATACAGTACAATTAAAAAGGAGATTTTATCACACATATTATGTATTAAAATTTTTTAGAGAGATTTGCTGAATCAGAAATTTCTAGTAAGGATAGATTGCAAGTCAGCAAAATTCATTCTTGAAAAAGACATTGAAAACGTCGCCTCTAAGCATTCATTCACTTGATGGCAAGCTATTTTAAGTATTTTTGATTTTGATATTGAATATATTAAAGGAAGTAACAACTCAGTTCCTGATTTTCTCACACGTGAGTTTATTAACACAGGTACCATTGCAGCAACATGAGTGTGCGAGGAGGTTCATCTTCTTGTGGTCGTGGGCGCTCTCCCGGCCTAGTCAATCTGTTAAAGGGAACCGTTGTTCCCCACCCAGTTAGTCAAACCACCCATAATAAGTTTCAGGTGCTTGGTACAGTCCTCAAGCCCTATTCATCTATTCTAGCTAGTCAACCAGAAGCATTTGATATTTTTGCTAATCAATCGAGGGCAACCTCATCAAAACCCAGTTACCCAGTTTTTGAGTACCGAACTAAATATGATCACCATCTGTTTCATATTGAGTTACCAATGAAACCTAAAGATGACCCAGTTAAATTGGCTGCCCAGTATTTTCCTACTGGATGGCATTTTCTCCCTATGGCTCCTTATAAATCCCTTATGTATTATAGGGACATCCTTCTAGAAATCGAGTCAGTCTTTATTAAACCCATCTATGCCAACGATGATAAATCCAAACTCCTTTATCATTCGTTGTACATTAAGAAAGTTCTCAATCTTTCTGATTGGGGTAGTCATCCTTCGGATCTCAGGTCTCTTTCTAATCATTCCAGCTCTTACTGCTATTATGACTATATAGAGGCTTTGTATAATATTTTTCTTCATCAAAATAAAGATCATAGTCATTCGTGGTTTTTATAATTCGACCACAAATTCAAGAGTCAATTTCCTAAATGGTTCATGCTCTGGTGGACACGGCATGGGTTGTGCTTTGAAGTCCTTCCGGGTCCTCTCTTAGCACAGCTTGAGCATTTCAGTACTTATCATCCAAAATATGAGGAAATTCCAGATTTCCTTATATTCTGTAGTAAATATAAAATCCCTTGGATTCTTAAATGGCAATATGTCATTTTAACTCCTCAAGAAGTCACAATATTTCAGTCTCCGTCGTCCATAGGTATTCGGACAGCTCAGACAGTTATTTCTCCTATTTCTCTTATCTTTCGTCGTTTCCTCATTAAATAGTGGGATAAATTTGGTGTTGATAGAATAGTTGGCCAAGTTCAAAAGGAATTTCTGGCTAAACCTTTATTGACTCCTCCAATTACTACTGCCATTACCGGCGAATCTTCCAGTAAAACAGTCACTCGAACAACGGATAAATCAACTAAAAAATCAGTTGTTCCTTCAGACCCTATTGAAGTCACTAATGTTTCTAGTTATTCCAACTCTCAGTTGAGGCTCCTTGCAGACGCCATTCATATGAGATTTGACCAGTTACATGAAGTGTCAGACAAAGCTTCTCATCAATCCAGAGAAGAAAATTCCAGTTAAAATCTTGAAGATGAAGATGATTGTGATCCCTATGGCACAGTCAACCATCAAGATGCTCAGGATCCCTTCTCCTGATCCTCTTAGTTATCAATTAAGGTGGATGTGATGATGTCAGCCATCATCACGCCTTCATCTGCCCCGGCAGCCTCAGTTAGCCATCACCTGCTTCGGCAACCTAGTCATCAGCATCGTCCGCTATTCACCGAAAGCAGCAATCAATCAGACATCTGGCCCCACGGTCGTATTAGTCAAAAGAGACGCCTGCTTTTCCACCGAAAGCAGATTCTTTTCTTTTACTTTACTTTAGTAAATATAATATGTTTTTTACTTGTACATTTACTCCAGTTAATGTAATAGTAACATTGTAAACAATTCATTTCCTTGTTCTATAAAAGGAAATTGAATTCATTCGGTAAGACAGACTTAGAAAGACTCAGAGTTCCTTCTCTGATGAATCTTTAGCCTCTACCGCTATTTAGCCTTTCTCTACCCCCCTTCTTCTTATGTTCTACTTCTAGTAAATTTGTAAGTCATTTTATTTCTTGCACTCGTAAATAGTTCCAGTTAATAAAATTTATTGTAGTAATTTACCTGTGTTTGTATCAGAGCCAAGTTGTTTGTTGTTTGTAATTGCATAGTAAGATCTTTTTAATCAACTTCTCTTTACTTTTTCAAAATCTTCTTCTTCCTCAGAGTTCTAAAGTCACCTTACTTACCTGTAGTCCACCTAGTTCGTGTCTAACCTTTTTAAGTCTCCAGGGTGTGAGCAGTGTCGGGTTATAGAACATAGGTAAGAGTCTACTTAGGGTAAACGGGGTATGCATGAATGAACCTTGAGTAAGATTTTATTTTGAAAACAGTTAAGATGAGTAGATTATTCAGATCTAGCTCTTCAGTTAGTAACAGGTCAGCTTTGCCTCATGTCCCTGACATCGTCAACCAAGAAGAACATAGTTATGAAAACATTAGTCAAGTGTTACATAATTGGAACATACCTATGGTATCTCCAAGAGAAATTTATCAGTCAACCTATTTAGATAATTTTAAAACAGATTATAATGTTAAAACAGTTGAAAACATTTATGCAATTAACAAAGAATATGAAAATTATAGTCTTTTATCTCCAGAAGTTATTAAAAACACAGAAAAAGGGTTACAATTTTATTCATATAGGTCTTGTTCAAGTTGCAGTTAAACCGCTCAACAAAAAAGGAATTAATTCATCTATCTACCTCTGTCTTAGAGATGCTAGATTTTTAAATTATTATCCTAGCATAATTGGTGATATGGAAACAAGCTTGCATAATGGACCTATTCATTTCAATTGCTTTCCTGATTTCACCATGAGTCTTAGTGATCAAAACTTATTTAAAGCTTTATCATTAAATATTAAAACTGAAGGTGAGATAACTCAAATGATTGAGGGATCACAACCTATTTCTTTGATTTACATGATTTATTGTAAGACTATGAAGTCAAACTTGAATGTTCACGCTCTTAATAAAAGTCCTAAAGATCAAACAATTTTAATTCAAAGTTCAACTAGTGATGCTAACATCTAGATCCCGAGAACAATTCTCTGGAAGGATATTACTTTACCTAGTCAATGGACTTTACCGAATGAATTACCACAACAGTCCGTAATTAACAATTTATTAAGTTTGGAAAATATCAAACAATTTTCTGACGGAACTGTTAAAATTAGTTTTGAACGCACTAGAACACCAGTCAATATTGAAGATATTTCCAGCTCTTCAGCACCTTCAGTTATTCATACTAAAAGAGATAATGAAGTACTTAGTAACCCTTCGGTTAGTGATATCAAACTTAAAGGTATCCTTAATCAAGGTCAAGTTAGTCATCCGTGTTATACCCAGAATGATCCCAATGAAGATGAAGGCTCTTCTTCTCCGGCGTCTTCTGTGTATCCCACTCAGTCTGATTTTAATGCCCCAATTAATAATCAATTAAGAGTCATTAAAAAGGATTTCTTTTTAGATTGGGATAACTTAGTGAAAATTTTTAATTCAAAATCTAATAAAGAAAAAAGACATCTATTCAGATCTAATCACCCTGTTGAAAAGGAAAGAGATAAATAAATGGAAAAGATTTATTAAAAATGAAGAAATTAACGTTACTTTTTATGATTGGTATGAACAATATCAAAGTAAATGTAATGTTATTAATAAAACTCAATGGATTAAAGAAGACAAATCAAAAATCTCGTCTAGCCATCCTCCATTAGAAACTGTTCTAATTCCAGTTAAAAATACCTCAGTTATTGCTAGTCCTTTTAAAATCCCTGATGGAACTAATGATGATAAAAAAAAATTGAGCAATTAAACTTTGGTAATCAATATCTAGAAACTGTAGGAAAATAGCTAGTTAGAATTGAAGAAAAATTTGAAGAAATTATTATTAAGAAACCCGATTTAAAAATTGAACAACCTTTAATTAAATTACCAGAAAATTGATATAATTTAGGTTTACCTAATGAAGATAGTAAAATTGTTCAAACTATTGATACTTTATTTAAAAAACCTAAAACTGAAAACGGTCCAAGTAGAACTATTGCTATTATCGATCAAGTGGAGTCTGATGATGATAACGACAGTTTGTCTGTGCACTCTAATCACTCACCTGTTTCAAACTTAAATGCACAACTAAACAAATTAACTGTTAATAACACATGTATTACCAGAAATTGGTATTCTAGATCCACTCATCTGGATCTACAATTCGAAGAGAGAAATCTAGACAAATAATTTTTTGTTTCATCTAATAAAATATATGAATGGAATATTGATGGCTTTAGTGAACAAGAAATTCTTAATAAATTAAATCATATGTCTATGCTAGCCAATAACTATATCACTAAATTCAACAACCTGTCCCGGCCAGACATTGTTGAATTAATAGCTAGTGGATTTACTGGTATTCTCAGATCTTGGTGGGAGAAACATCTCATAGAAGATATTAGAGTATCAATAATTCATGCTATCCAATGAGATGATGACGACAATCCCATCTTTGATGAAGAAGCTGGCATTGGTCCGCCTGATGGAGTTAACACTTTAATTTTTACCATTATTAAACATTTTGTTGGAACTCCTAGTAACATCACTGAAAGAATCCATGATCAACTTAGTAACCTTACTTGTCCCACGCTAAGTGATTTTAGATGGTACAAAGATGTTTTTACTTCACGAGTTATGATGCGCACTGATAGCAATAAACCATTTTGGAAAGAAAAATTCGTTAATGGTTTACCTTCTTTGTTTGCACATAAAGTTAGAGAAGAATTAAGTAAAGATTTAGGATATATTGATTATGATAAGTTAACCTACGGTGATATCATAAGTTATATTCAAAAAATTGGTTTAAAAATGTGTATTGACTTTAAATTAGTTAAAAAAGCTAGTAAAGATAAAAATAAAGCTAAATACGAGTTAGGCACTTTCTGTGAACAATATGGTTTACCACTTGTTGCTCCCTCTAGAAGAAAGCACCAACATAAGCATAAACATATTGAGTCACGTAAGAGTCATAAACGTCGTAAGAAGAGATATAATCAAGATAATAATAAGATTAATCAAGATTATTATTATAAAAATCCTAAGTCAACACATAAATCAACTAAAAAATAAAAGAAATTTGATAAAAGTAAAATTGCCTGCCTCAATTATGGGCAGAAAGGTCACTTTAAAAGTGAGTGCAGGGTTTAGCAAAAATTAGCTCAGATAAATATCTCAGTCGAAGACACTGAACAGTTATTAGAATTAATGAGAATTGAAAATAACGATAGTAATGAAGAAGTTTCAGACATCCCAGAATCTTCTAGTAATAACACCCGTAGCGATGAGTCAAATAGTGATAATGAGGTCACCATATGTACTGAAAATTGTAGTAATAACTGTTGCAAAAGAATTAATGTAATTACAAAAGATGATGAAGAAAGCTCTTTGTTAATTGATTTAATTAGTAAAATTACTGACCCTGGATTAAAAACTCAATATATGAATCAATTAAAGGATTTATTAACTAAAGATAAAAAAGTTACTTATAAGGTTCTTAAAGCCAAAGAAAAACCCATTTTCAGTCTTAATAAAACACTTGAAATATTTAAGTCTCTAGTTAGGGAAATCACCCACCCTGAATTAAATCAAGAAGTTAATAAACTCAAGAAATAGATTTCTAACTTAAAATTAGATATTTCTAATCTAAGAAAAAAGATTGATGATAAGAAATCAGATCTTCAAATTCATGATTCCTCTTCTAGTGATGAAAGTCACGATGAACCTGAATCATCTGGTACTAAGGAAGAACCTGATCTTTTTATTCAAGGTCTCTCCCTTAAAAGAATCAAAGACATTACCATTCAAAAATTGTATATCTCTATTAATTTAGTTATCAGTAAAACTTTCTCTATACAGCTTCCTGCCTTAGTTGATATTGGTGCAGATTTAAACTGTATTCCAGAAGGTCTTATCCCCACTAGGTATTATAAGAAAACTAGTGAAAAACTTAATTCAGCTAATGGTAGTCAAATGGAAATAAAATATAAATTACCTAATGTGCATATTTGTCAAGACAGTATGTGTTTTAAAACCTCGTTTGTTTTAATTCGCAATCTTACAGATAAAATCATCTTAGGTTTACCATTTATATATTTATTAGACCCATTCACTACCAGTAATAAAGGATTAAGCTGTGAACATTTAGGAAAAAGAATAACATTTAAATTTCTTATTAAACCAAAAGAAAGAGATTTAAAATTTATTCAGGAAGAATCAATTTCTAAATCATTAAATCTGTTAAACTGTAAAGTTACCCACCTAAGTTTCCTCAAAGAAGAAGTTAGGTATCAACAAGTTGAAGAACAACTTAAGAGTAACAGAGTTCAAGAAAAGATAAATGAATTAAAAGATTATTTAGTAAAAAATTTATGTTCTGATTCTCCCAATGCTTTTTGGCACAGGAAGAAGCACACAGTTAGATAACCCTATGCTAAGGAATTTAAAGAACATTTAATTCCTACCAAAGCTAGGCCTATTCAAATGAGTCATGAACAGATGGAATTATGTAAAAATGAAATTAATGATCTTCTTAGTAAAGGTTTAATTAGACATAGTAAGTCACCATGGTCTTGCCCAGCCTTCTATGTTAACAACGAAGCTGAGAAAGAGAGAGGAGTCCCTCGCCTAGTCATTAATTACAAACAATTAAACAAAGTACTAGAATGGATTAGATACCCTTTGCCCAATAAGGATGATCTCCTTAGTAGGTTAAGTGTCTCCACCATCTTTAGTAAATTTGACCTTAAGTCCGGATTCTGGAAAGTTTCTATTCATCCCGATGATAGGTACAAAACAGCATTAACCACTCCGTTCGGACACTATGAATGGAATGTTCAGTCATTTGGACTAAAAAATGCTCCTAGTGAATTTTAGAATATTCTTAACAATATTTTGAATCCTTTCAGTCATTTTATTATTGTTTATATTGATGATATCCTTGTATTCTCCAAGACTATTGAAGAGCATATTAAGCATTTGAATTCATTCTTCAAAATGGTTAAAACCAATGGTCTTGTTCTTTCACCTTCTAAGTGTAGTCTGTTTCTGACTAAAGTCAGGTTTCTCGGATTAATCCTCTGTCATGGACTCGGCCAATTAACAGATCTATTCAATTCGCCGACCGGTTCCCAGATAAGATTACTGATAAAACTCAGCTACAGAGATTTCTTGGCTCGCTCAATTATATTGGCAAGTTTTACAAGAATCTCAAGAAGATTTGTAAACCTCTTTTTCAGCGCTTACAAAGTAATCCTCCTCCATGGACTGACATTCATACTTCTGTCGTCCAACAAGTTAAAAAATATGTTAAGGTTTTGCCTTGCCTTGGCATTTCAAATGATTCATCTTTCAAAATAGTTGAAACCGATGCCTCTGATATTGGATTCGGTGGCATATTCAAACAAAAGTTAACTCCTACCTCTGATGAACAAATTATTCGTTTCCATTCAGGCGCGTGGAATACTACACAGTTAAAATACAATACAATTAAAAAGGAGATTTTATCACTCGTATTATGTATTAAAAAATTTCAGAGAGATTTACTGAATCAGAAATTTCTAGTTAGGATAGATTGCAAGTCAGCAAAATTCATTCTTGAAAAAGACGTTGAAAACGTCGCCTCTAAGCATTCATTCGCTAGATGGCAAGCTATTTTAAGTATTTTTGATTTTGATATTGAATATATTAAAGGAAGTAACAACTCAGTTTCTGATTTTCTCACACGTGAGTTTATTAACACAGGTACCATTGCAGCAACATGAGTGTGTGAGGAGGTTCATCTTCTCGTGGTCGTGGGCGCTCTCCCGGCCCAGTCAATCAGTTAAAGGGAACCGTTGTTCCCCACCCAGTTAATCAAACCACCCACAATAAGTTTCAGGTGCTTGGTACTGTAGCGGCCCCGAATCCGGGCCCCGAATCGCCGCGGATCCGGTATACTATTTCTATCACTATTGAGGAAGATATAAACATAAAGTGTTTATACATTAAACTTTACACACTTATCCCCAAGGTCGAGTAACCTTAACTTAATACACATTTCATAACTTTCTAACATATAACACCTTTATCAAACTATACTATGACATACTAGTCGCACGATTTATCCCAAGCTGAACTTGGCATTATCTTTTCCTGTATCCGAACACGTTCGCCTTATCTGCAATGTTTTATCATGATATAGCAAGGGTGAGAATGAAAGTTGCCCAGCAAGTTTATATACAACAATATAACGATATATCATGATTGAAGAGTATGAATAATGAGCTTGCTATAATTCATCAATATAATTGAGAACTAACACGAACAAATTTTTGACTGAACAAGTTTTAAACATGAACAAACATTTCTGAACCAACTGGTAATGAAGGTGATCAGCCTTTCATACCTGACTTATACTTGCAAGATGTACAGAGTACAAATTTCATGGCAATCAACAATGATTAACCATAAGCTTGAAGAAACTACTCTTATTAGAGTTAAGTAAAAGAAACTTACCTGCACCGTTGATTACTGCAACGCAATTTATAACGCTTTAACCGAAGATCTAATATTAATAATATAGATCTCTAATAATTAGAATAATATCATCACAGTATAATACTGTTATATTTATATCCACAAAATAACCTAAACACATTACCAAATAACCATATCAGTCTATAATTCACATAAGACTTAGTATCAGTTAGACAATTAAGTTTGAGTTGAAACTGACACAATTTTAACATCCCGACGGTCTAGTCGGTCAACGCTCGAGTTTAAGTTCAATTAAACTCTGTTTAAGCACTTAAACATGCCATAGAATCACATTTATATGATTTAACATTCGCTTTTTCATTTCATAAGTTATTCGTTAACACCTAGTAAGTTAAATACTCGTCTAGCAACCTGGATTCTAAATCTAGCAACTAAATTGCCAACTCAGCAACCTAGATTCCAAATCCAGCAACTTGAATTTCAAATCCAGCAATCTAAACTGCAATCCAGCAAACTGGATTCAGCATATTTTTAATTCAGTAAACTATTTCTCAATCCAGCAAACTAGAATCACAAATTATATAATCCAGCAAGATGTATTCTAAATTCGTATCACGAAAATACCAAATCAGTTTAATATTTTTTCTATCCTTAGTCCAAACATATATACACATATTTCATGCATAAAAAGTATTTTTCCATAATTTTCTAACTTCCTTTAGTATTTTTCAAAAATCATTTCTAGTGCATAGCTTAAGAAATTAGCTACCTCGTGCTTAACTCCAGTAATGCCCATCTTTTGACACGATCTTATATATGTTAACGTGATGCTCCATTTTAAATTAAGTGGCAATCGGAGTTGTAGAACTCCGGTTATAGCGATTTCCGTCGGAAAATCACAAAAATTGTAATGGTCATAACTTGGTCGTTTTAACTCGAAATTAGCTCATTTTTGGACACCAGCTACATAATACCATATATTTTCATTTCCCTAAAGTCTGGAATTTTTCTCGTTAAATAAATGTCCGAAACAACCCCCAGAAAAATATGGGCAGCAACTTTTTGACGCTTGACAGTTTTGGAGTCCTTCACCAAAACTTAAATAAAATTAAATCTATAACTCTGATTAATGATCCGTCAATTTTTTTGGATTTGTATCTTTCCGATCTACAATTTTCATCTATCACAATCCATATTTGGACATGTTAAGCTCCCGGAATTTAGCCCGGAAGTGGCTGTTACAAAACTGTCCTTCTAACAGTTTTTCTTATCTTTGAGTAGTTTGGTAGAAATCCCATAACTCTCTCCTCCGATGTCGGATTTAGTCCGTTTCGGAGTCTATGGAAAGCTTATTGAGTGTACTATAACATATCACAAGTCCAGAATTTTTAGAGTACCCTAACAAATCTGAAATTTTCTGTTTAGGACAGCAGTCCACTAATTCATTTAAAACAAAAAAACTGTTTTGGTTCTTCTTCTTTGTTCAAGCTTATCAACCCTAAAAATGGCAAGATCAAACCATAAAATATCATATATCATGTAGATCTTCCCTCATATGGTTCAAAATCATAAGTTCAACACTTGATCTAAAACACCATATCAAAACACTTTTTAAAAGTTTAACTTTTCCGGAAAATTTCCATTTTTCTATTCCTTTTAATTCCAACCAAATTAACACCCTATAAGGGTAAATCCATACTTGAATCCATGGAAAACACATAGATCATAGGGTTTTATACACCCAAATCAAAAACCCTCATCATCAATTACAAAAACAAAAGAATAAAGCTTGGGAAGAAAAATAGTTTTATACCTTTGCTTGATTTCTTTCTTCTTCCTTCCATGGATGGCCTCACTCTCTTCTCCTTTCTTCCTCAAGGGCTGCCGAACTCCCCCCCCCTCTCTCTCTCTATCTCTTATCCGTTCCTCCCTTCTTATCTCTTTTCTTCTATTTGGAAAGAAAATAAAAGATGAAAGAGAATAACCAAATAGATTAAATGTATAGATATGATATGTATATCTATATTCATTCCCCCAACTTATCTCTTCTTCTCTTCCTTAATAATGATAAGGTTGCTTGCAAGCTTTGCCAAATGTGTTGGTTAAATTAGAAATTGACACCTAAGGAGGTTAGGTAGGAGTTGGTTCACCAACTTTTTGTTGCTCTCTTGGCCGGCCATGTGGCCTTATATTTGTCCAAGTCTTGCTTCCTTTTTAATGCAATAACTAGTGTCTTCAATGACTAAAATGCCCCTCCTTACAAGGATCAAATTTTGGGTCTTTTTAAATAATGATTGGGCCACCATATTTAATCCCTTTGGACTTTAAGTTGGGCTTGAAATTAATCTATTGGACATAGCGAATTTAATTCTTTGGACCAAGTAAATCAATCATAGTCCAGCACTATTAATATTTCCAAATGTCCATCATGTCCTTCCTTCAATTGGGCTCCAAGTTTGGGTCACTTCTTAAATCTTTTGGGCTTATCAATAAAAATATTTGGGCCATTCCTTTAAAGTATTGCTTGAGCCTCTAACCAATTTCATTGGGCCAACTCTTGGGCTATAGAATATACATAGTCCAATACCTTAATTCTTATCCAACCCAATTAATTTAATTAGGGTTTTCACTTCTCCATTAAAACACCAATCCTTACTCACAAGTCCATTCATTTCCTTAACCCAATTTAGACTTGCTATAATTAGGTTATAAAATTAATCAACCGAGATGTATAAAATAAATCTCTTAGAATTAGCAAGTATTCTAAATACCACAATTCTCTTTTTTCATAACCCTTAAGTTATTAAATCCTTCATTCCTAATATATATAGTTAGGGTTATACTAGTTTCTTTTGGTTTGTTTATATAATAAACAAATATAAACCATCACCTAATGTTCATATTCCTTACACACAACTTTTTAACCCTTAGGGTTTAATACTTTGCATTTAGGATTCCCAAATTAGGGTTTAAATTCTCGAAACTGATATTAAAGATTCTGAGCGTATCGTTAGAGTTTCTAACAGTTCGTTAGATTTTTCTAACTTAATAAACATATGATTAACATAACTTTAGGGTTTGCTAAAGTTATAACTTATCTGATCAATCCTTGATCTTGAATCATCATGGTTCACACATGTAACCAAATATACCGACTAGTATTCACTTCGATACTTATCCCTGATAATTCTTCAAAAGAATTTTAAATCTACCATAATCTTATACCTCATTACTAGACTATCACTTACAGTCTATCACATAATTCAAGTCTTGTCCAAAATTTTTGAAATTCATGGAATTTCATTACATAACTGCCAATTCCATACACTTATTTCCTGTCTAGGTCCTAATATTGAACCTTAAATCAATCAATTATGATTTTCATAAATTGTCTAATTTCCCGGGTTGTCACATTCACCCCTCCTTCTAAGAATTTCGTCCCCGAAATTCTCCTTACACCGTGCACCTTACACCTTTTATACTGAGCGATCACACAAGATCTTGAACTTATTTTCTCGGGTATCTATCAAAGATACTCAAACTTCTCGGGTATCTATCAAAGATATTCAAACTTCTCGGGTATCTATCAAAGATACTCAAACTTGTCGGGTATCTATCAAAGATTTACTTTGATATATACTCAAATTTCTCGGGTATCTATTAAAGATACTCAAAACGCGAGCAAAGATCAAATTCACACTAAGTATTCCTGTATTTACAACTCCATCACATTTTTATCATCTCTGCACCAGGTTACATGGTACATGAGTGATAATTAAAATAATTTGATATATCAAATCATTTGCTTAAACATTCTATCTGTTCCTATAATCCTTAACACTCCATTCACACACAACTATACCCAGTTCATAAAACCACACTTATGAGTCCATAAATTGCCACAATCATATGAGTTTAAGAACTTTCCTAGACAGACCTTTGGCGTCCATTCGCTGAGGGGTTCATAAACATTTCATATAACTATGCGTCAAGTATGTCACATAAGTATGAGTTTTAAGAACTCGTACTTAAACCTATATTCTCTACCTATGACCTATCTATCTGTTATACACATGAGAAATGAATCACCCTCTTAACACGCATATAGCAAATAGCGCGACAAAACATTTCAATGATTATCAGTGCCAGAAACTAAGTGGTTGTCAAACCAAACTCGGCCACTAATCAATATAGAAAGCTAAGCGGACAATTCCCCGCCCATACAAAGAATTGGTCAACCTAACCACTACATCGACCAGGAAGCTAAGGGATTCTAAAACCAAGTACAAATTCCCCACCCATACAAGGAATCATACAACTCAGCGGCTGACACAAGTCCTCAATGAAATCCCCACCTAATCTTAACACCTTTTTTTTTTTAATACGAATTCAATTCGTATTCATAATCCATAACTCTTTCATGAGTTTTCATAGTACAATTTCATAGTACAACTGATACACAACATCTTGCTGTAAACTTTTCAATCATTAGATTGATTCTTTTCCCACATCATAACCTTTAGCAGATCACGGGGTGATCTTATCGTATATATTACGATTCAATTCCATACACTATGATCGTTTTGTTTTAAGATCTCCTATCACTGCGCTTCTGTTCACCACTATTATCAGAGTTAAGGAACTCTGTATCTTGACAACTCGCCGAGATTCATCTTTGAATCTTACCGACCAACTAACTCTATTTGAGTTAGTCTTATCCTAATCACTGCGGTTATTGGTCTCAGGTATTCCTACCTAAGCTTCATAACCAACAGCTCTGATACCAACTGTAGCGGCCTCGAATCCGGGCCCCGAATCTCCGCGGATCCGGTATACTATTTCTATCACTATTGCGGAAGATATAAACATAAAGTGTTTATACATTAAACTTTACACACTTATCCCCAAGGTCGAGTAACCTTAACTTAATACACATTTCATAACTTTCTAACATATAACACCTTTATCAAACTATACTATTACATAGTAGTCGCACATTTTATCCCAAGCTGAACTTGCATTAGCTTTTCCTATATCCGAACACGTTCGCCTTATCTGCAATGTTTTATCATGATATAGCAAGGGTGAGCATGAAAGTTGCCCAGCAAGTTTATATACAACAATATAACGATATATCATGATTGAAGAGTATGAATAATGAGCTTGCTATAATTCATCAATATAATTGAGAACTAGCACGAACAAATTTTTGACTGAACAAGTTTTAAACATGAACAAACATTTCTGAACCAACTGGTAATGAAGGTGATCAGCCTTTCATACCTGACTTATACATGCAAGATGTACATAGTACAAATTTTATGGCAATCAGCAATGATTAACCATAAGCATGAAGAAACTACTCTTATTAGAGTTAAGTAAAAGAAACTTGCCTGCACCGTTGATTACTGCAACGCAATTTATAACGCTTTACCCGAAGACCTAATATTAATAATATAGATCTTCAATAATTAGAATAATATCATCACAGTATAATACTGTTATATTTATATCCACAGAATAACCTAAACACATTACCACATAACCATATCAGTCTATAATTCACATAAGACTTAATATCAGTTAGACTATTAAATTTGAGTTGAAACTGACACGATTTTAACATCCCGACGGTCTAGTCGATCAACGCTCGAGTTTAAGTTCAATTAAACTTTGTTTAAGCACTTAAACATGCCATAAAATCACATTTATATGATTTAACATTCGTTTTTTCATTTCATAAGTTATTCGTTAACACCTAGTAAGTTAAATACTCGTCCAACAACCTGGATTCTAAATCTAGCAACTAAATTGCCAACTCAGCAACCTGGATTCCAAATCCAGTAACCTAAATTCCAAATCCAGCAATCTAAACTGCAATCCAGCAAACTGGATTCAACATATTTTCAATTCAGTAAACTATTTCTCAATCCAGCAAACTGGAATCACAAATTATATAATCCAGCAAGCTGTATTCTAAATTCGTATCACGAAAATACCAAATCAGTTTATTATTTTTTCTATCCTTAGTCCAAACATATATACACATATTTCATGCATAAAAAGTATTTTTTCATAATTTTCTAACTTCCTTTAGTATTTTTCAAAAATCCAGCAAGCTGTATTCTAAATTCGTATCACGAAAATACCAAATCAGTTTATTATTTTTTCTATCCTTAGTCCAAACATATATACACATATTTCATGCATAAAAAGTATTTTTCCATAATTTTCTAACTTCCTTTAGTATTTTTCAAAAATCATTTCTAGTGCGTAGCTTAAGAAATTAGCTACCTCGTGCTTAACTCCAGTAATGCCTATCTTTTGGCACGATCTTATATATGTTAACGTGATGCTCCATTTTAAATTAAGTGGCAATCGGAGTTGTAGAACTCCGGTTATAGCGATTTCCGTCGGAAAATAACAAAAATTGTAATGGTCATAACTTGGTCGTTTTAACTCGGAATTAGCTCATTTTTGGACACGAGCCTCATAATACCATATATTTTTATTTCCCTAAAGCATGGAATTTTTCTCATTAAATAAATATCCAAAACAACCCCCAAAAAAATATGGGTAGCAACTTTTTGACAGTTTTGGAGTCCTTCACCAAAACTTAAATAAAATGAAATCTATAACTCCGATTAATGATCCGTCAATTTTGTTGGATTCGTATCTTTCCGATCTACAATTTTCGTCTATTAGAATCCATATTTGAACATGTTAAGCTCCCGGAATTTATCCCGGAAGTGGCTGTTACAAAACTGTCCTTCTAACAGTTTTTCTTATCTTTGAGTAGTTTGGTAGAAATCCCATAACTCTCTCCTCTGATGTCGGATTTAGTCCGTTTCGGAGTCTATGGAAAGCTTATTGAGTGTACTATAACATATCACATGTCCAAAATTTTTAGAGTACCCTAACAAATCCGAAATTTTCTGTTTAGGGCAGCAGTCCACTAATTCATTTAAAACAAAAAAACTGTTTTGGTTCTTCTTCTTTGTTCAAGCTTATCAGCCCTAAAAATGGCAAGATCTAACCATAAAATATCATATATCATGTAGATCATCCCTCATATAGTTCAAAATCATAAGTTCAACACTTGATCTAAAACACCATATCAAAACACTTTTTAAAAGTTTAACTTTTCCGGAAAATTTCCATTTTTCTATTCCTTTTAATTCCAACCAAATTAACACCCTATAAGGGTAAATCCATACTTGAATCCATGGAAAACACATAGATCATAGGGTTTTATACACCCAAATCAAAAACCCTCATCATCAATTACAAAAACAAAAGAATAAAGCTTGGGAAGAAAAATAGTTTTATACCTTTGCTTGATTTCTTTCTTCTTCCTTCCATGGATGGCCTCACTCTCTTCTCCTTTCTTCCTCAAGGGCTGCCGAACTCCCCCCCCCCTCTCTCTCTCTATCTCTTATCCGTTCCTCCCTTCTTATCTCTTTTCTTCTATTTGGAAAGAAAATAAAAGATGAAAGAGAATAACCAAATAGATTAAATGTATAGATATGATATGTATATCTATATTCATTCCCCCAACTTATCTCTTCTTCTCTTCCTTAATAATGATAAGGTTGCTTGCAAGCTTTGCCAAATGTGTTGGTTAAATTAGAAATTGACACCTAAGGAGGTTAGGTAGGAGTTGGTTCACCAACTTTTTGTTGCTCTCTTGGCCGGCCATGTGGCCTTATATTTGTCCAAGTCTTGCTTCCTTTTTAATGCAATAACTAGTGTCTTCAATGACTAAAATGCCCCTCCTTACAAGGATCAAATTTTGGGTCTTTTTAAATAATGATTGGGCAACCATATTTAATCCCTTTGGACTTTCAGTTGGGATTGAAATTAATCTATTGGACATAGCGAATTTAATTCTTTGGGCCAAGTAAATCAATCATAGTCCAACACTATTAATATTACCAAATGTCCATCATGTCCTTCCTTCAATTGGGCTCCAAGTTTGGGCCACTTCTTAAATCTTTTGGGCTTATCAATAAAAATATTTGGGCCATTCCTTTAAAGTATTGCTTGAGCCTCTAACCAATTTCATTGGGCCAACTCTTGGGCTATAGAATATACATAGTCCAATACCTTAATTCTTATCCAACCCAATTAATTTAATTAGGGTTTTTACTTCTCCATTAAAACACCAATCCTTACTCACATGTCCATTCATTTCCTTAACCCAATTTAGACTTGCTATAATTAGGTTGTAAAATTAATCAACCGAGATGTATAAAATAAATCTCTTAGAATTAGCAAGTATTCTAAATACCATAATTCACTTTTTCCATAACCCTTAAGTTATTAAATCCTTCATTCCTAATATATATAATTAGGGTTACACTAGTTTCTTTTGGTTTGTTTATATAATAAACAAATATAAACCATCACCTAATGTTCACCTAGTTTCTTTGCATTTAGGATTCCCAAATTAGGGTTTAAATTCTCGAAACTGATATTAAAGTTTCTGAGCGTATCGTTAGGGTTTCTAACAGTTCGTTAGATTTTTCTAACTTAATAAACATATGATTAACATAACTTTAGGGTTTGCTAAAGTTATAACTTATCTGATCAATCCTTGATCTTAAATCATCATGGTTCACATATGTAACCAAATATACCGACTAGTATTCACTTCAATACTTATCCCTGATAATTCTTCAAAAGAATTTTAAATCTACCATAATCTTATACCTCATTACTAGACTATCACTTACAGTCTATCACATAATTCAAGTCTTGTCCAAAACTTTTGAAATTCATGGAATTTCATTACATAACTGCCAATTCCATACACTTATTTCCTGTCTAGGTCCTAATATTGAACCTTAAATCAATCAATTATGATTTTCATAAATTGTCTAATTTCTCGGGTTGTCACAGGTACAGTCCCCAAGCCCTATTCATCTGTTCTAGCTAGTCACCAGAAGCATTTGATATTTTTGCTAATCAATCTAGGGAAACCTCATCAAAACCCAGTTACCCAGTTTCTGAGTACCAAACTAAATATGATCACCATCTGTTTCATATTGAGTTACCAATGAAACCTAAAGATGACCCAGTTAAATTGGTTGCCCGGTATTTTCCTACTGGATGGTATTTTCTCCCTATGGCTCCTTATAAATCCATTGTGTATTATAGGGACATCCTTCTAGAAACCGAGTCAGTCTTTATTAAACCCATCTATGCCAACGATGATAAAACCAAACTCCTTTATCATTCGTTGTACATTAAGCAAGTTCTCAATCTTTCTGATTAGGGTAGTCATCCTTCGGATCTCAGGTCTCTTTTTAATCATTCCAGCTCTTATTGCTATTATGACTATATAGAGGCTTGGTATAAGATTTTTCTTCATCAAAATGAAGATCATAGTCATTCGTGGTTTTTACAATTCGACCACAAATTCAAGAGTCAATTTCCTAAATGGTTCCTCCTTTGGTGGACACGGCATGGGTTGTACTTTGAAGTCATTCCGGGTCCTCTCTTAGCACAGCTTTAGCATTTCAGTACTTATAGTAATTATCATCCAAAATATGAGGAAATTCCAGTTTTCCTTATATTCTGTAGTAAATATAAAATCCCTTGGATTCTTAAATAGGAATATATCATTTTAGCTCCTCATGAAGTCACAATATTTCAGTCTCTGTCGTCCATAGGTATTCGGACAGCTCAGACAGTTATTTCTCCTATTTCTCTTGTCTCTCTCCGTTTCCTCATTAAATGGTGGGATAAATTTGGTGTTGATAGAATAGTTGGCCAAGTTCAAAAGGAATTTCTAGCTAAACCTTTATTGACTCATCCAGTTACTACTGCCATTACCAGCGAATTTTCTAGTAAAACAGTCACTCGAACAACGGATAAATCAACTAAAAAATCAGTTGTTCCTTCAGACCCTATTGAAGTCACTAATGTTTCTAGTTATTCAAACTCTCAGTTGAGGCTCCTTGCAGACGCCATTTATATGAGACTTGACCAGTTAAATGAAGAGTCAGACAAAGCTTCTCATCAGTCCAGAGAAGAAAATTCCACTCAAAATCTTGAAGATGAAGATGATTGTGATCTATATGGCACAGTCAACCTTCAAGATGCTCAGGATCCCTTCTCCTGATCCTCTTAGTTATCAATTAAGGTGGATGTGATGATGTCAGCCATCATCACGCCTTCAGTACCTTCCCCGGCAACCTCAGTTAGCCATCACCTGCCCCGGCAGCCTAGTTATCAGCATCTTCTGGTTTTCACTGAAAGCAGCAATCAGTTAGACATCTGGCCCCACGACCGCATTAGTGAAAAGAGACGCCTGCTTTTCCACCGAAAACAGATTCTTTTCTTTTACTTTACTTTAGTAAATGTAATATGTTTTTTACTTGTACTTTTACTCCAGTTAATGTAATAGTAACATTGTAAATAGTTCATTTCCTTGTTCTATAAAAGGAAATTGAATTCTTTTGATAAGGCAGACTTAGAAAGACTCAGAGTTTCTTCTCTGATGAACCTTTAGCCTCTACCGCTGTTTAACCTTTCTCTACCCCCCTTCTTCTTATGTTCTACTTCTAGTAAATTTGTAAGTCATTTTATTTCTTGCACTTGTAAATAGTTCCAGTTAATAAAATTTATTTTAGTAATTTACTTGTGTTTGTATGTGCTCTCTTGTTCTTCTCATCATTCTCTCATTCCGCCTCCAAATGTTATCTTTAAATATTAAAACTGCAGGTGAGATAACTCAAATGATTGAGGGATCACAACCTATTGCTTTGATTTACATGATTTATTATAAGACTATGAAGTCAAACTTGAATGTCCATGCTCTTAATAAAAGTCCTAAAGATCAAACAATTTTAATTCAAAGTTCAACTAATGATGCTAACATCCAGATCCCGAGAACAATTCTCTGGAAGGATATTACTTTACCTAGTCAATGGACTTTACCAAATGAATTACCACAACAGCCCGTAATTAACAATTTATTAAATTTGGAAAATATCAAACAATTTTCGAATGCAACTGTTAAAATTAGTTTTGAACGCACTAGAACACCAGTCATTATTGAAGATATTTCCAGATCTTCAGCACCTTTAGTTATTCATAATAGAAGAGATACTGAAGTACTTAGTAACCCTTCGGTTAGTAATATCAAACTTAAAGGTATCCTTAATTAAGGTCAAGTTTGTCATCCGTGTTATACCCAGAATGATCCCAATGAAGATGAAGGCTCTTCTTCTCCGGCGTCTTCTATGTATCCCACTCAGTCTGATTTTAATGCCCCAATTAATATTCAATTAAGAGTCATAAAAAAGGATTTCGTTTTAGATTGGGATAACTTAGTGAAAAATTTTAATTCAAAATCTAATAAAGAAAAAAAAGACATCTATTCAGATCTAATCACCCTGTTGAAAAGGAAAGAGATAAAATAGTTAATAGATGTAAAAGATTTATTAAAAATAAAGAAATTAACGTTAGTTTTTACGATTGGTATGAACAATATCAAAGTAAATGTAATGTTATTAATAAAACTCAATGGATTAAAGAAGACAAATCAAAAATCTCGTCTACTCATCCTCCATTAGAAACAGTTCTAATTCCAATTAAAAATTGTGACGCCCCCAAAATAGGTCCATTCCATTCAACCCATTCTGAGTCGCCAAATACATGGTACAGAAATAACTACAACTTTATTATTACAACATATAAACTGTTAGTTTAAATACAGATATTGCCGTCTAGACTATATCCACACGCAAATAAATCCTCATCATAATTATTGATATATTATTTTATAAAAATGGTGAGGACTACTAAACAACTCTCTCTAGAACCTTCATTCCATACCCCGACTAGTACTCGCTACATTCTCGCCTCCTGAGAAGAAAAATGGAACAAAAGGAAAAGGGTGAGCTCAACTAGCCCAGTAAAGAATATTATGACTAAGATAATATACAATAAATTATCGTTAGTCTTCAACAGGGAAAAGTCTAATAGAATACAATAGACAACCAGTTTTATATCAACAACTGCATCGGAAACAACAATTCATTAGAAGAGTTAAGTAGAGAATGCAAACTACTATCTTCTATATATGAATTTAAAAGTTCATCGTCGATATTTTATCCCTGTAACATCAATCAATATATATCTGGAATCAAATATTCATCTTTGCACTACAGGCCAAAGATATTCATCAGTTGGTCATGTTCATCTAAACACCTGTTCATTTTTGCACTACGGGCCAAAGATATTAATCAGTCGGTCATGTTCATCTCAACACCTGTTCATCTTTGCACTACGGGCCAAAGATATTCATCAAGAAATCATTCATATTTGCACTACATGCCAAAGATATTCAGTAATATCATCATTTAGGACTAAGGATGATGAAAAATATTTTAAAGAAAACGAATCCAGTGAAGCAAAAGAACAAATATTAAGGATTCGTACTTTAAACAATTCCCATTCAAAAATACTTCATAAATAACTAGAGTGGGGTAAAATTCAAGAATGATCAAAACATGGATACAATCAAAGCTAGTATCCAGAATAGATATTTTGGACGAAAAACGAAAATTTTCAATTTTTCGAGGAATAGTGTTGTATTTGTGAATAGTGTCGTATACGTGAATAGTACCGTATACGTGAATAGTAACTCTGACACAAAAAGTTCCAAATTTGATTAAAAGTTCAGATCAATACTTCGTCATAATGATATTAGAAGAAATAATATCATTTTAAAAAAAATAATATCCCTTACCTCGAAAGACAGTACTTCTGGTTGAAACACCGGATATAGGCTATGACTTGAACTTGCACCGTATAGCAATACTCAAAGTATACTCAAAATACTCACAAGAATACGCTCGATAATATAGAGAGAGAAAACTTCAGTTTCTGGTGTGATTTTTAATTATAACCTAAGCACCTTATTTATAGGAAAATGCTTAGAACACCAAAGTAGAAAATTTAATATAATATAATATATATATATATATATATATATATATACAAATTTGTCTACACACCTAGAACCATCTGAATTCAGCAACTTGCATGTGTTTAATGAGGCTAACCAAACACAAAAAACGTTTTTGTTAATTAAAACAATTAAAACTTTCAAAAATCAATTATTTCGGAACTTCAGAACTTCAATAATTCACAATAAATAGTCCTTTCGTCCGAAAATTCGAATCTCGCGAGTTTTTATAGGAAATTCAATTCTCTACAACTTCGCAGAAGAAAGTTTTTCCAAATTCCAAACAGACATTAACTGAAATCCACAAACGGTCGATTTTACAAGCTATAATCAAATTTCAGTCAAGAAATGGGGTCCACCGACACATAAAACATGCTTTAAATATTTTTGGTAACAAAAATACTCTTCCTCCACATATACTCATATATCCCACATTCATCGTAAAAATATCATAATTATTATATTATTAAAATATAATAATATATTTAAATGAATTATTTTATCAGAAAAAAGATAAAATATTAATTTTCAACAATTGTCACATTAAAAAATTTTCTCCATCTATATCCACATAAAATCAATATTTTCCTCATCATATAAATCAATAATTAATTATTCACAAATAATATTACAGAATCACAGTACTGGCAACCAGGCCGTTCCTAGGAAAGAGGGGGCTTTCCAATAAGAATTTCTCCTTACTGGCGCGCAATTAGGTGACCAAACCTCTCCTTAGACAGAATTTTCTAGACATTGCCAATAATGTTATCTAATAATATTATTTAGATAATATGAATTATTGCTTCGATAATGAAAAATACTGTGTAGTGACAATTATTGAAATAACAGTAATATAAAAAAATTAACGCAGCAATTATTGAATCAATAAAATAAAATACTGAACAGTAATTACTGTAACCATTATTGAGAAGTGCCTTCTTACGTAAGAATCAATAATTGGTGCAATACCGTGTGCTACTGTGTTTTAACCACCGAGTATTTTAACAGTATTAACGGTAACAACTACGCCGTTATTTTTAAACAACTTATATTTGTCGTTTTCTTCATCCAATCGCTTTCGTTATGGGGCCCACAAAAGACTGCGTTGTCGTACGAATATTCTCCGACAGTAAGAATATTCCATGACCAAACAAATATTCCCCGACAACAATGAATATTTTATAACCACTTGCTTATTTTGAAATATTTACATATTTTACCCATAACTATCCACATTAATCAAATCAACCCTTACTATTTCAAAATAATAAATAGAGAAAATTAAATTTCATTAATAATAAGTTGGGGTCTTACAACCTCCCCTCCTTATGAAATTTCGTCCTCGAAATTGACGTACGTACCTGGTGTTTCAAAAAGATGAGAATACCTCGCTTTCATTTCCGTTTCCAACTCCCAGGTCATTTCATCAATAACATGGTTTCTCCACAAAACTATAACTTGTGGTATAACCTCGGTACATAGGACATGTTCTTTCCTAGCCAAGATCTTGACAGGTACCTCCTCGTACGTTAAGTCTTCGGCTATCTCATCCGGTTCTAACTCAATGACGTGGTTCGGGTCGTCCACATATTTACGTAACATCGATACGTGAAAAATGTTATGAACACGCGCCATACTTGGCGGTAAAATGAGTCTATAGGCCATAGTTCATATTAGATCGAGAATTTCAAATGGATTAATAAATCGAAGGTTTGAGTTTTCCTCACCTCATCGATTCTCACTTTTGAAATAACAACTTCTTGCACATCTTTCTTCAAATTCATCAGCTCCGGTGTGTAGCTTAAACAACTTTAACTTTATCGATTAAAGTCGATTATACTCGTATATCATCACGTGGGTACCTAGAGTTTTCATCTCCATCTCTATTATTTGTAAATTATACGAAATGAGTCTTTGACAATATCGTACTCGTACTTGTATACGATCTTCTACTCAACACGTCAGCTACCACGTTCGCTTTTCTAGGATGGCATGGTCAGAACATGTTCTGAAATGAGTCTCCTCTTGAGTTCTTCGAAGCTCTTCCCACATTCCTTGCTCCATCCGAACTTTGTATCTCTACGAGTCAGCTGCGTTAATGGAATAGCGATTCGAGAATATCCTTCAACGAATCTCCGATAATAACCAACTAAGCCTAGAAAGCTACGTATTTCAATTACCGACTTTGGTTGTTCTCAACTATGACTCATATCCCAAACTTGGATAGCACGTTACAATGACACCTATCAGTTTACTATCGCACGAATATTGTCCCCTACGGAGAGTCCGGCTTCGGTGAATTCCACAAAGGAAGTCACCAGATAAAGGCTTAGGTACCAAATTCTATAGTTGAATTTTTAACTCCTGAAGTTCAATAGGAGCCATTCGATATGAGATTTTAGAAATGAGTTTTGTACCGGGTTCAAAGTCGATACAAAATTTAATATCAGGCTTTGGGAGTGAGCCAAGAAATTCTTTAGGAAATACGTCAGGAAAAATCAATAACAACAGGAATATTATTCAAATCTGATGTGTCTTTATTCAAATCCATAACATGGACTAAGAAAACTTGACATCCGTAATAAACGAATGACCTCATGGCTTGATATGAAAATGTTTGACTACAATGGTTTGATTGCTTGAATTCGAAAAACAGGTTGCTTAGGAACATGAAAACTAACAACCTTACGAAAGTTATCAATTTCGGCATGATGAGTAGTTAACCTTAAAATCACATCAATAGAGAATATTTCTATAGAAATAAGGTTAACAGGTAATGTGATAGTGCCAACCTGAATCAAGCAAGATTTCTAAACAACGGATGTAATGAAAGTTTCTCCTAACGGAGTCTCCATAAATAGGTCAAAGTCTAATTTCTCCGTAGTCAAGTTCAAACGTTGAGCGTAAGCAAGAGAGATAAAAGAATGGGTAGAACCGGTATCTAGTAAGGTATAAAGTTTGCAAGAATTTATAATTAACTAACCCGTGCTAACTTCGTTCGGGTTCCTCATATTTTGACCGGTCACGACAAACGCTCTTCCAGGAACCGTTGACTTTGACTTTTCTGGGACATCCTTTTGAGTCACCATTCCCGCTGGACTGGGTTTTGATACCGTATAATCTCGAGCAATATGTCCTTCTTTTCCACAATTATAGCATACCTTAAACTGTTGTGGGCAGTTTGGGCTGATATGTCCCTCTTTCCCGCATTTGTAACATACGACCGGTGGTCTTTCTACTCCCTTGGAACCAGTTGCTACTGGCGCTGACGTCTTTACATGGTCGTTGTTGAATCTCCTCTTTTTAAAATGTCCTCCTGACTCGCTTCATCTCTTTTCATGGCCACGATTACCACCAGAGTGGTTACCGCCTTTGTTCGTATTCTTCTTTCTACGCTGGTTATCGTTATTTTGATGACTGCTATCTTCGGTATGATCCTGGTTATGGTCCCTCGGTTGAACGTACTCGTTATCTCGCTCTAACAACTGAGCATTGTTGACAACATCTGAATAGAGAGAAAATTTATGAGAAATGAGATATTGTTGTATGCCGGGTTTCAAACCTCTCAAAAACATCCACGTCATACGTTCCTCATTCTCCACCAAATGAGGTGCAAACCTGGATAACTCTGCAAACTTTGCCTCGTACTGAGACACCGTCATGTTGTTTTGTTCTAATCTGATGAACTCCACTTCCTTCATATGACGAACACTTTCAGGAAAGTATTTGTCATTAAATAGTTTTTGAAACGTCTCCCAAGACATACAGAGTGCGGCTGGATGGGTACGCTTCACAGACTCCCACCAGTAGTCTGCCTCGCCACGGAACATAAAGGTGGCGAATGGAACATTCTGTTCATCCGTGCATCCCAAGACATCGAATATCTTGGTAATTTGCTTGACCCATGTTTTCGCCATGATCGGATCTGGCTTTCCCTTCAATTCTGGTGTCCCAACTCTTTGAACTGCTTGGCTGTGACAACCCGTGAATTGTTATCATTTCCTCCTATATTTTGAACACGACTCTATCTCTCTCTCTCGTCTGGTTTTGCATGAACTGCAAAAAGCTCCTAAACATCTCATCGTTCATCGTCTGCTCAGTGGTGTTGTTTACAGGAGGTACATTGCCAGCCTGTTGCACGTTCTCCTTGTTGGTGAGTACAGGCGTCTCCACGGTCTCATATCCACTGTTAATATTATCAGTCGACATTCTCAAATACTGTCATAAAATAAGGGTTACTTAAGGAAATCAATATATCACATAATATCCCTATATACTGACCAACTAACAAATAAGCTTATGTAGGACACACTAGCGAAGGATTTACTCGTCTCTCCCCTCCTAGTTCTATTCCCCGATCTCCGCCAGAAATCATATCCCTAAGCTCTGATACCAACTGTGACGCTGTAGTATCCCCGAATCCGAGCCCCGAATCGCCGCGGATCCGGTATACTATTTCTATCACTATTGCGGAAGATATAAACATAAATTGTTTATACATTACATTACACACTATTCCCCAAGGTCGAGTAACCTTAACTAATACACAATTCATAATTTATCTAACACATAACATTATTTTCAAACTATTCTATTACAAGATAGCCGCATATTTTATCCCAAGCTGAACTTGGCATTATCTTTTCTATCGATGATTCATTTGTTTAAGAATCATATCTATTCTCATTTCAAAATAAACATTCTTTATCTATACAACATTTCAAACTATATATAGCTGTTAATTACACTTGATAAAACTATCAATTATAGATTTATACAATTTCTAATTCAAGAAAATGTATTCATTTTGTGCATCGTTCAATCTTCATCATCCGTATAGCAAATAATATTGTCTAACATCATTAACCTGCAAAAAGTTTATGTTTACAAGATTGAGCTCGACGGCCCAGCAAATTTAACAGTCTATCATGTTTCACATAGCACACAATTCTATATGCACTACCATTCCTTTAACATGCATATCTACATGCATCATATATTCTTTACTATGCATACCCTAAATGCATCAATAATTCCTTACAAAACATACATTCATGCATTATACAATTCTAATTTATCGAGTTACATCATACAAGATGTAATCACGTATAGATTGAGTTCCATAACCGAATTAACTTAGTCATATTTTGACTTTTACAATTCATAGAGCATGATATGTAATTTAACACATAACAACATTCTATCCACAAACATAATAGAACTGAAAAACTTGCCTGCACCGTTGATTACCGCAACGCAATTTATAACGCTTTACCCGAAGACCTAATATTAATAATATAGATCTCCAATATTAGAATAATATCATCACAGTATATTACTGTTATATTTATATCCACAGAATAACCTAAACACATTACCACATAACCCTTTCAGTTTTTACAGCACATAAGACTAGGTATCAAGTCAAACTATTACAGTCTGAGTTGGACCCAACACAATTCTATCATCCCGACGGTCTAGTCGGACGAATATCGAGTTTAAGTTCAATTAAACTATGTCTAACCACATAACCATTATCACAGATAATTTCTAATCAGACAAAACATTTTTCCCAGGCTCGTAATAATTTTCGAATAATTATTACCATTTATTAACATTTTTCAATCCTTAAAACCGTATTTAAATAACTTAAATACCACATAATACCTTAATCATTAATATTTATTTAATATAAAATATTAATGAAAATTATAACATAATATTATAATATAATTATATTATCACAAAGTATTTTTAATACTTTAAAATCATAATTATATGATTTTTAAACACTTAATTCCATTATCCGATAATTGCTATTAATATTAAAATATTAATATTTTCATGCCAAAATATCAAAAGTTATAATTTATAACTTAAAATATTTTTTTAACACTTAAATCATTTTTATATGATTTATAAAGCATTATTTCTAATTTTCCTTAATTTATTTAATATATTCATTAAATAAACTAATTATCATTAATATTGATTAATTAATGAATTTCATCACAAAATATTAAAAGTCATCAAAAATAACTTAAAATATTTTCTTATACCATAATATTATTTTTCATGAATTAAAAACTATTTTTAAATAATTTATTTAATATTATAATTAAATAAATAAATACCATTTATATTCCAAAAATATTAATTATCTTCGAAATATACACAAAATAGTTAGAAACTATTTTTCAGACTTTAAAATAATTTTTCATAATTTATTATGTATTTTTAATAATTAAAAACCATTTTTTTTAATTTTTAATCATTTTCCAGAAAATAATAATTAAAACTGTCGCTAAAGGTCTATAGCGACACTTTCTGTCGCTATAGGTGTTATTGAGCCAAACCCAGATTTTTCCGGCAGTCGCGAGGGACATGGTTTGACCGTCTATAATTCAATGATTATTACGTTTCTGGTCTTGTTAAAACTTTCAGATTGTAGTACTTATGCAATACTACAACTAGAAACCAATTTCATACACAAACAACAACATAACAGCTAGATCTAAGCTTCCAAAAAGTCTGACAAACAAGTTCTTCATTTTTCTGGGTTTACCAAAATTCAAGGTACCCCCTTTTGGGTCCTTATAACTTTAAGTCTATACATTGTTTATGTGATCTATCAACTCCAGTGTGTAGAAAACATGTAGTACTATAACTATCAAGAATAATAACATAAACATATCACAGAATGAACAAGATATGGCCGGTCAAAGTAGGACACGGACACTGTTTCTCAAATTTCTGGGTTCGCGATTTTAGGCAGTTCGGTCAACGGGTTTTGACCGTTTATATCTTGCGATCTATAATAGATCTGGGTCTGATTCTTTTTGCATCTTAAAGAACACAAACCAGGCTACACTTGACAAGTTTTAAACATCAAAAACTCATAACACAGACGGATATATCGGATCTGACATTTGTCTGAAAAACATAATTTTCCAGATTTCCAGATTTTGAAAAACTTTAAATTCGTGCACTTTGATGTTATGGGTCATGGATTTAACAACCCAGAACATCAATTGACACCCTAATACACATTTTTGCACAATCAATTGTAACATTTAACCAAGAATTGAAGGATTTCAAAAATTAGGAAATTTTATACCTTTTAAGCTTGATTTCCAATTTCTGACTTTTGATTCTGTTTTTGGTTTGCTGATTCTTGATCAAGGCTTTAGTCCTCACTCTTTCTCACTCTAAATTTCGAAAATGAGGAGAGAGAAGGGACTTGGTTGAAATGAAAAAATAAATCTAGCACTCTATCTCTCTTTAATCTTTAAATTGGCATGATACAATGCATCAAAATGTTCTAGATGGCTGATATGTTAGATATAGTCACATGCTAGCTAGGTTTAGACTTTAGGGTTGTTGAACAACCAAGATCATAGCATGATTTGCAAGTTAGCTTCCATTATGCAATAAGGGCAATCTTGACATTTCCTTAAATTTCTAGATTTTGGCCAATTGATGAAACCCTTAGGGTTTAGGGTTTGAGCATGCTAAGATTTAGGGTTTGAACAAATTTAGGGTTTAGGCTTTAACCCTCACATATTTAGCAACTTAGTTTCTAACATTTTCCAAATTCATATTTTCAAAAATAGAAATTTAACATTTTTAACTTATAATTAGGATTTACTAATTATATTAAAATTTCTTAATCATACTTTAAATCTTACTAATTAGAATTAGTATTTCCTAATTAAAATCACTAATTAAGCAATTAGGGTCAATATCACGGATTAGAGTTTAAAACCACAAATTAGGATTTTCTAATAGAAAATAATTTTCTAATTTTAGAAATTAAATCTCGTAATTAGATTAGGGTTTTCTAATTACTCATAAATTAAATTAATTAGGATTAGGGTATCCTAATTAACATTGCTACTTTTAGCCATTAAATCCACCACTGAACAATTAGGGTTTCTGACGGAACAATTAGGGTTCCAAAAATTGAAAATTAGGGTTTGCTAATTAATCAACCTTTTACCCTAATTAATACTTAATTAATACCACATAAGCATTATAATTCTCCGTTATATTCCCAGATTAGGGTTTTTATTTTATCAGAATCTTAAATCAGGGTTTTCAGATTTGGTATTAGGGTTTTCTAATAAACAACTAGAATTTCCAATACTTCATTAGGGTTTTCCCTAATTAATTAAAATTATAGGCGTTTAACCTTGTATATACATTGCATTCCCAATCTAGGATTTTCAATATCCGATTTAGGATTTCAGATTTCCTAGAACTGAAACTAGGGTTTCCAGAACCAATTTCTAGGGTTTCTTATTAGACGTTAGGATTTTCTAATCGAACGTTGTCGTTCTTAATATAAACTTAGGGTTTATCACAGATGTAATTTATCTGATCAACCCATGACCCTTAACCACATTCTGAACACATCATTAACCATAAACATAGATCATAATTACATAAATCCTTCACCGAATTTTGAAATCATCAAAATTTTATCCCAATATCACCAAACACATACTCTTATTTTCTGTCTAGATCTATTATTTGACCTTAATTCAACCATTTAAGATTTTCATAAATTGTCTAATTTCTCGGGTTGTCACATTCACCCCTCCTTCTAAGAATTTCGTCCCCAAAATTCACCTTACACCTTACATCTTACACCATTCACACATATTTCACATGCTACCCAATACACCACTCACAAGGGTAAAAATTTTAAAACTGTCCTGAGGAATCGTATAGACTGTTTGTTTTTTATTTTCGCAAAGGTTTTATTGAAACTCATTCGCAAACCGTCATAACTTACGGACAAAAAGGGTGATTAGCCCATTATTCCCTGTACTGATCAAGTACTGCTAGTCGGAACAATTTGTTCCTCTTATCCGCCTTAGGCGCACAATTTTTTTTTACCTTAGTCTGATTTGATTCCGCAGCAAAACAATTGGGTTCGGGAAAACTTCTTTCAATAAACACTTGGAGTTTTTGAAAATATTTTTGAGAATGACGTCATGATGCCGCACTGTATTTAACAGTCCGTTGAGGATTTCGTCATTTTGTGACTTTGTTATACTACATCATACTGTAGTGGGCTGACGATCCTTAGATCACATCCAACACCAAGTAATTCTGCATTGATAACTCCATCATTTTTTTTATCATCTCTGCACCAGGTCACATGGTACATAAGTGATAAATAAAAACACATTTTTATTTTAAAAGGCACATAGTGCATATTTAGCTTGATGTCAAAATTTTGAAATCTAGCATAGATAGGGGTTTAGGAAAACCTAATTCTCCACTAATGATCATATTCTTAACAATCTATCTGTTCCTATAATCCTTAACACTCCATTCACACACAACTATACCCAGTTCATAAAACCACACTTATGAGTTCATAACCTAACCACAATTATATGAGTTTAAGAAAGGAATCACCCTCTCATTTTCATATAACTATGAATCAAGAATGCCACATAAGTATGAGTTTTAAGAACTCGTACTTAACCTTATATTCTCTATCTATGACCTATCTATCTGTTATACACATGAGAAAAGAATCACCCTCTTAACACGCATATAACAAATAGCGTGACACAAACATTTCAATGATTATCAGTGCCAGAAACTAAGTGGTTGTCAAACCGAACTCGGCCACTAATCAATATAGGAAGCTAAGCGAACAATTCCCCGCCCATACAAAGAATTGATCAACCTAACCACTACATTGACCAGGAAGCTAAGTGATTCTAAAACCAAGTACAAATTCCCCGCCCATACAAGGAATCATACAACTCAGCTGCAGATAAGAGTCCTCAATTGAATCCCCACCTAATACTTAACCCCCTTTTTCAATACGAATTCAATTCGTATTCATAATCCATAACTCTTTCATGAGTTTTCATAGTACAATTTCATAGTACAACTTTCACACAGCATCATGCTGTAACATTTTCAATCATAAGATTGATTCATTTCCTATATCATAACCTTTATCAGATCACGGGGTGATCTTATCGTATATATTACGATTTATTTCTATGCCATGATCGTTTTGTTTTACGATCTTCTATCCCTGCACTATTTTCCCCAACTGTAGTATCCCCGAATCCAGGCCCCGAATCGCCGCGGACTCGGTAAACTATTTCTATAACTATTTTGCGGAAGATATAAACATAAATTGTTTATACATTACATTGCACACTATTTTCCCCAAGGTCGAGTAACCTTAACTTAATACACATTTCCTAAAATATCTATTACACAACAATATTGATCAAACACGTTATTACAAACTAACTGCACTTTTTGTCTTTTAGACTCGATCTATTCACCATTACTGTTCAACTTTATTATCAGAGTTATGGAACTCTGTGTCTTTACACTCGCCGAGATTCATCTTTGAATCTTACCGACCAACTAACTCTATATGAGTTAGATCTTATCCTAATCACTGCGGTTATTGGTCTCAGGTATTCCTACCTATGCTTCATAATCAACAGCTCTGATACCAACTGTAGTATCCCCGAATCCGATCCCCGAATCGCCGCGGATTCGGTATACTATTTCTATCACTATTGCGGAAGATATAAACATAAATTGTTTATACATTACATTACACACTATTCCCCAAGGTCGAGTAACCTTAACTAATACACAATTCATAAGTTATCTAACACATAACATTATTTTCAAACTATTCTATTATAAGATAGCCGCATATTTTATCCCAAGCTGAACTTGGCATTATCTTTTCTATCGATGATTCATTTGTTTAAGAATCATATCTATTCTCATTTCAAAATAAACCTTCTTTATCTATACAACATTTCAAACTGTATATAGCTGCTAATTACACTTGATAAAACTATCAATTATAGATTTATACAATTTCTAATTCAAGAAAATGTATTCATTTTGTGCATCGTTCAATCTTCATCATACGTATAGCAAATAATATTGTCTAACATCATTAACCTGTAAAAAGTTTATGTTTGCAAGATTGAGTTCGACAGCCCAGCAAATTTAACAGTCTATCATGTTTCACATAGCACACAATTCTATATGAACTACCATTCCTTTAACATGCATATCTACATGCATCATATATTCTTTACTATGCATACCCTACATGCATCAATAATTCCTTACAAAACATACATTCATGCATTATACAATTCTAATTTATCGAGTTACATCATACAACATGTAATCACGTATAGATTGAGTTCCATAACCCAATTAACTTAGTCATATTTTGACTTTTACAATTCATAGAGCATGATATGTAATTTAACACATAACCACATTCTATCCACAAACATAATAGAACTGAAAAACTTGCCTGCACCGTTGATTACCGCAACGCAATTTATAACGCTTTACCCGAAGACCTAATATTAATAATATAGATCTCCAATATCAGAATAATATCATCACAGTATATTACTGTTATATTTATATCCACAGAATAACCTAAACACATTACCACATAACCCTTTCAGTTTTTACAGCACATAAGACTAGGTATCAAGCCAAACTATTACAGTCTGAGTTGGACCCGACACAATTCTTTCATCCCGACGGTCTAGTCGGACGAATATCGAGTTTAAGTTCAATTAAACTCTGTCTAACCACTTAACCATTATCACGGATAATTTCAAATCAGACAAAACATTTTTCCCAAGCTCGTAATAATTTTCGGATAATTATTACCATTTATTAACATTTTTCAATCCTTAAAACTGTATTTAAATAACTTAAATACCACATAATACCTTAATCATTAATATTTATTTAATATAAAATATTAATGAAAATCACAACATAATATTATAATATAATTATAATATCACAAAGTATTTTTAATACTTTAACATCATAATTATATGATTTTTAAACACTTAATTCCATTATCCGATAATTGCTATTAATATTAAAATATTAATATTTTCATGCCAAAATATCAAAAGTTATAATTTATAACTTAAAATATTTTTATAACACTTAAATCATTTTTATATGATTTATAAAGCATTATTTCTAATTTTCCTTAATTTATTTAATATATTCATTAAATAAACTAATTATCATTAATATTGATTAATTAATGAATTTCATCACAAAATATTAAAAGTCATCAAAAATAACTTAAAATATTTTCTTATACCATAATATTATGTTTCATGAATTAAAAACTATTTTTAAATAATTTATTTAATATTATAATTAAATAAATAAATACCATTTATATTCCAAAAATATTAATTATTTTCGAAATATACACAAAATAGTTAAAAACTATTTTTCAGACTTTAAAATAATTTTTCATAATTTATTATGTATTTTTAATAATTAAAAACCATTTTTTTCTAATTTTTAATCATTTTCCGGAAAATAATAATTAAAACTGTCGCTAAAGGCCTATAGCGACTCTTTCTGTCGCTATAGGTGTTCTTGAGCCAAACCCAGATTTTTTCGGCAGTCACGAGGGACATGGTTTGACCGTCTATAATTCAATGATTATTACGTTTCTGGTCTTGTTAAAACTTTCAGATTGTAGTACTTATGCAATACTACAACTAGAAACCAATTTCATACACAAACAACAACATAACAGCTAGATCTAAGCTTCCAAAAAGTCTGACAAACAAGTTCTTCATTTTTCTGGGTTTACCAGAATTCAAGGTACCCCCTTTTGGGTCCTTATAACTTTCAGTCTATACATTGTTTATGTTATCTATCAACTCCAGTGTGTAGAAAACATGTAGTACTACAACTATCAAGAATAATAACATAAACATATCACAGAATGAACAAGATATGGCCGGCCAAAGTAGGACACGGACACTGTTTCTCAATTTTCTAGGTTCGCGATTTTAGGCAGTTCGGTCAACGGGTTTTGACCGTTTATATCTTGTGATCTATAATAGATCTGGGTCTGATTCTTTTTGCATCTTAAAGAACACATACCAGGCTACACTTGACAAGTTTTAAACATCAAAAACTAATAACACAGACGGATATATCGGATCTGACATTTGTCTGAAAAACATAATTTTCCAGATTTCCAGATTTTGAAAAACTTTAAATTCGTGTACTTTGATGTTATGGGTCATGGATTTAACAACCCAGAACATTAATTGACACCCTAATACACATATTTGCACAATCAATTGCAACATTTAACCAAGAATTGAAGGATTTCAAAAATTAGGAAATTTTATACCTTTTAAGCTTGATTTCCAATTTTTGACTTTTGATTCTGTTTTTGGTTTGCTGATTCTTGATCAAGGCTTTAGTCCTCAGTCTTTCTCACTCTAAATTTCGAAAATGAGGAGAGAGAAGGGACTTGGTTGAAATGAAAAAATAAAGCTAGCACTTTATCTCTCTTTAATCTTTAAATTGGCATGATACAATGCATCAAAATGTTCTAGATGGCTGATATGTTAGATATAGTCACATGCTAGCTAGGTTTAGACTTTAGGGTTATTGAACAACCAAGATCATAGCATGATTTGCAAGTTAGCTTCCATGATTTGCAAGTTAGACTTTAGGGTTTAGGCTTTAACCCTCACATATTTAGCAACTTAGTTTCTAACATTTTCCAAATTCATATTTTCAAAAATAGAAATTTAACATTTTTAACTTATAATTAGGATTTACTAATTATATTAAAATTCCTTAATCATACTTTAAATCATACTAATTAGAATTAGTATTTCCTAATTAAAATCGCTAATTAAGCAATTAGGGTCAATATCACGGATTAGAATTTAAAACCACAAATTAGGGTTTTCTAATAGAAAATAATTTTCTAATTTTAGAAATTAAATCTCGTAATTAGATTAGGATTTTCTAATTACTCATAATTTAAAATAATTAGGATTAGGGTTTCCTAATTAACATTGCTACTTTTAGCCATTAAATCCACCCCTGAACAATTAGGGTTTCTGACGGAACAATTAGGGTTCCAAAAATTGAAAATTAGGGTTTGCTAATTAATCAACCTTTTACCCTAATTAATACTTAATTAATACCTCATAAGCATTATAATTCTTCGTTATATTCCCAAATTAGGGTTTCATTTTATCAGAATCTGAAATCAAGGTTTTCAGATCTGGTATTAGGGTTTTCTAATAAACAACTAGAATTTCCAGTACTTCATTAGGGTTTTCCCTAATTAATTAAAATTATAGGCGTTTAACCTTGTATATACCTTGCATTCCCAATCTAGGGTTTTCAATATCCGATTTAGGATTTCAGATTTCCCGGAACTGAAACTAGGGTTTCCAGAACCGATTTCTAGGGTTTCCAGAACCGATTTCTAGGGTTTCTTATTAGACGTTAGGGTTTTCTAACCGAACATTGTCGTTCTTAATATAAACTTAGGGTTTATCACAGATGTAATTTATCTGATCAACCCATGACCCTTAACCACATTCTGAACACATCATTAACCATAAACACAGATTATAATTACATAAATCCTTCACCGAATTTTGAAATCATCAAAATTTTATCCCAATATCACCAAACACATACACTTATTTTCTGTCTAGATCTATTATTTGACCTTAATTCAATCATTTAAGATTTTCATAAATTGTCTAATTTCTCGGGTTGTCACAGACGCCCCCAAAATAGGTCCATTCCATTCAACCCATTCTGAGTCGCCAAATACATGGTACAGAAATAACTACAACTTTATTATTACAACATATAAACTGTGAGTTTAAATACAGATATTGCCGTCTAGACTATATCCACACGCAAATAAATTCTCATCATAATTACTGATATATTATTTTATAAAAATGGTGAGGACTACTAAAAAACTCTCTCTAGAACGTTCATTCCATACCTCGACTAGTACTCGCTACATTCTCACCTCCTGAGAAGAAAAATGGAACAAAAGGAAAATGGTGAGCTCAACTAGCCCAGTAAAGAATATTATGACTAAGATAATATACAACAAATTATCGTTAGTCTTCAATAGGGAAAAGTCTAATAGAATACAATAGACAACCAGTTTTATATCAACAACTGCATCGGAAACAACAATTCATTAGAAGAGTTAAGTAGAGAATGCAAACTACTATCTTCTATATATGAATTTAAAAGTTCATCGTCGATATTTTATCCCTGTAACATCAATCAATATATATCTGGAATCAAATATTCATCTTTCCACTACAGGCCAAAGATATTCATCAGTTGGTCATGTTCATCTAAACACCTGTTCACCTTTGCACTACGGGCTAAAGATATTAATCAGTCGGTCATGTTCATCTCAACACCTGTTCATCTTTGCACTACAGGCCAAAGATATTCATCAAGAAATCATTCATCTTTGCACTACAGGCCAAAGATATTCAGTAATATCATCATTTAGGACTGAGGATGATAAAAAATATTTTAAAGAAAACGAATCCAGTGAAGCAAAAGAACAAATATTAAGGATTCGTACTTTAAACAATTTCCATTCAAAAATACTTCATAAATAACCAGAGTGGGGTAAAATTCAAGAATGATCAAAACATGGATACAATCAAAGCTAGTATCCAGAATAGATATTTTGGACGAAAAACAAAAATTTTCAATTTTTTGAGGAATAGTGCCATATTCGTGAATAGTGTCGTATACGTGAATAGTGCCGTATACGTGAATAGTAACTCTGACACAAAAAGTTCAACTAATAGAGATATACCAGAATCTTCTAGTTTAATTCAAAGTTCAACTAATGATGCTAACATCCAGATCCCGAGAACAATTCTCTGGAAGGATATTACTTTACCTAGTCAATGGACTTTCCCGAATGAATTACCACAACAACCAATAATTAACAATTTATTAAATTTGAAAATATCAAACAATTTTTTAATGCAACTGTTAAAATTAATTTTGAACGCACTAGAACACCAGTCATTATTGAAGATATTTCCAGCTCTTCAGCACCTTTAGTTATTCATAATAGAAGAGATACTGAAGTACTTAGTAACCCTTCGGTTAGTAATATCAAACTTAAAGGTATCCTTAATTAATGTCAAGTTTGTCATCCGTGTTATACCCAGAATGATCCCAATGAACATGAAGGCTCTTCTTCTCCGGCGTCTTCTGTGTATCCCACTCAGTCTGATTTTAATGCCCCAATTAATAATCAATTAAGAGTCATAAAAAAGGATTTCGTTTTAGATTGGGATAACTTAGTGAAAATTTTTAATTCAAAATCTAATAAAGAAAAAAGACATCTATTCATATCTAATCACCCTGTTGAAAAGGAAAGAGATAAAATAGTTAATAGATGGAAAAGATTTATTAAAAATAAAGAAATTAACGTTAGTTTTTACGATTGGTATGAACAATATCAAAGTAAATGTAATGTTATTAGTAAAACTCAATGGATTAAAGAAGACAAATCAAAAATCTCGTCTAGTCATCGACCCTTAACCACATTCTGAACACATCATTAACCATAAACACAGATCATAATTACATAAATCCTTCACTGAATTTTGAAATCATCAAAATTTTATCCCAATATCACCAAACACATACACTTATTTTCTGTCTAGATCTATTATTTGACCTTAATTCAATCATTTAAGATTTTCATAAATTGTCTAATTTCTCGGGTTGTCACAGACGCCCCCAAAATAGGTCCATTCCATTCAACCCATTCTGAGTCGCCAAATACATGGTACAGAAATAACTACAACTTTATTATTACAACATATAAACTGTTAGTTTAAATACAGATATTGCCGTCTAGACTATATCCACACGCAAATAAATCCTCATCATAATTATTGATATATTATTTTATAAAAATGGTGAGGACTACTAAAAAACTGTCTTTAGAACGTTCATTCCATACCCCGACTAGTACTCGCTACATTCTCACCTCCTGAGAAGAAAAATGGAACAAAAGGAAAAGGGTGAGCTCAACTAGCCCAGTAAAGAATATTATGACTAAGATAATATACAACAAATTATCGTTAGTCTTCTACAGGGAAAAGTCTAATAGAATACAATAGACAACCAGTTTTATATCAACAACTGCATCGGAAACAACAATTCATTAGAAGAGTTAAGTAGAGAATGCAAACTACTATCTTCAATATATGAATTTAAAAGTTCATCGTCGATATTTTATCCCTGTAACATCAATCAATATATATCTGTAATCAAATATTCATCTTTGCACTACAGGCCAAAGATATTCATCAGTTGGTCATGTTCATCTAAACACCTGTTCATCTTTGCACTACGGGCCAAAGATATTAATCAGTCGGTCATGTTCATCTCAACACCTGTTCATCTTTGCACTACGGGCCAAAGATATTCATCAAGAAATCATTCATCTTTGAACTACAGGCCAAAGATATTCAGTAATATCATCATTTAGGACAGAGGATGATGAAAAATATTTTAAAGAAAACGAATCCAGTGAAGCAAAAGAACAAATATTAAGGATTCGTACTTTAAACAATTCCCATTCAAAAATACTTCATAAATAACTAGAGTGGGGTAAAATTCAAGAATGATCAAAACATGGATACAATCAAAGCTAGTATCCAGAATAGATATTTTGGACGAAAAACGAAAATTTTCAATTTTTCGAGGAATAGTGCCGTATTCGTGAATAGTGTCGTATACGTGAATAGTGCTGTATACGTGAATAGTAACTCTGACACAAAAAGTTCCAAATTTGATTAAAAGTTCAGATCAATACTTCGGCATAATGATATTAGAAGAAATAATATCATTTAAAAAAAAAATAATATCCCTTACCTCGAAAGACAGTACTTCTAGTTGAAACACCGGATATAGGCTATGACTTGAACTTACACCGTATAGCAATACTCAAAGTATACTCAAAATACTCACAAGAATACGCTCGATAATATAGAGAGAGAAAACTTCAGTTTCTGGTGTGATTTTTAATTCTAACCTAAGCACCTTATTTATAAGAAAACGCTTAGAACACCAAAGTAGAAAATTTAATATATATATATATATATATATACAAATTTGTCTACGCACCAAGAACCATCTGAATTCAGCAACTTGCATGTGTTTAATGAGGCTAACCAAACACAAAAAACGTTTTTGTTAATTAAAACAATTAAAACTTCCAAAAATCAATTATTTCGAAACTTCAGAACTTCAATAATTCACAATAAATAGTCTTTTCGTCCGAAAATTCGAATCTCGCGTGTTTTTATAGGAAATTCAATTCTCTACAACTTTGCAGAAGAAAGTTTTTCCAAATTCCAAACAGACATTAACCGAAATCCACAAACGGTCGATTTTACAAGCTATAATCAAATTTCAGTCAAGAAATGGGGTCCACCGACACATAAAACATGCTTTAAATATTTTTGATAACAAAAATACTCCTCATCCACATATACTCATATATCCCACATTCATCGTAAAAATATCATCATTATTATATTATTAAAATATAATAATTTATTTAAAAGAATTATTTTATCAGAAAAAGATAAAATATTAATTTTCAACAATTGTCACATTAAAAAATTTTCTCCATCTATATCCACATAAAATCAATATTTTCTTCATCATATAAATCAATAATTAATTATTCACAAATAATATTACAGAATCACAGTACTGGCAACCAGGCCGTTCCTAGGAAAGAGGGAGCTTTCCAATAAGAATTTCTCCTTACTGGCGCGCAATTAGGTGACCAAACCTCTCCTTAGACAGAATTTTCTAGACATTGCCAATAATGTTATCTAATAATATTATCTAGATAATATGATTTATTGATTCGATAATGAAAAATACTGTGTAGTGACAATTATTGAAATAACAGTAATATAAAAAAATTAACGCAGCAATTATTGAATCAATAAAATAAAATACTGAACAGTAATTACTGTAACCATTATTGAGTAGTGCCTTCTTACGTAAGAATCAATAATTGGTGCAATACCGTGTGCTACTGTGTTTTAACCACCGAGTATTTTAACAGTATTAACGGTAACAACTACGCCGTTATTTTTAAACAACTTATATTTGTCGTTTTCTTCATCCAATCGCTTTTCGTTATGGGGCCCACAAAAAAATGCGTCGTCGTATGAATATTCCCCGACAGTAAGAATATTCCATGACCAAACAAATATTCCCCGACAACAATGAATATTTTATAACCACTTGCTTATTTTGAAATATTTGCATATTTTACCCATAACTATCCACATTAATCAAATCAACCCTTACTATTTCAAAATAATAAATAGAGAAAATTAAATTTCATTAATAATAAGTTGGGGTCTTACAACTTCCCCTCCTTATGAAATTTCGTCCTCAAAATTGACGTACGTACCTGGTGTTTCGAAAAGACGAGAATACCTCGCTTTCATTTCCGTTTCCAACTCCCAAGTCATTTCATCAATAGCATGGTTTCTCTACAAAACTTTAACTTGTGGTATAACCTCGGTACATAGGACATGTTCTTTCCTAGCCAAGATCTTGACAGGTACCTCCTCGTACGTTAAGTCTTCGGCTATCTCATCCGGTTCTAACTCAATGACGTGGTTCGGGTCGTCCATATATTTACGTAACATCGATACGTGAAAAATGTTATGAACACGCGTCATACTTGGCGGTAAAATGAGTCTATAGGCCATAGTTCATATTAGATCGAGAATTTCAAATGGATTAATAAATCGAAGGTTTGAGTTTTCCTCACCTCATCGATTCTCGCTTTTGAAATAACAACTTCTTGCACCTCCTTCTTCAAATTCATCAGCTCCGGTGTGTTGCTTAAACAACTTTAACTTTATCGATTAAAGTCGATTATACTCGTATATCATCACGTGGGTACCTAGAGTTTTCATCTCCATCTCTATTATTTGTAAATTATACGAAATGAGACTTTGACAATATCGTACTCGTACATTGTATACGATCTTCTACTCAACACGTCAGCTACCACATTCGCTTTTCCAGGATGGCATGGTCAGAACATGTTCTAAAATGAGTCTCCTCTTGAGTTCTTCGAAGCTCTTCCCACATTCCTTGCTCCATCCGAACTTTGTATCTCTACGAGTCAGCTGCGTTAATGGAATAGCGATTCGAGAATATCCTTCAACGAATCTCCGATAATAACCAACTAAGCCTAGAAAGCTACGTATTTCGATTACCGACTTAGGTTGTTCTCAACTATGACTCATATCCCAAACCTTGGATAGAACGTTACAATGACACCTATCAGTTTACTATCGCACGAATATTGTCCCCTACGGAGAGTCTGGCTTCGGTGAATTCCACAAAGGAAGTCACCAGATAAAGGCTCAGGTACCAAATTCTATAGTTGAATTTTTAACTCCTGAAGTTCAATAGGAGCCATTCGATATGAGATTTTAGAAATGAGTTTTGTACCGGGTTCAAAGTCGATACAAAATTTAATATCAGGCTTTGGGAGTGAAGCCAAGAAATTCTTTCAGGAAATACGTCAGGAAAAATCAATAACAACAGGAATATTATTCAAATCTGATGTGTCTTTATTCAAATCCATAACATGGACTAAGAAAACTTGACATCCGTAATAAACGAATGACCTCATGGCTTGATATGAAAATGTTTGACTACAATGGTTTGATTGCTTGAATTCGAAAAACAGGTTGCTTAGGAACATGAAAACTAACAACCTTACGAAAGTTATCAATTTCGGCATGATGAGTAGTTAACCTTAAAATCACATCAATAGAGAATATTTCTATAGAAATAAGGTTAACAGGTAATGTGATAGTGCCAACCTGAATCAACCAAGATTTCTAAACAACGGATGTAATGAAAGTTTTCTCCTAACGGAGTCTCCATAAATAGGTCAAAGTCTAATTTCTCCGTAGTCAAGTTCAAACGTTGAGCGCTAAGCAAGAGAGATAAAAGAATGGGTAGAACCGGTATCTAGTAAGGTATAAAGTTTGCAAGAATTTATAATTAACTAACCCGTGCTAACTTCGTTCGGGTTCTCGTATTTTGACCGGTCACGACAAACGCTCTTCCAGGAACCGTTGACTTTGACTTTTCTGGGACATCCTTCTGAGTCACCATTCCCGCTGGACTGGGTTTTGATACCGTACAATCTCGAGCAATATGTCCTTCTTTTCCATAATTATAGCATACTTTAAACTGTTGTGGGCAGTTTGGGCTGATATGTCCCTCTTTCCCGCATTTGTAACATACGACCGGTGGTCTTTCTACTCCCTTGGAACCAGTTGCTACTGGCGCTGACGTCTTTACATGGTCGTTGTTGAATCTCCTCTTTTTAAAATGTCCTCCTGACTCGCTTCATCTCTTTTCATGGCCACGATTACCACCAGAGTGGTTACCCGCCTTTGTTCGTATTCTTCTTTCTACGCTGGTTATCGTTATTTGATGACTGCTATCTTCGGTATGATCCTGGTTATGGTCCCTCGGTTGAACGTACTCGTTATCTCGCTCTAACAACTGAGCATTGTTGACAACATCTGAATAGAGAGAAAATTTATGAGAAATGAGATATTGTTGTATGCCGGGTTTCAAACCTCTCAAAAACATCCACGTCATACGTTCCTCATTCTCCACCAAATGAGGTGCAAACCTGGATAACTCTGCAAACTTTGCCTCGTACTGAGACACCGTCATGTTGTTTTGTTCTAATCTGATGACTCCACTTCCTTCATATGACGAACACTTTCAGGAAAGTATTTGTCATTAAATAGTTTTTGAAACGTCTCCCAAGACATACAGAGTGCGGCTGGATGGGTACGCTTCACAGACTCCCACCAGTAGTCTGCCTCGCCACGGAACATAAAGGTGGCGAATGGAACATTCTGTTCATCCGTGCATCCCAAGACATCGAATATCTTGGTAATTTGCTTGACCCATGTTTTCGCCATGATCGGATCTGGCTTTCCCTTCAATTCTGGTGTCCCAACTCTTTGAACTGCTTGGCTGTGACAACCCGTGAATTTTTATCATTTCCTCCTATATTTTGAACACGACTCTATCTCTCTCTCGTCTGGTTTTGCATGAACTGCAAAAAGCTCCTAAACATCTCATCGTTCATCGTCTGCTCAGTGGTGTTGTTTACAGGAGGTACATTGCCAGCCTGTTGCACGTTCTCCTTGTTGGTGAGTACAGGCGTCTCCACGGTCTCATATCCACTGTTAATATTATCAGTCGACATTCTCAAATACTGTCATAAAATAAGGGTTACTTAAGGAAATCAATATATCACATAATATCCCTATATACTGACCAACTAACAAATAAGCTTATGTAGGACACACTAGCGAAGGATTTACTCGTCTCTCCCCTCCTAGTTCTATTCCCCGATCTCCGCCAGAAATCATATCCCTAAGCTCTGATACCAACTGTGACGCTGTAGTATCCCCGAATCCGAGCCCCGAATCGCCGCGGATCCGGTATACTATTTCTATCACTATTGCGGAAGATATAAACATAAATTGTTTATACATTACATTACACACTATTCCCCAAGGTCGAGTAACCTTAACTAATACACAATTCATAATTTATCTAACACATAACATTATTTTCAAACTATTCTATTACAAGATAGCCGCATATTTTATCCAAGCTGAACTTGGCATTATCTTTTCTATCGATGATTCATTTGTTTAAGAATCATATCTATTCTCATTTCAAAATAAACATTCTTTATCTATACAACATTTCAAACTATATATAGCTGTTAATTACACTTGATAAAACTATCAATTATAGATTTATACAATTTCTAATTCAAGAAAATGTATTCATTTTGTGCATCGTTCAATCTTCATCATCCGTATAGCAAATAATATTGTCTAACATCATTAACCTGCAAAAAGTTTATGTTTACAAGATTGAGCTCGACGGCCCAGCAAATTTAACAGTCTATCATGTTTCACATAGCACACAATTCTATATGCACTACCATTCCTTTAACATGCATATCTACATGCATATATATTCTTTACTATGCATACCCTAAATGCATCAATAATTCCTTACAAAACATACATTCATGCATTATACAATTCTAATTTATCGAGTTACATCATACAAGATGTAATCACGTATAGATTGAGTTCCATAACCGAATTAACTTAGTCATATTTGACTTTTACAATTCATAGAGCATGATATGTAATTTAACACATAACAACATTCTATCCACAAACATAATAGAACTGAAAAACTTGCCTGCACCGTTGATTACCGCAACGCAATTTATAACGCTTTACCCGAAGACCTAATATTAATAATATAGATCTCCAATATTAGAATAATATCATCACAGTATATTACTGTTATATTTATATCCACAGAATAACCTAAACACATTACCACATAACCCTTTCAGTTTTTACAGCACATAAGACTAGGTATCAAGTCAAACTATTACAGTCTGAGTTGGACCCAACACAATTCTATCATCCCGACGGTCTAGTCGGACGAATATCGAGTTTAAGTTCAATTAAACTATGTCTAACCACATAACCATTATCACAGATAATTTCTAATCAGACAAAACATTTTTCCCAGGCTCGTAATAATTTTCGAATAATTATTACCATTTATTAACATTTTTCACATCCTTAAAACCGTATTTAAATAACTTAAATACCACATAATACCTTAATCATTAATATTTATTTAATATAAAATATTAATGAAAATTATAACATAATATTATAATATAATTATATTATCACAAAGTATTTTTAATACTTTAAAATCATAATTATATGATTTTAAACACTTAATTCCATTATCCGATAATTGCTATTAATATTAAAATATTAATATTTTCATGCCAAAATATCAAAAGTTATAATTTATAACTTAAAATATTTTTTTAACACTTAAATCATTTTTATATGATTTATAAAGCATTATTTCTAATTTTCCTTAATTTATTTAATATATTCATTAAATAAACTAATTATCATTAATATTGATTAATTAATGAATTTCATCACAAAATATTAAAAGTCATCAAAATAACTTAAAATATTTTCTTATACCATAATATTATTTTCATGAATTAAAAACTATTTTTAAATAATTTATTTAATATTATAATTAAATAAATAAATACCATTTATATTCCAAAAATATTAATTATCTTCGAAATATACACAAAATAGTTAGAAACTATTTTTCAGACTTTAAAATAATTTTTCATAATTTATTATGTATTTTTAATAATTAAAAACCATTTTTTTTAATTTTTAATCATTTTCCAGAAAATAATAATTAAACTGTCGCTAAAGGTCTATAGCGACACTTTCTGTCGCTATAGGTGTTATTGAGCCAAACCCAGATTTTTCCGGCAGTCGCGAGGGACATGGTTTGACCGTCTATAATTCAATGATTATTACGTTTCTGGTCTTGTTAAAACTTTCAGATTGTAGTACTTATGCAATACTACAACTAGAAACCAATTTCATACACAAACAACAACATAACAGCTAGATCTAAGCTTCCAAAAAGTCTGACAAACAAGTTCTTCATTTTTCTGGGTTTACCAAAATTCAAGGTACCCCCTTTTGGGTCCTTATAACTTTAAGTCTATACATTGTTTATGTGATCTATCAACTCCAGTGTGTAGAAAACATGTAGTACTATAACTATCAAGAATAATAACATAAACATATCACAGAATGAACAAGATATGGCCGGTCAAGTAGGACACGGACACTGTTTCTCAAATTTCTGGGTTCGCGATTTTAGGCAGTTCGGTCAACGGGTTTTGACCGTTTATATCTTGCGATCTATAATAGATCTGGGTCTGATTCTTTTTGCATCTTAAAGAACACAAACCAGGCTACACTTGACAAGTTTTAAACATCAAAAACTCATAACACAGACGGATATATCGGATCTGACATTTGTCTGAAAAACATAATTTTCCAGATTTCCAGATTTTGAAAAACTTTAAATTCGTGCACTTTGATGTTATGGGTCATGGATTTAACAACCCAGAACATCAATTGACACCCTAATACACATTTTTGCACAATCAATTGTAACATTTAACCAAGAATTGAAGGATTTCAAAAATTAGGAAATTTTATACCTTTTAAGCTTGATTTCCAATTTCTGACTTTTGATTCTGTTTTTGGTTTGCTGATTCTTGATCAAGGCTTTAGTCCTCACTCTTTCTCACTCTAAATTTCGAAAATGAGGAGAGAGAAGGGACTTGGTTGAAATGAAAAAATAAATCTAGCACTCTATCTCTCTTTAATCTTTAAATTGGCATGATACAATGCATCAAAATGTTCTAGATGGCTGATATGTTAGATATAGTCACATGCTAGCTAGGTTTAGACTTTAGGGTTGTTGAACAACCAAGATCATAGCATGATTTGCAAGTTAGCTTCCATTATGCAATAAGGGCAATCTTGACATTTCCTTAAATTTCTAGATTTTGGCCAATTGATGAAACCCTTAGGGTTTAGGGTTTGAGCATGCTAAGATTTAGGGTTTGAACAAATTTAGGGTTTAGGCTTTAACCCTCACATATTTAGCAACTTAGTTTCTAACATTTTCCAAATTCATATTTTCAAAAATAGAAATTTAACATTTTTAACTTATAATTAGGATTTACTAATTATATTAAAATTTCTTAATCATACTTTAAATCTTACTAATTAGAATTAGTATTTCCTAATTAAAATCACTAATTAAGCAATTAGGGTCAATATCACGGATTAGAGTTTAAAACCACAAATTAGGATTTTCTAATAGAAAATAATTTTCTAATTTTAGAAATTAAATCTCGTAATTAGATTAGGGTTTTCTAATTACTCATAAATTAAATTAATTAGGATTAGGGTATCCTAATTAACATTGCTACTTTTAGCCATTAAATCCACCACTGAACAATTAGGGTTTCTGACGGAACAATTAGGGTTCCAAAAATTGAAAATTAGGGTTTGCTAATTAATCAACCTTTTACCCTAATTAATACTTAATTAATACCACATAAGCATTATAATTCTCCGTTATATTCCCAGATTAGGGTTTTTATTTTATCAGAATCTTAAATCAGGGTTTTCAGATTTGGTATTAGGGTTTTCTAATAAACAACTAGAATTTCCAATACTTCATTAGGGTTTTCCCTAATTAATTAAAATTATAGGCGTTTAACCTTGTATATACATTGCATTCCCAATCTAGGATTTTCAATATCCGATTTAGGATTTCAGATTTCCTAGAACTGAAACTAGGGTTTCCAGAACCAATTTCTAGGGTTTCTTATTAGACGTTAGGATTTTCTAATCGAACGTTGTCGTTCTTAATATAAACTTAGGGTTTATCACAGATGTAATTTATCTGATCAACCCATGACCCTTAACCACATTCTGAACACATCATTAACCATAAACATAGATCATAATTACATAAATCCTTCACCGAATTTTGAAATCATCAAAATTTTATCCCAATATCACCAAACACATACTCTTATTTTCTGTCTAGATCTATTATTTGACCTTAATTCAACCATTTAAGATTTTCATAAATTGTCTAATTTCTCGGGTTGTCACATTCACCCCTCCTTCTAAGAATTTCGTCCCCAAAATTCACCTTACACCTTACATCTTACACCATTCACACATATTTCACATGCTACCCAATACACCACTCACAAGGGTAAAAATTTTAAAACTGTCCTGAGGAATCGTATAGACTGTTTGTTTTTTATTTTCGCAAAGGTTTTATTGAAACTCATTCGCAAACCGTCATAACTTACGGACAAAAAGGGTGATTAGCCCATTATTCCCTGTACTGATCAAGTACTGCTAGTCGGAACAATTTGTTCCTCTTATCCGCCTTAGGCGCACAATTTTTTTTTACCTTAGTCTGATTTGATTCCGCAGCAAAACAATTGGGTTCGGGAAAACTTCTTTCAATAAACACTTGGAGTTTTTGAAAATATTTTTGAGAATGACGTCATGATGCCGCACTGTATTTAACAGTCCGTTGAGGATTTCGTCATTTTGTGACTTTGTTATACTACATCATACTGTAGTGGGCTGACGATCCTTAGATCACATCCAACACCAAGTAATTCTGCATTGATAACTCCATCATTTTTTTTATCATCTCTGCACCAGGTCACATGGTACATAAGTGATAAATAAAAACACATTTTATTTTAAAAGGCACATAGTGCATATTTAGCTTGATGTCAAAATTTTGAAATCTAGCATAGATAGGGGTTTAGGAAAACCTAATTCTCCACTAATGATCATATTCTTAACAATCTATCTGTTCCTATAATCCTTAACACTCCATTCACACACAACTATACCCAGTTCATAAAACCACACTTATGAGTTCATAACCTAACCACAATTATATGAGTTTAAGAAAGGAATCACCCTCTCATTTTCATATAACTATGAATCAAGAATGCCACATAAGTATGAGTTTTAAGAACTCGTACTTAACCTTATATTCTCTATCTATGACCTATCTATCTGTTATACACATGAGAAAAGAATCACCCTCTTAACACGCATATAACAAATAGCGTGACACAAACATTTCAATGATTATCAGTGCCAGAAACTAAGTGGTTGTCAAACCGAACTCGGCCACTAATCAATATAGGAAGCTAAGCGAACAATTCCCCGCCCATACAAAGAATTGATCAACCTAACCACTACATTGACCAGGAAGCTAAGTGATTCTAAAACCAAGTACAAATTCCCCGCCCATACAAGGAATCATACAACTCAGCTGCAGATAAGAGTCCTCAATTGAATCCCCACCTAATACTTAACCCCCTTTTTCAATACGAATTCAATTCGTATTCATAATCCATAACTCTTTCATGAGTTTTCATAGTACAATTTCATAGTACAACTTTCACACAGCATCATGCTGTAACATTTTCAATCATAAGATTGATTCATTTCCTATATCATAACCTTTATCAGATCACGGGGTGATCTTATCGTATATATTACGATTTATTTCTATGCCATGATCGTTTTGTTTTACGATCTTCTATCCCTGCACTATTTTCCCCAACTGTAGTATCCCCGAATCCAGGCCCCGAATCGCCGCGGACTCGGTAAACTATTTCTATAACTATTTTGCGGAAGATATAAACATAAATTGTTTATACATTACATTGCACACTATTTTCCCCAAGGTCGAGTAACCTTAACTTAATACACATTTCCTAAAATATCTATTACACAACAATATTGATCAAACACGTTATTACAAACTAACTGCACTTTTTGTCTTTTAGACTCGATCTATTCACCATTACTGTTCAACTTTATTATCAGAGTTATGGAACTCTGTGTCTTTACACTCGCCGAGATTCATCTTTGAATCTTACCGACCAACTAACTCTATATGAGTTAGATCTTATCCTAATCACTGCGGTTATTGGTCTCAGGTATTCCTACCTATGCTTCATAATCAACAGCTCTGATACCAACTGTAGTATCCCCGAATCCGATCCCCGAATCGCCGCGGATTCGGTATACTATTTCTATCACTATTGCGGAAGATATAAACATAAATTGTTTATACATTACATTACACACTATTCCCCAAGGTCGAGTAACCTTAACTAATACACAATTCATAAGTTATCTAACACATAACATTATTTTCAAACTATTCTATTATAAGATAGCCGCATATTTTATCCCAAGCTGAACTTGGCATTATCTTTTCTATCGATGATTCATTTGTTTAAGAATCATATCTATTCTCATTTCAAAATAAACCTTCTTTATCTATACAACATTTCAAACTGTATATAGCTGCTAATTACACTTGATAAAACTATCAATTATAGATTTATACAATTTCTAATTCAAGAAAATGTATTCATTTTGTGCATCGTTCAATCTTCATCATACGTATAGCAAATAATATTGTCTAACATCATTAACCTGTAAAAAGTTTATGTTTGCAAGATTGAGTTCGACAGCCCAGCAAATTTAACAGTCTATCATGTTTCACATAGCACACAATTCTATATGAACTACCATTCCTTTAACATGCATATCTACATGCATCATATATTCTTTACTATGCATACCCTACATGCATCAATAATTCCTTACAAAACATACATTCATGCATTATACAATTCTAATTTATCGAGTTACATCATACAACATGTAATCACGTATAGATTGAGTTCCATAACCCAATTAACTTAGTCATATTTTGACTTTTACAATTCATAGAGCATGATATGTAATTTAACACATAACCACATTCTATCCACAAACATAATAGAACTGAAAAACTTGCCTGCACCGTTGATTACCGCAACGCAATTTATAACGCTTTACCCGAAGACCTAATATTAATAATATAGATCTCCAATATCAGAATAATATCATCACAGTATATTACTGTTATATTTATATCCACAGAATAACCTAAACACATTACCACATAACCCTTTCAGTTTTTACAGCACATAAGACTAGGTATCAAGCCAAACTATTACAGTCTGAGTTGGACCCGACACAATTCTTTCATCCCGACGGTCTAGTCGGACGAATATCGAGTTTAAGTTCAATTAAACTCTGTCTAACCACTTAACCATTATCACGGATAATTTCAAATCAGACAAAACATTTTTCCCAAGCTCGTAATAATTTTCGGATAATTATTACCATTTATTAACATTTTTCAATCCTTAAAACTGTATTTAAATAACTTAAATACCACATAATACCTTAATCATTAATATTTATTTAATATAAAATATTAATGAAAATCACAACATAATATTATAATATAATTATAATATCACAAAGTATTTTTAATACTTTAACATCATAATTATATGATTTTTAAACACTTAATTCCATTATCCGATAATTGCTATTAATATTAAAATATTAATATTTTCATGCCAAAATATCAAAAGTTATAATTTATAACTTAAAATATTTTTATAACACTTAAATCATTTTTATATGATTTATAAAGCATTATTTCTAATTTTCCTTAATTTATTTAATATATTCATTAAATAAACTAATTATCATTAATATTGATTAATTAATGAATTTCATCACAAAATATTAAAAGTCATCAAAAATAACTTAAAATATTTTCTTATACCATAATATTATGTTTCATGAATTAAAAACTATTTTTAAATAATTTATTTAATATTATAATTAAATAAATAAATACCATTTATATTCCAAAAATATTAATTATTTTCGAAATATACACAAAATAGTTAAAAACTATTTTTCAGACTTTAAAATAATTTTTCATAATTTATTATGTATTTTTAATAATTAAAAACCATTTTTTTCTAATTTTTAATCATTTTCCGGAAAATAATAATTAAAACTGTCGCTAAAGGCCTATAGCGACTCTTTCTGTCGCTATAGGTGTTCTTGAGCCAAACCCAGATTTTTTCGGCAGTCACGAGGGACATGGTTTGACCGTCTATAATTCAATGATTATTACGTTTCTGGTCTTGTTAAAACTTTCAGATTGTAGTACTTATGCAATACTACAACTAGAAACCAATTTCATACACAAACAACAACATAACAGCTAGATCTAAGCTTCCAAAAAGTCTGACAAACAAGTTCTTCATTTTTCTGGGTTTACCAGAATTCAAGGTACCCCCTTTTGGGTCCTTATAACTTTCAGTCTATACATTGTTTATGTTATCTATCAACTCCAGTGTGTAGAAAACATGTAGTACTACAACTATCAAGAATAATAACATAAACATATCACAGAATGAACAAGATATGGCCGGCCAAAGTAGGACACGGACACTGTTTCTCAATTTTCTAGGTTCGCGATTTTAGGCAGTTCGGTCAACGGGTTTTGACCGTTTATATCTTGTGATCTATAATAGATCTGGGTCTGATTCTTTTTGCATCTTAAAGAACACATACCAGGCTACACTTGACAAGTTTTAAACATCAAAAACTAATAACACAGACGGATATATCGGATCTGACATTTGTCTGAAAAACATAATTTTCCAGATTTCCAGATTTTGAAAAACTTTAAATTCGTGTACTTTGATGTTATGGGTCATGGATTTAACAACCCAGAACATTAATTGACACCCTAATACACATATTTGCACAATCAATTGCAACATTTAACCAAGAATTGAAGGATTTCAAAAATTAGGAAATTTTATACCTTTTAAGCTTGATTTCCAATTTTTGACTTTTGATTCTGTTTTTGGTTTGCTGATTCTTGATCAAGGCTTTAGTCCTCAGTCTTTCTCACTCTAAATTTCGAAAATGAGGAGAGAGAAGGGACTTGGTTGAAATGAAAAAATAAAGCTAGCACTTTATCTCTCTTTAATCTTTAAATTGGCATGATACAATGCATCAAAATGTTCTAGATGGCTGATATGTTAGATATAGTCACATGCTAGCTAGGTTTAGACTTTAGGGTTATTGAACAACCAAGATCATAGCATGATTTGCAAGTTAGCTTCCATGATTTGCAAGTTAGACTTTAGGGTTTAGGCTTTAACCCTCACATATTTAGCAACTTAGTTTCTAACATTTTCCAAATTCATATTTTCAAAAATAGAAATTTAACATTTTTAACTTATAATTAGGATTTACTAATTATATTAAAATTCCTTAATCATACTTTAAATCATACTAATTAGAATTAGTATTTCCTAATTAAAATCGCTAATTAAGCAATTAGGGTCAATATCACGGATTAGAATTTAAAACCACAAATTAGGGTTTTCTAATAGAAAATAATTTTCTAATTTTAGAAATTAAATCTCGTAATTAGATTAGGATTTTCTAATTACTCATAATTTAAAATAATTAGGATTAGGGTTTCCTAATTAACATTGCTACTTTTAGCCATTAAATCCACCCCTGAACAATTAGGGTTTCTGACGGAACAATTAGGGTTCCAAAAATTGAAAATTAGGGTTTGCTAATTAATCAACCTTTTACCCTAATTAATACTTAATTAATACCTCATAAGCATTATAATTCTTCGTTATATTCCCAAATTAGGGTTTCATTTTATCAGAATCTGAAATCAAGGTTTTCAGATCTGGTATTAGGGTTTTCTAATAAACAACTAGAATTTCCAGTACTTCATTAGGGTTTTCCCTAATTAATTAAAATTATAGGCGTTTAACCTTGTATATACCTTGCATTCCCAATCTAGGGTTTTCAATATCCGATTTAGGATTTCAGATTTCCCGGAACTGAAACTAGGGTTTCCAGAACCGATTTCTAGGGTTTCCAGAACCGATTTCTAGGGTTTCTTATTAGACGTTAGGGTTTTCTAACCGAACATTGTCGTTCTTAATATAAACTTAGGGTTTATCACAGATGTAATTTATCTGATCAACCCATGACCCTTAACCACATTCTGAACACATCATTAACCATAAACACAGATTATAATTACATAAATCCTTCACCGAATTTTGAAATCATCAAAATTTTATCCCAATATCACCAAACACATACACTTATTTTCTGTCTAGATCTATTATTTGACCTTAATTCAATCATTTAAGATTTTCATAAATTGTCTAATTTCTCGGGTTGTCACAGACGCCCCCAAAATAGGTCCATTCCATTCAACCCATTCTGAGTCGCCAAATACATGGTACAGAAATAACTACAACTTTATTATTACAACATATAAACTGTGAGTTTAAATACAGATATTGCCGTCTAGACTATATCCACACGCAAATAAATTCTCATCATAATTACTGATATATTATTTTATAAAAATGGTGAGGACTACTAAAAAACTCTCTCTAGAACGTTCATTCCATACCTCGACTAGTACTCGCTACATTCTCACCTCCTGAGAAGAAAAATGGAACAAAAGGAAAATGGTGAGCTCAACTAGCCCAGTAAAGAATATTATGACTAAGATAATATACAACAAATTATCGTTAGTCTTCAATAGGGAAAAGTCTAATAGAATACAATAGACAACCAGTTTTATATCAACAACTGCATCGGAAACAACAATTCATTAGAAGAGTTAAGTAGAGAATGCAAACTACTATCTTCTATATATGAATTTAAAAGTTCATCGTCGATATTTTATCCCTGTAACATCAATCAATATATATCTGGAATCAAATATTCATCTTTCCACTACAGGCCAAAGATATTCATCAGTTGGTCATGTTCATCTAAACACCTGTTCACCTTTGCACTACGGGCTAAAGATATTAATCAGTCGGTCATGTTCATCTCAACACCTGTTCATCTTTGCACTACAGGCCAAAGATATTCATCAAGAAATCATTCATCTTTGCACTACAGGCCAAAGATATTCAGTAATATCATCATTTAGGACTGAGGATGATAAAAAATATTTTAAAGAAAACGAATCCAGTGAAGCAAAAGAACAAATATTAAGGATTCGTACTTTAAACAATTTCCATTCAAAAATACTTCATAAATAACCAGAGTGGGGTAAAATTCAAGAATGATCAAAACATGGATACAATCAAAGCTAGTATCCAGAATAGATATTTTGGACGAAAAACAAAAATTTTCAATTTTTTGAGGAATAGTGCCATATTCGTGAATAGTGTCGTATACGTGAATAGTGCCGTATACGTGAATAGTAACTCTGACACAAAAAGTTCAACTAATAGAGATATACCAGAATCTTCTAGTTTAATTCAAAGTTCAACTAATGATGCTAACATCCAGATCCCGAGAACAATTCTCTGGAAGGATATTACTTTACCTAGTCAATGGACTTTCCCGAATGAATTACCACAACAACCAATAATTAACAATTTATTAAATTTGAAAATATCAAACAATTTTTTAATGCAACTGTTAAAATTAATTTTGAACGCACTAGAACACCAGTCATTATTGAAGATATTTCCAGCTCTTCAGCACCTTTAGTTATTCATAATAGAAGAGATACTGAAGTACTTAGTAACCCTTCGGTTAGTAATATCAAACTTAAAGGTATCCTTAATTAATGTCAAGTTTGTCATCCGTGTTATACCCAGAATGATCCCAATGAACATGAAGGCTCTTCTTCTCCGGCGTCTTCTGTGTATCCCACTCAGTCTGATTTTAATGCCCCAATTAATAATCAATTAAGAGTCATAAAAAAGGATTTCGTTTTAGATTGGGATAACTTAGTGAAAATTTTTAATTCAAAATCTAATAAAGAAAAAAGACATCTATTCATATCTAATCACCCTGTTGAAAAGGAAAGAGATAAAATAGTTAATAGATGGAAAAGATTTATTAAAAATAAAGAAATTAACGTTAGTTTTTACGATTGGTATGAACAATATCAAAGTAAATGTAATGTTATTAGTAAAACTCAATGGATTAAAGAAGACAAATCAAAAATCTCGTCTAGTCATCGACCCTTAACCACATTCTGAACACATCATTAACCATAAACACAGATCATAATTACATAAATCCTTCACTGAATTTTGAAATCATCAAAATTTTATCCCAATATCACCAAACACATACACTTATTTTCTGTCTAGATCTATTATTTGACCTTAATTCAATCATTTAAGATTTTCATAAATTGTCTAATTTCTCGGGTTGTCACAGACGCCCCCAAAATAGGTCCATTCCATTCAACCCATTCTGAGTCGCCAAATACATGGTACAGAAATAACTACAACTTTATTATTACAACATATAAACTGTTAGTTTAAATACAGATATTGCCGTCTAGACTATATCCACACGCAAATAAATCCTCATCATAATTATTGATATATTATTTTATAAAAATGGTGAGGACTACTAAAAAACTGTCTTTAGAACGTTCATTCCATACCCCGACTAGTACTCGCTACATTCTCACCTCCTGAGAAGAAAAATGGAACAAAAGGAAAAGGGTGAGCTCAACTAGCCCAGTAAAGAATATTATGACTAAGATAATATACAACAAATTATCGTTAGTCTTCTACAGGGAAAAGTCTAATAGAATACAATAGACAACCAGTTTTATATCAACAACTGCATCGGAAACAACAATTCATTAGAAGAGTTAAGTAGAGAATGCAAACTACTATCTTCAATATATGAATTTAAAAGTTCATCGTCGATATTTTATCCCTGTAACATCAATCAATATATATCTGTAATCAAATATTCATCTTTGCACTACAGGCCAAAGATATTCATCAGTTGGTCATGTTCATCTAAACACCTGTTCATCTTTGCACTACGGGCCAAAGATATTAATCAGTCGGTCATGTTCATCTCAACACCTGTTCATCTTTGCACTACGGGCCAAAGATATTCATCAAGAAATCATTCATCTTTGAACTACAGGCCAAAGATATTCAGTAATATCATCATTTAGGACAGAGGATGATGAAAAATATTTTAAAGAAAACGAATCCAGTGAAGCAAAAGAACAAATATTAAGGATTCGTACTTTAAACAATTCCCATTCAAAAATACTTCATAAATAACTAGAGTGGGGTAAAATTCAAGAATGATCAAAACATGGATACAATCAAAGCTAGTATCCAGAATAGATATTTTGGACGAAAAACGAAAATTTTCAATTTTTCGAGGAATAGTGCCGTATTCGTGAATAGTGTCGTATACGTGAATAGTGCTGTATACGTGAATAGTAACTCTGACACAAAAAGTTCCAAATTTGATTAAAAGTTCAGATCAATACTTCGGCATAATGATATTAGAAGAAATAATATCATTTAAAAAAAAAATAATATCCCTTACCTCGAAAGACAGTACTTCTAGTTGAAACACCGGATATAGGCTATGACTTGAACTTACACCGTATAGCAATACTCAAAGTATACTCAAAATACTCACAAGAATACGCTCGATAATATAGAGAGAGAAAACTTCAGTTTCTGGTGTGATTTTTAATTCTAACCTAAGCACCTTATTTATAAGAAAACGCTTAGAACACCAAAGTAGAAAATTTAATATATATATATATATATATATATACAAATTTGTCTACGCACCAAGAACCATCTGAATTCAGCAACTTGCATGTGTTTAATGAGGCTAACCAAACACAAAAAACGTTTTTGTTAATTAAAACAATTAAAACTTCCAAAAATCAATTATTTCGAAACTTCAGAACTTCAATAATTCACAATAAATAGTCTTTTCGTCCGAAAATTCGAATCTCGCGTGTTTTTATAGGAAATTCAATTCTCTACAACTTTGCAGAAGAAAGTTTTTCCAAATTCCAAACAGACATTAACCGAAATCCACAAACGGTCGATTTTACAAGCTATAATCAAATTTCAGTCAAGAAATGGGGTCCACCGACACATAAAACATGCTTTAAATATTTTTGATAACAAAAATACTCCTCATCCACATATACTCATATATCCCACATTCATCGTAAAAATATCATCATTATTATATTATTAAAATATAATAATTTATTTAAAAGAATTATTTTATCAGAAAAAGATAAAATATTAATTTTCAACAATTGTCACATTAAAAAATTTTCTCCATCTATATCCACATAAAATCAATATTTTCTTCATCATATAAATCAATAATTAATTATTCACAAATAATATTACAGAATCACAGTACTGGCAACCAGGCCGTTCCTAGGAAAGAGGGAGCTTTCCAATAAGAATTTCTCCTTACTGGCGCGCAATTAGGTGACCAAACCTCTCCTTAGACAGAATTTTCTAGACATTGCCAATAATGTTATCTAATAATATTATCTAGATAATATGATTTATTGATTCGATAATGAAAAATACTGTGTAGTGACAATTATTGAAATAACAGTAATATAAAAAAATTAACGCAGCAATTATTGAATCAATAAAATAAAATACTGAACAGTAATTACTGTAACCATTATTGAGTAGTGCCTTCTTACGTAAGAATCAATAATTGGTGCAATACCGTGTGCTACTGTGTTTTAACCACCGAGTATTTTAACAGTATTAACGGTAACAACTACGCCGTTATTTTTAAACAACTTATATTTGTCGTTTTCTTCATCCAATCGCTTTTCGTTATGGGGCCCACAAAAAAATGCGTCGTCGTATGAATATTCCCCGACAGTAAGAATATTCCATGACCAAACAAATATTCCCCGACAACAATGAATATTTTATAACCACTTGCTTATTTTGAAATATTTGCATATTTTACCCATAACTATCCACATTAATCAAATCAACCCTTACTATTTCAAAATAATAAATAGAGAAAATTAAATTTCATTAATAATAAGTTGGGGTCTTACAACTTCCCCTCCTTATGAAATTTCGTCCTCAAAATTGACGTACGTACCTGGTGTTTCGAAAAGACGAGAATACCTCGCTTTCATTTCCGTTTCCAACTCCCAAGTCATTTCATCAATAGCATGGTTTCTCTACAAAACTTTAACTTGTGGTATAACCTCGGTACATAGGACATGTTCTTTCCTAGCCAAGATCTTGACAGGTACCTCCTCGTACGTTAAGTCTTCGGCTATCTCATCCGGTTCTAACTCAATGACGTGGTTCGGGTCGTCCATATATTTACGTAACATCGATACGTGAAAAATGTTATGAACACGCGTCATACTTGGCGGTAAAATGAGTCTATAGGCCATAGTTCATATTAGATCGAGAATTTCAAATGGATTAATAAATCGAAGGTTTGAGTTTTCCTCACCTCATCGATTCTCGCTTTTGAAATAACAACTTCTTGCACCTCCTTCTTCAAATTCATCAGCTCCGGTGTGTTGCTTAAACAACTTTAACTTTATCGATTAAAGTCGATTATACTCGTATATCATCACGTGGGTACCTAGAGTTTTCATCTCCATCTCTATTATTTGTAAATTATACGAAATGAGACTTTGACAATATCGTACTCGTACATTGTATACGATCTTCTACTCAACACGTCAGCTACCACATTCGCTTTTCCAGGATGGCATGGTCAGAACATGTTCTAAAATGAGTCTCCTCTTGAGTTCTTCGAAGCTCTTCCCACATTCCTTGCTCCATCCGAACTTTGTATCTCTACGAGTCAGCTGCGTTAATGGAATAGCGATTCGAGAATATCCTTCAACGAATCTCCGATAATAACCAACTAAGCCTAGAAAGCTACGTATTTCGATTACCGACTTAGGTTGTTCTCAACTATGACTCATATCCCAACCTTGGATAGAACGTTACAATGACACCTATCAGTTTACTATCGCACGAATATTGTCCCCTACGGAGAGTCTGGCTTCGGTGAATTCCACAAAGGAAGTCACCAGATAAAGGCTCAGGTACCAAATTCTATAGTTGAATTTTTAACTCCTGAAGTTCAATAGGAGCCATTCGATATGAGATTTTAGAAATGAGTTTTGTACCGGGTTCAAAGTCGATACAAAATTTAATATCAGGCTTTGGGAGTAAGCCAAGAAATTCTTCAGGAAATACGTCAGGAAAAATCAATAACAACAGAAATATTATTCAAATCTGATGTGTCTTTATTCAAATCCATAACATGGACTAAGAAAACTTGACATCCGTAATAAACGAATGACCTCATGGCTTGATATGAAAATGTTTGACTACAATGGTTTGATTGCTTGAATTCGAAAAACAGGTTGCTTAGGAACATGAAAACTAATAACCTTACGAAAGTTATCAATTTCGGCATGATGAGTAGTTAACCTTAAAATCACATCAATAGAGAATATTTCTATAGAAATAAGGTTAACAGGTAATGTGATAGTGCCAACCTGAATCAACCAAGATTTCTAAACAACGGATGTAATGAAAGTTTCTCCTAACGGAGTCTCCATAAATAGGTCAAAGTCTAATTTCTCCGTAGTCAAGTTCAAACGTTGAGCGCAAGCAAGAGAGATAAAAGAATGGGTAGAACCGGTATCTAGTAAGGTATAAAGTTTGCAAGAATTTATAATTAACTAACCCGTGCTAACTTCGTTCGGGTTCGTCGTATTTTGACCGGTCACGACAAACGCTCTTCCAGGAACCGTTGACTTTGACTTTTCTTGGACATCCTTTTGAGTCACCATTCCCGCTGGACTGGGTTTTGATACCGTACAATCTTGAGCAATATGTCCTTCTTTTCCATAATTATAGCATACCTTAAACTGTTGTGGGCAGTTTGGGCTGATATGTCCCTCTTTCCCGCATTTGTAACATACGACCGGTGGTCTTTCTACTCCCTTGGAACCAGTTGCTACTGGCGCTGACGTCTTCACATGGTCGTTGTTGAATCTCCTCTTTTTAAAATGTCCTCCCGACTCGCTTCATCTATTTTCATGGCCACGATTACCACCAGAGTGGTTACCGCCTTTGTCCGTATTCTTCTTTCTCCGCTGGTTATCGTTATTCTGATGACTGCTATCTTCGGTATGATCCTGGTTATGGTCCCTCGGTTGAACGTACTCGTTATCTCGCTCTAACAACTGAGCCTTGTTGACAACATCTGAATAGAGAGAAAATTTATGAGAAATGAGATATTGTTGTATGCCGGGTTTCAAACCTCTCAAAAACATCCACGTCATATGTTCCTCATTCTCCACCAAATGAGGTGCAAACCTGGATAACTCTGCAAACTTTGCCTCGTACTGAGACACCGTCATATTGTTTTGTTCTAATCTGATGAACTCCACTTCCTTCATATGACAAACACTTTCAGGAAAGTATTTGTCATTAAATAGTTTTTGAAACGTCTCCCAAGACATTCTGAGTGCGGCTGGATGGGTACGCTTCATAGACTCCCACCAGTAGTCTGCCTCGCCACGGAACATAAAGGTGGCGAATGGAGCCTTCTGTTCCTCCATGCATCCCAAGACATCGAATATCTTGGTAATTTGCTTGACCCATGTTTCCGCCATGATCGGATCTGGCTTTCCCTTCAATTCTGGTGTCCCAACTCTTTGAACTGCTTGGCTGTGACAACCCGTGAATTGTTATCATTTCCTCATGTATTTTGAACACGACTCTGTCTCTCGTCTGGTTTTGCATGAACTGCAAAAAGCTCCTAAACATCCCATCGTTCATCGTCTACTCAGTGCTGTTGTTTACAGGAGGTACATTGCCAGCCTGTTGCACGTTCTCCTTGTTGGTGAGTAAAGGCGTCTCCACGGTATCATATCCACTGTTAATATTCTCAGTCGACATTCTCAAATACTGTCATAAAACAAGGGTTAATTAAGGAAATCAATATATCACATAATATCCCTATATACTGACCAACTAACAAATAAGCTTATGTAGGACACACTAGCGAAGGATTTACTCGTCTCTCCCCTCCTAGTTCTATTCTCCGATCTCCGCCAGAGATCATATCCCTAAGCTCTGATACCAACTGTGACGCCCCCAAAATAGGTCCATTCCATCCAACCCATTCTGAGTCGCCAAATACATGGTACAAAAATAACTACAACTTTATTATTACAACATATAAACTATGAGTTTAAATATAGATATTGCCGTCTAGACAATATCCACACGCAAATAAATCCCCATCATAATTATTGATACATTATTTTACAAAAATGGTGAGGACTACTAAACAACTCTCTCTAGAACCTTCATTCCATACCCAGACTAGTACTCGCTACATTCTCACCTCCTAAGAAGAAAAATGGAACAAAAAGGAAAAGGGTGAGCTCAACTAGCCCAGTAAAGAATATTATGACTAAGATAATATACAACAAATTATCATTAGTCTTCAACAGGGAAAAGTCTAATAAAATACAATAGACAACCAGTTTTAAATCAACAACTGCAGCAGAAACAACAATTCATTAGAAGAGTTAAGTAGAGAATGCAAACTACTATCTTCTATATATGAATTTAAAAGTTCATTGTCGATATTTTATCCCTGTAACATCAATCAATATATATCTGGAATAAAATATTCATCTTTGCACTACAGGCCAAAGATATTCATCAGTTGGTCATGTTCATCTAAACACCTGTTCACCTTTTCACTACGGGCCAAAGATATTAATCAGTCGGTCATGTTCATCTCAACACCTGTTCATCTTTGCACTACAGGCCAAAGATATTCATCAAGAAATCATTCATCTTTGAACTACAGGCCAAAGATATTCAGTAATATCATTATTTAGGACTGAGGATGATGAAAAATATTTTAAAGAAAACGAATCCAGTGAAGCAAAAGAACAAATATTAAGGATTCGTACTTTAAACAATTCCCATTCAAAAATACTTCATAAATAACCAGAGTGGGGTAAAATTCAAGAATGATCAAAACATGGATACAATCAAAGCTAGTATCCAGAATAGATATTTTGGACGAAAAACAAAAAAATTCAATTTTTCGAGGAATAATGCCGTATTCGTGAATAGTGTCGTATACGTGAATAGTACCGTATACGTGAATAGTAACTCCGACATAAAAAGTTCCAAATTTGATTAAAAGTTCAGATCAATACTTCGGCATAATGATATTAGAAGAAATAATATCATTTTAAAAAAAAATAATATCCTTTACCTCGAAAGACAGTACTTCTAGTTGAAACACCGGATATAGGCTATGACTTGAACTTGCACCGTATAGCAATACTCAAAGTATACTCAAAATACTCACAAGAATACGCTCGATAATATAGAGAGAGAAAACTTCAGTTTCTGGTGTGATTTTCAATTCTAACCAAAACACCCTATTTATAGGAAAATGCTTAGAACACCAAAGTAGAAAATTTAATATAATAATATATATATATATATACAAATTTATCTTCGCACCTAGAACCATCTGAATTCAGCAACTTGCATGTGTTTAATGAGGCTAACCAAACACAAAAAACGTTTTTGTTAATTAAAACAATTAAAACTTCCAAAAATTAATTATTTCGGAACTTTAGAACTTCAATAATTCACAATAAATAGTCCTTTTGTCCGAAAATTCGAATCTTGCGAGTTTTTATAGGAAATTCAATTCTCTATAACTTTACAGAAGAAAGTTTTTCCAAATTCCAAACAGACATTAACCGAAATCCAAAAACAGTCAATTTCATAAGCTATAATCAAATTTCAGTCAAGAAATGGGGTCCACCGACACATAAAACATGCTTTAAATATTTTTAGTAACAAAAATACTCCTCCTCCACATATACTCATATATCCCACATTCATCGTAAAAATATCATCATTATTATATTATTAAAATATAATAATATATTTAAATGAATTATTTTATCAGAAAAAGATAAAATATTAATTTTCAACAACTGTCACATTAAAAAATTTTCTCCATCTATATCCACATAAAATCAATATTTTCTTCATCATATAAATCAATAATTAATTATTCACAAATAATATTACAGAATCACAATACTGGCAACCAGGCCATTCCTAGGAAAGAGGGGGCTTTTCAATAAGAATTTCTCCTTACTGGCGCGCAATTAGGTGACCAAACCTCTCCTTAGACAGAATTTTCTAGACATTGCCAATAATGTTATCTAATAATATTATTCAGATAATATGAATTATTACTTCGATAATGAAAAATATTGTGTAGTGACAATTATTGAAATAACAGTAATATAAAAAAATCAACGCAGTAATTATTGAATCAATAAAATAAAATACTGAACAGTAATTACTGTAACCATTATTGAGTAGTGCCTTCTTAAGTAAGAATCAATAATTGGTGCAATACCGTGTGCTACTGTGTTTTAACCACCGAGTATTTTAACAGTATTAACGGTAACAACTACGCCGTTATTTTTAAAAAACTTATATTTGTCATTTTCTTCATCCAATCGCTTTTCGTTATGGGGCCCAGAAAAGACTGCGTCGTCGGACGAATATTCCCCGACACCAAGAATATTCCACGACCAAACGAATATTCCCCGACAACAATGAATATTTTATAACCACTTGCTTATTTTGAAATATTTGCATATTTTACCCATAACTATCCACATTAATCAAATCAACCCTTACTATTTCAAAATAATAAATAGAGAAAATTAAATTTCATTAATAATAAGTTGGGGTCTTACAAAAATACCTCAGTTATTGCTAGTCCTTTTAAAATCCCTGATGGAACTAATGATGATAAAAAAAAAAATTGAGCAATTAAACTTTAGTAATCAATATCTAGCAACTGTAGGAAAACAGCTAGATAGAATTGAAGAAAAATTTGACGAAAATATTATTAAGAAACTCGATTCAAAAATTGAACAACCTTTAATTAAATTACCAGAAAACAGATATAATTTAGGTTTACCTAATGAAGATAGTAAAATTGTTCAAACTATTGATAAGTTATTTAAAAAACTTAAAACTGAAGACGGTCCAAGTAGAACTATTGCTATTATCGATCAAGTGCGATGATGATAACGAAAGTTTGTCTGTGCACTCTAATCACTCACCTGTTTCAAACTTAAATGCACAACTAAACAAATTAACTGTTAATAACATAAGTATTACCAGAAATTGGTATTCTAGATCCACTCATCTGGATCTATAATTCGAAGAGAGAAATCTAGACAAAAGTTAGAGAAGAATTAAGTAAAGATTTAGGATATATTGATTATGATAATTTAACCTACGGTGATATCATAAGTTATATTCAAAAAATTGGTTTAAAAATGTGTATTGACTTTAAATTAGCTAAACAAGCTACTAAAGATAAAAATAAAGCTAAATACGAGTTAGACACTTTCTGTGAACAATATGGTTTACCACTTGTTGCTCCCTCTAGAAGAAAGCACCAGCATAAGCATAAACATATTGAGTCATGTAAGAGTCTTAAACGTCATAAAAAGAGATATAATCAAGATAATAATAAGACTAATCAAGATTCTTATTATAAAAAACCTATGTCAACACATAAATCAACTAAAAAAATCAAAGAAATTTGATAAAAGTAAAATTGTCTGTCACAATTCTGGGCAGAAAGGTCACTTTAAAAGTGAGTGCAGGGTTAAGCAAAAATTAGCTCAGTTATATATCTTAGCCGAAGACACTGAACAGTTATTAGAATTAATGAGAATTGAAAATAACGATAGTAATGAAGAAGTTTCAGACATCCCAGAATCTTCTAGTAATAACACATGTAACGATGAGTCAAATAGTGATAATGAGGTCACCATATGTACTGAAAATTGCAGTAATAACTGTTGCAAAAGAATTAATGTAATTACCAAAGATGATGAAGAAAGATCTTTGTTAATTGATTTAATTAGTAAAATTACTGACCCAAGATTAAAAACTCAATATATGAATCAATTAAAGGATTTATTAACTAAAGATAAGAAAGTTACTGATAAGGTTCTTAAAGTCAAAGAAAAACCCATTTTCAGTCTTAATAAAATACTTGAAAGATTTAAGTCTCCAGTTAGGGAAATTACCCTCCCTGAATTAAATCAAGAAGTTAATAAACTCAAGAAAGTGATTTCTAACTTAAAATTAGATATTTCTAATCTAAAAAAAGAGATTGATGATAAGAAATCAGATCTTCAAATTCATGATTCCTCTTCTAGTGATGAAAGTCACGATGAACCTGAATCATCTGGTACTAAGGAAGAACTTGATCTTTTTATTCAAGGTCTCTCCCTTAAAAGAATCAAAGACATTACCATTCAAAAATGGTATATCTCTATTAATTTAGTTATCGATAAAACTTTCTCTATCCAGCTTCCTGCCTTGGTTGATACTGTTTCAGATTTAAACTGTATTCCAGAAGGTCTTATGCCCACTAGGTATTATAAGAAAACTAGTGAAAAACTTAATTCAGCTAGTGGTAGTCAAATAGAAATAAAATATAAATTACCTAATGTGCATATTTGTCAAGACAATATGTGTTTTAAAACCTCGTTTATTTTAATTCGCAATCTTACGAATAAAATCATCTTAGGTTTACCATTTATATATTTATTATACCCATTCACTACCAGTAATAAAGGATTAAGCTGTGAACATTTAGGAAAAAGAATAACATTTAAATTTCTTATTAAACCAAAAGAAAGAGATTTAAAATTTATTCAGGAAGAATCAATTTCTAAATCATTAAATCTGTTAAACTGTAAAGTTACCCACCTAAGTTTCCTCAAAGAAGAAGTTAGGTATCAACAAGTTGAAGAATAACTTAAGAGTAACAGAGTTCAAGAAAAGATAAATGAATTAAAATATTATTTAGTAAAAAATTATGTTCTGATTCTCCCAATGCTTTTTGACACAGGAAGAAGCACACAGTTAGATTACCCTATGCTAAGGAATTTAAAGAACATTTAATTCCCTCCAAAGCTAGGCCTATTCAAATGAGTCATGAACAGATGGAGTTATGTAAAAATGAAATTAATGATCTTCTTAGTAAAGGTTTAATTAGACATAGTAAGTCACCATGGTCTTGCCCAACCTTCTATGTTAACAACGAAGCTGAGAAAGAAAGAGGAGTCCCTCGCCTAGTCATTAATTACAAACCATTAAACAAAGTACTAGAATGGATTAGATACCCTTTGCCCAATAAGGATGATCTCCTTAGTAGGTTAAGTGTCTCCACCATCTTTAGTAAATTTGACCTCAAGTTCGGATTCTGGAAAGTTGCTATTCATCCAGATGATAGGTACAAAACAGCATTCACCACTCCGTTCGGACACTACGAATGGAATGTTCAGTCATTTTGACTAAAAAATGCACCCAGTGAATTTCAGAATATTCTTAACAATATTTTGAATCCTTTCAGTCATTTTATCATTATTTATATTGATGATATCCTTGTATTCTCCAAGACTATTGAATAGCATATTAAGCATTTGAATTCATTCTTCAAAATGGTTAAAACCAATGGTCTTGTTCTTTCACCTTCCAAGTGTAGTCTGTTTCTGACTAAAGTCAGGTTTCTCGGATTAATCCTCTGTCATGGACTCACGCGGCCAATTGACAGAGCAATTCAATTCGTCGACCGGTTCCCAGATAACATTACCGATAAAACTCAGCTACAGAGATTTCTTGGCTCGCTCAATTATATTGGCAAGTTTTACAAGAATCTTAGGAAGATTTGTAAACCTCTTTTTCAGCGTTTACAAAGTAATCCTCCTCAATGGACTGACATTCATACTTCTGTCGTCCAACAAGTTAAAAAATATGTTAAGGTTTTGCCTTGCCTTGGCATTTCAAATGATTCAACTTTCAAAATAGTTGAAACTGATGCCTCTGACATTGGATTCTGTGGCATACTCAAACAAAAGTTAACTCCTACCTCTGATGAACAAATTGTTCATTTCCCTTCAGGCGCATGGAATACTTCACAGTTAAAATACAATACATTTAAAAAGGAGATTTTATCACTTGTTTTATGTATTAAAAAATTTCAGAGAGATTTACTGAATCAGAAATTTCTAGTTAGGATAGATTGCAAGTCAGTAAAATTCATTCTTGAAATAGACGTTGAAAATGTCGCCTCTAAGCATTCATTTGCTAGATGGCAAGCTATTTTAAGTATTTTTGATTTTGATATTGAATATATTAAAGGAAGTAACAACGCATTTCTTGATTTTCTCACATGTGAGTTTATTAACACAGATACCATTGCAACAACATGAGTGTGCGAGGAGGTTCATCTTCTCGTGGTTGTGGGCGCTCTCCCGGCCCAGTCAATCAGTTAAAGGGAATCGTTCTTCCCCACCCAGTTAGTCAAACCACCCACAATAAGTTTCAGGTACTTCGTACAGTCCCCAAGCCCTATTCATCTGTTCTAGCTAGTCAACCAGAAGCATTTGATATTTTTTCTAATCAATCGAGGGCAACCTCATCAAAACCTAGTTACCTAGTTTCTGAGTACCAAAATAAATATTATCACCATCTGTTTCATATTGAGTTACCAATAAAACCTAAAGATGACCCAGTTAAATTGGCTGCCTAGTATTTTCCTACTGGATGGCATTTTCTCCTTATGGCTCCTTATAAATCCCTTGTGTATTATAGGGACATCCTTCTAGAAACTGAGTCAGTCTTTATTAAACCCATCTATACCAACGAAGATAAATCCAAACTCCTTTATCATTCGTTGTACATTAAGCAAGTTCTCAATCTTTCTGATTGGGGTAGTCATCCTTTGGATCTCAGGTCTCTTTCTAATAATTCCAGCTCTTATTGCTATTATGGCTATATAGAGGCTTGGTATAAGATTTTTCTTCATCAAAATGAAGATAATAGTCATTCGTGGTTTTTACAATTCGACCAAAAATTCAAGAGTCAATTTCCTAAATGGTTCATCCTCTGGTAGACACGGGCTTTGAAGTCCTTCCGGGTCCTCTCTTAGCACAACTTGAGCATTTCAGTACTCATAGTAATTATCATCCAAAATATGAGGAAATTCCAGTTTTCCTTATATTCTATAGTAAATATAAAATCCCTTGGATTCTTAAATGGCAATATGTCATTTTAGCTCCTCAAGAAGTCACAATATTTCAGTCTCCGTCGTCCATAGGTATTCGGACAGCTCTAACATTTATTTCTCCTATTTCTCTTGTCTCTCGCCGTTTCCTCATTAAATGGTGGGATAAATTCGGTGTTGATAGAATAGTTGGCCAAGTTCAAAAGGAATTTTCGGCTAAACCTTTATAGACTCCTCCAGTTACTACTGCCATTACCGGCGAATCTTCTAGTAAAACAGTCACTCGAACAATGGATAAATCAACTAAAAAATTAATTGTTCCTTCAGACCCTATTGAAGTCACTAATGTTTCTAGTTATTCCAACTCTCAGTTGAGGCTCCTTGCAGACGCCATTCATATGAGACTTGACCACATACATGAAGAGTCAGACAAAGCTTCTCATCAGTCCAGAGAAGAAAATTCCAGTCAAAATCTTGAAGATGAAGATGATTGTGATCCCTATGGCACAGTCAACCTTCAAGACGCTAAGGATCCCTTCTCTTGATCCTCTTAGTTATCAATTAAGGTGGATGTGATAATGTTAGCCATCATCACGCCTTTAGCACCTGCCCCGGCAGCCTCAGTTAGCCAGCACCTGCTCCGACAGCCTAGTCATCAACAGCTTCTGCTTTTCATCGAAAGCAGCAACCAGTCAGACATCTGGCCCCACGGCCGCATTAGTCAAAAGAGACGCCTACTTTTCCACCGAAAGTAGATTCTTTTCTTTTACTTTACTTTAGTAAATGTAATATGTTTTTTACTTGTACTTTTACTCTAGTTAATGTAATGGTAACATTGTAAATAGTTCATTTCCTTTTTCTATAAAAGGAAATTGAATTCATTCGGTAAGGCAGACTTAGAAGGACTCAGAGTTCCTTCTCTGATGAATCTTTAGCCTCTACCGCTGTTTAACCTTTCTCTACCCCCCCTTCTTCTTATGTTCTACTTCTAGTAAATTTGTAAATGTATATATATATATATATATACTACTTATATATATTTGCTTTAATTGCTTTCATAATGTAGATACTTAATTTTTTAGCATGTGGACTAGATTTGTCTAAATGTGGCTATTTCTAAATTTGACCGGTTCAAAAGTGACTAAAATTGAACCGTTGAAGCAAGAATGGTTTAGATTTATTTAAATCTAATTCTTTTTCTAGCTTTTGTACATATTACTTTATCATGTGAGCCTAGGAATCATGTGATTGACGGTTCAGTTTCTGAATTTAGATTCGGTTCCCACGATAGACATTTCTCAGTTGCAACTTGCTTGTAAATTATCTACGGTGTCAGGATAAACATGGTTGGCTATCATGCCCATAAGGAGTTTAGCACTGCTATGTATCTTATTTTCTCGAAGATGCCTCCCATCTCGAAAATAAAAGTAATCAAGCCGAATATAGAATAAAATGGAAGTATCAAAGGCCTCAATTACTATTGAGCATAAGGGTTTGAAAACCTATTTTCCAAAACTTCACTGCTATAACTTATTAAAATTGAACTTTTATACAAGTCAAAACATTTGTATATAGGTGCAAACGAGGCACAACACTACTTCGAGATAATTGCACATAGGCCCAATACATACACACATGCAGATAAACAAGATAATTGAAAATTTTAGGGTAACCGTGGTTTTATGAAAGTTGGGGGGTGCCTAACACCTTCCCCCCGCTTAATTAAGCCCCCGAACCTTACGAATCTCAGTTTCCAATGCCAGTTGAACAATGTCCAACCATTAGGTCTTGTGTAAACTTTTTCAAAATCGGTTGAGTTGGTACAACCATTTCAAATCTACCAACTGGCAACTCTAAAAGTTTAATCATCTACATTCATATGTCGGACATTTTCAAACTTGTTTTTTCAGACAAAACTCACCCAAAATGATAACACAAAAAGACAAGCACAAAAGAGACACAAATCATCTCGGCATCGATAATATGCTAATTGAAAGATCAATCTTAACAATGATAGGTCTTTAAAAAAAGATATTAAATTAGATTACGTAGTAGTAATCGACAGTACAGGCAAGTTCCCTAACTCAAAATGGAGTTAATATTTCAAAGCACGTTAGTAAATAATTATTGTTGATTATTCCACATCTATGATTATTGATTCGCACTTAGTGCATGTTTCATATGTTCATCAGGTATGAAAGGCTGATCACATTTATTACAATAAGGTCCAGTTAAATTTGTTCATGGTAATTGTTGACCACCCAACATTATTGCTTCAGTCATTCAATTATTGAAATTCTGATTCATGCCCTTTCACAATTATTATATTGTTGAAAAATTAAAAAGCTTATTCATTCTTTCAATCATGATATATGTTTTTTATATTTAAACTTGCTAGGAAAAGTAGTTTCTCACTCTTGCTATATCATGATAACTGCTGGATAAAATCAATACGCGCAAAAAACACGCAAGTGTACGTGGTCAACAAGTAATATAGTAGTAAATAGAGTATCGTTCCCACGAGGACAAATTATCAAGAATTTTAACTTCATAATTATCAATTTTCTATTAATCCTAATTCTATTAAACTATTCAATTCAATGGTTTAAAACTATATAAAAAAAACTAAATTAATAAATAAGTAAACTATCACAAAAATGTCACCAATATCAAAATCCATAATTTCAAACAATTAATGGAGAATTAGACTTATGATTTCACCCTGAGCTTCACTTTGATTTTCAAACATTTATTCCAACTCAATTTAATATCCAAATTTATTAATCAAGAACACGAACGTAGTAATAGCCACCTCTCGATGCACTAATACCGTATTAACATCAATCCACAATTAAGATAAAAATTCGTTAAACGCCTAAATTAACCAACTCACTATATCTCTATGTGAACTGCAAATAAAGAAGGTTGAAGTTTAAGCTCTCTATACGATTACATGTGATGTCAAGCGTATTTCTACCTTAACAATAATCACAAATCTGCTATTGACAAAATTTATGACACGTGCTACATTAACTAGGTTTAGATTCGAATCTCTCCTCTCTCGATTCCTTTCAAATCCAAAAAGAACTTTTGATCAAGCAATTCAAAAATTCACGCTCAAATTAACATAGATAAACTAAAAATATATTATTGAATTGGAAATCAAAGCTATAGAATCATCGTTTCACCCAAAGATCCATCACAAGTCTAATAAGTAAATTAGTTCATAACGAATGAATTAAAAACTGAATAATTTGTTGAAAACATACTTCCAATTACAAATAAGACTAAAGAGAAGAAGAATAATGAAAACCACTTTACGTAGCCTTGATTCGCAACCGTCGTGGCAATCTCTGAAAATTACTCCTCCAAAATTTGCTCTTGAATCCTGGAAATCGCTCTTGAATTATGCTCTGCGTGTTGTATGATTGTTGTTTTTCCAAGTAATCTCCAGCTCTCTGCATATTCTGGCCAAAATCTGCTTTTATTAGAGTCCAAGCGCATCATAAAAATCCCAAAATCCGAGTACCAGCAGACATCAAAACAGAATAGGTCTCTCCAGAATTGGGACCCCCGCCCCGGCGGGGGGTGCTAGTATAATAAAGCCCGCCCCGGCGGGCTAGGCTACTGACTTCAATTTTTTTCCTTTTCAACATTTTTCCACTTTTTCTCCAAAAAGACCGCCTTTTCTCACCACTTGCATCCATGACCACCCTACACATAAAATAACATGAAACAAGTAAAAACGAACACAAAACACGAAGATACTACGAATTTAAACTTGAAATGTATATCAATTCGTGTATATAAAATCCACTTATCAATAACATATTTCAGATTAAGATAATGGCTCGAAGAAAGGCAGAAGTGTCGACGTCGGGATTTTTATTTATCCCTTTTCAGTTCTTGTCTTTTGGTTTTCTCATGTTAGGTGAGATTTGTTTGAAAAAACAAGTTGTGAAAAGGTCCGACATGTATATGTCAACGATTGGACTATAAGAGTCGCCAGTTGGTATTTTTCAATGGTTGCACCAACTCAACCGAGAAAAGGTTTGAACATTGACCTAGTGATATGACATTATTTAACTGGTGTGTGAAACCGAGATTCGTTAAGGTCCGGGAGCTTGATTATGCGGAGAAAATGTGTTAGGCACCCCCCGACATCCGTGTTACCACGGTGACCGCCACTTTTCAATTTAAACCATTATCTGAATGTGTGTGTGTAGATCAATGTGCAATTATCTGGAAGTAGTGTTATGCCTCGTTTGCACCTATATACAAAGGGTTTGAATTTTGTATAAAAGTTCTGTTTTAACAAGATATAGCTGTGAGGTTTTGTAAAAGAGGTTTTTTAAACCCTTGTGCTCAATAGTAATTGAGGCTTTTGATACTTCCATTTTAATATGTGTTTGGCTTGATTGCTTTTATTTTCGAGATGCGAAGCATCTTCGAGAAAATAAGATAAAAAGTAGTGTCGAATTCCTTGTGGGCATGAGTACCATCTAAGGAATTCAAGCACAGTGAATAATTTACAAGTCGTGTACAGCTGAAAATATCGATCATGGAAACCGAATCTAGATTCAGTAGACTGAATTTGTGATCACATGATTCCTAGGCTCACATGATGTAGCAATTTATATGAAAGCTATAAACAGTTATATATATAAATATATAAGTTGTATATATATATATATATATATATATATATATATATATATATATATATATATATATATATATATATATATATATAAGAACAATCAACCGCCTCGAAGTAAACTCCAGTCGGGACAAAATGTAAATGAAAGCAATAAATGGCCACGAAGTGAACTCCCGGTCAGACATGAATGTGTGTGCGTGTGTGTGTGTGTGTGTATATATATATATATATATATATATATATATATATATATATATATATATATATATAAGTATTTACATATACACGAACCGACGGTCCGAACACACACACACACACGCGCGACTCTCAACGTGAATAATAGTATATGAAAGAAGTGAGGAAAAGGCTTTAAGTAATGTAAGAAGGCTTATAGTGGACTACTAAAGAAGACTTCAATAGCTTTAAATTGATGAGCACTCGGTTCCCACCGGTAAAAAGTAGCTAAATATAAGCTCACAAATGTTTGAAATGAGAACGCACTCAATTTATAGTGTGTACAGAGAAAATTGGACTAGGAGTCCTCGCCTTTTCCTCCTTTAAAATGGTCACCCCAAGCCCTTTATTTATAGAGGTGCAGGGGGGGGAGCCGCAGGTCTACCTGCGGCTGTGCGTGGTGCCCTATGCACCGCAAGCCCGCCGTCTCGAAGTACATGCACTCGTGCAACGTGTTATCCTCTCGAACCTTCAAAACTTCTATTCGGGCATCCAATTGAGGTGTATAAGACCTTTTACGGCATGATGTTGTCGAGAGATTCACAAGGACATGGGATAAGAGGTTGTACGAAGTCAAAAGGATGGGTCCATGCCCAGGTCTTCAAGCTTCAAATTCTATTTGGTGTACTGCCTTGCGTATTCGTCACTCGGGATCGGAGCTATGGTTCTTGTAGGACATTTTTGTGTAGCATGTATGTTAAAATGTTGAGACGACGTGAATGTGGTATCGAGGTGGCAAAATGAAGATTTTTCCCCTCACCGGGGTTATCTCCGGTTCTGGTCTGATTTAGCAGTCGTTGCTCAGGGTTATCTCTAAGATTAGGCTGATGCAAGTTCTAAATTTCTTCAGCGTTGTCTCTGAGGTGTGCTTGTCCTCCTGGGGTTATCTCTGGGTTTGGAACTGAGTGCTTCGGGGCTATCACCGAGTGTTTAAAGCTGATCGCAGGGGTTTGAAACAATCATTTATGGGGTTATCTTCGGAACTGCAACTGCATGCCTCGGGGTTGTTTCTGAGGTTTGAACTGCATCTCTCTGGGTTGTCTCTAGGATTGGACTGAATGTCTCAGCGTTGTCTCCAAGATTGAACTGAGGATTTCGGGGTTGTCTCCGGAACTGGAATTACATTCCTCGGGGTTGTCTCTGAGGTTGAAACTGTAATTTCCTAGGTTGTCTCTGGGTTAGACTGAGTATATCGGGGTTGTCTGCATGATGGAAAACTGAGGATCCCGGGGTTGTCTCCGGGATGGCAAATTGAGTATCCCGAGGTTGTCTCCGGGATGGAAAAACTGAGTATCCCGGGGTTGTCTCCGGGACTGTGTTGCTTTGACTTCTAGTGTTATCTCAGGAAGACGACTTTGCCCTTGACACGAACGATATTTTGTAATTTAATTTGAATATTTATTGAGTTAAATAAATAATTTTCGATGATTTAATTATTAGATTAAATAATAAATTGATGAATTTGTGGTAAATTAATTTAATTATGTGTTATATTTATTAAATTAATGTGGAGAATTTTTATTATTCAAAGTATGTATTTATGTGAGATTATTGAATTAAATGAAATATTTAATAAGCATAATGTTATTTTAATTAATTTATAATTAATTAGAGATTTAATAATTTGATATAATTACTAAATGAGAAATTTAATTATGTGACTATGTGAATTAATGAGAAATTATTATATTTTATTTAAATTAAATTAAATAAGATATTTAATTTATTATGTAATTGGGTGTGACGTGATTAAAACTATATTATAAGAGGTTAATCAAATTAAATGGAAATTAGCCTTTTTAAGGCTACCCAAACAAGGCCCTATAGGGAGTTGGGCAATTAACCCACGAGTTGGATTAACTGACCACAACAGCGTCAGTTCTTATAATTTACGCCTTCCTTTATTTTTCTAAGTCTGGCAAAACAAGTCACATAGTGAAATTGAGAATAAGTGAGATTAAAAGGGAAGAATTGTGGAAAAATTAGAAGCTGTTATCATCCTTGTGTAATCCAAGCAGAGAAATCAAGGGTAAACCCTTAAATTCAAGTTTTTATTTACGTTATTAAAGTTTTCAGGAAAAATGCCTTTTAAGTCTCTGTTCAAGTCTCTGTAATTGATAAGAGCAATAATTGTGTATATATATATATATATATATATATATATGATAATATACTATCGTAACATGTTACCTACCATCTTTGTATGTTTTCAAAGCATTAAATCCATACAAATATATAGTAATTGGATTATTTTAAAAGTTACAGAGTATAAAAGTGTATATATGGCCATATGGCCCTTACGTACAAATTTAATGCTTTAATCATATGTTGTATCAAAAATTTACACTTGTGTATCCTTATGTATGTTAAAACGAAGAAATCAAACTTCGAATGGATATATTTGGTGTTATAACGAACCCGTAGTGTCAATTTTTATGTTTTATCTTTAAAAACTTTCAAAATCACCAAGAACAAGAAATTACATTATTTGATTCTGAAAATTGTATGTTTTAACTTGTTAAAATCATGCTAGAAGGGTAGGGTAGTAGTTATATGTGTATTATAGTGTCTAGGTATGCTTGTGAATAAATTAATTAGGTGTTTTGGCCATGTTCTGCAATTTTTTGCGAATTGTAGTTCTAGTAGTGGTATGTCGCGCAGTAGCACCGGATGCAGGCTTAAGACCCGCGTCGCAGTGCCAGCCACACCGCAGCGCCAAGAACATGCTTGATGGTTGCGCCGCAGCGCCACTTTGGAGTATTGTCCAAAAATGAGAATTTAACTGTTTTAATTTAGGGAGTGTAGTAGTAACCTAATCTAATGAACATAAAAATGTGTTATTCATATAATGTTATGTTAAAATTGGACTCTTAACATGTCAATGATATACTTATGTGTTTAAATGAATTGTTGAATGCATAGTTAGCTTGTGGTTCGTGTAGGCATGAACATGTAGGGATCTTTTATGTACATCGAAGGCGGGAGGTTATACACCACAATAATCACAGGCCAAATGAGTAGGGCTTTGTGTAAGGCCCGTTAAATGGATTAAACCCATCCGTAGCAAGTCCAAGCCTAACATTACGAACCTCTTCAGCAAATGAGGGGTGCTTGTTATCAAAATTTTTCCACTCAAGCCCATCTATCGGGTGCGTCAGTTGACCTTCGACTATGTCCCGTGTAGAGTGCCACCTCATATCCTCGGTGGTATGTGTTGACATAAACAACCGCTGAAGCCTCGGGGAAATTGGAAAGTAACGTAAGATCTTTCTCGGCACGTCTTTTCCTTTTTTCTTGCGTTGGTCACAGTATCTACTTGTACCACAAATATCACACGACCTCTTATCTTTATTGACATCACCGTAATACAACATACATTTATTCTCACAAGCATCAATCTTCTCATACCCTAGATTGAGCCTTTCGACCATTTTCTTCACGTCATAGTACGACTCCGGTAACTTATTACTTGCAGGTAAGCACTCCTTCACAATGCTTAACAGATCATTAAAACCTCTCTCGCTACAGTCATGCTCGTTCTTGAAGTGTAAAAACTTAGTCACGGCAGATAAGACGGTGTGCTTTTTGTGCCCGTCATACAGTGGCGTCGCTGCTTCATGCAATAACTCATATAGAAACCCTTAGCCCCGTAATTCGTCTATTGCTCGACGCTACTGTCATCCCTGTTTGTATTCCACTGGAAGTATGAACCAGCAGCTTAAACTATCATGTTAGTACAGTTAAAGGTTTCCTCACCTCTAGATTCCGGTTCTGATTCATGTTCATCCAACCAGGTTTCCCCATGATAGATCCATGTCGTATAACCCTGCCTGAACCTATACATAAATAAGTCGCACATAACATCACTCCTTTCCTTCCACACTTCATTCATACACCTCTTACAAGGACATCTAATCTCATCACCGCTGACTTGCTCAAACACGAAATTGAGAAAGTGTTCAACCACACTACGATACTTAGAGCTAAGCCCACTCTTATCAGTGGCTACCCTACGTTCCATCCAACTTTGATCAACAGACATCTTGGATAACTGTCTGCTATATATTTCGAAAATTAGACAAACACAATCAAGTCTCCAAGTTAATGTATATGCAAGCTTATGAGTTTCCTAACTTCATCTCCCACTCTAACGGGTCAGGCTTCTATCCCATTCCCGGACGTGTCGCCTCACTATTGCCAACAACTTGAACACATCTTTAAATTTTTTAGAAATTTCGGCAGCACCTCCCCATGGTCTTCAAGTACATGAAATAGACTAACACATTGTAGTCTAAATATGCACCCGAAGAATGTCAAGAGATATATACTGACCGAAAATTCAAAAAATATAAAGACGTGCTCAAGTCGTTAACACTGACCTAAGTGAGATCGAAACATACAAGAACAGTCCCAAAACGGGGACTATTTGAGATGCAATCCTACTAAGTGAATCTCAAACGGATTTTTAAGTTTCCTAAACTATATGAAAACTATTATTAAACTTTTTTAAAACTCACCCACACCCCACCCCACAGTAGTCTGACTTCCACTAACATATCACTACTACATAAATATCTAGTTGGTAGAGGCAAGGCAAAACCCCTCGTACACCAACTCAAAGTGAAAATTAAACAAATAGCATATCGTTAGATTGGAAGAAAAAACAATCGAGATGCACTGGAGTTTGAGCAATTTATACACTTCAATATATATACGTACACTGCAATATAATTGGATATCTGTAAACTTGCAAACATTTGATGAAAGCTACTAATCATACAGGTTTACATTAAACGTAAATGATAAATACATTTCTAAGTGTGGTCAAATATAAATTTAAAATAACGTGTGGGTAATAAAAAATTTAGTGTATTTATAAATTTTCAATAATAAAATAAATCAAGTGTTACTAAATCTCACATTTTTGAGTGATTTATTTCTTTAAGGGTGACTATATCTCACAAATTTAGTGATTTATTTTGAGTGACTATATTTTTATAAATTATAAATAATTGTGAAAAAAACAAATAAAACTGTTAAAATGAGACTAAGGACCAAAAACAAAAACTGATTTTAAGAAAAGATTAGTCTGAAATGGAGATTAACCCGAATGCAATTAAAAAACTCCACATTATCACACACACACACACACACAAAAACCAAAAAAAACTCAAGCAATCATTGCAATTGATATTTTCATGTAAACTTGCAAACATTAGAAAGAGAGGAAGATTACCAGTTCATATCGAAATTGGGAAGACTGAAATTTAGGGGAAAACTTGTAAACATTTTAGGTTATATTAATTTGGGGAAAAACTAAAATTGGGAAGATTATATACCTTGCAGTCGAGAGAGACAGAGAGTGACGACACGAGGGTGTTGAGAAGCCGGCGACGGCACGAGGAAAGAGGGAGAAAAATGAATAGTAGAAATGAAAAAAATTTAAGTTACTGAAAGTAAATATAAACCCATTCTCGACGGCGCTCAATACCGACGACTAAAGGCCGTCGCCTATACCCTTTTTTCCACGCTCTCCAAAAATTCCAACCAAATTTAGACCCGGGAAGAGTCATTCTTGACGGGCCCCATTGGCGACGGTTATACCATCGAGAATGAGGTTATTTGCGACGGGGATACTGTCGTCGCTAATGATGCCGTCGCCAATGCCCTATTTTTTTATAGTGAATATTATGTGAAAACAAATGTTGTAATTTGACTAAGTATAATCATAATCAAAGTTAGACAAAAAAAATGAACTTTTTATGACTAGTTACGTTATAATTAACTAGTATTGTAAATGTAAATGGTATGTAGGATTAAATCAAGGAACGTGTATAGTTAACGTGTAACCTACGCACGAGGAAAGTTTCCTAACCCTACTCGTTATCATTATATAAGTTTATAAACTTACCTCTTTACATCGAGCATATTCTCCTTATTATTAATCAAGTTTAATTTGTTATATTAAAGGTTATTAATCTTTTCAAAGTATGATTCTGTTATATAATACTTAATCTATGGTATACCTCTTGAGTTTGTTATTTGATTTAAATATCAGTTATTGTTGAACCTTGTAAGACTAGCGAACCCTTATTGATTCGACTAGTCTATAGTTGATGAACGTTCTAAATTTTAGAATCCTTGTTGAATTATCCAAACCAAACTTCCTTTGGTGCGGACTTTAATGTCAAATTGAGATGAACAAACCTGAATAGGGGATTACATATGCGTTAGCGTTAAGATATTGTGCACAGTATGGTACTGAGGGTTGATCCCCCTAAGTACGAGTAGAAGGGTCCATAGTCTCATGACTGTTAAAGGTTTCAAGTTTAACCCTTGATAACCTAGGACATAGTTCAAGGTCTTATGACCCTCAGAATTTCTTTTGATTCTTGTTATTCATTCTTAATTCAAAAGTTAAATTCTTATTCCAGAAGTCTTTGATTCACTCGCATGCTATTATATTGTTGTTTCATTATTATACTTGTGGTCAATCGTGCTCACTCTTGCGTAATAATAACATTGCAGTTAAGAATAAAAGGTCTGACGAGCCTTCTTCTAACAAAGGCAAGGGCAAGATTAACAAGTGATGAAGACTTTTTGTTTATGTGATTATGTATTTATGTTTTATACTTATTTCAATGTTGTGTAAGACTATTATTTGTTTATATTTTCGCATTTGAGATTTAAGGTTAGTATGACCTGGGATTGATGTACTTATTTCAGATGATGTAACTCCTTAAGGAGAGAATTTATTTCTATCTATTTATGCTTTCATTTATTATGGGTAGATAAACATATGATGTTTGAATAGTGAACACCAAATCATGTGGGAATTGAAGTACCCGGATTTGGGGGTGTCACAAGTTGGTATCAAAGTTGTAGGTTTTGAACCTTAGGTGGGGGAACAACCTTAGGTAGCAGCCTTATAGGAAGAATATAGTGATGGAAAACTCTTATTGAGTTCTAAGAAATGAATTTCTTAATTAATTAAAGATAATTAAAGACTTTATGTGCTTATGTGTTAAATTTTGTGCTCGCTAGTACAACTTAGTAACTAAAACTTAAAACTATGTTGTCAGATTTGTCAGATGTTGGAGGAGCTAGTCGAGCTGGGGAGAAGGAACCCCGAGTACATACAGAGGAGGAGCCCCAGACATTCATGTCGTCAGGTAGCAGTTAGTACAGAGAGAGTCATCTCCGTTGATCACTGTTGTTGGTAAGGAGCATGAGCCTGAACCTGAGACTAATCCAGAGGAGGATCCTGAGGAAGAAGAAAAAGAAGATGAGTTCCCACCGAACTCTATCAGTGCTGAGATGTACGATGAGATGTATGACCATAACGTAGAGTTACGTGACACTGTTCAGGAGCTAAATGAGCGAACAATTATTTAGCAGCTTATCATCGAGCAGATGGATAGGGAAGTTGTGACTCTTCACACACGTCTAGGAAACATAGAGTGGGATTAGGTCCACGAGAAGGGTCAAACAGAGGAGAAGTTCGAGGAAATAGAGAAGTTGGAGAATGAACTGAAAAAGAACTCAACAAGACTGACCATAGCAGAAGAGGCCTAGGTAAGGGAATCACGTCGTGCTGATCTTTCAGAAGAGGATTATCGTGAGAAGAAGGCTAAGCTTGGGGAGATGTATTCTACACTTTATAATGCAATGGACGAGGCCCAACATCGAGTTATGAGATACCCATTGCAGTTTGAATGACTACCATTGTACATGCTAGATCACAGGACGATGTCCTGCATTATGGAAGAAGAACGTAGCAAGGTTATTCAACGCCTTAGCAGGCAGTGATAGGAACAGTTTAATTATGTGCAAACCTATCTAGTATTTAATGTGTTTATAAACAAAGGAATATTTTAATATTTTAAATCCTGTAGATTCTTTATCTCTAGATAGTTGATGTAAATAGCAGTGATGATATCGTAGTTTGTTAAAAACTTTTGATTAAATAAATATATCGTGTTGTTTGAGAAAAATTGTTAAGTGATTATGTTAAATTGTTGAGTTAAGCCTTAACTATTTAGAGAATTGGATAAAGATCTAATAAACATATATGTAACACCCCCATATCTATACTCCTATGGTATCCGATATGGTGCTTACAACGAATTAATATAATGCATTTAAATCTATACACCCATGGTATCTGATTATAATATTACATTAAATTAAGGGACTATCAGATATAATTCCTATAGATTCAAGATTCACAATATCCCATAACATATGATAATTCGCAAGAGAACTATTACTATGTTTGGATACCCTCACTTGGATATGTGAATTGTATCTGTGACTAGGGTTTATCTATCTGAAATTCAGAGTATCAGTAATAACATGAACAGTCTATATTACTAATACCCTCACCCAGATGTATAGTCTATGCCAAGCGAATTTATACTATCGTATTGATAGTAACTATCTATCTGAAATCCAGAGTATCAATAGCAACATGAATAGTCCATGTTATTAATACCATCACTCAGATAAATAGTTCCCAAGGATCTCATCTAGATTCAAAGAATTCTAACTTTACATCTATATATGTAAGAAAACACGATAATGGAAATAAAAGATGTTATATATATCATAATATTAAGATTCGATTACATGATTCCCATAACGAGTTTCTTATTACAAGGTATTCAAATAGACAAGAATATAATCTAATCTACGCAGGGACGCTTCCCTTTATCTACTCCAGATGTTCCAGGGTTACCATCTAAAACTGTAAAGGGAATAATTTGCAAGAATGAGCTATGACATGCTCAGCAAGTTTTGTATTTATAATAATATATGATTTGAAAAAAATACAACAATTCAAATTTTAACTGATAGTTATTACCATTTCACTATGGATTTATATTTCTGTCAGTCACATAGACTTTGAAATTTTGTTTATGTAAAACCCCAACTTTTTGAATAAAGATGAATTTTCTATAAATATTATTTTTGAATATTATGGAGTGAAATTGATATAATAGTTGTGGGTAATATTTATAAATTTTGGAAAGTACGCAAGTTATTATATAATATTTGATTGGTTGGGGAATATTCGTTTTAACAGGGAATATTCGTACAATGGCACAATCATTGGTAGAACCCACAACGGAATTATTATCGGATTGAGAAAACGACGAAAATACTTTATGAAAATAACGGCGGAAGTTTTACCGTTAACTATTGAAACACTCGGTGTTAAACGTACAGTAATACGTGTGGTTGCATAGTAGCACACGATATTAATTATTGATGCTTAAGTGATAAGTCACTCAGTTTTGTTGGTATTATTAATGTAATAATACAAAAAATCTTTTTATATAAAACAAAATACTTTTATAAAGTTATTCTATAAATAGAATATATTATATTCTATTATGCATAGTGTTGCATAGTGTCTGCATAATGTTTTGCATAGTAAAATCTTTTTATATAAAATAGAATACTTTTATAAAGTTATCTATTTTATTAGACAATAATTAGAATATATTATATTTTATTATGCATAGTAATTGTATAGTGTCTGCATAGTGTTTACATAGTAAAATCTTTTATAAAGTTATTCATTTTATTAGATTATAAATAGAATATATTATATTTTATTTAAAAGATTTTGCTTTAAATATGGACTGTCAGATTAAAGTAAATCAATCTCGACCGTTCATGAGTTAGTTACTATGCATTCTATTTTTCTATAAATAGAAGTTCATTCATTCATTATTTTCTTACAAATTCACTGAAACTCTAGAGAGATAAACTATAGAGAGAAAGAAGAAAGTATTTTGCTACTTCACTACTTATATATCCAGTACTCTTCTTCTTAAGGTAGGGAATATTATTTGTTGTACTCGTAAGGGGTGTTATTCTTTTTTATTCATGAAGAGAACTGTTTTTATTCCATTTCTTATTATTCTGTTGGAATAACCTGTATACGCGGTCTACCATATACTTGGTGACATTCTTCTATTATTCTGTTGTAACATTCTATTTATGTGTTTTACACTGGACCTGAATCCGTCTTTATTATTATTCCGTTGGAACATCCTGTCTGTGTGTTTTACACCGGACCTGGTTCCGTCTTATTATTATTCCGTTGGAACATCCAGTATATGTGTTTTATACCGGACCTGGTTCCGTCTTATTATTATTCTGTTGAAACATCTTGTTTGTGTGTTTTACACCGGACCTGGTTCCGTCTTTATTATTTTGTTGGAACATCCTGTCGGTGCAAATTTTGCCTGACCTGGTTCCGTTATTATTATTCTATTGGAATAACCTGTCTATGCGAAGTACCGCATGCATAGTGATTTCTTTTGTTATTCCATTCTTTATTATACTCAGTTGGTTAAAGTTTTGACTTCTATACTCCATGAAATTAGTAGAATGTCCTTAATATTTACGCTTCATCCAGTATCTTTTCATGGAAATATTCTTCTGATCATTCTTGAATTTTACTCTACAAAACAGTATCATGTTGACAATTTGGACGTTAATAATTCCTAGAAAAAATAATTCTTGAACTTGTTTTATTGAATTCTTATATCATTGTCATCATCTTCATGTTTATATTTTGTTGAAAGTCATATGTGGCTTGTAGTGTATAGATGGACTTGGTATGATTATGACCAGAGATTATTCGGTGTAATCATGACCGTAATGTTACAAATGATGTGGTAAAAGTTCTCATTGGACCGTAGTGCATTGATGGACAGTTATTGGCATGATCATGACCATTAATGAATACACAAATATTCTTGGCCCGTAGTGCATGGATAATTATGGTCGTGATACTAAAGAATATCCTTGGCCGTAGTGCAGGGGTGATTCGATGATGTGGAATATTTATTAAGCTGAGTCTTAGCGATAACAGTGATGAAAAATCTTTTTAATCATAAAAGATAGTAGATTTTATTTTCTACTTGACTCTTTTAATGGATTGCTTGTTCCGCTGCAGTTAAACTTGATGTCTATTATATTTTATCACTTTAACATTGTTGGAGACTAATGATAATTTATTCTGCATTATCTTAGTCATAATATTTCTTACTGGGCTAGTTGAACTCACCCTTCCTTTCACTGTTCTCTTCAGGAAATGAGAATATAGCTGGGACGAGTCAGGGAACGGAGTGATGGTCCAGAGGATAGCATTAGTAGTCCTCACTATTCTGTGAAATAGTGTGATAATAATTGTAATGAGGACTCCTTTTGAGTTTGTATAATTTCTAGTAGATAATATTTGTATTCAAACTCACAGTTTATGTTTTATCGTATTGTACACGACAGTTGTATTTGAATTCTGTACCATGTATCTGGCGACCTAAGATGGGTGATGTATACCTAATTTTGGGGACGTCACAGTTTAGACATGAGATAGGGGATCAGCCCATTCAAAATCTTAGGAGTATGCATCTCATCCTACCAGTGCTCAAATGCACCTAAATTAGTGTCAATATATTATCGACCAAATGATCCCATATGGGATACCCAACTTCAGAATAGGATGTCTTACCAAATAATTTGGTTTGACACAACAATTTAAGCTTAACAATTAACATGAATAAACAATTCATTTCTTAGTTATGCTGAAGCTATAACAATAACCTTTCAACAAGAGGTAATTCAATTATAGGTGTAGTATATTATATCAACAGCATATCAAGATAAAAATCTTGTTCAATGAATAAACAAGGTTTAAGAAATTTGCAATAAAGAAATAAGGTTCAGATACTTTCCTGAGCGTAGATCAGTCAAGTTATGATATTCAATCGTTGATAAATACATACGGTGTTCATATATATAAATCTAACACGTTAGTATTGATAAAAATACTCAACTATAACATTTACATAATATCGGGTTAGATTTAATAGGGTTTCAGTGTTTAATGTCTTTATCGAATATTAAATAAGTTGATAATTGGACTAAATTTTATTTATAAATTTTATTATATTTTTAGATAATTTAAATATCCATTATAATAATTTTTAAAAGTTTTAAAGTATTTTTAAAACATTTATTAATGATTTTTAAATCATTTATTTCTATTTTAGGTAATTAATATTTATTTAAAATTTTACAAAACCACTGTTTATTATTTTTAAATAATTTATAATCTTTTATTATGATTTTTATATCATTAATATTATTTTTAATAATTATTTAGTATTTATAAGTAATTATTCTAATTACTTTATTATTAAGTTAATTATTAATAATATCCAAATAAAATAAAATATTTATTGAATTTATGTAAAAATATCATAAATTAATTATATTTATTTAATATAATTTTTAAAATTGTTTCTATATTTATTTATTAATTCTTTCTAATTCTTTCTAATTTATTTTTAGAAAAATCAATTTATGCATGTCGCTAAAACCCTTCAGTGACAGAAAGTGTTGCTGTAGGTGTTCTTGAGTTTCTGGGCAACAGTTCGGTCATGGTCAAGTGACCAGTTTGACCACGAATTATTTAGCTACTGATTATGATTTTGGGTTTGTTAAAGTATTGATGTTATAGTACTCCTACAGTAGTACAATATGAATCAAATTTCAGGCTTTAACCTATATATAACAAGAAGTTATAGAGGATCAAAGTCACTATCAGAGTTGTTCTTGAGTTTCTGGGCAATCCAGAAAAGTGGTCATGGCCTGTCAACGGTTTTGTGGCTTGAATATCTTTGATTCTGTGTATTGGATGTGTGTTGTGTTTGTTGTATCATGTAGTATATACGTCAGGGAACATATATATATATAACATTAACATAAACAAATCATAACTCTAAGGTCTCTAATTATGTTGGTCAAAGTACAGCCAAACATCGTTCTTCGTGTTCTTCAGTTTTCTGGGCAGCTCAGAAAACTTGGTGAAGTTCAGTCAACGAATTTTGACCATTAATTCCAGTAATCCTATCAGTTGTTTATGCAATTTAAGATCATAGATATGTAGTACATATATCAGGGTGTTAATCTAAAACAAAACATTACAAAAACAACAAATAGAAAGCGATCAAAAAGGTTGGTCAAAGTAGCCGGTTTGACTGTTCTTGAGTTTTCTGGGTAACCCAGAAAACTGCAATCCATGAGCGGTCAACACACTTTGACCACTTATAACTTGAAATCTATGGTTCTGATGAACCTGTTTTCTTTTCCAGATTAAAGACCTACTAACAGGATACACGTAATATATAATTAACAAACCTAAATATAAACACACTTGAATCTACAAGCCCTGACATTCGGCTGTCAAACTTGGTTTTCAAAATTTCCAGTTTTCTATAAACACTTAATTAAGGCATCTAGATGTTATAAAAACGTGTTCTACCAATCTAACATACTTTCTAACATACTAATACATATTTCTAAACATCTAAACAACAAAATTAACAAAGCATCAAAGATCTAGCTATGAATTAGGGTTTGCACCTTTCTTACTTGATTTTGATTTCTGGCTACTGAATTGGATGATGTTATCACCCAGGCTTGATTTTGTATGTTTATAAGAGTGTATAGGCTTAGAGAATTCGTAGGTTTGGCCAGAGGATGTGTTGCTATTTATAGACTTATGAAACTTAAGTTTATAGGTCTTTTTCACCTACTTGCATCTCTAAATATCTGATGCTAAGTTACTTGTGCTATTTAGGGTTTGTTATCAGCTCATGAGCAGACTTGGGACTTGGTTTGGTGACTCCTAATCTACTTGTGAGCTAGTTAGGTTAGTTTAGTAGCTTAATTTTGCCCTAATCCTCACTAATCTTGATTAGGGTTTTGTTTTTAATGATTATGATTGTGAAATGATGTTTATTAGTACCTAATTGAAGTTTACTAACCATGATTACGTGTTAAGATAATCTAATTAGGGTTAAATTAGCTAATTAGAGTTAGGTTTACAAATTAGGGTTAGGGATTTACTGATCAGGGTTAGGGTTTGTTAATCTAGGGTTGCTAACCTAAATTTCTCACTAATCATAATAATCATGGCAAAGCATTTTGTCAGTGTAAGCACGACAAAGCAACTTGTCAAAACAAATACACCGAAAAGTTCGTTTTCTAAAGAAAAGCTTGAAGCACGAGGTGTCAAGCATGACGTTTTTTGGACAAATATTTATTTGATCAAATTTTATTAAACAGAGTATATATTAACACATAACACATTCAGAACAGAGAAATTTTATTGATATAACTGGATTTTACATAACCGAATCTTATTAGGGTTTTGGGTTTTTACAATATATTTAACAGAAATATGCCACTGAAAAGAAGCCCAAACTGTCAACTAGCTCAAGAAGAATCGACGAACAACAACAACAACACCAATACTAACCCCGTTCAGCAATTGGTGAACTTATTAGCTGGAGCGATTCATAATCAACCCTAAGCTCCACTGAATACGACGTTCAAGGATTTCAAGGTGGTGGGACCGCCAGAGTTTAAAGGCTCCATGAAACCGATAGAAGCTCAGACTTGGGTTATGGAGATAGAGAAAGTTTTTGATGTTGCCAGAGTTAGAGAGGACCATAAAATCGCCTACACAATGTTTTTGCTGAAATCCGAAGCCAATTATTGGTGGAAAACAAATAAGGTCCGTGGAGAAGAAGGTGTGATCACTTGGGAGAGGTTCAAGGAGATGTTTTTCGAGATGTATTTTTCGACCAACTCGTAGAACCAAATAGAGGTCCAATTTCTGGAGTTGAAACAGGGGAATATGTCTGTACCAGACTATTCAGCAAGATTCAATGAGTTGGCTTGGTTCACCACATATCAAGTACACACGGACGAGAGAAAAGAAAGAAGGTTTGAACAAGGACTGAAGCGTTGGTTGTATAGTAAAGTGTCGATGTTTCAGTTAAAGACGTTCGCTGGAGTACTAGAGAAAGCCATACTCGCTGAAGGTGGAAGCGATGAGGTAACCAAGTATAATCAGGATCAGAAGAAGAAGAGTGAAAATGAAGGAATTAACAAGGCTAGTGGAAGTAACACAGGAGGTAGTAATAATCAGAAGAGAAGGTGGTCTGACAACTCATCAACTGGAAATTAGCAAGGAGGTCAGAAGAAGAGGATTGAAGCATGCCCAACCTGCGGGAAAGCTCATCTGGGAGTTTGCATGAAAGGAAAATGAGTGTGCTACAATTATGGTCATGAAGGCCACATAACACCTAATTGTCCTAACCCAAAGAAGGGCGCCTATTTCACTTATGGCTCAAAAGATCATCTTGCAAGGGACTGTCCTAAGAAGGGATCTGGAGGATCAGGATCAGGAGGAAATAGGGGAAACATCGGTGGAAGCGCTTTAACTATCATAGGACCAACTGCAACCAACAGACCAACCGCAACCAACAAACCAACCGCCAAGACTTTCAACATGACAGTGCATGATGTTGTGCAGTCTCGTGATGTGGTTTCAAGTATCATTCTGATCAATAAAGTTAATGCTTATGTATTATTTGATTCGGGTGTTGTTCATTTATATCTGATGATTTTTCTAAGAATTTAGAATTGCGTAAGGATGAGTTAGAATACCCCATGAACATAGAAATTGTGAATAGTGAAATAATCCATGTTAAGTACATACATAAGCACTGTAGGGTGGATATCAAGGGTAATATTATGAATGTAGATCTTATCCCTATCAGACTTGGAGAATTTGACGTTATCTTGGGAATGGATTGGGTATTCAATTACAGGGCTGTAATTGATTGCCAGAAGAAGCGTATTAACCTTATGACTACGTCAAATGTTGTGTTCTATGGCATCAAGTCTCCTAGACAAGCGAGTTGTCTGACGATGATGCAGGCCAGAAAGTTGTTAAGACATGGTTGTGTAGGATATTTAGCTTACTGTTGATCGATTTCGCAATCAATAAATACGTACAAGTATACACGGTCAACAAGTAATAAAGTGAAAGTAGAGTATCGTTCCCACGAGGAATTATTTAATAAAAATCACCAAGTACTAACTCTTAACCAAATCAATTTTATTTAAACAATTGCAAAGTGTGATTTTTCTAATTAATAAAACTAAATTAATCAATTAAAACTAGGTTACTTTATAAATGAATTCAAATAAATAAAGGCTAAGACTCCAATATCCCCAATTATGAACTATAAACCAATTATCCCAATTATTATGGCTACTGAATTGTTAATAGGAATTCTCAAATGCCAAAAGCCCTCTCTCGAGTGATCAATTGCCTTCTATTTAACCCATATTAATTTTGCTATATCTCTATGCAAAACAATTGAATTAAACTCGTTACAATCCCAATTCCTTATGTGTTACATTCAGCAAATAGATATTCTCATTTTATTCACAAACCTAATTATTCACTGTGCAAATAACTAAGTCACATGTCACCATGCCTAGTTCTAACCCTAGAATTCCTTTCTTAATTCCTTCTAGAGTAATACGGTAATTACTGATCAGATAATTAATCAATAAGCACAAAGCAAGATGAACAATTCACTTCAACATAAATAATTAGAATAAATCAAATAATCAATTCACAATCATAAAAAGTTCAATTGAAATCTTAATGAAAGAGTTAGTTCATAATTAATGAATTAAAACCAAGAATTCACAACTGAATAGACATTAAAAGATAAAAGTATGAGAAGAGAATATAATCTGTTGTCAGTAAATCTAATGCTCCCCACTTGCTCTTGCTCTTGATCTTCAATGGTCTCCAAGTTGCTTCAATCTCCAAAACTAATAAGAACTAGGGTTATGTTCTAATCTAAAGGAGTGTTTAATCTAGTCTAATCTATGTAATCTCCCTTTATTTTATGCCTTACACCATGTATTTATAGGTTACAAGTCCAATTTTTAGTTTTGGAACAAACCCAATCCAATTTGGAGTCAAAAAAGTGTCAAAATTCGCCCAAAACGCGTCCAGGCCGCACCAAGCCTCTTCCCTAGTGCCCCAGTACTATTCACGATGCTGAGAATCTGCCTTATAGTGCCCCGGCGCTACAAATAGGCTTAAAATTAGCGCCCCGACACTGTTACAAGTTCTGACATTTTTTACTCCGATGTCCTTTGGAAAAATGGCCATAACTTCTTTGTTCGAACTCCGATTTTGATGATTCAAGATGTTCCAGAAAGAGGAGAAGTAGATCTACAACTTTCATTCTTTGAGCTTTTTGAAATAATATCCAGAGATATAGTCAAATTGGCTCTGAAGTGACTGATGTGTAAATGGCAAGCCGAAAACGCGAATCTAGCCACCCCAAACGTCGATCCAAGTAACTTTTGTCCCAAATCCTACAAAACAATATAAAACATGCTTGAATAGACACAAAAACATAAAAACATTCTAAAAGACTTGAGAACAACAATAAATTAAGCCCGAATGTATCCAATTCATGTGTATAAAACTCACTCATCACTTACATAGTTGACAGTCGTAAAGAGCATCCGAAAGTAGAGGAGATACCAGTAGTGAGGGACTTCGCAGACATATTTCTGGATGATCTGCCAGGACTTCCACCAGACAGAGAAGTTGAGTTCGCGATCGATTTGTCACCAAGAATGACTCTAATATCGAAGGCACCGTACCAAATGGCACCAGTAGAGATGAAAGAATTAATGGTACAACTACAAGAATTACTGGACAAGAAGTAGATTCAACCAATCGTATCACCGTGGGGAGCGCTGGTGTTATTTATGAAGAAGAAGGAGGAGACGATGCGACACTGCATTGACTACAGAGAACTTAATAAGGTCACGATTAAAAATAGATATCCATTACCGAGGATTGTCGACCTATTTGATCAATTGAAGGGAGCGTAATACTTTTTAAAGATAAACTTGAGGAGTGGTTATCATCAACTGAAGGTGAGACCAGAAGATGTACCGAAGACAGCGTTCAGAACACGATATGGTCACTACGAATTTTTGGTAATGTCATTTGGTCTGTCGAATGCTCCTGTAGCATTTATGGGCCTAATGGACAGAGTGTTCAAGCTATTTTTGGATAAATTCATGGTGGTATTTATCGATGATATTTTGGTATATTCGAAGACTAAGGAAGAACATGTAGAGCATTTGAAGGTAATGTTAAAGGCATTGAGAAGGGAGAAGTTGTATGCCACATTTTCAAAATGTTAATTTTGGATCGAACGGGTACAATTTCTCGGACATGTGATTGATAAGGACGGAATTTCGGTAGATCCATCCAAAGTCGAAGCCGTGATAAACTGGGATCAACCGAGAACGCCGTCGGAAGTACGAAGTTTTCTTGGATTGGAAAAGTATTACAGAAGATTCATTCAAGACTTTTCCAAGATTTCAACTCCGTTAACGAATTTGACTCGACAAGCTGTGAAATTAGTTTGGTGGGAGAAGTGTAAGGAAAGCTTTCAAGAACTAAAGAAGAGGTTGAGTACATCACCTGTGTTATCTCTTCCGGATGATACAAGAAATTTTGTTGTTTTTAGTGATGCGTCACATAAAGACTTGGTTGTGTGCTTATGTAAAACGACATTTGACCCACGATTGAAGGATTATGAGAAGGGGTATCTGACCCACGACTTCGAGTTAGCTGCAGTGGTTTTTACTTTGAAAATATGGAGGCACTATCTTTATAGGGAGAAGTGTGAAATATATACAGAACACAATGTATATATCTCCATGGTCTGAAATATATTTTTACACAGAAGGACTTGAATATGCGTCAAAGAAGGTGGTTGGAGTTAATTAAGGACTATGATTGTGAGATTTTATATCATGCAGGTAAGGCAAATGTGGTTGCCGACGCCTTAAGTAGAAAGGGTTGGGAGAAATTGATGATGTTGACCGCTCAGAAGGAGCTAATTTCAGCCATGGAGAAGTTGGAATTGGAAGTGAAGTATCCTATGGAAATTGATAAGAAGTTGTTTCATATGCAATCTGGTACAACCCTACTGGATAAAGTTAATGAGGCTCAAGTTCAAGACGAAGAATGTAAAAAGGTGAAAAAGAAGATATCTGAAGGAACCGAACCGAGATTCAAGATGGACAATGAAGGAATACTGAGATTTGAAAGCAAAATTTGGGTACAACCAGTACCAGAGATTAAAGAAGACATTTTGAGTGAGGCTCATAGCTCACGATAATCGATTCACCCTGGTGGTACCAAGATGTACCATGATCTTTGACAACATTTTTGGTGGCCAAATTTGAAACGAGATGTTGCTGAGTGTGTTGCCAAGTGTCTGACATGTCAGAAAGTGAAAGTAGAACATCAGAGGCTGAGTGGGTTGCTACAACTGTTGGAGATCCCATAATGGGAATGGGAACATATTACGATGGACTTCGTGGCTGGCCTTCCGACAACTCCGAAAGGCTATGATGTAGTATGGGTTATCGTTGATAGACTGACAAAATCCGCACACTTCCTTCCGATCAGAATAAAATTTAACTTAGACCAGTTGGCAAAATTATATGTAAAAGAGATTATTTCGAGACACGGAGTTCCGGTGTCAATTATTTCCGATAGGGATCCGCGCTTTACATCGAACTTCTAGAAATGTCTATAGGAATGCATGGGTACGTAGTTTAGAATGAGTACGATTTATCACCCTCAGACAGATGGGCAGAGTGAAAGAACGATTCACACATTAAAAGGTATGTTAAGAGCTTGTATAATTGACTTTAAAGGAAATTGGGATGATAATCTACCAGTCGTAGAGTTCGGCTACAACAACAGTTACCACGCTAGTATTGGCATGCCGCCTTATGAAGTGTTATACGACAGAAAGTGCAGAACTCCGCTATACTAGGATGAAGTTGGCGAAAGACAATTACTAGGCCCATAATTGGTACAACAGACAGCAGAGATAGTCAAAGTGATCCGAACAAGACTGGTAGCAGCTCAGGATAGGAAGAAGAAATACGTCAACCCACACCGTAAAAATGTTGAGTTTGAATCGGGTAGTTATGTGTTTTTGAAGGTCTCTCCCTGGAAGGGAAAGATCAGGTTCGGAAAGAAAGGGAAATTAAGCCCAATAATCATTGGACCCTTTAAGGTACTGTGAAGGATCGAAGAAGTTGCGTATGAGGTAGCCTTTCCTCCAGTACTCGAGAATGTCCACAACGTTTTCCATGTTTCACTTTTACGTCCCTACAAACCCGATTACAAACATGTAATTGAATATGAACCCCTACATTTTTAGAAAGATTTATCTTATGAAGAAATTCATGTTCAGATTGTCGACAGAAAAGAGCAAGTTCTGAGAAATAAAGTAATACCTTTTGTTAAAGTAATCTAGAGGAACCACAACGCTGAAGAAGCAACGTGAGAACTCGAAGAGTATATGATGAAGAATTATCCTCAATTATTTACTTAAATTATGTGTAAGCGATTCTGGGGACAGAATCCTTTTAAGGAGGAAAGATGTGACGAACGAGATTTTATAATTTAATTTGAATATTTATTAAATTAAATAAATAATTTTCGATGATTCAATTATTAGATTAAATAATAAATTGATGAATTTGTGGTAGATTAATTTAATTATATGTGTTATATTTATTAAATTACTGTGGAGAATTTTTATTATTCAAAGTATGTATTAATATGAGCTTATTAAATTAAATGAAATATTTAATAAGCATAATGTTATTTTAATTAATTTATAATTAATTAGAGATTTAATAATTTGACATAATTACTAAATGAGAAATTTAATTATGTGACTATATGAATCAATGAAAAATTATTATATTTTATTTAAATTAAATTAAATAAGATATTTGATTTATTATGTAATTGGGTGTGACGTGATTAAAACTATGTTATAAGGTTAATCAAATTAAATGGAAATGAGCCTTTTTAAGGCTACCCAAACGAGGCCCTATAGGGAGTTGGGTAATTAACCCACGAGTTGGATTAACTGACCACAACAGCGTCAGTTCTTATAATTTACGCCTTCCTTTATTTTTCTAAGTCTGGCAAAACAAGTCACAAAGTGAAATTGAGAATCAGTGAGATTAAAGGAGAAGAATTGTTGAAAAATTAGAAGCTGTTATCATCCTTGTGTAATCCAAGCAGAGTAATAAAGGGTAAACCCTTAAATTCAAGTTTTTATTTACGTTATAAATGTTTTCATGAAAAATGGCTTTCAAGTCTCTGTTCAAGTCTCTGTAATTGATAATAGCAATAATTGTGTATATATATGATAATATGCCATCGTAACATGTTACCTACCATATTTGTATGTTTTCAAAGCATTAAATCCATACAAATATATAGTAATTGGATTATTTTAAAAGTTACAGAGTATAAAAGTGTATATATGGCCATATGGCCGTTACGTACAAATTTAATGCTTTAATCATATGTTGTATCAAAACTTTACACTTGTGTATCCTTATGTATGTTAAAACGAAGAAATCAAACTTCGAATGGACAAATTTGGTGTTATAACGAACCCGTAGTGTCAATTTTTATGTTTTATCTTTAAAAACTTTCAAAATCACAAAGAACATGAAATTACATTATTTGATTCTGAAAATTGTATGTTTTAACTTGTTAAAATCATGCTAGAAGGGTTGGGTAGTAGTTATATGTGTATTACAGTGTTTGGGTATGCTTGTGAATAAATTAATCGAGTGTTTTGGCCATGTTCTGTAATTTTTTGCGAATTGCAATTCTGGTACTGATATGTCGTGCCGCAGCGCCGGCTACAGACTTAAGACCTGTGTCACCATGCCACAGCGCCGCAGCGCCATTGTCCAGGCCGCAGCGCCAAGAACATGCTTAATGGTTGCGCCGCAGCGCCACTCTACAGTATTGTCCAAAAATGAGAATTTAACTATTTTAATTCAGGGAGTGTAGTAGTAAACTAATCTAATGAACATAAAAATGTGTTAGTCATATAATGTGATGTTAAAATTAATCTTTTAACATGCCAATGAGATACTTACGTGTGTAAATGAATTGTTGAACGCGTAGTTAGCTTGTGGTTCGTGTAGTGTAATATTATGACAAAACAAGTGTTGTAATTTGACTTAGTATAGTCATAATCAGAGTTAGACAAAAAGAATGAACTTGTGTGACTAGTTACGTTATAATTAACTGGTATTGTAAATGTAAATGGTATGTAGGATTAAATCGAGGAACGTGTATAGTTAATGTGTAACCTACGCACGAGGCAAGTTTCCTAACCCTACTCATTATCATTATATAAGTTTATAAACTTGCCTATTTACATCGAGAAAATTTTTGTTATTATTAATCAAGTTCAATTTGTTATATTAAAGGTTATTAATCTTTTCAAAGTATGATTCTGTTATAAAATACTTATTCTATGGTATACCTCTTGAGTTTGTTATTCGATTTAAATATCAGTTATTGTTGAACCTTGTAAGACTAGCGAACCCTTATTGATTCGACTAGTCCATAGTTGATGAACGTTCTAAATTTCAGAACTCATGTTGAATTATCCAAACCAAACTTCCTTTGGTACGGACTCTAATTTCAAAGTGAGATGAACAACCCTGAATAGGGGATTACTTATGCGTTAGCATTAAGCTATTGTGCACATTATGGTACTAAGGGTTGATCCCCCTAAATATGAGTAGAAGAGTCCATAGTCTCATGGCTGTTAAAGGTTTCAAGTTTAACCCTTGATAACCTAGGACATAGTTCAAGTTCTTATGACCCTCAGAAGTTCTTTTGATTCTTGTTATTCATTCTCGATTCAAAAGTTGAGTTCTTATTCCAGAAGTCTTTGATTCACTCACATTTGTTGTTTCATTATTATACTTGTGGGAAATCGTGCTCACTATTGCATAATAATAACATTGCAGTTAAAAACGAAAGGTCCGACATGCCTTCTTCTAGCAAAGGCAAGGGCAAGATTAATAAGTGATGAAGACTTGTTGTTTATGTGATTATGTATTTATGTTTATAATTATGTCAATGTTGTGTAAGACTATTATTTGTTTATGTTTCCGCATTTGAGATTTAAGGTTTAGATACCTATCTTCGAGGACAGCGATGGTTTCACCCATTATCGCTTACAGTTGGAGTTTTTGACAGCTGATGCCATCACTTGGGTTCTCTACTTTGGGGATCATTTAACCATCGATTTTGAGAATGGATACTCGATTGGTGTCAAGTATGTGATATCCACTCGCCAGATTCCTCTCTTCACAGATGGAGGATGAGAGCTGTACTTAGGAGAACGTGCTATTAGGAGTACCATAGGAGAGATTCGTGTACCGATCTTGCCTCCTGCCAGGCGTTATTGGCCTGTGTCGCAATCGCCTATCAGTGATATCTTGTTGATGGGCTTTGACGAATTTACTTTGTCAGAGGGTCCATTTACTCTGGAGGCATTATACCGCTTATGGTCATGTCGTACCATCGGAGCCCAGACCCGTGCCACTCAGTTAATGGGTATATAGTTCCTGGATCCGTGATGATGATGGATTGGATGGCCTATGTTCGAGATCCAACTCATTTGACACAGATTGATAATTTGACCCGACAATTGGACCGGTCACATTTTTTTCAACCGGCATTTGGGCAAAGATCCTTCAGAGGCGGATACTTTTGATCTTTCCAGCTCGAGGGCTGGCCCTTCAGATGACTCGTATGGATTTGTCGGAGCATATCCTCCCTTGTATAGGCCTGACAACCCTCTTGGCGGAGATCCAGTGACTCGGGAGGAGTTACATCAGGTGGACAGGATTGATGATGTAGATATAGACACCATTGTCTTCTTTTGATGTGTATTCTTGATATATATTTTAATAGTCCTTTGTTAGATACTGGGTAGCTGTACCCCATTCTCGTTATATCTTTTGATAGGCCTCTGTTAGTTATAGGGCGTCTGTGCCCCATTTCCCTGTATTTTTCAATTGTATAAAGATGATGTATTTATATGATGATGTACTTAGGAATGTATGTACTATTTTCCATTCCCTACATCATATTGCCATCTATTATTTATCAATCATATATTATGTCATGCATATGTTTGTCCAAAGATGTTTAGCATTAACCCCTGGATGGTCTTATGATACGGCCCACACAGATGTCTTCCTCGACAGTCAGCCGTATTGATCACACCCCACCAGTATTGGTGGTCTCCCGTCTGAGATCTTTGTTTGATAGTGTATCCCCTTCGGACAGGGTGATTGTAGATCAGCTATTACAGCATTACATGACCCTCATGAAGTTCCAGGTTCCATTGGGCTTCATAGATGGCATGCTAGAGAATTGGCTACCAGAGAGGTAGGTTTTTCGGTTTAGGACCCATGAGTTGACTCCTACCTTGGAGGGGTTTAAGCGGTTAATGACTTTGCCCTTAGATAGGCCTTGCGCTCGGATGGTTGTCAGAGATATGCACCAGCAGTTCATGAGCCTCATCGGGTTACGGCGTAGAGTGGCACATGACGAGATTACATTCGGTCATGTATTCTCCCAGCATTTTTTGATAGACAGATTTAGCTCACTGGATAGTTATGCACAGCACTCCGTGGATTTCACCACATCAGAGGATGAGTGGCGCGTGGCCTGAGTAGATGTATTAGTGATGTGCGTGAAAGCCTCAAATCTAAGTCCCAAATCACCGTAGATCTGGTTCAATCATTCTATCACTATTGCGAAAGATATAAACATAAATTATTTATACAATAAACTTTACAAATTATTTCCCAAGGTCGAGTAACCTTAACTTATACACAATTCATAACATGTCTAACCTATAACATTATTATCATACTATACTATTACAATTCTAACTGCAAATAATAATTCCAAGCTGAACTTGGCTTTAACCTTTCCTTATACCCGAACATATTCGCCTTATCTATAATGTTTATCATGATATAGCAAGGGTGAGCAATAACTTTTCCCAACAAGTTTAAGTTCAATAAATTAAGGATATATCATGATTGAAAGAATTGAACAAAAGTTGGCTATAGTTCTACAATATAATTGCGAACTAGCATGAACAAATTTTATATAGCTGAACGAATATGGAACATAAATATATATATTTGGACCGAATGGTAATGAGGTGATCAGGCTTTTATAGCTGATGAATACATGCCGTATGCACAAAGTGCTATTTTATAATTTTTAAACATGGCAATCAGCAATGATTAACCACAAGTATATTTGAATGAAACAACTCAAGGTCGAGTTAAGAAAAACTTGCATGTTCTGATGTTTACCGTTACACATTCTATTTAGCTTTATCTGAAGACCTAGTATAAATAATATCGATCTACAAATTAGAATGATATCATCACAATATTTAATATAACCTAAACACAATATCACATAACCCTATAACACACATAAAACCTAACCTCAAGTCAAACATTTACAGTCTGAGTCGAGTTCGGTACAACTCTGACATCCCGACGGCCTAGTCGGACAATTATCGAGTTTAAGTTTAATTAAATCTGCTTAAACACTTAACAACTATCTTAGATAATTTTATTATCAGTCAAAATATTTTTCATAAACTCGTAATAATTTTCAGATTATTATTATCATTTATCATGAATTTTTCAATCATTAATATCGTATTTATAAGAATTAAATACCATATAATTCCTTTATCATTAATATTTATTTAATACTAAATATTAATGAAAATCATAACATAATACTATAATATATCTCAAAGTATTTCTAATACCTTAAAATCATATTTATATAATTTTTAAACCTTTAAATCCATTATCCGATAATTGTCATTAATATTAAATATTAATGTTTTTCATGACAAAATATCAAAAGTTATATTTTATAACTTCAAATATTTTTATAACACTTAAATAATTTTTATATGATTTTTAAATCATTAATTCTATTTTTCCATAATTTATTTAATATATTTATTAAATAAATTAGTTACCATTAATAATAAATTATTAATGAAATTCATCACAAAATATTAAAAGTTATTAAAAATTACTTAAAATATTTTCTTATACCATAATATAATTTTTCGTGTATTAAAATCATTTTTAAATAATTTATTTAATATTATAAATAAATAAATTAAATACTATTATTATTCCAAAAATATGAAATATATTCAGAATAATTAAAAACTAATTTCCAGGCTTTAAAATAATTTTTAGGAATTTATTATGTAATTTTAATAATTAAAACCCATTTTTTCTATTTATTTAATAAAAATATTAATTTTCGAAATTAACTGTCGCTAAAGGTGGCTTTAGTGACAAAAACCGCGGCTATTGGTGTTCTTGGCCAAAACCCAGAAACTCATGTCAGTGTTCGAGTCACTATGTTTGACCATTGCTAGATTCGTGATCATAAGGACTCTAGACTTCCACAAGTGTTAATCATGTAGTATAAGTGTAATACTACAATAATCAATCAATATCATGGCTAACATATATCTAATTAGCAAGATCTAAGCCTCCCAAATCTTGTCACTGGTTGTTCTTCATTTCTGGGTTACCCAGAAATGAAGAACAGCTCGAGTGTGGTACTTTGGAGCTTCATGGTTTACAATCTGGAGCTACTATGTGTACTTTAATGGTTCAATATCGTAGTAGAGATGTCAAAAAACATATCTAACACACTAAGTCACTCAAATAACAACAGATCTAAGAGATCTTGTCCGGTTAAGTAGTGGTAAGGAACTGCCCCTTGAAGATATGGGTTACCTAGAATCTTCATCCGGCGAGTTGGTCAACGTAGGTTTGACCATGATTAATTGTCATTCTAGTCATGATCTGAGTAATCTGAAAGCATAGATGTGTAGTTCTCATGTCAGACTACAACAAAAAACACTAACTTGGCCAAGCTCTTTAAACACCGCAAGATCTAGGGTCATGAACATCACAGTCAGACTTTTTTGGGTAATCTAGGTTACCCAAAAATAGTCAGTCGTGGCCGGTCAACGCAATTTGACTTCTTATAACTTTCAATCTACACATGATCTGGGCTTGATTCAAGTTCCAGATCAAAGCCCTTACAACATACTACAACTACAAACCTTTAAAACACAAAAACAAAAAACAGGTAATGATCTATGAGCCCTGACATTCGGTTGGCAGGCCATGTTTTAGGGTTCATAGATCAGTTTGAAATACATGATTTCGTGCATCTAGATGTTATGTATCTAGGATCTAACAACCCAAATCACTATTTAACACCCTCTACCACCAATCTAAACAACAACTAACATAAAATCACATGATTTACAGAATTTAGGGTTTATACCTTTATGCTTTGATTTTTGAATCTGATCTTCATGATTTGTTATTGGAAAGCTAAGTAGTGAAATTATCATAACTTATCTCTCCTTTTCGCTCTCAACCCCAAAAATATAGAGAGAGAATGGACATGGCTCAAATAAAAAGTAAAGTAAGATTTTTCTTTCTTTTAATCTCTTAGACTTTTAATCCATGGTCACAATTGATGCGAGGTGGCAAGGAAATCTGATATTTGTGAGATATAGTCACATGAGAGATTTAGAGTTGGTGAAATATGGCAAGATCTACACTCCAACCTAATAAAGAATTGCAAAAAGGCAAAATGGTCATTTGATTTATAATTTAATGGCAAATCGGTAACTTGTGTAAACCCTTAGGGTTTGACCCTTAGGTTCTTAAAAATAAATTTTCTAGGATTTCCAATTTAAGTTTTAAAATAGAAATTTAATATTTCTAAATTATAATTAGGATTCTATAATTATACTAAGATTTCCTAATCATAAATTCAATCTTACTAATTAGGATTAATATTTCCTTAATTAAAATTAAAATGACCTAATTACCAATTATGGTTTCAAATTTTCAAAACTAAAATTATGGTTTCCATAACCAGTTTTAGGGTTTCTTATTAATCGATAGAATTTTCGAACTAAACGTTGACGTTCTTAATAGATTATCTGGTCACCCTTGACCCTTAACCACATACTGTACACATATAATACCATATACACAGAACTTATTAACTTATATACTTAATCCAGAATGATTCACCAAAAGATTTTGAAATTCTTAAAATTCCTTCTCAAAAATGTCAAATTCATTCACTTATTTTCTGTCTAGATTTATTATTCAACCTTTAATCCATCATTTAAAATTTAAATAATTATCTAAATTCTCGGGTTGTCACATTCACCCCTTCTTCTAAAAATTTCGTCCCCAAAATTTACCTTACACTATGCATCATACACCATTCATACAGCATCACATGCTACCCAATACATTCCTCACAAGAGTAAAAATTTTCAAATATTGCTGAGGAGTTATATAGACTATTGTCTGTCATTTTCGCAAAGGTTTTATGGAAATTCATTAGCAAACCGCACTGGTCTTATGAACATAGTGGGTAATTAGCCTGGTCTGCCCCGTACTGGCCCATTAATACTGGTTTGATCTGTTTCTCATCTCTGCCATAGGCATAAAATTTTTACCTCAGTCTTATCATAGAATTTCGTACCAAAACAATTTGTTTCAAGATTTGTTTCAAAGAACGCTTAGAGTTTTTATAAAAGTTGGTCTAGCCAAATCAAATAGCTTAGACTCATATATCAGTAATCAACTTCAATCGAAATACGAATGTATGTAGCCAAACGCCGTTGGCAAATTAAATTTTAAAATTAGTTTGAAAATGACGCCATGATGTCGTACTATATTAACAGCCCATTTGAGGATGTCTTCATCGAGTGACTTTATCATAAGACATTGTACAATAGTGGAACAATGATTTTAGATCAAATTCAACACTAAGTATTCCTGTATTTACAACTCCATCAACTTTTTATCATCTCTGCACCAGGTTACATGGTACATAAGTGATAACTAAAAATATATTTTGAAATTTCAAATCATTATCGTCTAGCCGAAACAAATAGCATAGAATATACTTTAAACCGTTCAAAATCATTGCAAATCAGTTTTATTATCTCAACAGGTAACGATGTGTCGGTGGCCCGAAGTCCACTCATACACAATGGTCACCAGGAGTTGAGAATAAAAATACATTCTTCCAAAAAGGCACATAGTGTGTATTTAGCTTGATGTCAAAAATTTTGAAGTTAAGCATTGTTAGGAGATTCGAAAAAAAAAACCTATGTCTTCACTAATGATCAATTTCTTAATCAGTCTATCTATTCCTATTATCCTCAATTTTCCATTCACACATATTATTCCCAGTTCGTCAAACCACACTCATGAGTTCAAGAACTTTCAACAATCATATTAGTTTAAGAACTTGTCCTTGTCAGACCTTTGGCGTCCATTCGCTGAGGGGTTCATAAATATTTTATATAATCACAAGTCGCGAATGTACCATAAGTATGAGTTTTAAGAACTCGTACTTAACCTTATATTCTCTAACTATATAACCTATCTATATGTTATACACGTGAGAAAGGAATCACCCTCTCAACATGCATATAGCAAATAGCGCGACATAAACCTAATCTTAACTCTCTTCTCAATAAGAATTTTATTTAATTTGTATTCATAATCCTTTCTTGAATTCGTACCAATTCATAGTACAACTGACACACAAAAATTTTGCTGTAAACTTTCCAATCATTAGATTGATTATTTTTCCTGCTATCACCTTATCAGATCACGGGGTGATCTTATCGTATAAATTATGATTCCTTTCTATGTCTTGATAATTTTGTTTTATGATCTCCTATCACTATACTTTAAGTCTTTTAGACTCTATCTATTCATCACTATTATTCACTTTTATTATCAGAGGGAACTCTGTATCTTAATAACTCGCTGAGATTCGTCTTTGAATTTTACCGAATCACTAACTCTATTTGAGTTAGTACATAACCAAATCACTGTGGTTATTAGTCTCAGGTAACCCTACCTAAGGTTTATAACCAACAGCTTTGATACCAACTATGAAAGCCCCAAATTCAGGTCCCAAATCACCGCGGATCCGGTACAATCATTCTATCACTATTGCGAAAGATATAAACATAAATTGTTTATACAATAAACTTTACACACTATTCCCCAAGTTCGAGTAACCTTAACTTATACACAATTCATAACATGTCTAACCTATAATATTATTATCATACTATACTATTACAATTCTAACTGCACATAATAATTCCAAGCTGAACTTGGCTTTAACCTTTCTTTGTACCCGAACGTATTCGTCTTATCTGCAATATTTATCATGATATAGTAAGGGTGAGCAATAAGTTTACCCAACAAGTTTAAGTTCAATAAATTAAGGATATATCATGATTGAAAGAATTGAACAAAAGCTGGCTACAGTTCTATAATATAATTGCAAACTAGCATGAACAAATTTTACATAGCTGAACGAACATGGAACATGAACATATATATATATATATATATATATATATATATATATATATCTGGACAGAATGGTAATGAAGGTGATCAGGTTTTCATACTTGATGAATACATGCAGTATGCGCAGAGTGCGATTTAATAATTCTTAGACATGACAATCAGCAATGATTAACCACAAGTATATTTGAATGAAACAACTCAAGGTCGAGTTAAAAAAAACTTGCTTGTTCCGATGTTTACCGTTACGCATTCTATTTATCTTTGTCTGAAGACCTAATATAAATAATATCGATCTACAAATTAGAATAATATCATCACAATATTTAAAATAACCTAAACACAATATCACATAACCCTATAACACACATAAAACCTAACCTCAAGTCAAACTTTAAAGTCTGAGTCAAGTTTGGTACAACTCTAACATCCCGACGGCCTAGTCGGACAATTATCGAGTATAAGTTCAATTAAACTCTGCCTAAACACTTAACAACTATCTTAGATAATTTTATTATCAGTCAAAATATTTTTCAAAAGCTCTTAATAATTTTCAGATAATTATTATCATTTATCATGAATTTCTCAATCATTAATATCATATTTATAAGAATTAAATACCACATAATTCCTTCATCGTTAATATTTATTTAATACTAAATATTAATAAAAATCAAAACATAATATTATAATATATTTATATTATATCAAAGTATTTATAATACCTTAAAATTATATTTATATGATTTTTAAACTTTTAAATCCATTATCCGATAATTTCCATTAATATTAAATATTAATGTTTTTCATGACAAAATATCAAAAGTTATATTTTATAACTTAAAATATTTTTATAACACTTAATAATTTTTATATGATTTTTAAATCATTAGTTCTATTTTTCTATAATTTATTTAATATATTTATTAAATAAATTAATTATCATTAATAATAAATTATTAATGAAATTCATCACAAAATATTAAAAGTCATTTAAAATAACTTCAAATATTTTCTTATACCATAATATAATTTTTCATGATTTTTCATGTATTAAAATCATTTTTAAATAATTTATTTAATAATATAACTAAATAAATTAAATACCATTATTATTACAAAAATATTAAATATATATGAAATATATTCAGAATAATTAAAAATAAATTTTCAGGCTTTAAAATTATTTTTAGGAATTTATTATATAATTTTAATAATTAAAAACTATTTTTTTCTATTTATTTAATAAAAATATTAATTTCCGAAATTAACTGTCGCTAAAGGTGGATTTAGTGACAAGACCGTGTCTATTGGTGTTCTTGGCCAAAACCCAAAAACTCATGTTAGTGTTCGAGTCACCATGTTTGACCATTGCTAGATTCGTGATCATAAGGACTCTAGACTTGCCCAAGTGTTAATCATGTAGTATAAGTGTAATACTACAATAATCAATCAATATCATGGCTAACATATATCTAATCAGCAAGATCTAAGCCTCCCAAATCTTGTCAGTGGTTGTTCTTCATTTTTGGGTTACCAAAAAATGAAGAACAGCTCGAGTGTGGTACTTTGGAGCTTCATGGTTTGCATTCTAGAGCTACTATGTGTAGTTTAATGGTTCAATATCGTAGTAGAGATGTCAAAGAACATATCTAACACACTACGTCAGTCAAATAACAACAGATCTAAGAGATCTTGTCCGGTCAAAGTAGTGGTAAGGAACTGCCCCTTGAAGATCTGGGTTACCCAAAATTTTCATCCGGTGAGTTGGTCAACGTAGGTTTGACCATGATTAATTGTCATTCTGGTCATGATTTGAGTAATCTAAAAGCATAGATGTGTAGTTCTCATGTCAGGCTACAACAAAAAAATAATAACTTGGCCCATCTCTTTAAACACGGCAAGATATAGGGTCATGAACATCACTGTCAGACTTTTCTAGGTAATCTGGGTTACCCAGAAACAGTCAGTCGTGGCCGGTCAATGCAGTTTGACTACTTATAACTTTCAATCTACACATGATCTAGGCTTGATTCAAGTTCTAGATCAAAGCCCTTACAACATACTACAACTACAGACCTTTAAAACACAAAAATAAATAACAGGTAATGATCTATGAGCCCTGACATTCGGCTGTCAGGCCATGTTTTAGGGTTCATAGATCAGTTTGAAAAACATGATTTTGTGAATCTAGATGTTATGTATCTAGGATCTAACAACCAGATCACTACTTAACACCCTCTAGCACCAATCTAAACAACTAACATAAAATCACATAATTTACTAAATTTAGTGTTTATACCTTTATGCTTTGATTTTTGAATCTGATCTTCATGATCTGTTATTGGAAAGCTAAGTAGTGAAATTATCTTAACTTATCTCTCCTTTTCAATCTCAACCCCGAAAATATAGAGAGAGAATGGACATGGCTCAAATGAAAAGTAAAGTAAGCTTTTTCTTACTTTTAATATCTTAGACTTTTAATCCATGGTCACAATTGATGCTAGGTGGCAAGGAAATCTGATATTTGTGAGATATAGTCACATGGGAGATTTAGAGTTGGTGAAATATGGCAAGATCTACACTCCAACCTAATAAAGAATTGCAAAAAGGCAAAATGGTCATTTGATTTATAAATTTAATGGAAAATTGGTAACTTATGCAAACCCTTAGGGTTTAACCCTTAGGGATAAAACTAAGGTTCTTAAAAAATAAATTCCCTAGGATTTCCAATTTTGGTTTTAAAATAGAAATTTAATATTTCTAAATTATAATTAGGATTCTATAATTATACTAAGTTTCCTAATCATAAATTCAATCTTGCTAATTAGGATTAATATTTCTTTAATTAAAATAAAAATTACCTAATTACCAATTAGGGTTTCAAATTTCCAGAACTGAAATTAGGGTTTCCAGAACCAGTTTTAGGGTTTCTTATTAATCAATAGAATTTTCGAACTGAACGTTGACGTTCTTAATATAATATTAGGGTGTGACACTGATATAGGTTATCTGGTCAGCCCTTGACCCTTAACCACATACTGTACACATATAATACCATATACCCAGAACATATTCACTTATATACTTAGTCCTGAATAATTCACCAAAAGATTTTGAAATTCTTAAAATTCCTTCTAAAAAATGTCAAATCAGTTCACTTATTTTCTATCTAGGTTTATTATTCAACCTTTAATCCATCATTTAAGATTTAAATAATTATCTAAATTCTCGGGTTGTCACAATGTGCGTAGTGGCTTATTTGTACATGCCACTGTACATGGATGAGCTAGACATTGTTGCTATTATGGCGCTTAGAGCTCTCAGGGAGGGTCATACCATTGTGCCGATGATTGTGGCAGAGACACTGAGGTCAGCCATATATTGCCACACCAATCATGTATGGGTGTTTATAGGCAGCTCGGTCTTGTTGTACGCGTGGTTCATGTCACACTTAAGACCGATTGGCACGTTCCGACGGCATAGTTATTTTTTTCCCCATAAGATAGCCATATCTTACTCCTTCCAGTCAGCAGAGTGTGTAGACACTACATCCTGGTCGGTGTTCTTGGCAGGGATCGGAGATCTATTTAATATTCTGTTGTGTACCGGGCTCAGCTATCCCTACAACTTCATTACTCATGTTTTGGGCATGGATTATCTCTTTCTGGATGGTTTGAGGGTCATAACCATTTATCACACACTGGCCTTGATGTCACAGTTTGACCAGTTTAAGGATGTGCATCCTTTTGAGGGGGCATTAGGTCAGCGTTTATTATTGTCATGAATTCACATGTGAATGATATTCCTATTCACATATGATTTGATTATGATATACATATGAATGAATATGCAATTATGCTTGCATTAAAAAAAGTTATAAAGTCCTTGATAGATAATAGAAACATCTGTACAAGGACTTAGAATGAAATGATCAAATATGTTAGGCTGATCCTAAATAAGCAAAATAGCTTTGTTAAAGTACTTAAAAAGAAAGGATGTAAAAGGACTATAAATATAGAGATATCAAGCATGTTAGGTTGATCTCATGATGTAATAGATAGGCTTGTCTGATCGTCGAGCACTGCACCAGAAATCGTAGTCTGCCAGGAGAGTCAAGGAAAACTCGAGAGCTATCGAGGCAGAATCGTAGTCTGCAAGATAGTAGATATCGGAGTTTGTAGACTGTCAGGAGAGACGAGGAAGGATCGTAGTGTGTCGAGAAGAACTTCCTCAGGGCAGTAGTCTGCTGAGGAAGTCATGTTCAGAATCGTAGAGACAACCTGCCTACGAGCCGATCGAAGATCAACCGAAGCCCAAGTCAAGAATCGTAGACTACACTCAGAGTCGTAGAGTCTACTGATCATATCAGAGGCAGAGATCGTAGTCGAGCAAGATCAGATGAAGACAACGAGCACAATGACAGAAATCATAGTGTCAAGATCTAATCTTGGAGTCATAGTGTCTGCTCAGCCGAAACTGAATCGTAGAGTGCAGAACTAAGTCCTCAACAAATGTGCTCACAATGCCAAGACAAGATCGTAGAGCAAATACGATTATCAACGAATGAGCACTCCCAGAATATCCAAAGGAATGAAGCATCTAGTTGGCACTACAAAGATACATACCATCTGAAGGAAACCAGAGAGAACTCAACGAATGTCATGCAAGCCAACAGAAGATCTAAGCACCTACCCAATCAGCATCCAGATTGAGTTGTGAAGCCATTCGAGATGAAGTCTTCCACAAGTTGATCAGAAGACGACTTCAGTAACTGACTAAAGAAAGTCAGCTAGTGCAGTAGCTGTCAAGTGATAAGATTACAACGATCTTGGAAGTAACCAGGATCGTAGTGTTTGCCAAACAAAGAAAGAACTGATGGAGTGCACACATAGATACAAGGCTAATGTGATTAAGCATTGGGTCAGTCCATTGATGATAAGTGAACGGGAGATCACCAGGAGAAAGTGAGATGGACACGCCACAAATCTGACGTGTCTTGCTATTCAGAAGGGGCCAGAATAAAGAAGTCAAGCCATCAGTATCCGAGAGCTTTTGAGGCAAATAGAAGTGTTGATGCACTGCACAAGAGAATGAAGAGGTGTTCTTTATTGAAGATACAATCAACACTCTTCAAGATCGTAGTGCTGTCTCTACCAGTCAACAAGACACTACGATCAGGTCCAAGAAGACATGCATCAGAATAATAGAGTTCAAATAGTTAAAGATTGAAGCATTGTTAACGGTTCAATCTGAAGACTGATATTCAGACAAGATCTTATTGAGAGCATCGATGCAAAAGTACAACCTCTGCTCGAGGAATCAGAAAGGTGAAATAAAGTCTTTGACCTGCCCAAGGCATTAAAGTGACATCTCTGACAAGGTAGGTGAAACAGTAGGCTGCAGTGTCAGAAATTTATGACATGTCACATCTGCAGTCTACACCAAATAACTTGAGATCTGAGAAGCAAATCTAAAAGATTTCAACGGCTACTGTCCAACGGGAAGATTGGGGAGAGGTATAAATTAACAGAGCTTCAAAGATCAAGAGTTGCTAATGATTGCTATGTTGCAGAATCGTTGAGTTGGTAGAATGATAACGTTGACTCTATGAGTTCCACCTGAGCTTAAATAGAACAAGTCTCAGTGACAGTGAGACTACGAAGGTGGAAGTGAAGCAGCCTTAAAGAAGGACTTAAACAGATCAAAGCTTTACTCAATAGAGATGAGAATGCCACTTGAATTGGCATCAAATCTAAGAGCCGAGAAGGACAAGAAGTTAACATTCAGAAGAGGGGCAAAACATAAGGCAGATCCTAAGAGCCACTCTACGACTCACCATGAACCCAAAGCTGAAACAGAGTAATTGCAGAACCATGTCTGCCAACATATTAAGAGGGGTTCAGGAAATGGTGATTGTGCACAGCTGACATTACATGAAGATGAGCAGAACAGAAGAAGATCAGTTGCACCAAAGATGATTTGGTCCAGTCTCGAAGAAGAATGCAAAGAGGACCACACCAAGCTGCTAAGTACAAAAGATGATCAAGCTTAATGACATCTTAGCAGCTCAGCACCAACAACAACAACAACAACAACAAGAAGCCAGGGCCTGAGGGGTCCTTGTCCGGAGGGACTAAATGAAGTTCCAAGCCTGCTGGGCTTGAAGAGTTCCTAGGGAACTAGATAAGTCCCAAGGCTGCTGGCCTTGAAGGAATCTTAGTGAATTAGGGTGATGCCCTTCCTTAGTGGAAATCCTGCTAGTTGAAAGCAGAAGAGTGGATTAGGAGCTTGAGTCTCTGAACCACTTAAAACCCCTTGTGTCTTTTACTTTATGTCATTTAGATTATGTACCTTAACTACTATAACTGCTATGTATATTTTAATTGCTTACTACTGAATTAACTCTACGAACAATGTATGTCTGATTATGAATATATCAATGAAGGGGATCTTTGACTTATTCCGCTATGCTTGAAAAGATTCTTATGTTTGTAATTTGCTAATTCATGAGCAATACAAAATATACCAGAAAAGTATTTGAAATTAAAAGGGATCTATTCAACCCCCCCTTCTAAATCTATATTGTGCCTACTGGGAACTAATAATTGGTATCAGAGCAGTCCCTCATGCTATATTCAAAAGCTAATCACTTTGAGTCTGATCCTAGGCACAAACAATGTTCTAAACTTAGTTTAATAGTAAGTCACTTGTTACATGCAGATGAGCTCACATGTTGGAAATATTGTGTACAGGTAAATGTGCATATACACCTGAAGATGCTTAGACTGGTCTATGTTCTTGATTATCATATCAACAAGACAAATCCTTGCTCGCGGTCAATATTGTAGTCTGAAGACCAGGATAGAAAGCCCAAGAGACATCCAGTCAAACATCCACCAGCCTGAAAAGATGAAAAGTTCATACATGCAAAGAAATGCTTATCCAAAGAAGAAAGGAGAACTTCTTAACCATATGTCTGGTCAACCAGCAGCTGGATGTCAACCTGGTAAACTCAAGGATGTAAAAGAACTAAAGATGCTAAGACTCTCTTAGCTTGCATCGTCAAGTCCACGACTGATTGATTGAAGGCTAGCTGGAGCAACAAGCTGTCAGGAGCTAATGAGAAACTATGCACATCAATGCCTAATCTCAGTATATCTAAGATAAATGACTGTTAAGAAACTGACAGTAGAAAGGTACAACTCCTCACTAATATAATTGCATATATCATGTTACACCTCCTTATGCACTATAACAGTATCCTGTCAAGAAATCATAATCTACCTAAAAAGGTGAAGAGAGAAAGTACACTAAGGTTGGAAACCCAAATGCTTACAAACTTTCTCTCCATCCAAGTTTTAGGCTGAAGATGACATCTTGAAAGAAATCTAAAATAGGTCATAAGAACATTACAGGTAAACTAATCTTATGTGAAGTAATCTTTGATGATAGGCTAGCATGTATAAAACTATGTTCTAAGTGTTTGATAACCCACAGAGTATGATTAGTTCCACAAGAGTATCTTGATGATTTGTAGAAACTGATCACCTCCATGAATCAACTAGAAACTCATAAATCGTAGAGTTGATTCGCATTCTATGAACACTTAAACCTTGTGAACATAACCCAGCAAATGATGGAACCATCAAAGAAAAAGAGTGTGTTATTAAAATGACGAATCTTACACACGCTCACCATCACGCATCTCAAAATGTATTATCTAAAAACTAGTTGCATGCATGAATGTGACTGTTGGTGATAAATGCGATGACTATCCAAATATATGAGGAACAGGGGTTTAGAAAACTAACCTTGCAGGACCCATTCAATTGTGGGTACCAAAAATAGAAATGTATCTAATCTACAGGTACTTGGTCTATCTGACCACACTAAGGAATGATGAAAGAAGAGACTTCAGTCGAAGTAAGATTCAACCAGCAGAAGGCTTAAGACTGTTCAGAAATAAGTCTTATAAATTCCTATATTTCAAAGCATGTCCTTGAAGACATGCTGAGCTAAATTCAAATAAAGCTCACATGGTTGCTGATCTTTATATGAGAGCAGGCCATTCAACGAAAGATGAAAAAGGGGTCTTAGATGCTTAACCATGCTAAGCATGACATATGAGAAGAATCCTCAAGGAAGCTCATCACAGAGGATCATTGATGAGCATCAAACATGAGGAACTCATTACGGAATCAGAACTTAACGAGCACGTGCTGACAGAGGAGACTACATTAGTAGTCCTGACAAATGATCGTAGAATGATCAGTCCTGGAGATTTCCATATCTACGATGAAAATAGATTTGTCTGTCAGTGGTGATACCAGTGAGAATGAAACAGGCATGAATTTCTCCTAACGCATATAAAAGAAGAGAAATCATACCTCATTGAGAAGATAGTATGAACATGGGGAAGTAGTTATCTGTTAAGAAATAACAGCACTGAGGTATACTATGAAGCAGTGTACCAGCTGCAGAGTCCCAAAACTTTGTAGTTGATGAACCAAATGAAGAACCATAGTCAGTAGAAACGTCTCAAAATGTACTACTGATAACCTTTCAGCCACCCAACCCAAAATTATGGACTGCCCACGATCAAACATCTGATCGTAGTGTAAGAACAGTAGGACACCACGATTACAGCAAATGAAATTACCTGAAGTTGGTAGAGGTCCTCCCCAGTAGAAAAAGGTCAAATGAGATATCAGTGTAAACCACTTCTAAAGTATTTCATCTGGAAAGCGCCTCAGGGACAAACCTGACCCTTAGTTCACTCTAAGAGGTTGGCCCTTCTTGAGCTACCTTGACCCAGAAGGAATGCTAAATAAAGTTCATCTCAAGGACCAAGTCAGTCAACGTTCGTAGAGTCGAGGTTGAAGAGATCTCCACGATCGTAGTGCAACCTCAGCGATCGTAGAAGCAGACTCGACGATCGTAGTCCTACCAGAGGATACCCTACCTAATGATAAGCTCAGAAGAACTGGACATTTGCCCAACCATTTAGATTATAAGGAAATAAGTTTGAATGCATGTTAGAAAGATGTCCTGCTGAAGAAGAATGCCCAAACCTTAATGGAGTACATAAGTGATCAAGCTATGCAGCATCAAGATGAGGATTTATGTCAACATCCACTGCAACGTCTCTCAAAACATGATCGTTGAGTCAACAAAGGAAAACGTTGATTCCATAATTGCCTTATCATGCTACTCTAAGAATCAAAATGGTCAACAGTCAAACCACGTCATTAATGCATATTTATTTTGAAAAGAGACATTAAACTGAAGAGTTAATGGGGGAGTTACAGCTCATTACTGGGCATCATGCATCCATTGGTTGGTTGACACATCACTATTTATGCAGAGTTAGAATGAATTGCCATAAAGGAAAATTCAAATTAGCAAACAGTTATCAGAAGCTATCGAACCTCTCTCCCTCCTATTTTTAATCCCTAGAACCCTCTCAAAAGCCAAAATCAATTAACCCTCCAGAGCCTTGCCCAAATCACAATCAGTCATCTCTCATAAACCCCTCTAAATCAAATACCCATATTCCTCGAACTATTCAAATGGAAGATTGGCGAGTAATCACTGGCATTCAGCTCAGAACCAAGTCGTTTGAAAAATTCAAAAAAGAAGTTCAGAGATATTCTCGAACTTGTGAAGAAAGCTGGATTCTCAGAATGTCTTGAGGCTAGACCTCGAGTATATACTGAACTGGTCAAGGAATTCTACTCAAATGCATCCATAAATTTTGAAACCCTTTTAACCAAGGTTAAAGGTCAATCTCTTAAGCTGAAATCATCTGATATAAATCAATGCTTAGGTTTCCCTGACCTAGGATTGAGAAACCTTGATGAGATTAACACTGAGTAAGCAAAGGAGATTATGGGGTACCAAAGAAACCCCAGTCTAAAGGATATGAAGAAAAAGGAGTTCCCTGAGGAATTCGAGTTCCTTGCTAAAATAGTAGGAAAATGTATACTATGCAAGGACACTGCACACGACACGGTGCTTGATCAACAGTTAAAAATCATGTTTTTTATAGTTCTGAAGAAACGAATCAACTTTGGAGTTATCATGTTTGATAAAATATCCAAATAGGTAGAAAAGGCTGAATTGAAGAAGTCTACAGAAAAACCACTTACAAAAGTGTTTCATGGAAGACTACTGAGCATTGTGATGAAGAAGAAGCTTGGAGGAAGAATCAAGGATGATGAGGGAGAACCTATAAATGTTCATAAAGTAATGTCTCCAAAACTATTTGTGAATTGGAAGAAAAACCCAAAGGAAAATAGAAGACTGACATCTGGGAGCAGCAGGAAGGCTTCTGCAAAGAAGAGGAAGGCAAAAGAGGTAGAATACTCTAAGTCTGATGACTCTGTACCAGCAACAACCACACTATCCAGAAAGAAATCAAAAGGTGTGAGGAAAGTTGAGGCTCCACCAAGAAGTCTATCAACTGAAGACAAGAATATAAAAGAAAAGGTCCTGATTGCAAAAACCACCAAGAGAAGAAGTAACAGACTGCTTTAAGGATCACCAAGCAAGAAAGCTATAGTGGTAAACAAACCAACCTCATCTTCCCAAGCAAGCCCATCAAACAAAGAAGAGGTGGTAGAGTCAGAAGAAGAGAAGGCAACTGATAGTCTCAAGGCTGAATCACCACAGACCAAATCCAACAATGAAGGTGAAGCTGGATTAATGGAACAAAATGCAGCATCTGTTGATGAAGAAGAATTCTCAAGCCCTGTGGCTAACTCTCAGAGCATTCACTCTGATGATGAAGAAAAGATACAAGCTGACCCAACTCCATCCCCAAATGAAAATGCTCCAACAAGTCCAGATGATGGGTCAAATGATGTTATTTCTGAAGAAGAAGAACATGCCCCTTCAAATCCTGAAAGCTCACATGGTGGCTCTAAAAGTGATGAGTCCAAAGAAGAAGGGCTTACTCCTGACAAGGCTGAACCTCATGGAAGTTCGTCTGATTTAAAGGCCTTAGAGTCTGAAGAGGAAGAAGAGTCTGACTCTCCCATAACTAAGCCTCAAAGAAGTAGGAAGAGCTATTGATTACTTGCTCAATTTGCTTCCAAAAAGAGAAGTGATCACTCCAATGTTGTCATTGAACTAAGTGATGATGAATCTGTATCACAGGAAGAAAGTGCTAAAGATAGGACCAGTGATGAAGAAGATGAATCAGAGGAAGATCTTGCTGAAGAAGGTTCTAGAAATGAAATGCAGCAAGAAGGATTCATTGATGGAAATGATCAAAATGTTTCAAGCTCTGAAAAAGAGGAAATGAAGAAAGATCCTGATTCTCAACATCAGGAATTAGAGGAACCAGCAGACTATCCAGTCCACTCTCCTGCAAGAATCAGTAGAAGAATAGTGGTAGTAGTTTTTGATGAACCAGAAGAACTCCCAGTAGAAAGATTGGTACAATATGGAAATGAACAACTCAAGGTTGTAAGGATGACTCCATATGATGTGTTTAAAAACTAGAACAACATGGAACTAGACTGCACAACTATCCTCTACAATCCTGATGATCTACTTATGAGATGGTTCTTCCAATGGATGCCATGGCTAAAGGCACATTCTGACAGAGATGGAAGTTACTTCAGTTGGTGCTACTCTCATTTTCCAAGCATGGAGCTGGTGGCACAAAACTTCCCAAGGGTGAAGAGTTTTGCTACAATAATGATCAAAGACCAGCCTCACTACAAAGTTTACAGACATGCTGGGAACCACTATATCCCCTATGATCGTAGAGTGGACTCTGAAAGAAAAAGGATCATGACTAAGGAGATAATCGTAAAGTCTGTTCACTCTACTACTGATGGTATCCAAGTCCAAAATGAGAAGCTTCCATCAGCTCAAGCACTATTGACCGACATTCCTTCATCCTCAAATAGCGATTGGTACTCAATGATCTTTCAAATTCTCAACACATTCAAAAATCTGTCCAAGGATGCAAATTGTAGAGTCCAATCTGATGCTCAACAAAAGGTTGTCCACACAGATGACTAAATTCCTATGGAGCAGGAGCTGATGAAAAACTCTGATGAGCTGGTTAAAAAGATATCTCTCATCAGTGAAGAGTTAAAAATGATGCTGACAGCAGTAGGAGATAATTTAGCTCAGAACTGACTTCAAGCTACTATGGTTGATGTATTTCTCAAAATCAAATAGAGAGATCAAATCTATCTCAAGGCCATAAATGATCAGAAGGCAGAAGCACTACGAGCGTAGAAGCCAAATGAAGAACAACTCCAAGTCATATCTCACAAGATTGACAACATGAATCAGTCTTTCTCAGTGGAACTTGAGCTAAGCCAACAAGAACTCAAGTTTGAAGTTGTTAACTCCTCTTACCTGATGGAACAACTAATGTCCAACATGGAGTAGCTCTCCCAAGTGATTAATGAGAAAAAAGGGGAGAAAAAGAGGAAGAGAAAGAGGAAGAGCAAGTGGCATTCAAGAAAGGGTAAGGAGAGCATAAGGAAAAAAAAGAAGAAGTCAAATACGACAGCACAAGAAGAAGCTGAGTCATCATCTGAGGGGGAGCCAGAAGATGACGATCATATGATCGCAGAGTTTGAGGGGGATCAAATTATAAAAGAAGATCATGAGTCTGAAGGGGAGAAGAGCATAGATAGAAAGTCATCATCCCAGGGGGAGAAGGAGCAAGAAGATCAAACAGATGATTAGCTGACCAACAAACATCTTGGAAGCATATATGGAGCCAAAGAGGTAGATCTCTAACAAGTTAGGTATGTTCTGGATCTAGGATGTAAAATATTAGTGTATTAAATTCCACATCATTATATATGACATTAATGATTATCTATTTTAGAAATACAGTTGCTCACTGTATATAGGATTCATTCATAACATGCATATGCACTTATTATTTTTGTCATAATCAAATAGGGGGAGATTGTCAAGAATTAGCATGTGAATGATATTCCTATTCATATATGATTTGATTATGATATACATATGAATGAATATGCAAGTATGCTTGCATTTAGAAAAGTTGTAAAGTCCTTGATAGATAATAGAAACATTTGTACAAGGACTTATAATGAATTGATCAAATATGTTAGATTGATCCTATATAAGCAAAATAGCTTTGTTAAAGTCCTTAAAAAGAAATGATGTACAAGGACTATAAATATAGAGAGATCAAGCATGTTAGGTTGATCTCATGATGTAATAGTCTGCCAAGAGAGTCAAGGAAAACTCGAGAGCTATCGAGGTAGAATCGTAGTCTGCAAGATAGTAGATCTCAAAGTTCGTAGACTGACAGGAGAGACGAGGAAGGATCGTAGTGTGTCAAGAATAACTTCCTCAGGACAGTAGTCTGCTGAGGAAGTCATGTTCAGAATCGTAGAGACAGCCTACCTACGAGCCGACCGAAGATCTGTCGAAGCCCAAGTCAAGAATTGTAGACTACACTCAGAGTCGTAGAGTCTACTAATCATATCAGAGGCAGATATCGTAGTCGAGCAAGATCAGATGAAGATAACAAGCATAATGACAAAAATTATAGTGTCAAGATCTGATTTCGGAGTCGTAGTGTCTGCACAGCCGAAGCTGAATCGTAGAGTGCAGAACTAAGTCCTCAACAGATGTGCTCACAATGCCAAGACATAATCGTAGAGAATATACGATTCTCAACGAATGAGCACTCCTAGAATATCCAAAAGAATGAAGCCTCTAGTTGGCACTAAAAAGATACATCCCATCTGAAGGAAACTAGAAAGCACTAAATGAATGGCATGCAAGATAATAGAAGATCTAAGCACCAACCTCATCAGCATCCAGATTGAGTTGTGAAGCCATTTGAGATGAAGTCTTCCACAAGTTGATCAGAAGAAGACTTCAGTAACTGACTAAGGAAAGTCAGCAAATGCAGTAGCTGTCAAGTGGTAAGATAACAACGATCTTGGAAGTAACCAAGATCGTAGTATTTTCCAAATAAAGAAAGAACTGATGGAGTGCACACAGAGATACTGGTCAGCTTCTGAAGAACAAGGCTAAAATGATTAAGCATTGGGTCAGTCCATTGATGATAAGTGAACGGGAGATCACCAGGAGAAAGTGAGCTGGACACGCCACAAATCTGAAGTGTCTTGCTATTCAGAAGGGGCCAGAACAAAGAAGTCAAGCCATCAGTGTTCGAGAGCTGTTGAGACAAACAGAAGTGTTGATGCACTGCACAAGAGAATGAAGAGGTGTTCTGTATTGAAGATACAATCAACACTCTTCAAAATCGTAGTGATGTCTCTACCAGTCAACAAGACACTACGATCAGGTCCAAGAAGACATGCATCAGAATCATAGAGTTCGAATAACTGAAGATTGAACCATTGGCAACGGTTCAATCTGAAGACTGATATTCGGACAAGAGCTTATTGAGAGAATCAATGCAAAAGGGCAACCTCTGATCGAGGAATTAGAAAGGTGAAATAAAGTCTTTGACTTGCTCGAGGCATTAAAGTGACATCTCTGACAGGGTAGGTAAAATAGTAGACTGCAGTGTCAGAGAGTCATGACATGTCACATCTGAAGTCTACACCAAATAACTCGAGATCTGCAAAATAAATCTAAAAGCTTTCAACGGCTACTTTCCAACGTGAAGATTGGGGAGAGGTATAAATCAACAGAGCTTCAAAGATCAAGAGTTGCTGATGATTGCTATGTTGTAGAATCAGTGAGTTGGCAGAATACTAACGTTGACTCTACGAGTTCCACCTAAGCTTAAATAGAACAAGTCTCAGTGACAGTGAGACTACGAAGGTGGAAGTGAAACAACCTTAAAGAAGGACTTAAACAGATCAAATCTTAACTCAATAAAGATGAGAGTGCCACTTGAATTGGCATCTAAGCTAAGAACCGAGAAATACAAGAAGATAACATTCAGAAGAGGGGAAAAACACAAGGCAGATCCTAAGAGGCACTCTACGACTCACCATGAACCCAAAGCAGAAACAGAGCAAGTGCAGAACCATGTCTGCCAACATATTAAGAGGGGTTCAGGAAATGGTGATGGTGCACAACTGACATTACATGAAGATGAGCAGAACAAAAGAAGATCAGTTGCACCAAAGATGATTTGGTTCAGTCTCAAAGCAGAATGCAAAGAGGACCACACCAAGCTGCTAAGTACAAAAGATGATCAAGCTTAATGACATCTTAGCAGCTCAGCACCAACAACAACAACTACAACAACAACAAGAAGTCAGGGCCTAAGGGGTCCTTGTCCGGAGGGACTAAATGAAGTTCTAAGCCTGCTGGGCTTGAAGAGTTCCTAGGGAACTAGATAAGTCCCAAGACTGTTGGCCTTGAAGGAATCTTAGTGATTCAGGGTACTGCCCTTCCTTAGTGGAAATCCTTCTAGTGGAAAGCAAAAGAGTGGATTAGGAGCTTGAGTCTCCGAACCACTTAAAACCCCTTGTGTCTTTTACTTTATGTCATTTACATTATGCACCTTAAATTTTATAACTGCTATGTATGTTTTAACTACTTACTACTGAATTAACTCTACGAACAATGTATGTTTAATTATGAATATATCAATGAAGGGGATCTTTGACTTATTCCGTTGTGCTTGAAAAGATTTTTATGTTTGTCATTTTCTAATTCATGAGCATTACAAAATAAACTAGAAAAGTATTTGAAATTAAAAAGGATATATTCAACCCCCCTTCTATAGCTATATTGTGCCTACTGGGAAATAATAATCATCTCTCCATTTGTCAGCAGAGGATAGATATAAAGTGTATGCCTGTTGGGATCAGCGTAAGAGTATTGAGTTTTATGTTAACCATTCGGGCTGTTCGATAGAATATTCTGCATGGATGGAGACAGAGACTGTATCGTCTACGTCAATATCCATAGTGTCGGGGATTGATTTAGATGGTGGAGCGCCCATGGAAGAAATTAATTCTCACACCGAGGAGGAGCCATTCACTAGGTTGCCAACATCTCTTATAAATTGTCCCAGTATGAGTGCTACTATGATCCAATATTTAGCACAATATTTGGAGCAGAGTCTTCATCTGATGACCTTCGAGAGAGATCAGGTTAGGGCCTTAATGTTGACAGCTCTTGATGGGAGAGACGTTGATCTGTCAGAGAGAGACGAGGCATTAGCTCATAGAGATGCTGATGTTGTTGAGCGGGATGAGGCCAGATCATCTAGAGATGCAGTGATTGTAGAGCGGGATAGCGTTATATCTGCTTGATATATCGTTATTACAAATAGTACTATAGTGAGGTCCCTTACTTCTGCCATCATTACATAGATAAGCACGTATATTGATGAGCATAGTACCACTATGCAGTTGGCTGTAGATTTGTTGACTCATGTAGAGACCCTTGGGCAGGAGCTCACAGCGTTACCTCCTTCTTTTGAGAGGGATACGATGTAGGGCTTAATAGTCCGTATACACACGGACTTGTAGATGGGCTTGTATTTTCATGCACAGACTAGCTTAGCCATTTTGTCATATACAATACATTTTGTATATATCAAACAACATTATATATGGCATGGAAATATATTTTGATTCACTTCTCTTTTGCTTATGCTTTGTTTCTTGCTTGATATTTGCTTATTTCTCCAAGGTTTGTGATCTTGATGTATTCTGAACTCACCCTTGATGGACGAATATTGAGATGTCTCAGGATCTTTCAGAATGGATCGTCGATCTATATGTATTCCCTACCTTCTTTGGTGTCTTGGGACTGGTTTCTGTATGTAGATGTGGAGAGGAATGTGGCTTTCTTCTCTGAGGTTGGCCGCACCAAAGATGGTCGCCAGTACTCCTTTGTATGGGGGAGCCCAATTAGTTTCATCTCTTATGGATTGGTGTTTCTCTTTGAGGACTCAATCGCAGCTTAGATGGTCGCCGATTCTCCCATTTACCTGGGGAGGTCAGGTAGTTCCATCCCTTTGGTCTGAAGCCGATGAAGTGTGGTGGATTGAAGGATGATCCCAGTACCATTGACAAGTTTTTGTGTTTTGGTAGGGGATAAGACCGAACCATGAATGGTTACCTACGTACTCCTATTAAAGAGGAGATCATGTCTGCGTAGTTCGAACCTGGTGTAAAGGTTCAACGCTGTATGTGGCAAATGGGTGTAGAGATGTTTTTTTTTTGTAGTGAGAAGGGTGTAGAAATGTTGTTGTTTTTGTTTTATTGTGACTGGACCATATAAAATGGTTGTCTACGTACTCCAATGTATTGGGGAGATCAGGTCGGCGTAGTTTGCCCTATGTACAGGGTGGTTTGCAGCCAAAAAGTTTAATCCCTGGTGGGATAAACTGAAGGTGTGAAGGGTTGAATCCCTGGTGGGATAACCTGAAGGTGTGAAAAGTTTTGAAAACCTGCGAGGAGTAAATGATCTGATGATCTGAAAACCAGGCTGCTGGTTGTAGGGTGTGAGGAAAGTTGTATGTAGTGAAGGTTTAGAAAACCGGAATTAACTGGGGATCTGATGATCAATAACCAGGATGTTTGCTTGATGGTAACTTTAGACATAGTACCGTTTCATTGTGTCTGAGTTAATGAGTTGCAAAAATCCATCACCATCCATCTCCTATAATCTGAGAGCGTCTCTTGTCAATACCTCCTTGACAATAAATGGGCCTTCCCAGCTCGGGGTGAATTTTCCTTTGGAATGATCTTGGTTGCAAAGGATCTTCTTCAAAACCAAGTTATGTTGTTTAAACTGCCATAGCTGGACTTTTTTCTTGTAGGATCTGGCGATCCTTTGTTGAAATAATTAACCATGGAAGATGGCAGTGGTTCGCATTTTGCCTATTAGAGACAATTGGTGATACCTATCTTGTAACCATTGGTCTTCATCCAGCTGAACGTCTATCAGCACCCTGAGGGATTCCATTTCCACCTCTATGGGGAGCACTGCTTCTATCCCATAGGTTAATGAGTAGGGGGTTGCCCCAGTGGAAGTGTGCATTGTTGTTCTGTAGGCTAACAAATTCAGATGCAATAAGTCAGGCCATCCTTTGTGATTGGAAAACATTTTTTTGCATGATCTTATTGATGTTTTTGTTAGCCACTTAAACAACACCATTCATCTTTAGACGGTAGATGACGGAGTTGAGATGTTTGATGTGGAATTTTCTGCATAACTCCTCCATCATTTTGTTGTTGAGGTTCTTAGTATTGTCTGATACAATTACCTCTGGTTGTCCATATCGACGAATGACATTGATTCTGATGAAAGCAATGATAGCTTCTTTTGTAACCCTGGGGAAGAAGGTTTCTTCTACCCATTTAGTGAAGTAGTCGATCATGGTGAAAATAAACCGATGTCAATTACTAGCTTTGGGCTCGATGGGACCGATCACGTCCATTTCCCACATTGAGAAGAGCCAGGGTGAACTCATATTGTGGAGCTCCCTCGGAGGGGCGTGGATAGCATTCCCATGAATTTTGCATTGATAACATCTCTTGACGTGATCATCATAGTCAGCTTTAAGAGAGAGCCAATAATGCCCTGTTCTTAGGATCTTCTTTACAAGTAGGGGGTCGCTCATACGTGGGACACATACTCCACCATGGATTTCATCCATGAGCCTCTGAGCTTGGTCCTTGTCAAGACATCTAAAGAGACCTAGTCATATATCTCTTTTATAGAGTGCGTCTCAACTCAAGTAGAATTTCATAGTCAGTTAATGGATCCGCCTTCTTTCAGTTGGGCTCGCCTCAGCGGGTATAGATCCATCTTGTAAGTACTCCTTGATATGCTGATACTAAGGGTGTTTGATGGGAGGTAGCTCATCCGATAATTCTCCAATGTAATTCCCATAGGCTGGTGCCTTTTGTTCGGAAAATGTGATGGTTGGCATGTTTTCCTTGTCAAGTATGTTGATCAAGGAGACCAAGGTTGCTAGCGCATCTGCAAAGTCATTCCTATTCCAAAGAATATGGAGGAAGGTTATTTCTTTGAACTTTGAGGCTATCTGTAGAACCTGCCGATGGTAAGGTATCAAATGTAGCTCTTTGGTGTGATAAATTCACGTGCTTTGTCTAATTAACAATTCGGAATCCCCAAAGACAGTTAATCTTGTGATGCCCATTGATTGAGCAAGCTTTATCCCCATGATAAAGCCTTCATACTCAGCTATTTTGTTGGTGTTGGCAAACTGCAAGTTGACGTCGACGGGATGCTGCTCCCCCGTAACGGATGTTAGCACTGCTCTGGCTCTAGAGCCTTTTATGTTTACAGCTCCATCAAAATATATCTTCCATGATTGGTGTGCATCATACTTATGGTGTTGCTGAACATTCATTACCCCTTCATCGGGGAAGTATGTTTCCAAGGGTTTGAAATCCCCTGAAGGTGCGACGGCCAGTTAATCCGCAATTCCTTGACCTGTGATAGACTTTTATGTCACATAGACGATGTCAAATTGTTGTAGGATCAACTACCATCTGGACAGTCTGCAATTTAGCATAGGTTTACTAAACACGTACTTGAGAGGATCCACGCGGGATATGAGATGGGTTGTGTGACCATGGAGGTAATGTTGTAACCTCATGGAAGCCCATGCTAAAGCGCAACAAATTTTCTCAATCAGAGTGTACTTGTGTTCACTGCTGCTGAATCTTTTGTTGAGGTAGTAGATAACTCGATCTTGGCCTTTATCGTTTTTCAGTCCCAGCATGCAGCCCATGGCATTGTCATTGATGGACAGGTATATAAACATGGGAACATCATCCCTGGGTGGTACCAAAATAGGAGCGCTAGCTAGCTGTTCTTTGATTGTAAGGAAGGGTTTCTGGCACTCATCATTCCATTTCATGGAGGAGTTCTTCCTTAACAACTTGAATATAGGCTCACAAGTTGCTGTGAGTTGGGAGATGAGTCTGCTAATGAAGTTTATTCTTCCCAAAAATCCCTGTATTTCCTTCTGTCTGAGGAATTGTCATTTTCGTGATGGCCTGGATTTTGGTGGGATCCATCTCAATCCCCTTGTGGCTGACTAGGAAACATAGCAACTTGCATGATTTGATGCCAAAGGCGCACTTGTCTGGATTCAACTTCTAGTTGTACTTACGTAACCTGTTGAAGAGTTTTCTGAGATGGTCTAGGTGGTTTTCCTCCCTTCGGGACTTGACAATGATGTCATCCACATAGATCTCTATCTCTTTGTGCATTAAATCATGGAAATGAGCCATCATGGCTCGCTGGTAGGTAGCTCCAGCATTGATGAGGCTGAATGACAACCGTCTATAGCAAAAGGTGTTAGGTTTGTAATATTCAAGAACGCAATCAAATTGCAAAAATTAGCGAAAACGTGTAAAATCAGAGTTTAAAAATTTTTTACAAACCATAAACTCGGATCACCCTTTATGCGCAATTATTAATTTAAACGAAAAGATAAAGAATAAAATCATACCCTTGAAGATCGAGCTTCCTCAGGTACAAGTTCACCTTCAAATCCTTTCGCGTTCAACTTGAATCCACCGGGTTTGGTTCCTTCCTTTGATCAACGTTAACCACCCAAGTGTTTGGCCTCTAGAGGTGATCCACCAAGGAAGAAGAAGAATTCAAGAAGATGGGTATTTGGCTCAAACCCTAGTTTGCTATCTCTATAGAAAAAGGGGCGTACTCTCCAACAATTGGAATTACGTATTCTAATAATACGTCAACCTCACACTTACCCATAATAAGACTCCTCTTATTTATAGATGTGGGCAACCTATCCTTAACAATTAAGGAATTGGGTTTTATTTTAATTAATTAAACTCTTTTAATTAATTAGGCTCCTAATCTTATTAGGAATAATTAATTAACCTTTTAATTAATTAAGCTCCCTAATCTTATTAGAGATAATTAATTAAATTCTTTTAATTAATTTGCCTCCTAATCCTATTAGGATATTTGAGAGTACTTTTATTAATTAATTCCCAAACTCCTTTAGGAATTAAATAATAATAATAGTAATAATAATAATAATAATAATAAGACTCCTCTTATTAATTTATATTTAATATTTCTAATATATTAAATAATAAATATTAAGCTATTTAATTTATCCTATCACCATAGATTAAATTAAATATACTTAACTTATTATTACGATTATGCCATTAACTTCTTAAATAATTATTCTTCCTTTTATGGTGTGACCCTTTAGGTTCTCCATATTAAACCGGTTGTGAATAAATCAATTAGAACAATTCTAATCTTATTTAAATATATAAATTAAACTAATAATTTATTTAAATAAATAATATTTATTCTATAATAGGGATAAGCCTCCCTAGCGATCAACGAATTTCCAGATAATATAGATTTCAACATTAATCATAAAAGAACCTTTGAGTAAATAGTTACCGTACAATTCAATCCTTCCACCATACATTGTCCCAATTAAATATAAGACATGGAATTACTGTCAAGTCTTATTTCATTTAATTATATGTATTTCGACTCTTAAATACACAACCCCAAATAATGCAAATTAGAAACTCCTTTCTAATTTCATTCTGCCTTGGCCAAGGACTACTAGGTTGTCATTTATCGAATCACATAGGACATTTCTCTTCTTTTACTAGAAGTGGTAGATTCTTTATTGATCATACATTATCTCTATGTACAACTTATTATACCCAAGCATACCCTTTGATATACCCTAAGGGTCTTAAGGAATAAGTCAAAGTATAACTCATCATACACAAGATACTATGATGATCTCAAGTCCAAGGATCACTTGTACTACTATCACTACAGGAATTCCTATTGACATGCAAGTAAAACTCCATTAGGTATTCCTTAGCGAGTCATGTTCAGTGAACTTATTCTCTAATAAGCACCTACATACTTGCTTTAGTGTCTCCACACAAATGATCATGAGATCAATCATCCTCATCCAATGAGCAAGCAACGTATGTACCAATCTATCCGGATTCACTAATCCCCAATTTAGTAATCCAACGATTGGGAACTATTTTAGTTTTAAGCTTTCAAAGAATTTAGATCTCATTAGAATGATCATCATCATTATTCTAAAAGCGTTGCTTAAAACTATGGGTTTATCACATATTATAAAACAACATCATATAGATAATTAAAAGCCTTTAATAAATTAATACTTTTTATTAATAAATGAATAAGATTGTTTACAAAGTATATGCTTTATCATTAAACATGATTGGCTTGTGTGCATACTACTTTCAATCTCCCACTTGCACTAAAGCCAATCGCCATGGTATCTCATACCCTTCTTCTCTAAGTGACGATTATCCTGCTGTTGGATAAACTTTAGTTAATGGATATGTAATATTGTTCTTGAGAGTTCACTATCTCTATAGTGATTTCCCATCTTTCAATGATTCTTATAATCAAATGAAAGTGCCACAACACATGTTTAGATCTAAGATGAGACTTAGGAACTATTCCTAGTTCTGTAATGAACTTTTCATCCAAACAATCAACTTGCAGCTTCATTTATAGCTATATACTTTGTCTTTATCACTAAATCAACAACTCTTTGCTGTTTGGAACCTTTCCAATTCACTGCACCACCGTTCAAGGTAACCCTTTACCTTAAAGTGGATTTTCTGTTGTCTTGGTCTGTCTGAAAAACTTGAGTCTATTCAGACCTCTAGTTTTAATTCAGACTCACCGTAAATTTTAATCACATCCTTAGTGCTGGTTAAGTACTTTAAGATGTTTTCACTGTCTCACAGTGAACTTCTCCAGAATATGACTGATCAACATCAGGTCTCGTATATTTTATTGTATACATGATTGTCACTCATGTGATCTCTCTTTTTAGGAGTCTGTGGGGACTATTAAGAGAGATACACTCCATGGCTCATCAACATGAGACATCCCATGGAGTTTGCCATGCTAAACAACTTTAGCATCAAATGAATATACGTTCTTTGGGTTAAGCCGAGCATCCTTTTAAATCTATCTATATAGATTTGCATCCCCAATTAAGATACTCTTCCCAAATCATTCATGGAGGAATGTTTAGAAAACTTTATCTTTATTGATTTTAGCATTGGCATGTAATTCCTTATCCGTATTATATCAACATATAATACCAGAAATGTTACGACGCTCCCACTGACCCTTTTGTACACACTAGGTTCATTCTTGTTTTTGATAAAATTAAACTCTTTTGATTGTCTCATCAAAACGAATGTTCCATAATTTTAGAAACTTGCTACAATCCATTTCTCTGAGTGTCTACAAATCTTACCTCATCGTATATAACTGGATCATCATCTTCAATGATACGTACCTCATCATCATCATCCATGATGAATCCATACCTCCTAGGTATCTTCGGTACTATTCCAGATTTACGATTCGGTTGTGGTACAATAGGTCTATCTATAGGTTCCTCTTATTTGACTTGTAGTATTTTGTGGTTCTTGAACTTTTAAAGATGTTTTATCCTCCCACTAGCCCCTTCAATGATAAACACCTTTATCTTAGAAGGCAGCATGTTTCGCAACAAACACCTTTTGCTTAGTAGGATCATAGAACATATGCCCTAAACTTACTTTAGGATGTCCCACAAATCTGTACTTGTCAAATTTTTTCCCAAGCTTATCCTTTTAAACCTTTTTCACATAAGTTGGACAACCCCTTATCTTAACATACTTAAGATTAGGAATCCTCTCTGTGCATAACTTTTATGGAGTCTTGGAGCCGGATTTTGAGGTTACCTTTTTTGTAGATATGCAGCCATTTCTAGGACATGATCCTAGAAGGATACTGGAATGTCGGGAAAATCATTATGGACCGCACCATGTCCAACAAGGTACGATTTTTCCATTCAGATACATCAATCAATTATTGCGTATCAGGATGTGTCCATTATGAGAAAACCATTTGAGATGATCTAGAAACTTATTGCACAAGTATTTATTCCTTGATCTAATCAAAGAATCTTAATACTTTGTCAATTTGTTTCACTTCTGAATTCTTTGAACCTTTCAAATAATTCACACTTGTATTTCAACAAATACATACATTCAACTCTTTGAATGATCATCTCCTTTTCTTATACTAGTTTGTTCAATTTGCAAAATAATTTTCACATAAGTCAAGTATATAAAATCCATTAACTAATATTTCAGTTCTATACAAAACATTATTATTATAAATAGAACAACAATTGTTTCTAATTATAATACCAAAGATTTCATTGTCCAACAATAAAATGGAAATAATGTTTCCAACGAGAACTGGAATACAATAACAACTTATTGACTTAATAGACTTGCCCGTAGGCATTGCTAAACTATAAGTTCCTATGGCTAATGCAGCAACCTTTGCTTCATTTTCCACACATAGGTTTACTTATATTTGTTTAGCTTTCTACTTCTACTTGGTCCCTTCATAAATCTATATTTATGATAACCAAAGTCAGTATCCAATACCCAAGTAGAACCTTGATTTAAAGAAAAATTTATTTCAAATTATGAACAAATTTGTATTTGTAACCAAAACTTCACTAAGCTTCTTTGGTTAGCCTCTGCAAGATGCTTCTCGCAGTTTCTTTCCTGTGTCCAGGCTTATTGCAGTGGAAGCAAACTCCTTTGCTATCCGTATCAGTTTTGTTCTTATTATCCTTTGTTTTTGCCCTTTCTATTTACCTTCTTAGAATCGTTCTTCTTTTCAGAAGATCCTTTGGCCCCTACCAGTAAGACTTGGTCTTTCTTGGTTGGAAAGTGACTCTAAACATTTTTCAACATGTTAAGCAAATCAGCGAGACTGATATCTAGCTCGTTCATATGAAAAATTCACAACAATTGTGAAAGGAGTCCGGAAGTGAGTGCAAGATCAAATCTTAGCTCAACTCTCCATCCATGACAAAACCCATTTGTCCTAATTGATCAATCAAACTGATTATGTTAAGGACTTTTGTCTGTACTATAGTGTCATTGGCCATTCTAGATCGGAAGAGCTCCTTAGATATCTGATATCTATCAGTCCTACTTTCCTCACCATCAACTACTTGATGTGCAGGAATATAATAGGAGCATCCATAGTTTCATGCTGACGCTGAAGCTCGTTACTCATGGATGCGGGCATGATGCATTGAGCCAACTATGCATCATCTAGCCACTTTCTAAAAGTAGCGATATCTTCCTCAGAGGCATTGTCTGTAACTATTGCAAGGATAGGCGTATTAAGGACATAAGATAGCTTTTCAGCCATGAGAACTATTCTCAATTACGTTAACCAATTCGTTTAATTCGGTCCGATTAATTTAGCATCTAATATGCTATGCAGTGATAGTAATTTAGACATTGTAAAAATCTGTAAATGAATTTATAATTAACAATATTTTAACATACATTCTTTTATTAATTACCAAAATAAATTAGGTCTTGTTTTAAATTGGAATCTCCCACTATTTTCTTCAAACTATATTACCCTCACTTATATAGTTCGGCAAAATCTAATTAAAGATTTGCTAATGAGAATAAGGATCCCATTTCAAATGTATATAGCCTTGTGTGTGCACAACAAACTATATATAAATAAATAGGTAGACAACTCTTGTCAATTACATCAACTATGTAACTCCTTGTATTTTGCCTCTTAAATCATAATGGTCAAGTGTGTGCACATCCAAACTAAATTGATTTAAGTTAAGTTAGACCCAGCATTTCCATATAAGTGAAGAGAAAACTACAGCCCTTGTGTGTGCACAACAAAGCAGTAATGTTCAATTCCTTATAAACATCATATGTAATAAAAACAACATCTTAAATATTTAATACTTGCCTTGTGTGTGCACAACAAACTCATATTAAATATTCAATACTCTATTATTTCTATCATGCTAGAAGGCGACGTTCGATATTCCAAATATCTTTGAACGTTACAACTTAATATAAAATATTTGAGGGTTTTGTTATTAATTTGTCTCATCTTGTTTAGCGCGCATGCACATATATATATAAAATACGCGTCATATTAATTAACATGCGAAGCATGTTTGCATAATATATAATATATATAGTATACGCATGCACATATAGAATACTATATTCTACCCGGATTGATTATGGACTTTATTCTAGTTTGGTTCACTAGAGCCACCAAGTGAACCAAAAGGTCAAACCCTAGGGGTGCAAGAATTAATATTTAAATATAACTATTACATTTAAACTCGGGCTCCATTACAAATGGGTCTTCAAGCGCTCCTTGCTCTTTGATCTCCAATTTTTCAAAATTAATTCTAAATATTCCTATTACAAAACTATTTTAAAATAAATAGAAACCTTGATCAGCAGTCAAGGGGAAGTACATAGGATGGAGATAGAATTTACATTAAGAAAAATTAGAGAAGACGAGGTACGCAGACCCCATTTAATAAAACCCATACATTCATGCATCCAACTAAAATAAAATTCAATCACATTGGTCAATAGTCCATAATCAATCCCATTTATTATCATACACATCACCATATGCATCAATAAATAACATTCATCTCATGAATAATAAACATTTAATATATATATTGATATCATTTAATGGGCAAATTTAGTTAGTATAAAATCTAATTTTGAATCAAAATAATCTCCTTTATTTTAATCCAAATTTGAATCAAAATAAAACTATTTTATTTTAATTTATTCAATTTTGAATAAAATAAACTATTTTATTTTAATCAAAATCATTAATCAAAATAAACTCCTTTATTTTAATTAATTATGGAATCCAATTCCATGTAAAAAAAACTCCTTTATTTAAGGAAATATGGATTTTCTTTCCTATTCACAAATAAATTCATTTATTTTGAATAATATGAAATCTTATTTCATATCTAAATAAACTCCTTTATTTAAGGAAATTAAGATTTTCTTTCCTATTCACAAATAAACTCTTTTATTTTGAATAATATGAAATCTTATTTCATATTTAAATAAACTCCTTTATTTAAGGAAATTAGGATTCTCTTTCCTATTCATAAATAAACTCTTTTATTTTGAATAATATGAAATCTTATTTCATATCTAAATAAACTCCTTTATTTAAGGAAACATGGAATCCAATTTCAACTCCAATTAGTTATCATGGAATTCAATTCTAACTCTAATTAGTTAGCATGAAATTTAATTTTAAAATTAAAATAAACTCTTTTATTTTAATAATAAAATAAACTTTTTATTTTAAGATTAAAATAAACCTTTTTTTATTTTAATTGTAAAATAATAAAAAAATATATACATACATATATATATATATCATATATCATATATATAATATATAGTAACAAATATATTGATTTCTTCGTTTCAAAAAGAAAAAACAATTCACGTGTACATGTAATCTCCATTCTCCTGGGACACGTAATATATACACGTAATATATACTTATATCTTGTACATGTAATCTCCAGCAAACCAAATCACCTTACTACGCGAATTAGCAGCTAATCAAGAGCGAAAAAATAAAAATTCAATTCGCGGTATAAAAGGTTTCCGGAAATTGTCTCCTTTTTTTTTTAATAAATTTTATACAATAAATTATGCTCAATTAAATTATCTTAAACACATATCAATGTACATATTAAATCAAAACAATTAATAATTCGCATAAAGGTTTGGCTCTTATGCCACTGTTAGGTTTGTAATATTCAAGAACGCAATCAAATTGCAAAAATTAGAGGAAACGTGTAAAATCAGAGTTTAAAAATTTTTTACAAACCATAAAACCGGATCACCCTTTATGAGCAATTATTAATTTAAACGAAAAGATAAAGAATAAAATCATACCCTTGAAGATCGAGCTTCCTCAGGTACAAGTTCACCTCCAAATCCTTTCGCGTTCAACTTGAATCTACCGGGTTTGGTTCATTCCTTTGATCAACGTTAACCACCCAAGTGTTTGGCCTCTAGAGGTGATCCACCAAGGAAGAAGAAGAATTCAAGAAGATGGGTATTTGGCTCAAACCCTAGTTTTCTATCTCTATAGAAAAAGGGGCGTACTCTCCAACAATTGGAATTACGTATTCTAATAATACGTCAACCTCACACTTACCCATAATAAGACTCCTCTTATTTATAGATGTGGGCAACCTATCCTTAACAATTAAGGAATTGGGTTTTATTTTAATTAATTAAACTCTTTTAATTAATTAGGCTCCTAATCTTATTAGGAATAATTAATTAACCTTTTAATTAATTAAGCTCCCTAATCTTATTAGAGATAATTAATTAAATTCTTTTAATTAATTTGCCTCCTAATCCTATTAGGATATTTGAGAGTACTTTTATTAATTAATTCCCAAACTCCTTTAGGAATTAAATAATAATAATAGTAATAATAATAATAATAATAAGACTCCTCTTATTAATTTATATTTAATATTTCTAAAATATTAAATAATAAATATTAAGCTATTTAATTTATTCTATCACCATAGATTAAATTAAATATACTTAACTTATTATTACGATTATGCCATTAACTTCTTAAATAATTATTCTTCCTTTTATGGTGTGACCCTTTAGGTTCTCCATATTAAACCGGTTGTGAATAAATCAATTAGAACAATTCTAATCTTATTTAAATAAATAAATTAAACTAATAATTTATTTAAATAAATAATATTTATTCTACAATAGGGATAAGCCTCCCTAGCGATCAACGACTTTCCACATAATATAGATTTCAACATTAATCATAAAAGAACCTTTGAGTAAATAGTTACCGTACAATTCAATCCTTCCAACATACATTGTCCCAATTAAATATAAGACATGGAATTACTGTCAAGTCTTATTTCATTTAATTATATGTATTTCGACTCTTAAATGCACAACCCCAAATAATGCAAATTAGAAACTCCTTTCTAATTTCATTTTGCCTTGGCCAAGGACTACTGGTTGTCATTTATCGAATCACATAGGACATTTCTCTTCTTTTACTAGAAGTGGTAGATTCTTTATTGATCATACATTATCTCCATGTACAACTTATTATACCCAAGCTTACCCTTTGATATACCCTAAGGGTCTTAAGGAATAAGTGAAAGTATAACTCATCATACACAAGATACTATGATGATCTCAAGTCCAAGGATCACTTGTACTACTATCACTACAGGAATTCCTATTGACATGCAAGTAAAACTCCATTAGGTATTCCTTAGCGAGTCACGTTCAATGAACTTATTCTCTAATAAGCACCTACATACTTTCTTTAGTGTCTCCACACAAATGATCATGAGATCAATCATCCTCATCCAATGAGCAAGCAACGTATGTACCAATCTATCCGGATTCACTAATCCCCAATTTAGTAATCCAACGATTGAGAACTATTTTAGTTTTAAGCTTTCAAAGAATTTAGATCTCATTAGAATGATCATCATCATTATTCTAAAAGTGTTGCTTAAAACTATGGGTTTATCACATATTATAAAACATCATCATATAGATAATTAAAAGCCTTTAATAAATTAATACTTTTTATTAATAAATGAATAAGATTGTTTATAAAGTATATGCTTTATCATCAAACATGATTGGCTTGTGTGCATACTACTTTCAAAAGGTTCCCCAAGGAGTGATGAATGCAGTTTTCTCATGATCCTCTTCAGTAACCATGATTTGATGGTACCCTGCAAAGCAATCAGCAAAGGAGTACATGTCATATTGAGTTGTATTATCAATGAGTATATGGATGAATGGCATGGGAAAGCTATCTTTGAGGCAAGCTTTATTCAAATCCCTATAGTCCACGCAAACTCGCACCTTTCCTCCCGGTTTGGGCACGGGGACTATGTGACACCCCCAAATCCTGGTACTTAAATTCCACGGGTTTTGGTGTTCATTGTACAAATATCATCTATCTATCTACCCATAAAAAATGGAAACCAATAGATAGAAATAAAATCTTCCCCTTAAGGGTTACAACATCCGAATAATAATACAATCCCAGGTTTAAACTAACCTTAAACATCTGTGCGGAATCATAAACAAATAAGTCTTAAACAACATCATTAACTCAAGTCTTAAACATAAATACATCATCTAATAAAAATAACAAGTCTTCATCACTTGTTAACCCCTTGCCTTTATTAGTGGAAGGTTCGTCGGTTCTTTCTTTCTTAACTGCAATGTTATTATTAAGCAAGAGTGAGCATGATTGCCCACAAGTATAACAATATAACAATGAATAATAACATGCGAGAGAAATAATAACTTCTGAAATAAAAGCTCAACTTTTGAATCAAGAATGAATAACAAGAATCAAAAGATTTCTGAGGGTCATAAGACCTTGAACTATGTCTTAGGTTATCAAGGGTTATACTTGAAACCTTTAACAGTCATAAGACTATGGACCTTTCTACTCGTACTTAGGGGGATCAGCCTTAGTATCATACTGTGCACAATATCTTAACGCTAACGCATAAGTAAATCCCTTTACAGGGTTGTTCATCTCAGTTTGACATTCAAGTCTGCACCAAAGGAAGTTTGGTTTGGATAATTCAATAAGGGTTCTAAAATTTAGAACGTTCATCAACTAAGGACTAGTTGAATCAATAAAGTTCACTAGTCTAATAAGTTTCAACAATAATGATATTCAATTTGAATAATAATCTCAAGAAGTATACAATAGGACAATTATTGTATAACTGAATCATGCTTTGAAAAGATAATCAATCTTTAATATAACATTTGAACTTGAATAATAGTAATGATAATTTACTCGAGGTAAATAATAAACTTGAACAATAATGACAAGTAGGGTTAGGAAACTTGCCTCGTGCGTAGATTACACTTTAACTAAGCGCATTCTTTGAATTTAGTCCTACATACCATTCACATTCACAATACCAGTTAATTATAACTTAACTAATCATCAATGATCATTCTTTTGTCTAAAATTTGGTTATGACTATACTTAGTCAATTTATCACATTTACGGTCACATAAAATCACTTAATGAATAATAATTTAATTATGTATTCCATAACTCAATCTAAATGTAATTATGTTATTTCCATGTTAAACATCTATTTTATCATCACATTATACTTCTAACATGTTTACATGTTCATTACATTAAGTTACTAACACATTGCTAGACTTAATCATTTTTTTAAAAATTCCATTTATGAACTTTCTGGAGAGTGGCGTTGCGGCGCCACTGTTATACTTGGTCTTCGCGCTGCGGCCAGACTCTTGGCGTTACAGCGCCGTGGCGCTGCAGCTTGAGACTTGGCGCTGCGGCGCAGGAAATAAGGCACGAGTCTGGCGCCGCGGCGCGGCAAACCAGAAACTGTTCTGCAATTCGCGAAAATTGCAGAACACAGCCCAAAAACTCCAATTAAATTACTACTACACAAAATTAGTCATACCCACATGTTATAATTCATATATAATCAATACCCAACACTTATAGAGTGATTTTAACCCATTAAAACACATAATCATAGAACTAAAATATGTGAATTTCATTGACTTTGATGTTCTTGAAGGTTTTGAAAATAAAACATGAAAATTATCACTACGGATTCGTTATAACACCGAATCCGTTTATTTAAACTTTGGTCTCTTCGTATCAACATGCATAACAACACACTAGTGTAAAATTTAGGGATAATATATGTTAACGCATTAAATACCACGTATAAGGCCATATGGCCAAAACCTAAACTCTAAAATTTTGTAGAAATCATATACGACATGTTTTCATAAATTTGATGCTATGGTTTACATAATATATATAATCAAATACAATTTGATAATATTTAACACATATATAAACTTATAATCATATCATTTCCCAAATACAGAGATTTACAGAAAACTTGAAAGCCATTTTTCTAGAAAACTAAATGACATAAAATATGAGAATTTGAGTTTGGAGAAATTACCCAGAGTATAGTTTTAGAAGAGATGATCAGTGGTGATCCTTTCACAAATAATTATTAATTACACACTCAAACTTTTCTCTCAAACTTCTCAAATTTCTCTCTATAAACCTTCTCTGATTTCTTTGTTAGACTTTAGAAAATGAAGAATGAAGAAGACGCCGTATGAATTAAAGGACTGATGTGCATTATGGTCAGTTACCCATCATGAGTTAACTGCCCATAATTCCCTCTAAGGCCATGTTTGTCTAGCTAGAATAGGTTTCAAAAACCATTTAATTTAATAAACCTCTTATACTATAGTTTAAATCATGTCACACCCACTTGCACAATAATTCATATATCTTATTTAATATAAATAAAATATATTAACTTCTCATAATTTCACATAGTCATATAATTAATTTCTCATTAATAAATAATGTCAATTTATTAACTCTCTAATTAATAATTAAATTAATTAAATAACATCATGCTTAATTAAATATTTCATTTAATTCAATAATCTCACATAATTACATACCTGAATAATAATTAGTCTCCACATTAATTTAATAAATGTAACACATATAATTAAATTAATCTACCACAATTGCATCAAATAATTATTTAATCCAATAATTAAATCATCGAAAAATATTTATTTAATTCAATAAATATTAAAAATTAATTTACAAAAATCTCGTTCGTCACAACTTTCCCCCTTAAAAGGATTCTGTCCCCAGAATCACGACTCAATAAAATTCGACCCGTTACAGACTATGTTGGATAGCCATTCAAGGTATGTTGACACCATAATGATGTCTACTTGAAATTGTTTCATAATTTCTTCTTTAAATTTTAAACACCACTCAGGTTTTAATCGCATGAGCTTCTACCATACTAGCTTGAATCCCTCTTTGATCGGGGAGGTGATGAATAACAATGTCAGTAGACAAACCGACCATGTCTTCGTGAGAACATGTAAACACATCCTAGAATTGGGTTAATAGAGTAACCATGTCATTCCTTTAGTTTGGAGTGAGGTCCGTACCAATCTGGATTTATTTGGGGTTTTCTAAGGTTCCGAGGTTAAAAGAAGTGGTTTGATCAAGATTTGGCTTGGGTTTGTCTTCGACCCATTCTTTGATCTCCTAAGGTATCTCATAGTCCTCTTGTATTTCCATCAAGTCTGAGTCCAACTTTATATCAAAGTTACTGTCCTTGTAGAGAAAAGGTACCTCATCAGCAAGTATATGCACATCTAACTCCTAAAACAAAAATGCTTTTACTTAATATATGAAACTGTTCAATCATACAAAATGTTAGCATGTAATGATAAAACAACTGCTAATATTGTACAGAAAAAGTAAGCAGTTATTGTTATCTAAAGGGCAAATGTGGTTTCTGCCCTTTTTACCCTCGTCAGCAAATACAAGGAGTATTGCTCCAATTTCCAAGGGTGAAGTCCTCGTGGACGGCTGTGATGAAGGTTGTTATCGTCCTCTTTCTCCCGAATGATGACCATGATATCTAGACAATCATCATTTGGGGTGATCTTGTTTGTACTGTCCGTGTTGACTATGATGCGTATGTTTGATAAGCGCCTGGCAATGTCCTCCTTATGCCTCTGGTCCTTTCCTCTGCCTACGGATCAGGTATCAAGACTTCTTTTCCTTTGACTGGTATCGGCTTAGGAAATAACATAGTCATCACATGTACAAGAACCTTTATTGAAGTCTTTATAAATTCAGCTCCTATAGGTTGTGGCAATTGTCGTATGGCTGAAGATGAAGGAACATGTTTGTGTTTATGAGGATTACTATGACTTGAGTTAGCAGAATATCTTAGTCCGGATGTCTCTGTTTGACTGAGAACTTGAATTGGGCGCTTAATGCCCTGATGGTCATTGTCAAACCCTTGTCCAGGTTGATAACCCTCAGATATTATTACTTAACTTGCTGACATTACCTCGACAGAAATTCTGGGTATATGATGTGGCACCCCAATAGGGTGGTAGTGAGTGTTGCTCACCTCCAGGGCATGGAAGCTGACATGCTCAACTTCAGAATTAAAACTGATGAGTGGGATGTCACCTTGTTCAGGACATTCTGGCTCAGTGTTAACAGTGACTAGGCTGTTGTTAATGATGTATTTAGTTGCTGATGAAGGGTGGATGGGACAACTCTAGCCATATGAATCCACGGTCTTCCCAAGAGTAGGTTGTATCCTGTATCTTTTTTGAGCACATGAAAAAAACACAGAATGTATGTGGACCAATATCCACAGGTAGTTCAATCTCCCCGATAGCATTTCGTCGGGATCCATAGAAAGCTTTGATAATTGTATGGCTTCTTTGGATTCTGTTGAGATTGATATTCATCTTCTCCAAGGTGCATAAGGGCAGATATTCAAGGAGGACCTTACATCTATCAATACTCCTGCGACCACATATTCGGAGGACATAACCGCTATGTGCAACGGCTTGCAATGACCAGTCCATTCGGGAGGTATGTCATTATTAATGAAAGATATCACATTGTTGTTAAAAATGTGATTAACCAGGTGATGGAACTTTTTGACATCCACTGATTTAGGTAAATGGGCTTCTTCCAAAACCCTCAGTAAAACCTTTATGTGATCCTCGAAAGAGAAAACTAAGTCCAGTATGGAAATTTGTTATAGAGCTTCTTTAAAGCTTAAAACCACCTTGGCTTCATTATGTCCCATAGTACAGAGGAATTCTTTAATCTTCTCCATGGGAACTTTCCCCTTTAATTTGATGGCGGGTTTCATCACCCGTTGGGGAAGACACAATGGATTCTCTTTCGACACTGCAGCAGTTATATGAGATGTGGATCCTTCAACCGCTCCATAATTCCATGGAAACTTTTGTAGACAGACAACAGGATATTGTGGTCTAAATGGTAAGATGATTGGCTCTAGAGCAGCCACTTTCAAAGGATTCTCAATACCCTTGAGTTGTACATAATGAATTTTATATGAGTGGGTAGTTGAATCTGTCTCGGAAGATATAGCTGCTACGACTTCCTTCCACTTTGTAGGAAATACGTCCCCACTCTTCAGTAATACACCGTTATTGTCTGTCATTTGCAGGACACCGCTGTCAATTAGATTCTGAATAAAGTGGCAGAGTGCCTAGCATTCTTCAGTGCTGTGACCGCGAGAATGGGAGTGGTATTAGAACACTCCATTAAAATCAAATCGTCTTGAATGCGGGCTGATTAGAGGTAGTAGAGCTGTGATTCTTCCTTAATTGATCAGCATCTGCAATATCTCTTCCATCGGTTGGCCTAAATAGGTAAACTCTCTTTTTTTGTCTAAGTCCCAACGGGTTTTGGCATTTTCTCTTTTTGCAATTTTATCATCCAGTGTTTCATTTTCTGGAGTACGCGATGGAATGCTGGTAACAAAAGGAAGGAGGCTAGCATGCTCCTGGCTGAATAATTGATGTGTGACTTGGTGCTGATGGACCACCAGTTCTGCAAATTGGTTGAGTTGCTCGCGTATAGCCTTTATTTTCTATTCCATCATAAACTGGAACTGTTCATAATCCCATTTGTTAGCAATATCCTTGTTGGTTTTGGAAGATCCACCAATGGAGTGGGAAGTCTCTCCACTACTCCAATTAATCATGTTAACCTCCTCTTCTTTGTGTTAAGGAAGAGGGTTGTCTTGCACATGGGGTTGGTCGGGTTTAGTCACCACGATCTCACCATTGTCAATTAAATCATGGATCTTGTGTTTCAAGGCCCAGCAATCTTGAGTATCATGGCCTGGAGCTCCAGCATGATAAGCACATTTCTGACTAGCATTGAAACCCTTCCCACTAGGGTTGGCTAGTGGAAGGAGATGGGTAATTTTCATCTGAGTTGTCAGAAGATTGAGAATATTCTTGACCGAGTCCCCTAAGGGTGTGAATACTCGAGTGCGTCTGACTTCTCCACCTTTTGGCAATGGAGAGTTTGAAGACTGAGCTGGAAAAAGGGAATAGTTTATCCTCTGAATATGCAGGCTTTGACTGCCTTTTTGCCCTTGTAGTATCAAGGAAACATCCTCCTCTTTCTTCTTATGAACCCTCTGGGGGTTGTTTCCATAACTTCCAGACTGGATGTGTTCAGCTACAGCTTTCAGAGCGGCAGGTCTTGAATCTTTCCTGACTTCAATCCCATCTCGACCATTTCTCCACGTTTGATCATTTCGGAGAATGGTTTTCCAATGCCAGCTAAAACTCTCTCATAGAAGGGAGCCTCTTGAATGTCTATGAAGGTCATCATCATCTCAGACTCAGTCATAGAGGGAATAACTTGAGCAGCCAAACGCCTCCATCTTTGGGCATACTCTCTATAAGACTCACTAGCTTATTTCTTGACCTTGGTAATTTGGTACTGGTCAGGAGCCATCTGAGTTTGGAAACTGTACTGAATGTGGAACGCATGAGCTAGCTCCTCCTTGCTATGAATTTTTGAATTGTCCAATCTGGTATACCATGATCTAGCTTCACCAGTCAGACTCTTTTGAAACAGCTGCATTCTGAGCTTTTAGTCATCGGCATAAGATATGAGTTCCCCAATGAAGACGTATTCGTCTTAATCTGTAATGTTTATCATGATATAGCAAGGGTGAGCATAAAAGTTTCCCAACAAGTTTAAGTTCAATAATTTAACGATATATCATGATTGAAAGGATTCGAATGATAAGCTAGCTATAATTCAATAATATAATTGTGAACTAGCAGGAACAAAATTTTTGACTGAACAAGTATTTAACATGAACAAATATATCTGGCCTAAATGGTAATGAAGGTGATCAGCCTTTCATACTTGAATTATACATGCAATATGTACAGAGTACAGTTCTACAATGGCAATCAGCAATGATTATCCATAAGCATATCTGAATGAAACAACTCTAAGTAGAGTTAAGTAATAACTTCCCTGAACCGTTGAGTACTGCTACACAATTTATAACGCTTTATCTGAAGAACTAATATTAGTAATATAGATATCTAATATTAGAATAATATCATCACAATATAATACTATTATATGTATAGATATACATAGAATAACCTAAACACATAACACATAACCCTATCAGTCTACAACACACATAATATTTAGTATCAGGTTAAACTATTTCAGTCTGAGTTGAACCCGACACAATTCTAACATCCCGACGGTCTAGTCGGACAATTCACGAGTTTAAGTTCAATTAAACTCTTCCTAAACACTTAACAATTAACTTAAATAATTTTATTAACAGTCGAAATATTTTTCGTAAGCTCGTAATAATTTTTAAATAATTATTATTATTTGTCATAATTTTTCATTCCTTAATAACTTATTTATATGAATTAAATACCACATAATTTCTTTATCATTAATATTTATTTAATATCAAATATTAATTAAAACCATCACATATTGTTATAATATAATTATAATATCACAAAGTATTTTTAATACTTTGAAATCACTTTTATATAATTTTTAAACAATTAAATTCATTATCCGATAATTGCAATTAATATTAAAATATTAACATTTTTATGGCAAAATATCAAAAGTTTTATTTTATAACTTAAAATATTTTTATAACACTTAAATCATTTTTATATAATTTTTAAATCATTAATTCTATTTTTCCATAATTTATTTAATATATTTATTAAATAAACTAATTATCATTAATATTGCTTAATTAATGAAATTCATCACAAAATATTAAAAGTCACTGAAAATATCTTTAAATATTTTCGTATACCATAATATCATTTTTCATGATTTTTCATGTATTAAAATTATTTTTAAATAATTTATTAAATATTATAATTAAATAAATTAAATACCATTTATATTCCAAAAATATTAAATATTTATGAAATATACTCAAAATAATTATAAACTATTTTTCCGACTTTAAAATAAATTTTCAGAATTTTTTTAATAATTAAAAAGAATTTATTTCGATTTATTTATTTAATTAATTATTTTTTGTAATTAATAATTAATAAAAAGGCCCTATAGCAACAGAACCGTCGCTATAGGTGTTCTTAAGATTTTCTTGAGCCTTCATGTTAGACACTAAGGTAGGAGGTTTGACCAACATTAATTTGATCTTGGTTCCTAATGCTTTCTGGGCTTGATTAAACGTTTATGTTGTAGTAGGTTTGCAACACTACCATTAACAATCAATAACGCAGTCATACAACATCATGATATTAAGATCTCGTCTCCGAAACATATTGTCAGACCATGCCTAGGTTTTCTGGGTAACCCAGAAACCCAAGGCAGTTCGAGCATCTCATTTTGAGCTCAATTATATAAGGGTTATGGTGATTAGTTTAGTGGTTTTATTGTTTCGATCTATAGTCCTTATGTCCATGAAAATTTACATTACAACAAATCAGTTCAACAACATATAAACCATCAGATACAGATCGGTCAAAGCTTGTCAGGAATGACGTTCATCTAGTTTCCAGAATTTCTAGAAATTGAACAATATGACCTAGTGACTTGGTTTGACCACTCACTACATTTGATATTGTGATGTTTTGAAAGGTCTAAGAACATGGATCTATAGTCCATACAACACACTACAACTTTGTTACAACCACATGAACATATCACCTACAGTCTGATAGATAAAGACCTTAGAAAATCTTGTCAGGCCTAGTTTTACACTTTCTGGGTTACCCAGAAAGTTCATAGTCATGCTTGGTCAACAATATTTGACCTTGAATATCTTGAAATCCGTAAATGGAATAGCTTTGATTCCACTTCCAGATCGAAGACCGCCTGTCAGATACAAGTCTAAAGCTTAAAACAACTCAAAACGCAAACACATAAAGATCTATGTCCACTGACATTTTGTTGTCAGACCATTTCTTGAACTTTTTTCCAGACTTCAAAAATGCTAGATTCGAGCACTTTGATGTTATGGATCTATGATCCAATAACACAGATCTCTAAATGACGCCTTATAACACATCTTTAACCAACAACTTACAACAACTAACATCAGATTAAAGATTTAGGAAAATCAGGGTTCATACCTGCTTAGCTTTGATTTTTGATTTCGGACTTTTGATTTTGATGTTGGCTTGCTAGAGCTTGATCATGGTTTGGTTTCTCACTCTTTCTCACTCTAAGTCCCGCAATTCTAGAGAGAGAATGGGCTTGGACAAAATGAAATTAAAGTGAGCATGTCTCTCTCTCTAATCTATTTATTTGATATCAATGCAATGATATGGGCTGGCAAGTTGGACTGATTTCAGTCACATGGGTAGCTAGGGTTAGTCAACAACCCCAAAATATGGCAAGATACACAAGTAATGTCCAATAATGCAACAAAGGGCAAAAATGTCATTTCGCATTTAATTTTAATGATATTTGTGTCAATTGGCCTAACTCTTAGGGTTTAGGGTTTGGAAACCTTAGGGTTTAGGGTTTGGAATCCTTGAGGTTTTAGAAAAAATTCTGGAATTTCCAAATTAGGTTTCCAAAATAGAAAATTAATATTTCTAAATTATAATTAGAATTTTCTAATTATATTAGAATTTCTTAATCATAATTTAAATCTTGCTAATTAGGATTAGTATTTCCTAATTAAAATTGCTAATTTAGCGATTAGGGTCAAAATTGGTCATTAGGGTTTATAACCAAAAAATTAGGGTTTCTAATAGAAAAATAATTTTCTAATTTAGAAATTAGATTTTTTAATTAGATTAGGGTTTTCTAATTACTTATAACTTTAAAATTAGGATTATATTTCCTAATTAACATTATAATTATTAAATTAACACTTAGGTTTTCCCCAATTATAAATTAGGATTTTAAATCCCAAAGTTAGGATTTAAAAATTTGAAATTAGGGTTTGCTAAATAATTAAGCTTTACGCTAATTAATATTATAATTAAAAGCACTTGAGCATTATAATTATCCTTTAAGTTCTTAGATTAGGGTTTTAAATTTCGGAATTAGTATTTCGGATTCCCGGAACTGAAATTAGGATTTCCAGAACCGGTTTCTAGGGTTCCTTATAATTCGCTAGGGTTTTCTAACCGAACGTTGACGTTCTTAATATATACATAGGGTTTGTTACAGATATTGTTTATCTGGTCAACCCTTGACCCTTAACCACATATTGTACACATATACAACCATATTCATAGAACATATTCACGTATTCCCTTAATCCTGAATAATTCACCTAAATCCTTAACAGAATTTTGAAATCCTCAAAATTTCTTCTCAAAAATATCAAACGCATACACTTATTTTTTGTCTAGGTTCTAATATTGAACCTTAAATCAATTAATAAAAATATTAAAAATATTCAAATTCTCGGGTTGTCACATTCATCCCTTCTAAAAATTTCGTCCCCAAAATTTACCTTACACCATGCACCATACACCATTCACCATTCCTTCTCATCATCACATGCTACCCAATACATTCTTCACAAGAATAAAAATTTTGAAATTGTGCTGAGGGTTTTACGGACTATTGCCTGTCATTTTCGCAAAGGTTATATGGAAATTCATTTGTAAACCGTTTTACCCTGAAGACACAGAGGGTGATTATCCAAGTATGCCCAGGACTGGCCCAGTAATACTGGTTTTATCTGTTTCTCGTATCCGCCTTGGGCGCATAATCTTTTACCTCAGTCTTATCTGATTCTTCACCAAAACAATTTGGTTTCTGGAAATTTCTTTCAATGAACAATTAGAGTTTTCATAACATTAGTCTAGCTGAATCGAATAACATAGACTCATATCAATAATTCAATTCAATAGAATTATTTAGGTGTAGCCAAACCCCGTTGGCAAATTAAAATTTTTGAAAATATTTTTGAGACTGACGTCATGATGTCGTACTGTATTAACAGTCCATTTGAGGATGCCGTCATTATATGACTTTGTCATAACACATCATACAATAGTGGAAAAATGATTTTTAGATCGAATTCACACTAAGTATTCATGCATTTACAACTCTTTCAACTTTTATCATCTCTGCACCAGGTTACATGGTACATGTGTGATAAATAAAAATATTTTTGATATTTCAAATCATCTTCGTCTAGCTGAAACAAGTAGCATAGACTATACTTTAAACTGTTTCAAAAATGATTACGAGTCTACATTTTTTTTTCAAAAGCACATAATGCGTATTTAGCTTGATGTCAAAATTTCGAAGTCTAGCATAGCTAGGAGTTTTTGGAAAACTTATGTCTTCACTAATAATCATTTGCTTAAATAGTTTATCTATTCTTATTGTCCTTAATACTCCATTTACACACAACTATACCCAGTTCGTCAAACCACACTTATGAGTTCATTTACTTGCCACAATCATATGAGTTTAAGAACTTGTCCTAGTCAGACCTTGGGCGTCCATTCGCTGAGGGGTTCATAAACATTTTATATAACTATGAATCAAGAATGTCACATAAGTATGAGTTTTAAGAACTCGTACTTAACCTTATATTCTCTACCTATAACTTATCTATCTGATATACACATGAGAAAGGAATCACACTCTTAACATGCATATAGCAAATAGCGCAACACAGACATCCCAATAATTATCCTAACTCCCTTCTCCATATGAATTTCATTTAATCCGTATTCATAATTCTTTCCTGAATCTGTACCAATTCATAGTACAACTGACACCCAACAATCTTGCTGTAAACTTTTCAATCATTCGCTTGATCCTTCTCCACACTATACCCTTATCAGATCACGGGGTGATCTCATCGTATATATTACGATTCATTTTTATTCTATAATCGTTTTATTTTATGATCTTCTATCACTGTACTTTTAGTCTTTTAGACTCTATCTATTCACCACTACTTTTTAACTTTATTATCAGAGTTAGGGAACTCTGTATCTTATAACTCGCCGAGATTCGTCTTTGAATCTTACCGACTAACTAACTCTATATGAGTTAGATCTTATCCTAATCACTGCGGTTATTAGTCTCAGGTATTTCTACCTAAGGTTCATAACCTACAGCTTTGATATCAACTGTGACGGCCCCGGATCCGGGTCCCGAATCACCGCGGATCTGGTTCGATCATTCTATCACTGTTACTATTATTTGCGGAAGATATAAACATAAATTGTTTATATAATACATTTTACACACTACTCCCCAAGGTCGAGTAACCTTAACTTATACACAATTCATAACTTACTTGACTTACAATAACATTAATATCATACAACACTATTACAAATCTAACTGCACACGTAAACTAAGGCTGGAACCGTCTTTGACCTTGCCTTATATCTGACGTATTTGTCTTAATCTGCAATGTTTATCATGATATAGTAAGGGTGAGCATAAAAGTTGCCCAGCAAGTTTAAGTTTAATAATTTAACGATATATCATGATTGAAAGGATTCGAATAATAAGCTGCCTATAATTCAACAATATAATTGTGAACTAGCAGGAACAAATTTTTTGACTAAACGAGTATTTAATATGAACAAATATATCTGGACTAAATGGTAATGAAGGTGATCAGCCTTGTATACCTGACTTATATACGCAATATATACAGTGTACAATTCTATAATGGCAATCAACAATGATTATCCATAAGCATATCTGGATGAAACAAGTCTAAGTAGAGTTAAGTAATAACTTGCATGAACCGTTGATTACTGCTACGCAATTTATAACGCTTTATTCGAAGACCTAATATTAGTAATATAGATCTCCAATATTAGAATAATATCATCACAATATAATAATATTATATATATATACATAGAATTACCTAAACACATAACACATAACCCTATCAGTCTATAACACACATAATATTTAGTATCAGGTCAAACTATTTTAGTCTGAGTTGAACCCGACACAATTCTAACATCCCGACGGTCTAGTCGGACAATTCACGAGTTTAAGTTCAATTAAACTCTGCATAAACACTTAACATTTAACTTAAATAATTTTATTAACAGTCGAAATATTTTTTGTAAGCTCGTAATAATTTTTAAATAATTATTACTATTTATCATAATTTTTCAATCCTTAATAACGTATTTATATGAATTAAATACCACATAATTCTTTTATTATTAATTTTTATTTAATATCAAATATTAATAAAAACCTTCACATATTATTATAATATAATTATAATATCACAAAGTATTTTTAATACTTTAAAATAACTTTTATATGATTTTTAAACAATTAAATTCATTATCCGATAATTGCTATTAATATTAAAATATTAAAATGTTCATGACAAAATATCAAAAGTTATATTTTATAACTTAAAATATTTTTAAAACACTTAAATCATTTTCATATAATTTTTAAATCATTAATTTTATTTTTCCATAATTTATTTAATATATTTATTAAATAAACTAATTATCATTAATATTGCTTAATTAATGAAATTCATCACAAAATATTAAAAGTCACTGAAAATATCTTTAAATATTTTCTTATACCATAATATTATTTGTAATGATTTTTCATGTATTAAAATAATTTTTTAATAATTAATTTAATATTATAATTAAACAAATTAAATACCATTTATATTCCAAAAATATTAAATATTTATGAAATATACTCAAAATAATTAAAAACTATTTTTCAGACTTTAAAATAATTTTTTGGAATTTATTTGTATTTTTAATAATTAAAAATAATTTATTTCAATTTATTTAATTAATTAATTTTTTTTCAGAATTAATAATTAATAAAAGGGCCCTATAGCGACAGAACCGTCGCTATAGGTGTTCTTCAGCTGTTCTTGAGCCTTCATGTCAGACACTAAGGTAGAAGGTTTGACTAGCATTTGATCTTGGTTCCTAATGCTTTCTGGGCTTGATTAAACATTTATGTTGTAGTAGGTTTGCAACACTACCATTAACAATCAACAACGCAGTCATACAACATCATGAGATGAAGATCTCGTCTCCGAAACATATTGTTAGACCATGCCTGGGTTTTCTGGGTAACCCAGAAACCCAAGGCAGTTCGAGCGTCTCATTTTGAGCTCAATTATATAAGGGTTCTGGTAATTAGTTTAGTGGTTTTATTGTTTCGATCTATAGTCCTTATGTCCATGAAAATTTACATTACAACAAATCAGTTCAACAACATATAAATCATCAGATACAGATCAGTCAAAGCTTGTCAGGAATGACGTTCATATGGTTTCCAGAAATTCCAGAAATTGAACAATATGACCTAGTGACTTGGTTTGACCACTCACTACATTTGATATTGTGATGTTTTGAAAGGTCTAAGAACATGGATCTATAGTCCATACAACACACTACAACTTTGTTACAACCACATGAACATATCACCTACAGTCTGACAGATAAAGACCTTAAAAAATCTTGTCAGGCCTGGTTTTACACTTTCTGGGTTACCCAGAAAGTTCATAGTCATGCTTGGTCAACCATCTTTGACCTTGAATATCTTGAAATCCATAAATGGAATAGCTTTGATTCCACTTCCAGATCAAAGACCGCCTATCAGACTACAAGTCTAAAGCTTAAAACAACTCAAAACGTAAACACATAAAGATCTAAGTCCACTGACATTTTGTTGTCAGGCCATTTCTTGAACCTTTTTGCAGACTTCAAAAATGCTAGATTCGAGCACTTTGATGTTATGGATCCATGATCCAACAACCCAGATCTCTAAATGACACCTTATAACAAATCTTTAACCAACAACTTACAACAACTAACATCAGATTAAAGATTTAGGAAAATTAGGGTTCATACCACCTTAGCTTTGATTTTTGATTTCTGACTTTTGATTCTGATGTTGGCTTGCTAGAGCTTGATCATGGTTTTGTTTAACACTCTTTCTCACTCTAAGTCTCGAAATTCTAGAGAGAGAATGGGCTTGGACAAAATGAAATTAAAGTGAACATGTCTCTCTCTAATCTATTTATTTGATATCAATGCAATGAAATGGGCTGGCAAGTGGGACTGATTTCAGTCACATGGGTAGCTACGGTTAGTGAACAACCCCAAAATATGGCAAGATACACAAGTAATGTCCAATAATGCAACAAATGGCAAAAATGTCATTTCGTATTTAATTTTAATGGCATTTTTGTTAATTGGCCTCACCCTTAGGGTTTATGGTTTAGAAATCTTAGGGTTTAGGGTTTAGGGTTTGGAATCTTTAGGATTTTAGAAAAAAATCTAGAATTTCCAAATTAGGTTTCCAAAATAGAAAATTAATATTTCTAAATTATAATTAGAATTTTCTAATTATATTAAAATTTCTTAATCAAAATTTAAATCTTGCTAATTAGGATTAGTATTTCCTAATTATAATTGCAAATTTAGCAATTAGGGTCAAAATTGGTCATTAGAGTTTATAACCCAAAAATTAGGGTTTCTAATAGAAATTTAATTTTCTAATTTAGAAATTAGATTTCATAATTAGATTAGGGTTTTCTAATTACTTATAACTTTAAAATTAGGATTAATATTTCCTAATTAACATTACAATTATTAAATTAACACCTGCTTTTCCCCCAATTATAAATTAGGGTTTCAAATCCCAAAGTTAGGGTTTAAAATTTTGAAATTAGGGTTTGCTAAATTAAGTTTTACCCTAATTAATATTATAATTAAAAGCACTTGAGCATTATAATTATCCTTTAAGTTCCCAGATTAGAGTTTTAAATTTCCGAATTAGGATTTCGGATTCCCGGAACTGAAATTAAGGTTTTCATAACCGGTTTCTAGGGTTTCTTATAATTCGCTAGGGTTTTCTAACCGAACGTTGACGTTCTTAATATATACCTATGGTTTGTTACATATATTATTTATCTGGTCAACCCTTGACCCTTAACCACATACTGTACTCATATACAACCATATTCACAGAACATATTCACGTATTCCCTTAATCCTGAATAATTCACCTAAATCCTTAACAGAATTTTGAAATCCTCAAAATTCTTCTCAAAATTATCAAACGCATACACTTATTTTTTGTCTAGGTTCTAATATTGAACCTTAAATCAATTAATAAATTTTTTTAAAATATTCAAATTCTCGGGTTGTCACAGCATGAGAACTATCTAAAGAATTCAAGCACCGTGAGTAATTTATAAGTCGTGTACTGAATCTATGATCACATGATTCCTAGGCTCACATGATGTAGCAATTTATATGAAAGCTGGAAATAGTTATATATATATATATATATATATATATATATATATATATATATATATATATATACACACACACACACACACACAGAGGATCAAGTAAGGACTCCTTTACGATACTAAAATGCAGACTTTTTTCTTTTTCTTTTTTTGCTTTATTTTAAAAATAACTAAAAAAAGTTTAATATTTTATGAAACTGAAATTTTTCCATAATATAATATTTTGGGCGTGATTTGGATACCTATACCAAAAAATGTATGTATAGTCTGCACAAAATGTACATACCTGTTTTGTTATATGTATCCAAATCACACCCAAAACACTGTATTATGGAAAAATTTCAGTTCCATAAAATATTAAACTTTTTTTTAGCTGTTTTCAAAAAAACAAAAAAAATCCGCATTTTAGTATCGTAAGGGAGTCCTTACCTGATCCGGACCCGTATATATATATATATATATATACACACACACACACACACACACACACTCACACACAAAAGCAGTAAACGCTCTAGATGTAAAATCCAAGTTCAACCATGCAGAGTTTGATGACAGGAGATATATATAAGTATTTATATATATAAATAAAAGCAATAAACGCTCTGAATATTATATCCAGGCTCAATCGAGATAACTCGATAATATATATATATATAGGGGTTCCATCCATAGCAACCGGTTGCTGTGGAACAACCCCTTTTTTGGCCAGTGAATTTTTTTTTGCTCCAGCCAAAATTTCACAGGCCAAAAAAGGGGTTGCTCCACAGCAACCGGTTGCTGTGGATGGAACCCCACACACACACACACACACACACATATATATATATATATATATATATATATATAAGCAATAAACAACAAACCGACGGTCCGGGCATACACACACGCGCGACTCTCAACGTGAATAATAGTGTGTGAAACAAATGAGGAAAAAGCTTTAAGTAATATAAGAAGGCTTACAGTAGACTACCAAAGAAGACTTCAATAGCTTTAAATGGATGAACACTCGGTTCCCGCCAGTAAAAAGTAGCCAAATATAAGCTCACAAGTGTTTGAAATGAGAAAGCACTCAATTTATAGTATGTACAGAACAAATTGGACAGGGCTTCATCGTCTTTTCCTCCTTCAAAATGGCCATCCCAAACCCTCTATTTATAGAGGGGGGAGCCACAGGTGTACATGTGCCAGCCGCAAATGTACCTGTGACTTCCCGGGGTGCCCCAGGCTCTACGGGCTCGCCGTCTCAAAGTACATGCACTCGTGCAACACATTGTCCGCTCGAACCTTCAAAACTTCAATATGGGCATCCAATCGAGGTGTATAAGACCTTTTACAGCATGATGTTGTCGAGAGATACACAAGGACATGTGATAAGAGGTTGTACGAAGTCAGGAAGATGGGTCCATGTGTGACAACCCAATATTTTCTATATAAATAAATCATAAATTTTGAGTATAAATTGTTTTTAAGGACGAGGATTTGTACAAGATAATGTGTATATGTATTTATGTGGTAAATAAAAATATATTTATTACGTGAATATTTACAAATAATTTTATTTTAGAATTTATGATCATTATAAAGTATATTTTCTTCAATAATTAATTTTATTGTAGAAATATTTTTATTTTTTTTATTGTTCAAAGAAAATATGATATTATATTATTTAAATAATAAAAGGAATGGTTATTGTATTTATTATAATTTATTTATATGAATGATATGTGTCAAGGTAATGTGCAATATATTTTTATATGTGATAAATAAAATTTATTTATTACATTAAGTATTGCAAAAAAAAATTTTTAGAATTATTGATTATTATCAATTATAATTTTTATACTAATTAATTCCTTATTGGAAATGCTTTTATTAATTATTTTCTATGAAAATATAATCTTATATTATAAGATATGAAATGATTTTAGAATAATTATAATGATTATTTCATTATATGATTTTGTTCAGGATATTAAGTTAATTATTTTAACTTAATTTATAAGGTTAATTATGGCAGATAAAATCAGATATGGAATCCAAACCCTAATTTCGGGTTTTGATCAAGGAATGAGAATAATAATATTATATTATTATTTGTCAATATTATAATTATGTATGTTTTGTGTGTAATATTAATGTGTGGAACAGTTTTATTATATTACTATCAAACCCTAATTATGGGTCTGAAATAAGGAATGATAATAATATTATAATATTTTAATTTTTTAGTGCTATAAATATGTACTGTATATGTGAATCGGTGATGGTTGGCCAATTATGGTGTTATGTGTTAAACCTTATTAATACTGTGTGAAACCCTAATTTAAAATATAAATTAGAGTTTCAAGTTATTGGACAATTGCGATAATGTGATTAATGTCTGGTATTATAATTATAATTGCTAATTAGGAAAAACCCTAATTAGGTTCGCAAAAACCTAATTTTACGGACAAACACTAATTTCGAAGTCAAATGAGACTTTAAAATATGTTAAGTCAATATGTTATGTGATTCATGATAATTATAATTATTAATAATCAAGAAAAAACCCTAATTGTAAATTAAAACCCTAATTTTTTAAATTAGAAACCCTAAATAATAATTAGCTAATTACTAAATAAAAAAATCCTAATTTAAAACTCAAGTTGAGTTTGACACTGTTATATAACTGTGTTATATGGTGCATGCATGTTATGTATTATATAATTTTATATTGATTAGGTAAACCCTAATTAATAATTTAGAAATACTAATTTCTAGAAACCCTAACATTTATTTTATAAACCCTAATTTATTTAAATTATAAACCCTAATTGTTGATTTGGAAAGCTTAATGTTAATTAGTGTATCTTAAACCTAATTAGTAAGGTGTTAATTAATTAGAAACCTAATTAATTAGAAACCTTTATTTTGTATTCTAGAAACTAAAATTTTATTATTTTATTATTTATTTATTTTTTCAAACCCTAGATTGGAAATTTTAGAATTATTTTTAAACTCTAAAATGGTCCAAACCCTAAACCCTAAGGGTTTGCTAAGATTACAATTTTTCCATTAAAATGATTTACCAAATGACAAAAATACCCCTCTTGTATTATTAAGCTAAAATGTGTAGGTTTTGACCTTAGGGGAAGTTGGTGACCAAACCCAACTACCCCATGTGCTAGAAATCTCAGCAAATCAACAGCAATTCAGCTAATACATTGCATCATACACTAGTATATATAGAGTTAGAGAGAGAAAAGTGTATTAATTGTCCCATTTTTCTCATACACTCAACCAAATGCTCTAAAGCACAAGACCCACGAAATTATGTAGCATACCAGTCCCAAAACACAGCCCCACGAAATTCATAATCAAAACAGCAACACAAAATCAGAAAATCAAACCAAGAAAGGTATAAACCCTACTTTAATTTCTGTCCAAATTGGTTGTTTGATTTTGTGTTTAAGTGTTTTAATATGTTGTTTATAGTGTCTAATGATGATCTGGGTTGCTAGATGTTAGATCCATAACATCTAGAGGCTCGGATTTGAAGATTTGTAAATTCTGGAAAAATGAGAAATATGGTCTGACAACCAAATGTCATGTCCCATAGATCTCATCCTGTTATGTGTTTTTGTGTTTTTAAACTTTGATCTGGTAGTATGCTGGAAGATCTTTGATCTGAAACTGGAATCAAAGTCAGATCTTAAGTAAGTAGAAAGTTATTAGTGGTCAAACCAAGTTGACCGGCATTGACCACACGTTTCTGGGTAACCCAGAACGTGCCCAGAAAGTCTGACAGCTTGTTCATGCACTTGGATCTTGCTTCTGTTTATGTGTTAAACCTTGTTATTGTTGTAATATTGTTGTCTGACGTCTAGTCTACATGAACATGCCTTTAGAATCATTATATCTTTCTCTGAATCAAAGAAATCAGTGGTCAAAGTAGTGAGGACGAAACTGCCGGATGAAGTTTCTGGGTAACCCAGAAACCTTCATAAGCAGTTTCGGACTACTACTTTGACCGGTCCATAATTGTTTTATGTGATGTTGTTAAAATGTTTTTATGTAATGAATCTGTAGACTTACATGTGGTCTACATAATGAAGGCTTAATATCAGTAAAACATTACAAGATCAACAAGTTGTGGAAGCCCAAAACGAGCCAGTCGAACTATTCTCCATTTCTGGGTAACCCAGAAAATGAAGAACAGCTCTGACAGCTTGTTCGTGGCCCTAGATCTACTTTGTTATGGGTTGTATGGCTATGTTAGTTGTTGGATCTTGTAGTCGTGCATTAGTAGTACAATATCTGACTAATAACATGCCCAGTAACATCAGGATCTGACCGAAAATCTTGGTCAAACTCGATACCTTGCAAACTGCTATGAATGTTCAAGAACATGAAGAACACCTATAGCGACGGTTCTGTCGCTATAGGTGGTCTTTAGCGACAAATAGTATTTTATTTTCCGGAAATTAATTAATAAATAGAAAAAAATAGTTTTTAATTATAAAAAATACAAAATAAATTATTAAAAATTATTTTAAATTCCAAAAATTAGTTTTTAATTATTTTAAATATATTTCATAAATATTTATTATTTTTGGAATATTAAAAGTATTTAATTTATTCAATTTGAATAATAAATAAATTATTTAATAATGATTTTAATTCATGAAAAATCATTTAAAATTATATTATGATATAAGAAAATATTTTAAGTTATTTTTAATAACTTTCAATATTATTTGATAATTTTCATTAATAAGTTAATATTAATGATAATTAAGTTATTTGTTAAATGAATTAAATAATTAAATTAAAAATGATTTTATTATTTTAAATATCATTTTAAATAAAAATAAGGTATTTAAAAATATTTGAAGTTATAAAATATAACTTTTAATATTTAGAGGTTTAATTCATTAATTAATGATATTTAATGATATTAAAGTTATTTAATATTTATATTAAATAAATTAGTTTAAAAATGATTTTATTATTAAAAAAATCATTTTAAATGAAAATAAAGTATTTAAAGATATTTTAAGTTATAAAATATAACTTTTAATATTTAAAGGATAATTTCATATTAATGATATATTAATGATATTAAATTTATTTAATAGTTATATTAAATAAATAGTTTTAAAATGGTTTTATTTATTTAAAAATCATTTAAAAGGGATATAAATGAATTTAAAATATTTTAAGTTATAATTAATAGCTTTTAATATTTAGATAATAGTTCATTAATATTTAAATATTAATGGTAATTATTTAATAATGATTTTAAATGTTTTAAAAATCATTTAAGGGTAATGTTAATACTTTAAAAGTATTTTTAGTTATTATAAATAACTTTAACCTGTTGGCAATGGTTTCATTAATCTATTAATATTTATTAAATATTAATTATAATAGAATTGATTAGTATTTAAATTATTTAATAATGATTCTGATATTTCAAAAATTATGGTAAATGGTAATAAATATTTTATAATTATTATAAGGCCATGAAAAATAGTATGACTGGTGTTTAAGTTAACTTTTTGGATATTGAACTTCGGGATAGAGTCTTAGACTCGATTTTTACCCGATAAAGTTGTCGATAGACCGACATGTTTCAGAAATTGATCTGGACTTAGATAAGTTAGTTAGTTAACTTTTATTGGTGATTCAATGGTTGTTAAAGTTGTGTGACAATATGATTAGGAATGTGTTGATGTTTGTTTGTGAGTCAATGACTGTTGAATAGGTGTGATAATGTGATTAGGTTATGTGCTGACTGCGAAATGCAGTACTTTGTGTTATGGAATATTGTTCTAATCGAACGAATGATTTGATTAATGATAGGTCGTGATACAAAAGATAAATCTAAGTTGCGTAATTGTAAGCAGCGAATCAGGCAAGTATCCTAACTTTGCATTTTCTTTATGCAATGGACAGAAGGGAGAAGTTCAGAATTATTATTATTAATGTACAGATTGTTAAACCTATATTATATACGCCCATTGATTATCAACATGTTAGTATATGATAATTCATTATATATTCTGTTCGTTAATTTCTAGAAATGATTATACAAGTGTCCCCACTTGGATAATCATTGTATTTAATCACATGTTGATACACCTTTGATATACATATATGTTGAATTACATATTATTGTTGAACAAGATAAGACCTTTGAAAACCCGACAGGTATGAACATCCCGATAATGGGAAAAATTTTATGCGCCCAAGGCGGACAGAGTGAACGATAACTTCGTTCTTGTACATGTAGTATTGATCAATACAAGGCCCATGGACTGTACACCCTCAGGCCCGTAAGAAATGGCCGGTTTATATATGAATTTCTGTTTAAACCCTTTCAAAAATGAAAACAATGTTCATAATGTGTCACAGAAACCCCATGTATAGACAATACATAGTTTCAAAATTTTGAAAGAGGGTTGTTATGTTATTGTTATTGGTACAGATTACTTCACAACTATTGACCGGTTGTAAAAGAATATTATAAAGAAAACATTTTAATTCTTTCAACTTATATATATATAATACTTGCTGGGCACTCAAATGCTCATCCTTGCTTAATTTAAATGTTTTAAGCTAAGTGTGAAGGACCAGAAAGCTCATGTCAAAACAAGTGAAAAAGAAAGCAAACAGAATATGTTATTGGTATCATTTGTAATAGATAAATTATATTAAGTTAATGATATGTATTATATATCATGTAAAGAATGTAGTAAAGGTTGCGTACTTGGGATTAGACTCTGATAAATGTAAGTTAAGTTCAAAATTTATATTATTGTTATTATTATTAGTAATATTTCCGCTCATAGAAATGGTATCGTGAAGTACCGAATTCGGGTTTCAAGTATCCGGGTTCGATGACTTTACAGGATGGTATCAGAGCTATAAGGTTAGAAACTTTAGGTGGGTTAGACCTTACGCTATAACCTTAGAACAGAGGGAAACGTTGAAAATATAAATAACTCATATAGAGTTTTAAAAAAAGAGATGAATTGAATAAATTCATCGTCAAACAAAATAAAAGATAATTTATAAAACCTTTATGTGTTGTGTGTATTTATTGTTAATCAAGATATTTTGTGTATAGTTCTTAGAACGGAACAGAACTAGGATACCCTTAAGTCGTAAAGAATAAGTCAACCTCCATGACCGAGCCAATATCAAAGTCAATAACTGCAATAAAGGCTCACATTGAAAGCTACCTCAAAGAGGTGGTTATTTTGGAAAGTTCAATATCGGATTAAGAAATGATTAGTATAACTGATAGGAAAAGTATAGTTAAAGGATTATAAGTGGTCAATGTCGAGTTCTTAAACTCATATGTTGGTGAGGAGTTCTTAAACTCATAAGGTGTTGAAAGTTGTGACAAACTGGATATAGTTATGTGTAAATGGATATTGAGGATAATAGAAATAGATAGGTTACTAAGCAATTGATCGTTAGTGAATGTGTAAGGAATAGGTAGTATTAGTATTAGTTGGATATGTATGATTTTAGGTGGTATATATGATAGGTATGTTGGTGTAATGTAATGTTTTGTATAAGTTATGGTAGTGATTCCCGACTTTTGAGTCACAAAGGGATAGCGGATGTTTAAAGCAATGTGTGCTAAGGCATGTCAAGTGGTATAAATATGAGTTTATGTTGGATTAATGGGATAAATTGGTATAAAGATAGTAGATATTTATTTGGTCACTGGTTATTACAGTAGACCGAGTTTTCAAAATATAATATTTTGAGTACATGATTATTTGAATAGAAAGTTTTGCGTTATATGTTAAGCGTTTACGATAAGGGGCTTAGAATGTAAGAATAATTTATGATAATTCCGTCAAAACAAAAAAACGAAACCAAAGGAAGAAGAACTTGTCAACAAAGCTAGAAGATAACCAGACCCGACATAGATTTTTACGAATGCGGACGATAAAGCTATGCAGAACGAATTACCAGTCGCGGGAAATCAACTAGACAATCGATCGACAAACTTCAAAGACTTCAAGACAACCGGACCGCCAGGATGTAGAAGATCAACCGACCCTGTTAAAGCGTATGTGATAGCTAGGATAACGGTGGGGCAAAAGACAACTTTTGTCACCTATATGATAAAAGAAGATAATTTCAATAAATAAACCAGGAATGTGATTAAAAGAAAAGTTTGCGTGTGGTAAGTAAGGACAGAAGGGATATATATCTTTCCAAAATGTCCCAATTCAAGAATGTATAGTGAATGTGTTGTGTGCGAATCAATAAAGCATAAGGTAAAAGACTGTTCAAGAAAGGAAATGGAAACAAGGAATGCGAATACGAAACTAGGCAGCAGGACATTGGCGACAACGAGACCAACTTCAACAAACAAACCAACGAAATCAATCGCAAGCGTCTTCAGCGGGACTGTTCAGGATTCGATAGCAGCCGAGGATGCAACTCCAGGTATTAATCTAACCAATTTTTATTTTCTTATTATATTTTTATATATAGTAAATTATTTTTATAAATTATTTTGAAGGAGGAATTTGAGTTCTCTTAGAAATCAAATTTCTGTTTAAGGAGATAGATAAGCGTTATGCTGAATAGTTAAAGATCAATTCGATCAATTATGATCGAGATCTAATTGTAACAATTGTGTATGTTATGTACCCTGGTATGTATAGGTTTTAAAAGGTGATTCTGGGGACGGAATCTTTATAAGGGAGGGTGAATGTGACAACCCGATATTTTCTATATAAATAAATCATAAATTTTGAGTATACATTTTTTTAAGGACGAGGATTTGTACAAGATAATGTGTATATGTATTTATGTGGTAAATAAAAATATATTTATTACGTGAATATTTACAAATAATTTTATTTTAGAATTTACGATCATTATAAAGTATATTTTCTTCAATAATTAATTTTATTGTAGAAATATTTTTATTTTTTTTATTGTTCAAAGGAAATATGATATTATATTATTTAAATAATAAAAGGAATGGTTATTGTAGTTATTATAATTTATTTATATGAATGATATGTGTCAAGGTAATGTGCAATGTATTTTTATATGTGATAAATAAAATTTATTTATTACATTAAGTATTGCAAATAAATTTTTTTTAGAATTATTGATTATTATCAATTATAATTTTTATACTAATTAATTCCTTATTGGAAATGCTTTTATTAATTATTTTCTATGAAAATATAATCTTATATTATAAGATATGAAATGATTTTAGAATAATTATAATGATTATTTCATTATATGATTTTGTTCAGGATATTAAGTTAATTATTTTAACTTAATTTATAAGGTTAATTATGGCAGATAAAATCAGATATGGAATCCAAACCCTAATTTCGGGTTTTGATCAAGGAATGAGAATAATAATATTATATTATTATTTGTCAATATTATAATTATGTATGTTATGTGTGTAATATTAATGTGTGGAACAGTTTTATTATATTACTATCAAACCCTAATTATGGGTCTGAAATAAGGAATGATAATAATATTATAATATTTTAATTTTTCAGTGCTATAAATATGTACTGTATATGTGAATCGGTGATGGTTGGCCAATTATGGTGTTATGTGTTAAACCTTATTAATACTGTGTGAAACCCTAATTTAAAATATAAATTAGTGTTTCAAGTTATTGGACAATTGCGATAATGTGATTAATGTCTGGTATTATAATTATAATTGCTAATTAGGAAAAACCCTAATTATGTTCGCAAAAACCTAATTTTACGGACAAACACTAATTTCGAAGTCAAATGAGACTTTAAAATATGTTAAGTCAATATGTTATGTGATTCATGATAATTATAATTATTAATAATCAAGAAAAAACCCTAATTGTAAATTAAAACCCTAATTTTTTAAATTAGAAACCCTAAATAATAATTAGCTAATTGCTAAATGAAAAATCCTAATTTAAAACTCAAGTTGAGTTTGACACTGTTATATAACTGTGTTATATGGTGCATGCATGTTATGTATTATATAATTTTATATTGATTAGGTAAACCCTAATTAATAATTTAGAAATACTAATTTCTAGAAACCCTAACATTTATTTTATAAACCCTAATTTATTTAAATTATAAACCCTAATTGTTGATTTGGAAAGCTTAATGTTAATTAGTGTATCTTAAACCTAATTAGTAAGGTGTTAATTAATTAGAAACCTAATTAATTAGAAACCTTTATTTTGTATTCTAGAAACTAAAATTTTATTATTTTATTATTTATTTATTTTTTCAAACCCTAGATTGGAAATTTTAGAATTATTTTTAAACTCTAAAATGGTCCAAACCCTAAACCCTAAGGGTTTGCTAAGATTACAATTTTTCCATTAAAATGATTTACCAAATGACAAAAATACCCCTCTTGTATTATTAAGCTAAAATGTGTAGGTTTTGACCTTAGGGGAAGTTGGTGACCAAACCCAACTACCCCATGTGCTAGAAATCTCAGCAAATCAACAGCAATTCAGCTAATACATTGCATCATACACTAGTATATATAGAGTTAGAGAGAGAAAAGTGTATTAATTGTCCCATTTTTCTCATACACTCAACCAAATGCTCTAAAGCACAAGACCCACGAAATTATGTAGCATACCAGTCCCAAAACACAGCCCCACGAAATTCATAATCAAAACAGCAACACAAAATCAGAAAATCAAACCAAGAAAGGTATAAACCCTACTTTAATTTCTGTCCAAATTGGTTGTTTGATTTTGTGTTTAAGTGTTTTAATATGTTGTTTATAGTGTCTAATGATGATCTGGGTTGCTAGATGTTAGATCCATAACATCTAGAGGCTCGGATTTGAAGATTTGTAAATTCTGGAAAAATGAGAAATATGGTCTGACAACCAAATGTCATGTCCCATAGATCTCATCCTGTTATGTGTTTTTGTGTTTTTAAACTTTGATCTGGTAGTATGCTGGAAGATCTTTGATCTGAAACTGGAATCAAAGTCAGATCTTAAGTAAGTAGAAAGTTATTAGTGGTCAAACCAAGTTGACCGGCATTGACCACACGTTTCTGGGTAACCCAGAACGTGCCCAGAAAGTCTGACAGCTTGTTCATGCACTTGGATCTTGCTTCTGTTTATGTGTTAAACCTTGTTATTGTTGTAATATTGTTGTCTGACGTCTAGTCTACATGAACATGCCTTTAGAATCATTATATCTTTCTCTGAATCAAAGAAATCAGTGGTCAAAGTAGTGAGGACGAAACTGCCGGATGAAGTTTCTGGGTAACCCAGAAACCTTCATAAGCAGTTTCGGACTACTACTTTGACCGGTCCATAATTGTTTTATGTGATGTTGTTAAAATGTTTTTATGTAATGAATCTGTAGACTTACATGTGGTCTACATAATGAAGGCTTAATATCAGTAAAACATTACAAGATCAACAAGTTGTGGAAGCCCAAAACGAGCCAGTCGAACTATTCTCCATTTCTGGGTAACCCAGAAAATGAAGAACAGCTCTGACAGCTTGTTCGTGGCTCTAGATCTACTTTGTTATGGGTTGTATGGCTATGTTAGTTGTTGGATCTTGTTGTCGTGCATTAGTACTACAATATCTGACTAATAACATGCCCAGTAACATCAGGATCTGACCGAAAATCTTGTTCAAACTCGATACCTTGCAAACTGCTATGAATGTTCAAGAACAGCTCAAGAACATGAAGAACACCTATAACGACGGTTCTGTCGCTATAGGTGGTCTTTAGCGACAAATAGTATTTTATTTTCCGGAAATTAATTAATAAATAGAAAAAAATAGTTTTTAATTATAAAAAATACAAAATAAATTATTAAAAATTATTTTAAATTCTGAAAATTAGTTTTTAATTATTTTAAATATATTTCATAAATATTTATTATTTTTGGAATACTAAAAGTATTTAATTTATTTAATTAGAATATTAAATAAATTATTTAATAATGATTTTAATTAATGAAAAATCATTTAAAATTTTATTATGATATAAGAAAATATTTTAAGTTATTTTTTATAACTTTCAATATTATTTGATAATTTTCATTAATAATTTAATATTAATGATAATTAAGTTATTTGTTAAATGAATTAAATAATTAAATTAAAAATGATTTTATTATTTTAAAAATCATTTTAAATAATAATAAGGTATTTAAAAATATTTTAAGTTATAAAATATAAATTTAATATTTAAAGGTTAAATTCATTAATTAATGATATTTAATGATATTAAAGTTATTTAATATTTATATTAAATAAATTAGTTTAAAATGATTTTATTATTAAAAAAATCATTTTAAATGAAAATAAAGTATTTAAAGATATTTTAAGTTATAAAATATAACTTTTAATATTTAAAGGATAATTTCATATTAATGATATATTAATGATATTAAATTTATTTAATAGTTATATTAAATAAATAGTTTTAAAATGGTTTTATTTATTTAAAAATCATTTAAAAGGGATATAAATGAATTTAAAATATTTTAAGTTATAATTAATAGCTTTTAATATTTAGATAATAGTTCATTAATATTTAAATATTAATGGTAATTATTTAATAATGATTTTAAATGTTTTAAAAATCATTTAAGGGTAATGTTAATACTTTAAAAGTATTTTTAGTTATTATAAATAACTTTAACCTGTTGGCAATGGTTTCATTAATCTATTAATATTTATTAAATATTAATGATAATAGAATTGATTAGTATTTAAATCATTTAATAATGATTCTGATATTTCAAAAATTATGGTAAATGGTAATAAATATTTTATAATTATTATAAGGCCATGAAAAATAGTATGACTAATGTTTAAGTTAAATTTTTGGATATTGAACTTCGGGATAGAGTCTTAGACTCGATTTTTACCCGATAAAGTTGTCGATAGACCGACATGTTTCAGAAATTGATCTGGACTTAGATAATTTAGTTAGTTAACTTTTATTGGTGATTCAATAGTTGTTAAAGTTGTGTGACAATATGATTAGGAATGTGTTGATGTTTGTTTGTGAGTCAATGATTGTTGAACAGGTGTGATAATGTGATTAGGTTATGTGCTGACTGCGAAATGCAGTACTATGTGTTATGGAATATTGTTCTAATCGAACGAATGATTTGATTAATGATAGGTCGTGATATAAAAGATAAATCTAAGTTGCGTAATTGTAAGCAGCGAATCAGGCAAATATCCTAACTTTGCATTTTCTTTATGCAATGGACAGAAGTGAGAAGTTCAGAATTATTTTTATTAATGTACAGATTGTTAAACCTATATTATATACGCCCATTAATTATCAACATGTTAGTATATGATAATTCAGTTATATATTCTGTTCGTTAATTTTTAGAAATGATTATACAAGTGTCCCCACTTGGATAATCATTGTATTTAATCACATGTTGATACACCTTTGATATACATATATGTTGAATTACATATTATTGTTGAACAAGATAAGACATTTGAAAACCCGACAGGTATGAACATCCCGATAATGGGAAAAATTTTATGCGCCCAAGGCGGACAGAGTGAACGATAACTTCGTTCTTGTACATGTAGTATTGATCAATACAGGGCCCATGGACTGTACACCCTCAGGCCCGTAAGCAATGGCCGGTTTACAGATGAATTTCTATTTAAACCCTTTCGAAAATAAAAACAATGTTCATAATGTGTCACAGAAACCCCATGTATAAACAATACATAGTTTTAAAATTTTGAAAGGGGGTTGTTATGTTATTGTTATTGGTACAGATTACTTCACAACTATTGACCGGTTGTAGAAGAATATTATAAAGAAAATATTTAAATTCTTTCAACTTATATATATATATATATATATATAATACTTGTTGGGCACTCAAATGCTCATCATTGCTTAATTTAAATGTTTTCAGCTAAGTGTGGAGGACCAAAAAGCTCATGTCAAAACAAGTGAAAAGAAAAGCAAACAGAATATGTTATTAGTATCATTTGTAATAGATAAATTGTATTAAGTTAATGATATGTATTATATATCATGTAAAGAATGTAGTAAAGGTTGCGTACTTGAGATTAGACTCTGATAAATGTAAGTTGAGTTCAAAATTTATATTATTGTTATTATTTTTAGTAATATTTCTGCTCATAAAAATGGTATCGTGAAGTAACGAATTTGGGTTTCAAGTATCCGGGTTCGGGGACTTTACACCATGCCCAGGTCTTCAGGCTTCAAATTCTATCCGGTGTACTGCCTTGCATATTAGTCACTCGGGATTGGAGCTATACTTCTTGTAGGAAACTTCTGTGTATCGTGTATGTTGAAATGTTGAGACGGCGTGAATTTGGTATCGAGGTGGCAAAATGATGATTTTACCCCTCACCGATGTTATCTCCGGTTCTAGGCTGATTTAGCAGTCGTTGCTCAGGATTATCTCTGAGATTGGGTTGCTGCAAGTGTTGAATGTCCTTAGGGTTATCTCTGAGGTGTGTCTGTCCTCCCGGGGTTATCTTTGAGTTTGGAATTGAGTGCCTCGGGGCTATCACCGAGTGTTCAAAGCTGATCGCACGGGTTTGAAACAAGCATTCCCAGGGTTATCTCCAGAACTGCAACTGCATGCCTCGGGGTTATCTCCGAGGTTTGAACTGCATCTCTCGGGGTTGTCTCTAGGATTGGACTGAATGTCTCAGGGTTGTCTCTGAGATGGAACTGATGATTCCAGGGTTATCTCTGGAACTGGAACTGTATTCCTCGGGGTTGTCTCCGAGGTTAAAACTATAATTCCCGGGGTTGTCTCTGTGTGACGCCCCCAAATCCGGGTATATTCCAACTCGACAAATGGTGCTATATGGTGCTATAGTTCACACAATTATTCAATTGAAATGCCTCAAAAGAACAAATATGTCTTCTATATATTGAAAATAATATTAACATTTCTCAGGTTCTATATAACCATACATTTGTCCTTGTCATAATAATAAATATTATCATTACAAAACCTATACTATTACACAGGTAATCTATGGGTTTGCCTTAGCCTTCCCTTTATCCTTGTCGAATCTGTCAGTCCGTTTGGTCTTAGATGCATTCATATGGTTCAAGCAAGAGTAAGCCTAACAAGCTCAGCAAGTACAACAATTCTAGGAAAATAGCATGCTTGAGACATAGTAATCATATATCTTCAATAACTGAACAATAGTTACGAAGTACTATTGATAATTCAAAATAGCACTTCTTTTCTTTCAAAACGTTTTACAACAACAATATTCAGAAAAACATCAATTCCGGTTCAAGACCGTGAGCATTTCATAATTACTTTGAAAAGGACATCATGGCACTAAGTCCATAAGTTCGGCATAGCTTACAAGCACGTCTAGGTGATCAGCCTATAGTATTATATGTTGATCAACACTACATTCATTAAACGTGTATACGTTTAAGTTGTGGAAACCTCACGTGCATGTCGTTTGACGACAAAACAATTTAGCATATTCAGTCTCCTTTTGAAAACCACAACAATATTAGTTTGGTAAATCATTGCACATACTTGAAAGATTAAAAGAATCCAACATATCGTAAGTCTAGCCGAAGGAATTGGCGTTGACTTCATTAGACATTAACTCATGCGAAGAATATATGAATCACAAAGACTTGTCCAGATTGAACTGGAACAAGGGTTAGAGTACTTTCCTTTAGCGTCTGCTTACAGATATAACACGTGCACTTTAGGTCATTAAGGTCTCTACAGTAGATGATAATATCACATAGCACATTAGGTCATGAATAAACATGCATAGTTCCTAAAGAATCTTACCCTTCTTCTCAATCTAATTACGTATTAGATTTGTTATTATTGGTTCTGGCTTTCCGTTACGTCGTTCTTACTTTAATATGCAATTGACTTATCTTAGCCCTAAGTACTCATACTTAAGGCTTAATTATGTCCTGAAAATATTACATTAAGATTCTTAGTTAGATGTTCATCATTTACTATGCATGCTCAACATGTAAACATTCTTTATTGTCTAGGTTTTAAGTCTAGCGTTGTGGCGCCGGTTATAACTCTCGATGCTGCGCTGAAGCGTCACATTTAATGCCTAGAAACCAGACTCGGCGATGCGGCGCGAGTCCCTTCGTTACGGGTCGCACTATGGCGTGACTCTCCGGTGGATGATTCCCGTTTCGGTGCTGCGGCGTCGGTCTTTTGGCTTGAAGTCGTGCCGCAGTGCGGACTTTGTGCCACAAAAAATTTTGACAGACTTTTTGAATTGTGAGATTCCCGGACTCGTAACTTCTTCGTTATAAGTCCGAATTGGCTCGTTCAAGAGCCTACAGTTCACAAATCACATACTCTACGTGTTCATGCAAGAATTTTATCTATTCGACTTTATTTGCTAAAATTTCACCTATTAGTCCATTTTTGACGAAAACGATAAACGTTCGTGAACGTTCAATGCTCGTGTCTTCGTTCTAAGTTGGAATACGGCCATTATCGAGTCCGCAACTATATAATGCCAAATACGACTTTTCTCTATCGAAAACCAATGTTTTCGAGTTCAAATACAAAATATGACTTTCATTCCGAGAATTTCATAAATTCGACGATTATCGTACAATCGTGTGAATTCCGACAAAACTTCATTACTAGTGATCTGTTTAACATTCTAAAAGGATTCTTTTCATTATCTAGACATCTCAACTTATATCATACAACAACTTATCTATAAATTAGATTATAACTTATTTCTTATAAGTTCATACTTAACAAAATCTTCAATACATGATTTTCATTTCATTATGACTTACTCTTAATTAAATTATTTAAGTTACATGATTACATTTTATTATCCATACAAAATTCTTAAGTTAATCATATGACAAGTTCATATGTGTATTCCATAAGTTCATAATTTATTTAAGTTTAAGTTACTTATTCACGACTTACTCGGCTCAAGTCCGTTGCTTATTCACTTCTCATATGTTCTTAGCATATATGTTCATTAAGTTACACTTCTCTTATCACCCTACTATGATAGAGATAGAAGAGACAAGATCAATTACCTTTAAAGACTAACTTCTCTTTCTTTGGAAATCTAACAATGGAAGGTTAAGCTTCAAAGTGCTTATTAGCTCTAACAAATAAGTTGTTTGTAAGGAAAGTTTGTTGGATAAAATAACAAGCAACAATAGAAATATGAGCTAGCTATTTATAGAAGTCTCTAAGCTAAGTCATTAAGACCATCCACCTCCTTAACTAACCTCCTTACTATTCCTTCCTTAATCCCTAAGTAAACTTGGCCCTCACCCTTAATTCTTGCCCATCACACAAAGTACTTGGTTACCACTTCACCCATGGGTTGGCCCATGGATCCTACTTTACCAATTGGATCATCCTTTGGGCTTAGACTTAACTAATTAGATTATTCTTTTGGGCTTGCTTTAATTTGATTTGGGCTTCCCATTAATCCACACTTAGGCTAAACATTGCTACAACTTGGGCTTGTCCCTTAATGCTTAATGAACTTGCGCATCCTACAAGATTACACAAGTTCATTCCTTAGACATTAATTTCCCAACGCTCTCAATTTAAGTCCGCATGCAAAATATTGCATTTTCCATACCTAGATTATTATTACATGATCCATCTCGCCTTGATATTATAATGTTACGTATTTTTTGGAAGTTCAAAATTAATTCCCAAGTGTTAAACGATGAATAGTGTTTTTATTAAAATTTCTCGAAAAGCTTTTATTTTCGTCTTGAAAATTTAAACACTTTAATTCTCTCACGGGGTTCAACTACTACGATGTTCCGACGTTTTTAGATTATAGAATGACATTCATCTTACTAACACATAATAATAACAAATAATATTATTTTATTCATTATTTAATTCTTTCAAGTATTTTACAAAGGATTCGAATTTCTTGGTCGTTACACTCCGGGTTGGATTGAATATCTCGGGGTTGTCTCCGAGATAGAAAATTGAGGATCCCGGGGTTGTCCCCGGGATGGAAAAGTGAGTATCCCGGGGTTGTCTCCGGGACGGCAAACTGAGTATCTCGGGGTTATCTCCGGGACTGTGATGCTTTGACTTCCAGGGTTATCTCTGGAAGATGACTTTACCCTCCTACAAGGTTAGTAACAGGAATGCAAAAAATTTCGAGTGTGTACAAGAGGCAAAAAGGAAAATTCCAAGAGTGTAATATTATACATTTAGAACAATTAAATTATTTGATGCAAATGATATTGTAAACCTTTTAAGTTATTGAAGGTATGCATTAAGTTAAGGTTGTAGACCTTGGGTATTTTTGTAGAATCCTTTGAAATAAACAATATATGTTTATATATTCCGCATTAGTTTATAGAATGTGTATAAAGATATTGTATCGTGACGCACCATGTCCGAGGTAAAAGGGGCTCGATTTTGGGGCGCTACATTTGGTATCAAAGTCGTAGATTATAAACCTTAGATAGGGGTACCTTAGGCTATAACCGCAGAGATAAGGATAAGGAATAAACTCAAATAGAGTTTATGTTCTAAGAGATGAATTTGGAAAATATCATTATTAAGTAAATAAGATTCAAAGAAGAATCTTGAAAAGTTATAAAAGATAAAAATCTAGAGTTACCTAACTCCAGTAATAAAGATGAAAAGCTTAAATAAAATTATAATATGATATGATTAAAGTGAAAAATAAAGAGATCGTAAAATAAAACAATCCTAAGATAGGAAAGAATCATAATATAACACAATTATAAGAAAATGTCACAATGTGATCTGATGAGGTCAAAGGAGGATAGAGGATCAATCGATTGATTGAAAACTTTATAGTAGAATTGTTGTACGAAAGTTGTACTATAGAATTGTACTGTGTAAATTGAGGAAAGAGTAATAAATGCTAAAGATACGGATTAAAGAAAATATATATTAGGTAAAGAGTAAGATATGATTAGGATTATGTGGGATTTAAATTGAGGACTCATGTTAGTAGCTAAGTTGTATGATTCTTTGTATGGGCGGGTAATTTTTACTTGGTTTGAGAACCGCTTAGCTTCATATATTGATTAGTGGCTGAGTTGACCAATTCCTTGTACGGACAGGGGATTGTGTTTGTTTCGACAACCACATAGCTCCTTACATTGATAATCATTGGAACCTGGTGTCACGTTATTCGCTATATGCATGTTGAGAAGGTGATTCTTTTCTCATGTATATAACAGATAGGTGGAGAATATAAGGTTAGGTGTGAGTTGTAAAGTCCCTGAACCCGGATACTTGAAACCCGAACTCGGTACTTCACGATACCATTTCTATGAGCGGAATAATACTAATAATAATAACAATAATATAAATTTTAAACTAAACTTACATTTATCAGAGTCTAATCCCAAGTACGCAACCTTTACTACATTCTTTACATGATATATAATAAATATCATTAACTTAATACAATTTATCTATTACAAATGATACCAATAAACAAATTCTGTTTGCTTTCGTTTTCACTTGATCTTGGCTGATCCCTTCTTACTGTTCACACTTAGCTGAAAACATTTAAATTAAGCAAGGATGAGCATTTGAGTGCCCAGCAAGTATTATATATATATATATATATATATATATATATATATATATATATATATATATATATATATATATAAGCTGAAAGAATTTAAATGTTTTCTTTAAAATATTCTTCTACAACCAGTCAGTAGTTGTGAAGTAATCTGTATCAATAACAATAACATAGCAACCCTCTTTCAAATTTTTGAAACTATGTATTGTCTATACATGGGGTTTCTGTGACACATTATGAACATTGTTTTTCATTTTCGAAAGGGTTTAAACAGAAATTCATCTGTAAACCGGCCATTGCTTACAGGCCTGAGGGTGTACAGTCCATGGGCCCTATATTGATCAATACTACATGTACAAGAACGATGTTATCGTTCACTATGTCCGCCTTGGGCGCATAAAAATTTTCCTATTATCGGGATGTTCATACCTGTCGGGTTTTCATAACAAAGGTCTTATATAATTCAACATATATGTATATCAAAGGTGTATCAACATGTGATTAAATACAATAATTATCCAAGTGGGGACACTTGTATAATCATTTATAAAAATTAACGAACAGAATATATATCTGAATTATCATATACTAACATATTGATAATCAATGGCCGTATATAATATAGGTTTAACAATCTATACAATAATAGTATAATTCTGAAACATTCTTACACGTGTCCATTGCATAAAGAAAATGCAAAGGTAGGATACTTGCCTGATGCGCTGCTTACAATTACGCAACTTAGATTTATCTTTTATACCGAAACCTATCATTAATAAGATCATTCTATCGATTAGAATCACATATCATAACACATAGTACTGCTTATTGCAGTCAGCACATAACCTAATCACATTGTCATACATGTTCAACAAACATGTCATCACAAACAAACATCAACTCATTCCTAATCACATTGTCACATAACCTTAACAACCATTGAATCACAAATAAACACATATCAAATTAAATTATCTAAGTCCAGATCAATTTCTGAAATATGTCTGTCTACCGACAGCTTTATCGGGTAATTATCGTGTCTAAGACTCTATCCCGAAGTTCAATATCCAAACAGATAACTTAAACAACAGTCGCACTATTTTTCATGACCTTATAATAATTATGAAATAATTATTACCATTTATCATAATTTTTGAAATATCAGAATCATTATTAAATGATTTAAATAGTACACAATTCTATTATCATTAACATTTAATCAATATTAAATAATTAATGAAACCATTGCCAAAATATTAAAGTTATGTATAATAACTCAAAATATTCTTAACATATTAATTTTACCCTTAAATGATTTTTAAAATATTTAAAATCATTATTAAATAATTACCATTAATATTAAATTAATAATATTTTTCATGAAAAAATATCAAAAGTCATATTTTATGACTTAAAATATTTTTATAATACTTTAAATGATTTTTAAAATCATAAATTTTATTCTCCATAATTTATTTAATATATTTATTAAATAACTTAAACATCATTAATATTAATTAATTAATGAAATTTTATCACAAAATATTAAAATTTATCAAAAATGACTTAAAATATTTTCTAACACAATAATATAATTTTTCATGATTTTTCATGAATTAAAACCATTTTTAAATAATTTATTTAATATTATAATTAAATAAATAAATACCTTTTATATTCCAAAAATATTAAATATTTATGAAATATATTAAAAATTATTAAAACTAATTTTCAGACTTAAAAATAATTTGTAGGAATTTATTTTGTATTTTTAATAATTAAAAACCATTTTTATCAATTTTTTTATTAATTTCCAAAAATTATAATTAAAACTGTCGCTAAAGGGCTATAGCGACACTTTCTGTCGCAATAGGTGTTCTTGAGCCTGCCCAGATTTCTAAAGACAGAAACAGAGTGGGCATGTTTGACCATCATTAACTCTTTGTATATTGTGTTTCTGGGACTGTTCTTGGTTCGATCTTGTAGATAAAATACAAGACTACAACATCCAACAAACATACTGGCTAAACAACATCAGATTTGTGAGTTATTGGCCATCAAAAACTCTGACAAGGCTGTTCTTCACGAAGAACAGTTCGTGATGCCTACTTTGAATTCTGGGTTCGGTGTGCTTGGCAGATTCGGTCAACGGGTTTTGACCGACTATAACTTCCGATCTACAATTGATCTGGCCTTGATTCTTTTTGCATATTAAATAGCACATTACAGACTACATGTTACAACCTTTAAACATCAAAATCAGTAAACACACACGGAGCTAGAGCCTCTGACATTTGGCTGTAAAACAAAAATTTTCCATTTTCCAGATTTTGAAAAAATGCAAATTCGAGCACTTTGATGTTATGGGTCATGGATTTAACAACCCAGAACATCAATTGACACCCTATTACACAACTTTCAACATTTAACAACAAATCGAAGGATTTATAGAATTAGGGTTTTTATACCTTTATGCTTTGATTTTCGATTTCTGCCTTTTGATGTTGTTAGGATAAACGTGGGGCTGGATTTTGGGACTGATTTGCCTTAGGTTTTCGTTGCTTAGAGAGAGAGAGGGACTTGTTAGAGAGTTGGTTGATCAAATGGCCAAATAATGAACTTTTTCTCTCTCTAAATCTATATATATCATTGTTGGATGCATGAAAGGTTGTCTAGAGATGATGTGCAGGCCTTATAAGTAACCAAGAGTGGGTAGGAGTTGGTGGAGTTGTTGGCCAACTAAAGTGTTGCCCATTTTGCAAGGTTCCTTAAATAATGCTAAAAAGGGTATTCTTGTCATTTTCAAAATATAATTAAGGGCAATCTTGTAATCTTGACAAACCCTTAGGGTTTAGGATTTGTGCCAATTTAGGTTTTATAAGCAAACAAAATCTAGGATTTCCAATTTAGGGTTTTTACAATAAAATAAAAAAAATACCAATTAGGGTTTACTAATTTAATTTAGGTCTTTAATTATGGCACTTTCCTAATTAGGTTTAAGCAACACTAATTAGCATTTCATTTTCCAAACTGGCAATTAGGGTTTACAATAAGCAAATTAGGGTTTCTAACTTTTGAAATTAGGGTTTATAATTTAGGAAAATAATAAGGATTTTAAATGATTACGATTCTCCCTAATTAGGGTTAATACATATAACACCGATCATAAATCACATTATCGTGATTACTTAACGACTTAACAAATTCTCAAAGTCATGAATGACTTTCGCATTAGGGTTTCAAATCAATTAGGGTTTAACAGTTTGAAACTAGGGTTTTTATTTATTAAATAGGGTTTCTAAATATTAAATAGGGTTTAATAACAAAATTATATAATGTATAACACAGTTAAACAACAGTCTTGAACTCACAGCTGAGTTCCAAATTAGGGTCTTAGCACTTAAAATTAGGGTTTTTAATAATTTAGGGTTTCTAGAATTTTAATTAGGGTTTACCTAATTAATACATTTAATACATGCCATAAATTATATAACACACTTATAAAACAATCTTGCACTCTAATTTGGATCTCAAATTAGGGTTTGACATTATTACTAAGATTTGATCATAATACACCGTAATTGACCAACCATTGTCAGTCCACAAACGTACAGTACATATATATAGCACTGAAAAATCAAAATATTGTAATATTATAATATTATTATCATTCCTTAATTCAGACCCATATTTAGGGTTTGATAGTAATATATTAAAACTGTTCCACACATTAACATTACATACATAACCATACATATCTATAACACTGGCAAATAATATTATTATTTTCATTCCTTGATCAAAACCCAGAATTAGGGTTTGGATTCCATATCTGATTTATCTGTCATAATTAACATTATAAATTAAGTTAAAATAATTAACTTAATATCTTGAATAAAATTCATATAATAAAATAAGTATTATAAAAATTCTATAATCATATCATATATTATTCAATCAATATAATTATCATATTTTCATGGAAAATAAACATTAAAACATTTGTACTATAAAACTAATTATTATTAGAATATAATTTATAATGAGCAATAATTCTAAAATAAAATTATTCATAACCATTCATGTAATAAATATATTTTATATTCATCACATAATTACATACATAATACCTTTCACGCAGTCTTACCTTTAAAATAAATAATTATTCTAAAATCATTTCCTATATTATTTAAATAATATAAGATTATATCTTCTTTGAAAAATAATTAATAAAACATTTCCAATAGGGAATTAATTAGTATAAAAATATAATTGATAATAATCAATAATTTTAAAATAAATTTATCTGCAATACTTAATGTAATAAATAAATTTTATTTATCACACATATAATTATAATTACACATTACCTTGACACATATCATTCATATTTATTTTAATAAATAAAAAAAAAATTATACGCAAAATTTATAATTTATTTATATAGAAAATATCGGGTTGTCACATTCACCCTCCCTTATAAAGATTCTGTCCCCGGAATCACCTTTTAAAACCTATACATACCAGGGTACATAACATACACAATCATTGCAATTAGATCTCGATCATAATTGATCGAATCGATCTTTAACTATTCAGCATAACGCTTATCTATCTCCTTAAATAGAAATTTGATTTCTAAGAGAACTCAAATTCCTCCTTCAAAATAATTTATAAAAATAATTTTACTATATATAAAAATATAATAAGAAAATAAAAATTGGTTAGATTAATACCTAGAGTTGCATCCCCGGCTGCCACGATATCTTGAATAGTAACGCTGAAGACGCTTGCGGTTGATTTCGTTGGTTTGTTTGTTGAAGTTTGTCCCGTTGTCGCCAATATCCTGCTGCCTTGTTCCGTATTTTCGCATTCCTTGTCTCCATTTCCTTTCTTGGACAGTCTTTTACCTTATGTTTCATTGATTCGCACATAATACATTCACTATACCTTCTTGGATTGGGACATTTTGGAAAGATATATATATCCCTTTTGTCCTTACTTTCCTCACACAAACTTTTCTTTTAATCACATTCCTGTCTTATTTCCGGTATTATCAAGATTATTTTCTTTTATCATATAGGTGACAAAAGTTGTCTTTTGCCCCCACCGTTATCCTAGCTATCACATACGCTTTACCAGGGTCGGTTGATCTTCTAAATCCTGGCGGTCCGGTTGTCTTGAAGTCTTTGAAGTTTGTTGATCGATTTTCTAGTTGATCTCCCGCTACTGGTATTTCGTTCTGCATAGCTTGATTGTCCGCATTCGCAAAATTCTGTGTCGGGTTTGATTGTCTTCCAGCTTTGTTGACAGGTCCTTCTATCCTTTGGTTTCGTTTTTGTTTTGACGGCATTTTCATAAATTATTCTTTATTACCTTACATTCTAAGCCATATCATAAACGCAAAACATATAATGCAAAACTTTCTATTCAATCAATCATGTACTCAAAATATTAAATTTTGAAAACTCGGTCTACTGTAATAACCAGTGACCAAATAAATATCTATTATCTTTATACCAATTTATCTCATTAAACCAACATAGATCCGTATTCATAACACTTGACATTCCTTTGCACACACTGCTTTAAACATTCGCTATCCCTTTGTGACACGAAAGTCGGGAATCGCTGCCATAACTTATACAAAATATTACGTTACACCAACATACATATCATATATACCACCTAAAATCATACATATCCAACTAATACTAATACTACCTATTCCTTACACATTCACTAATGATCATTTGCTTAATAACCTATCTATTTTCCATTATCTCTAATATCCATTCACACATAATTATATCCAGTTTGTCACAACTTATAACACCTTATGAGTTTAAGAACTCATCACAAACATACGAGTTTAAGAACTCACCATAATTATACGAGTTTAAGAACTCAACATTGACCACATATCCTTTAACTATACTTTACCTATCAGTTATACTTAGCGTTTCTTGATCCGATACTGTATTTTCCAAAATAACCACCTCTTTGAGGTAGCTTTCGATGTGAGCCTTTATTGCAGCTATTAGCTTTGATATTGGCTCAGTCATGGAGGTAGACTTATTCTTTACAACTTAAGGGTATCCTAATTCTGTTCCTTTCTAACACCTACACAAAAATTATCTTGACTAGCAATTAATAAATACACACAACATATAATAGTTTTATAAGTTATCTTTTATTTTGTTTGACGATGAATTTATTCAATTCATCTCTTTTTTTTAAACTCTATATGAGTTATTTATATTTTCAACGTTTCTCTCTGTTCTAAGGTTATAGCCTAAGGTCTAATCCACCTAAAGTTTCTAACCTTATAGCTCTGATACCAACCTGTAAAGTCCCCGAACCCGGATACTTGAAACCCGAACTCGGTACTTCACGATACCATTTCTATGAGCGGAATAATACTAATAATAATAACAATAATATAAATTTTAAACTAAACTTACATTTATCAGAGTCTAATCCCAAGTACGCAACCTTTACTACATTCTTTACATGATATATAATAAATATCATTAACTTAATACAATTTATCTATTACAAATGATACCAATAAACAAATTTTGTTTGCTTTCGTTTTCACTTGATCTTGGCTGATCCCTTCTTACTATTCACACTTAACAGAAAACATTTAAATAAAGCAAGGATGAGCATTTGAGTGCCCAACAAGTATTATATATATATATAAGCTGAAAGAATTTAAATGTTTTCTTTATAATATTCTTCTACAACCAGTCAATAGTTGTGAAGTAATCTGTATCAATAACAATAACATAACAACCCTCTTTCAAATTTTTGAAAATATGTATTGTCTATACATGGGGTTTCTGTGACACATTATGAACATTGTTTTTCATTTTTGAAAGGGTTTAAACAGAAATTCATCTGTAAACCGGCCATTGCTTACGGGCCTGAGGGTGTACAGTCCATGGGCCCTGTATTGATCAATACTACATGTACAAGAACGATGTTATCGTTCACTCTGTCCGCCTTGGGCGCATAAAAATTGTCCTATTATCGGGATGTTCATACCTGTCGGGTTTTCATAACAAAGGTCTTATATAATTCAACATATATGTATATCAAAGGTGTATCAACATGTGATTAAATATAATAATTATCCAAGGGGGGACACTTGTATAATCATTTATAGAAATTAACAAACAGAATATATATCTGAATTATCATATACTAACATATTGATAATCAATGGCCGTATATAATATAGGTTTAACAATCTGTACAATAATAGTATAATTCTGAAACATTCTTACACTTGTCCATTGCATAAAGAAAATGCAAAGGTAGGATACTTGCCTGATGCGCTGCTTACAATTACGCAACTTAGATTTATCTTTTATACCGAAACCTATCATTAATAAGATCATTCTATCGATTAGAATCACATATCATAACACATAGTACTGCTTATTGCAGTCAGCACATAACCTAATCACATTGTCATACATGTTCAACAAACATGTCATCACAAACAAACATCAACTCATTCCTAATCACATTGTCACATAACCTTAACAACCATTGAATCACAAATAAACACATATCCAATTAAATTATCTAAGTCCAGATCAATTTCCGAAACATGTCTGTCTACCGACAGCTTTATCGGGTAATTATCGTGTCTAAGACTCTATCCCGAAGTTCAATATCCAAACAGATAACTTAAACAACAGTCGCACTATTTTTCATGACCTTATAATAATTATGAAATAATTATTACCATTTATCATAATTTTTGAAATATCAGAATCATTATTAAATGATTTAAATAGTACACAATTCTATTATCATTAACATTTAATCAATATTAAATAATTAATGAAACCATTGCCAAAATATTAAAGTTATGTATAATAACTCAAAATATTCTTAACATATTAATTTTACCCTTAAATGATTTTTAAAATATTTAAAATTATTATTAAATAATTACCATTAATATTAAATTAATAATATTTTTCATGACAAAATATCAAAAGTCATATTTTATAACTTAAAATATTTTTATAATACTTTAAATGATTTTTAAAATCATAAATTTTATTCTCCATAATTTATTTAATATATTTATTAAATAACTTAAACATCATTAATATTAATTAATTAATGAAATTTTATCATAAAATATTAAAATTTATCAAAAATGACTTCAAATATTTTCTAACACAATAATATAATTTTTCATGATTTTTCATGAATTAAAACCATTTTTAAATAATTTATTTAATATTATAATTAAATAAATAAATACCTTTTATATTCCAAAAATATTAAATATTTATGAAATATATTAAAAATTATTAAAAACTAATTTTCAGACTTAAAAATAATTTGTAGGAATTTATTTTGTATTTTTAATAATTAAAAACCATTTTTATCAATTTTTTATTAATTTCCAGAAATTATAATTAAAACTGTCGCTAAAGGGCTATAGCGACACTTTCTGTCGCTATAGGTGTTCTTGAGCCTGCCAGATTTCTAAAGACAGAAACCGAGTAGGCATGTTTGACCAGCATTAACTCTTTGTATATTGCGTTTCTGGGACTGTTCTTGGTCCGATCTTGTAGATAAAATACAAGACTACAACATCCAACAAACATACTGGCTAAACAACATCAAATTTGTGAGTTATTGGCCATCAAAAACTCTGACAAAGCTGTTCTTCACGAAGAACAGTTCGTGATGCCTACTTTGAATTCTTATAACTTAATGATCAGGTAACGTTTGTGTGATCTAACAATTGCAGTTTGTAGAAAACATGTAGGACTACAATTACAAAGCATCATAACACAAAAATATCAAAACATAAGCAAAATCTAGCCGGTCAAACATGAACACGGACACTGCAAAAAAATTTCTAGGTTCGGTGTGCTTGGTAGATTCGGTCAACGGATTTTGACCGACTATAACTTCCGATCTACAAATGATCTGGCCTTGATTCTTTTTGCATATTAAATAGCACATTACAGACTACATGTTACAACCTTTAAATATCAAAAACAGTAAACACACACGGAGCTAGAGCCTCTGACATTTGGTTGTAAAACGAAAATTTTCCATTTTCCAGATTTTGAAAAAATGCAAATTCGAGCACTTTGATGTTATGGGTCATGGATTTAACAACCCAGAACATCAATTGACACCCTATTACACAACTTTCAACATTCAATTGCAACATTTAACAACAAATCGAAGGATTTATAGAATTAGGGTTTTTATACCTTTATGCTTTGATTTTCGATTTCTTCCTTTTGATGTTGTTAGGATAAATGTGGGGTTGGATTTAGGGACTGATTTGCCTTAGGTTTTCGTCGCTTAGAGAGAGAGAGGGACTTGTTAGAGAGTTGGTTGATCAAATGGCCAAATAATGAACTTTTTCTCTCTCTAAATCTATATATATCATTGTTGGATGCATGAATGGTTGTCTAGAGCTTATGTGCTGGCCTTGTGAGTCACCAAGAGTGGGTAGGAGTTGGTGGAGTTGTTGGCCAACTAAAGTGTTGCCCATTTTGCAAGTTTCCTTAAAAAATGCTAAAAAGGGTATTCTTGTCATTTTTAAAATATAATTAAGGGCAATCTTGTAATCTTGACAAACCCTTAGGGTTTAGGATTTGTGCCAATTTAGGTTTTATAAGCAAACAAAATCTAGGATTTCCAATTTAGGGGTTTTACAATAAAATAAAAAAAATACCAGTTAGGGTTTACTAATTTAATTTAGGTCTTTAATTATGGCACTTTCCTAATTAGGTTTAAGCAACACTAATTAGCATTTCATTTTCCAAACTGGCAATTAGGGTTTACAATAAGCAAATTAGGGTTTCTAACTTTTGAAATTAGGGTTTATAATTTAGGAAAATAATAAGGATTTTAAATGATTACGATTCTCCCTAATTAGGGTTAATACATATAACACCGATCATAAATCACATTATCGTGATTACTTAACGACTTAACAAATTCTCAAAGTCGTGAATGACTTTCGCATTAGGGTTTCAAATCAATTAGGGTTTAATAGTTTGAAACTAGGGTTTTTATTTATTAAATAGGGTTTCTAAATATTAAATAGGGTTTAATAACAAAATTATATAATGTATAACACAGTTAAACAACAGTCTTGAACTCACAGCTGAGTTCCAAATTAGGGTCTTAGCACTTAAAATTAGGGTTTTTAATAATTTAGGGTTTCTAGAATTTTAATTAGGGTTTACCTAATTAATACATTTAATACATGCCATAAATTATATAACACACTTATAAAACAATCTTGCACTCTAATTTGGATCTCAAATTAGGGTTTAACATTATTACTAAGATTTGATCATAATACACCGTAATTGACCAACCATTGTTAGTCCACAAACGTACAGTACATATATATAGCACTGAAAAATCAAAATATTGTAATATTATAATATTATTATCATTCCTTAATTCAGACCCATATTTAGGGTTTGATAGTAATATAATAAAACTGTTCCACACATTAACATTACACACATAACCATACATATCTATAACACTGGCAAATAATATTATTATTTTCATTCCTTGATCAAAATCTAGAATTAGGGTTTGGATTCCATATCTGATTTATCTGTCATAATTAACATTATAAAATAAGTTAAAATAATTAACTTAATATCTTGAACAAAATTCATATAATAAAATAAGTATTATAAAAATTCTATAATCATATCATATATTATTCAATCAATATAATTATCATATTTTCATGGAAAATAAACATTAAAACATTTGTACTATAAAACTAATTATTATTAGAATATAATTTATAATGAGCAATAATTCTAAAATAAAATTATTCATAACCATTAATGTAACAAATATATTTTATATTCATCACATAATTACATACATAATACCTTTCACGCATTCTTACCTTTAAAATAAATAATTATTCTAAAATCATTTCCTATATTATTTAAATAATATAAGATTATATCTTCCTTGAAAAATAATTAATAAAACATTTCCAATAGGGAATTAATTAGTATAAAAATATAATTGATAATAATCAATAATTTTAAAATAAATTTATCTGCAATACTTAATGTAATAAATAAATTTTATTTATCACACGTATAGTTATAATTACACATTACCTTGACACATATCATTCATATTTATTTTAATAAATAAAAAAAAAATTATACTCAAAATTTATGATTTATTTATATAGAAAATATCGGGTTGTCACATGAGTTCTTAAAACTCATACTTATGGTAAGTTAGTGACTCATAATCGTATGGCATATTTTTGAACCCCTAAGCGTATGGACAGTCCCTAATTTGGTTTTTGGACTACGTAGTGCTAAGATAAGTTCTCAAACTCATATTATTGTGGAAAGTTCATAAACTCATAACGTGTGATAAGTTTGATGAACTATAGTGGGGTATAGAAAAGTTGTGGATGAAGAATTGAGGATTTTTAGTGTAGTAAGTTTTAATGATGATAGAAATAGACATAATTATTAAGTAAATAACTATTGGTTGGAGATTGATGGAGGAAGCATAGGTATTCCAAATCTTCTAGCTATGCTAGATTTCAAAATTTATTGACATTGTGCTAATAAAAGTATTTTTGAAAAAAAATATTTGTTCAGATTACTAAACCAATGAGTTTTAAAAGTTCTATTATTTATATGTTTATGCTAATTGTTTTGGCTAGACAAAAATGATTTTAAATATTAAAATGTATTTTATATATCATTAATGCATCATTGAACCTAGTGCAGAGATTATAAAAATGATGGAGTTATCAATGTATAATTACCTAGTGTTGGATGTGATCTAAGGATCGTCAGTCCACTATGGTATGATGTAGTATGACAAAGTCAAAAATGACGGAATCCTAAATACAGTTTGGTATCATAACGTCATAAAATGATTTTTTAGAATTTTGAACCGGTTAAAGAAAAGTCAATATCAATTAAAGTGGATAGACAAATGTTTCGATTGATGTTCTAATTATTGGTATACGTCTAAGCTATTTGATTTAGCTAGACAAATGTTTATGAAATTCAAGTATTATTTGAGAGCTTATGCCAAACCAAATTGTTTTGGTGCGGAATCTTATGTTAAGTTGGAATCAAATGGATACAAGCTGGTATCCGACACAATTTGGTGTCAGCATTATGTGATACAAGTTGGTATCAAATTGACACAAGTTGGTGTCAAGTTAATGTAAATTGGTATCAAATTTACACAAGTTGGTATCCAGATAAAACGATTTACAGATGAATTTCTATTAAAACATTTTCAAGTTATTTATTTTACTTCATAATTATTGAAAAATTATGAAGACTCCTGAATGATTAGAGGAAGTGTAAACTCCTAGAAAGTAGTCAGGGTAGCACGAGAAGATATAAAAGAAGCAGGGATTAGTATGCTGTAATTTTGAGGACGAAATTCTTAGAAGAAGTGGTGAATGTGACAACCCAAAAATTTATAAGATCTTGAATGATTAAATTAGATGTTATAGTTTACAATCTAGAGTGGAAATAGAGGATTTATTTAAAATTATAAGAAAAACCTATACGTACGGTTTAATAATTGAAAGAGAATTGAGAAAATATTGGTTGCGAAAATCCAATACCCTAGAAAGAATTTATATGTACTTTTAGTATAATAGTGAATCCTTATAAGGGGGAAGAATGTGATAACCCAGAAATTTTGATTAATTTATGAATTAAGTATAATCAAGGATTTTAGTCACAAGGTAGATTAGGATATTTTTTTTAAATATTTTGTGAAATATGTATGTGATTAAATAAATAAATATATTAAGTATATATATTTATTTATTATATAAAGAAATTTTAAATAGAAAGTTACATAACCTAATTATACATTAGGTATGTGAATTAAATAACTTAAGGTTATAATATGGAAAAATGTTAGTATTTAAAATATATACTAATCCTAAGAGATTTATTTTATACATCTCAATTAATTAATTTTATTACCTAATTAAAGCAAGTCTAATTTGGTTAAGAAATTAAATGTGCATGGGTAAGGATTTGAATTACAATTGAGTGAATGGAAACCCTAATTAAATGATTAGGGTAGGATTAAAATTAAAAGTATTGGACCTAGTCTAATTTTATGGCCCAAATATTTTTATTAGAAGGCCCAAAAGAATTAAATGTAAATCCCAAGTTATAGCCCAATTGTTCAGGGACTTTTTGGACATTTGATTAAGTAAATATTACATTAAAAACAAACCACAAATGGGCTAGAAGGAGAGGAGAAGGGCAACTAGGATGGGAAGAAAAGGACCATGTGATTTAATCATTTTCCTAACCAAATCCTACTAACTCCAAACAAGGTGTCATTTTTCCATTCAACCACTCACTTTAACAAAGTCTAGAAGTAAGGTAAAACTTATAAGAAACCTTATAATGATAAAGAAAGAGAAAAAGAAAGAGAGTGAATGGGGGAATGAATATAGATATACATAACATATCTATACATTTTATTAAACAAAAATCTATTCATTCTTCTCTTTTATCCCACTTTCTAAAATGTCCAAAAAATGAAAACTAAAGAGAGGGAGAGTTCGACTGGAATAAGGGAGGAAGGGGAAAAGGATTTTAAACTACCCAAGATCAACTTTCACCAGTACAAAGTACCTAATAGAAAACACTTAATAGACAACGTTTTTTATAAAAACGTTGTGGTATTTTTTTTTACAACGTTTTTAAAAAAAATGTTGTAGATATATATGTAAAAACGTTATCTATTTAAAAGAACATTTTTTTGTTTTAATTAGATAACGTTTTTTTAAAAAAACTTTATCTATTTGGAAAAACACGGAACTTAAAAATGGAAGTATATATGTGCCTAAGAGTCGGGTAAGAAAAAAAACACTGAGATTTCATTTGTTCCCTTCTCCTTTTCAAATTCCTCAAACCCTAACTCCATTATCTGATTACAAATCCTCCTGTGAGTTCGCAAATCTCTCTCTTTTTCTTAATTGAGAGAACCGCCGCCAATCTCGTCTATATGGAAAGTCCTTCCGATTTCGTCACTGAAAAGCTCGAAGGCTCGCTCCTCTACGCCCTCTCCACCTAAATCATCTGGATGCTTCAGATCTTGCCGTCACCGTCGCTGGTGGTAGTGAAGAGGCGGTCCCAATTAACGTTCGATGCTCTAACGGTTCCAAGTTCTCTATGCGGTCCACCCTCAGATCCACTGTGGCTTACTTCAAAGGTGTTCTCGCCCAGAACTGCGACGATAAAACCCTAGACTGCTATGCTGATCAACATAGGCTGATTTTCAAAGGCCGGATCTTGAAGGACGATCAAACCCTAGGTAGCTAGAAGGAATGCGACGATCAAACCCTAGGTTTGCTGTTTATATATGTTTTTGCACAATTTTGTTTCGTGGGTTTATATAATGGAGTCATTGGATATTGTTCTTATTATTGGTAATAATGTTTGTGACTTATATGGTTTCCAATTTTTGGGATTTGGGTTCTATTGGTTTCGACTATATGTTTATATTTCTTGGTGTTTGAATATGATATATTTGTTCTGTTTAATTTCTTGATCAGATCTCAGAGTATGAAATCATTAAAATTTCGGAGAATGTTTGTAATTTGAAGAAGCAAGAAGCTGACTGGATCCTTAAAATTGATATTGTTGAACAAGGTGATAGATTGGAGGTAAGAATGATGTATCTGGCTTTGTTTCGTTACGCTAGTTTATTGATTCAGGTTCTTGCTAGTATTGATGCATATACTTTATGGGTTCTTGCTATTATTTGGTTGGGTCTTTTATGATTAATGAATACATATTCTGCATTGATAGAGTGACTGATCATTAGTATGCTGACATTTAAGACAAATTCTGCAAAATTCTTATCAGTAAACAGTATGTGTTGCCTTGTGGAAAGTAGAGTCTTCAGTGTTATTCTAATACTCAATTTAGGTACAGTATCCATTCTGAAATACTTACTTCAATTTTACTTTTGTTCAGCTTGTCGAACAGGACTCTGAAGGACATTGCAACTCAGAATGCAAAACAATTGAAAGGGCTTGTCAAGAGGTGACATTTTAATTGGGTCCTTATTATACTTTTGGTGTTAAATTGCTCTGCTATATTTAGAATGTATAGTTCCTTGTGAAGAGGAAATAATGTTACTGAAACAAAGCACTACACAAATATTTAGAAGTACATAATCAGCTAAAACAGAGTCGGGAACTGACATCATAATTAACATTTGAACCTAGGTGCTTAATTAGTTTAGTTATTAAATAAATAACACCCAAATCGTCAACTGAAGAACTTGTCATCAAGTGATGCAGCATCACACAATGAAATCATCTATATTATATATGCTTTTTGCAGCGGAAGATCTTGAAGTCGGCACGCGTAAAAAGTGGATTCAAACGGAGCCGACCATGCCACTTTACCTAAAGGTAATGAACTTAGCATGCTTTTCAGTTCGCGCTACCTCCTAAATCTAGAAAAAACATGTCCCAGAGTCGTAGTGTATCAGTGTTCAGTAAATGCGAATGGATTGATTAAATTTATATTTGAACAGGCAAGGATGGAGGTGTTTATCTAGCTAGAGATCAACATACGGGACAAATTGAACATGGCTATCATGTCAGGTTCAGTCTTGTACAGAGTCTCATCATCTTACATCTATGGCAGTAATGTATAAGACTTTCCTTTTTAACAACAAAGTTCTATGCCATAATTCATATAAAATGTAATATTGGGCTAGGAAACAGAGGAACTAATTATGTTACATTACATTACATGCATGGTCTCAAGATTCTCCATCTTCACTTGTTACTGAGACTAAACTCAGTCTCAGTCCTGATTCATGATCGAACACTTGAATTTTCCAGCATATCGTAGAAGGGAATGAACTGTAAGCATATCTTTACTATAAATGAAAATTATGCTATTGAGCTTTTCACCACCACAGGTTATACAAATTAAGGAACTTGTTGTTCAAATATTAACAAGTAATGTTAATTTGATTCTTCAATGTTATGCAGTTTACGGACGTCACATTCAAGGTCGTTCTCAAAGGAGTGACATTTACAGAAGAGAAGGATATTTTGCATGGAATAACTGGTTCGGTGAACCCAGGAGAAGTTCTGGCACTTATGGGACCATCAGGAAGTGGAAAAACTTCACTCCTAAGTCTGCTAGGAGGGAGGGTGAGAGATCGTACGCCAGGTGGTTCAATTACTTATAATGACCAGCCATACTCAAAGTTCCTGAAGAGCAGGTAAGCAACTAGATTCCAGATCGAAAATTAACAAGTTAACTAACTATTTAGAAAACAGAGTTCCAATAGACAAGTAGGAAAAACCAAAAAATATATTGCCATAATAAACTAATTAAAGTCAGATTTCTTGTTTTTGTCCGTCCCTCTAACAACAGAATTATAACACCGAGTATCTGGCACTGGCAGGATAGCATTTGTGACACAAGACGACGTACTATTTCCTCATCTTACAGTGAAAGAAACATTAGCATATGCAGCTCTCCTACGACTCCCAAAGACATTAACAAAACAGGAAAAGGAGGAACGAGCTACAGACGTAATCTACGAACTTGGGTTGGAGAAGTAATTAAGTTTATTTTCCTCGATAGTATTACTGAATCTTTTGGTGTTAACAGTTATTGAAGTGGGATCTGACTGACTTGTGTATTCTAATTTTCATGCAGACTGCTAATTTTAATTTTCTATGTATTTTGAATGGTTGATACATTTTGGCTTTAAATTTAAATGAGAATTTAGACCTTTTAGTTATATATCATGGCATTAGAATATTACATGTGCATTGGTAATATAGGTGAACAACCTTTTTTTTTCTTTTTTTTTTCTTTTTTTTCTTTATCTACAACATTTTAAAAACGTTGTATAAATTGGTTAAAAATGTTGTCTTATATACTAAATAACAACGTTTTTAACCAAAAAACGTTGTGGAATCATACTTTCTACAACGTTTTTAAGCATCTGTTAATTTTTTGAAAACAAATACACAACGTTTTTTCCTAAAAAACGTTGCGTATTGTGCTTAACTACAACGTTTTTAAAACATTGTGTAAGGGTGTCAAATAGACAACACCCTTAACCACGACGTTTTTCTGACATAAACCACAACGTTTTTTCCGCGTTGTCTATTTACTGTTTTGTAGTAGTGTTTGGAAGAACAAGGAAAAATAACCACAAATCAAATGTATAACCACCTTTTGTTTAAGTATTTTAATTATTCTAAAAAACTTGGATTTATGTTCTTGAACTTCAAAACCTTATATATACATGTTAATAAGTGTTTTATGTTTATATCTAACCCTTTTGAGTGTCAAGAGTTGAATCAAAAGAAAGAATAGCAAAACTAGTTTCTTAAGGGTTAGAAAACCCTAACTTTTTACCACTTTGAAGGGTTATAACTTGAGATCTACACACTTTTTTTTGCGATCCGTCAAAGAGGGGTGCTAGATATGTAAGTTAACTAGTAAACTCAAGTGGTATTACTCAAAAATATTGAGTTTGCAAGTCATGGTGACTGTTTTGGGAAAAATAGTCCAGATTTTTCGAAAGGGGAAAAAGGGAATAAAATCTCGCTGACCAGCCACTTCCAGGGGTTGTTTCGTCTGATTATTTTACTTCAAAAATTCTTGGAAAAATTGGAGTGAGAATATACTAAGTTAAATAGATCATGTCTAAAGATGGCGATTTTTGGATGTATAGAATGAGAAAGATGGATTTTACGGAAAATGACTACTTTTAAAAGTAAACCCGAATAACTCTTTTTTGATAACTCCAAAAATTATGAAATGTTTACTAGAAGTATATATATATGTCAAGAACATACCTTGTAAATTTTAGAATATTTGGACAATGTTTCGATTTATGATAAATGTAGAAGGATTTGGCTATTTTGGACAATTTAAATATAGTTGATGAAGTTCAAAAATTCCAGGAAAAATATATTTTCATAAGGGAACAATATTATTGTAAAACCCCAACTTTTTGAATAAAGATGAATTTTTTATAAATATTATTTTTGAATATTATGGAGTAAAATTGATATAATGTTATAGTTGTGGGTAATATTTATTAATTTTGCATGGTATGCAAGTTGTTATATTATATTCAATTGGTCGGGGAATATTCGTTTTAGCAGGGAATATTCGTAGCAATCATTGGTGGACCCCACAACAGAATTATTGTCGAATTGAGAAAACGACAAAAATATTTTTATGAAAATAACGCCAGAAGTTTTACCGTTGATACTGTTGAACTACTCGGTAGTAAAAGTACAGTAATACGCGCGGTTGCATAGTAGCACACGATATTGATTATTGATGCTTACGTGAGAAGTTATTCAGTTTTGTTCAATTATTGCTATAGTAATTGCTGCATAGTATCTCACATTATTTGATTCAATTATTGTCGATATTTTTTTATATTATTAAAATCAATAATTGAGACGACAAAATTATTAATATTATTATTTGAAATATTAACGATGTCTAGAAGTTCTGTCAAGGAGAGGTTTGGTCACCTAATTGCGCGCCAATAGGGAGAAATCCTTATTGGAAAGCCCCCTCTTTCCTGGGAACGACCTGGTCGATTAATATTGTGAATTGTAATAAAGATGATAAATGTTGTTAAAATTATTAAGGTGATTTTTATGAAGTTTTCTTATTTTATGGATTCCTATTTACTCATTTTTCAAAATAATCGGTAGAAAATTATTTAAAGGTAGGGCCCACATGTGGGGCCCATATGTGTTGGAAAATGATTTTTGAAATGGAAGAGTATACGTATGGAAGTATATGTATGTATTGAGTATATGGTGGGAGAAAATGATATGTGAAAGTGATAAGTGTGTGATGTGTGTGTGAGTGGAAAATGGTAGAAAAGTGGTAGTGTCAAAGTGATGTGTAAGAGTGTAGTGAAATTGATTTTTTGGGTGGGTGGGGGATTGATGTTGGTTATGGGAGAGAAAAATTAAGTTATGTTTATATAATATATATATATATATATATATATATATATATATATATATATATATATATTGAAAACATGTGTTTATATATATATGTTATATTTTAATTGTTGTTTGATGGTCGATTGAAGAAAATGTTCATCCGAATTTCTCAAAATTTCATCTGTGAGTTGAGAATTGATTGCATCAATAATTTTTCCTTGCACAGTGCCCTTCCATTCTCCTATAAATAGAAGTTCATTCCTTCATTATTTCTTATGAATTCATTGAAACTCTAGAGAGAGAAAATTATAGAGAGAAAGAAGAAAAGATTTTTGCTACTTAACTACTCTTATATTCAGTTCTTTTACGGTAAGGGGTGTTATTCTTTCTTATTCATGAAGAGAACTGTTGTTATTCCATTTCTTATTATTCTGTTGGAATAACCTGTATATGTGGTCTACCCTATACTTGGTGACATTCTTCTATTATTCCGTCTTTATTATTCTGTTAGAATATCCTGTCTGTGCGTTTTACGTCGGACCTGATTCCGTCTTTACTATTATGTTGGAATATCATGTCTGTGCGTTTTACGCCGGACCTGATTCCGTCTTTATTATTCTGCTGGAATATCATGTCTATGCGTTTTATGCCGGACCTGATTCCATCTTTATTATTCTATTGGAATATCTTGTCTGTGCGTTTTACGCCGGACCTGGTTTCGTTAATTATTATTCTGTTGGAATAACCTGCATGTGCAGTCTATCGCATGCCTGGTGATTTCTTTTGTTATTCCATTCCTTATTATACTCAATTGGTTAAAGTTTTGACTTCTATACTCCATGAAATTAGTGGAATATTCTTGATATTTGCGCTTCATCCAGTATCTTTTCATGGAAATATTCTTCTGAGCATTCTTGAATTTTACTCTACAAAACAATATTATGTTGACAATTTGGACGTTAATAATTTCTGGATAAAATAATTCTTGAACTTGTTTTATTGAATTGTTATATCATTGTCATCATCCTCATGTTTATATTTTGTTGAAAGTCATCTGTGGCTTGTAGTGCATAGATGGACTTGATATAATTATGATCAGGGATTATTCGGTGTAATCATGACCGTAATGTTACAAATGATGTGGTAATAGTTCTCATTGGCCCGTAGTGCATTGATGGACAGTTGTTGGCATGATCATGACCATTAATGAATACACAAATATTCTTGGCCCGTAGTGCATGGATAATTGTGGTCGTGATACTAAAGAATATCCTTGGCCGTAGTGCATGGGTGATTCGATGATGTGGATTATTTATTAAGCTGAGTCCCAACGATAAAAGTGATGAAAAACCTTTTAAATCATAAAAGATAGTAGATTTTATTTTCAACTTGACTCTTTTAATGGATTGCTTGTTCCAATACAGTTAAATTTGATGTCTATTACATTTTATAAGTTTAACATTGTTGGAGACTAATGATAATTTATTCTGAATTATCTTAGTCATAATATTTCTTACTGGGCTAGTTGAGCTCACCCTTTCTTTCACTGTTCTATTCAGGAAATGAGAATATAGCTGGGACGAGTCGAGGAACGGAGTGATGGTCCAGAGGATAGCATTAGTAGTCCTCACTATTCTATGAAATAGTGTGATAATAATTGTAATGAGGACTCCTTTTAAGTTTATATAATGTCTAGTAGATAATATTTGTATTCAAACTCACAGTTTATGTTTCGTCGTATTGTACACGACAGTTGTATTAGTAAGTTGTATTTGAATTCTGTACCATGTATCTGGCGACCCAAGATGGGTGATGTATACCTAATTTTGGAGGCGTCAAAGTTGGTATCAAAGCTTAGGGATATGATCCCTGGCTATGATGTGAGACTAGAACTAGGAGGGGAGAGACGGGGAATTCCTTCGCTAGTATGACCTACCTAAGTTTATTTGGTATTTAATTGGTCGGTCAAAGTATATGGATAATATGTTACATGTTAATGAACCTTTGTTTTGTGACAGTATCTGAAAGTGACATCCGAGAATGTTGAGAATAGCAAATGGAGGACAAGAGACCGTTGAGTCTCCACATATCAATAAGCAGGAGAATGTGCATCAGGAAGGAGACAATCCTCATACAAACAACATCACTGACCAAATGATGAATGATGGACTGTTCAGAGGCTTTATGCAATTCATACAAAATCAGGCGAGAGCGGTTCCTGTCGAAAATGTACGTGGAAACACTAAAAACTCTTGGACGGTCACCGCTAAACAGTTCAAGGAGCTGGGACCACCTGAGTTTATTGGAGAGCCTAAACCACTTAAGGCAGAAGCATGGATAAAGCAGATCACCAAGATATTTGATGTCTTGGGATGCTCCGAGGAGCAAAAGGTTCCCTCACCACCTTCATGTTGCGTGAAGAGGCAGATTACTGGTGGGAATCTGTAAAACGTACCAAGCCTGACGCACTCAAGATGTCTTGAGAGAAGTTCCAAGAGCTATTCAACGATAAATACTTTCCCGAGAGTATTGGTCACATGAAAAAAGTGGAGTTTATCAAATTAGAACAAAACAATATGGCCGTGTCGCAATACGAGGCTAAATTTGCGGAGTTATCCCGATTTTCATCCCATTTGGTCGATAATGAGGAGCGAATGACGCGAATATTTTTAAGAGGTTTGAAACCGGAGATACGTCAATATCGTATTTCTCATAAACTTTGTTTGTACTCAGTTATTGGAGCGCGATAACGATTCAATGCAACCAAGAGAAAGTAGCCGGCAACATGAAAATACCAGTGGTATCAGTCATCGAAACGGTGACAACAAACGTGGAGGGAATCAATATGCCAGAAATGGTAACCACTTCGGTGGTAAAGCCCCATATCGAATGGCTCCTATTGAACTTCAGGAGTTAAAGACTCAACTGCGGGAATTGTTAGACATTGGCTTTATTCGTCCTAGTAATTCTCCTTGGGGTGCTCCTGTTCTATTCGTGAAGAAGAATGATGGGAGTATGCTGATGAATGCATATTATTCATTTATTTTGATTCCATTATATTTATTTTTATTTCATGTTTCATGTGTATATGAGTTTATTAAGGTGTTTAATGATTTCAGGAAAAATTGGAGCTGAAATGAGGAAAAAGAGAAAATTGCAAGATTTTTAGCATTACGTTGGATGCATGTTCTTGGCTTGAGACTTGAATTTTATTGTAGAGCTCTTCTTTAGCTTTTCGGAACATCTTGAATCGTCCCAATCGGAATTCATATGAAAAAGTTATGATATTTTTACTAAACGGACGTTGAACCTCAAAGTTTGGAAATTGCAATTTACACAGCAGTCACTTGGAGCCAGATTTCGACCTTGATTCAGCCAGAATCTGTCTATTCTCAAAGCATGAAAGTTTTAGATCTCGTCGATATCTTCGTTTTGATAGGTAGCAAGCCCCGTAAGTCCTCCCAGATCAAAAGTTATGCTCGTTTTACTAAAGGACGTCGCAACAGGAAATGAAAATTCGCCCCAGGAAATGAAAATTCGCCCCAGCGAATTTGAGCGAGAAAATCAGGAGATCTTGGATTTTTGGAAAATTTCTAAATGCAGATTTTGGTAGACTTCTACATGGAATTGGATTGATATTTCTATTAGCTTTAGGATTTCCTTTAGACTAAGATTTATTTCCAAATTGGATTCTATTTCTTTATGGAAACTAGTTATGATTTGTAATTCATTTTAGGATTTGGATTTCTACATCCTATAGGATTTAGGAATTTGTCTAGCACTATAAATAGAGGATGCTAGTAAGGGTTTTATACATTCAATCATCTACTACATTCTCTCATCTACAATATTGGAGGATTGAAGATATTAGCTAAGTTCTTTTTATTCAGTTCTAAGGGATGTTGAACCTTATTTATAATTAATGGTTAATTGATTGTTCATTATTTATTCCTTCTCACATGAAATTCATCCTTGATAATCTGATTTAATTTCTAAATGCTATTTGGCTTAACTGATTTGATTTCTGCAGGATTGAGTTGGTTAACAAATATCATATGCTAGATCAAGGAATAATATTACGTGTAATTGATATTGTTTCTAATCACAAGTAATAATTAGTAATACCTGATTGTTGACAAGCTTTTGAGTATTGCAATGATTATCAGAAGACAAGTTAAACAATCCGAGCTTATGTGTTTGTTGCTTGGAATAGTCTAATTCCCTAATTCTTAATGCTGCTATTATATTAAATCTAGAGAGCTTATTCTAGGTTATATAATTGTTAGAATCTTGTGAAGAGCTTGTTTCATTGAGTGACAATCTAAGGGGAGTTTTGGGTAGTAGAGCTTGTTGTTACCTAGGGCTATTAGTTTCATTGAAGGGTAAATAATGTTACACTTGATTAATCTATTATTGTAAAAAGGTGATACTGAACTGAAGAACCAAAGCTTTTTATTCATTGTTTATTCTTATTAGTTTATTCTTGTTAATTTAATTAATTAATTCACAATCCCTTTTTTTATTAGAAATCATAGAATAAATATAAAACAAATCACTCTCTGTGGGATCGATCCTTGCTTACTACTGTGCTAATTGTTTAAATTTGTAAAGTGAAAGTGAGGTTAATTTAGGAGTGTAAACGACAGCTCTCAAATTTTGGCGCCGTTGCCGGGGAGTGTTATTTGTTTTGTTTATTCTTTGTTTTCGTTTATTTTTATTATTTATTATTTTTTTTTGTTTTTATTTTATAACTTAATCCTCTCACTCTATTGACTTAAATTTTGTTCAAGACATAGAGAAAACTGCAGATATAGAAGAAACTCTTGTTCCGTCACTTGAAGAGAAAAAGTATGGTGGTGCCAAACAAAAATAGGACTTTAAAAGAACTGCATACTCTCGATCTTGATCAATCATCATTTTGTATTGAGTATCCTACTTTAGATTTTGCTTTTGAACTTAACTCTAGACTAATTCATCTTTTGCCTACTTTTTGTGGTCTTACAGGTGAAAATCCATATAAGCATCTAAAGGAGTTCCATGTGGTGTGTTCCACGATGAAAGCACAAGGAGTGGCAGAGGAGCAGATCAAGCTTAGACTTTTTCCATTCTCATTAGCAGATTTGGCTAAAGACTGGTTATACTATCTATCTTCTGGATCAATACGATCATGGACTGATATGCAAAGGTTATTCTTGGAGAGGTATTTTCTTGCATCAAGAGTTACCGATATAAGAAATGAGATATGTGGAATCAGGCAGTCCAATGGAGAGAATCTCTATGAGTATTGGGAAAGGTTCAAGAAGTTGTGTTCCAGCTGTCCACCTCATGGAATTGATGAACATTACTTGATCCAGTACTTCTATGAGGGGTTGCTACCAATGGAAAGAAGCATGATTGATGCCGCAAGTGGAGGAGCACTGGTAGACAAGATTCTAGAAGCGGCAAGGAACTTAATTGCAAACATGGCAGCTAACTCACAGCAGTATAGAACTAAGATGGATCACACGCCACAAAGGATAAATGGGGTAAGAACGAGAGACTTGGAGCAACAGATTTTTGAATTAACGGCTATAGTTCGACAAATGGCTATAAGGAAGACGCAAGGTTTTCAGCAAGCTCAACCTCAGTACCACATAGAAAACCAAGAAGTACCTATCAATTCTGTGACATCTATTGAGGATATGTTTAAGGCATTCATGAACCAAACATAACAGTTCATGTGTCAGACACAACAATTCTAGCAGGAGACAATAACTTTTGTTCAAGATCTGAGGGACCAAGTTGGTCAACTTGCAACCACAGTTGGAAGGTCACTTTCTCAAACTGTTGAAAATGTAAGTGCCATAACATTGAGATGTGGTGCATAGGATCAACAGCAAGAAAAGTCAATACAAAGAAAGTCTGACAATAGTGAAATAGGCAGCAGTGATGTACTCAAGCACAAATTTCCACCTCTTTCAATTTATGAACCGAAACTACCTTTTCTCCAAGTTCTAATAAGGAATTGGAAAGTTGGAAAGAATGCAACGTGGTATACAGAGTCTAATGAAAAATTCCTTGAAGAAATGGCGAATAGGGAACAAGAACTTAAAGATGATAAGGAGTTCACTAGTGGAAACCATTCGGATGTGCTCGAGACTACTGTTAAATCTGAAGAAATCAGGTATTCAAAGTCTGAAAAGGATGAACAAGAGGCAGAGATGGAAGAATTAATAATTCCTGCAGATTTCTATAAGGAGGACATAAATGATGATACTTTCCTTGTACCAGCAACAACACACAATGATAAACACCATGGGACCTTACACATGGAATTGGACGACGCACATGTCCAGTTCAACATATATAAAGTTAAGGGGTATCTTGGTAATGTTAAATCTATTTTTTCTATTGATGTTGTTGACTCTATAGTGCAGGAATCTCTTGAGCAAATATATATGGAGGATTTAAGGGCTGGAATGGAGCAAAATCAGGATCTGAAAGATGCTCCTAATGAAGAATTAAAATTTTTACCAGTCCACTTGAAGTACACAAGTCCAATTACATAGGATGAGAAGGATGATGTCAAGCCAATGACAATAAACAAGGGCATCTGCTTGGGAGGCAACCCAAGATTCCAGATTTGATTTTTCTATCCCTTTACTTTTTAGTTTTTTTATTGCATGTTAGCTAGTAGTATTTTCTTCTTTGCATGATTTCCTTACATTGGGGACAATGTAAGGTTTGAGTGTAGGGGGAAGATTTAGGTTTTTATTTTATTTAGGAATATTGATATGATTTTAATGGGAAATTTAAAAAATTAATGCTTTTGAAACGTTTTAAAAATTTTGGTTCCATGGTTCTATTTGCCTATGTGTTCGAAGGATAAAGTCAAAGATTGAAAATTGACGCTAAAATTCAGAATCTGTTTGATGCTTAATTTGTTAATGAATGATGACAACTATGCCATGATCCATAGTAACTGATTTGAATTGAATTTGTGATACATGAGTACTTGAATATGAGAACCAAGTTTGTTTGTCTAAGTTATTTATGGAGTTGTCTATGTACACTGATTTCATGACTTAGAATTGTTTAACTTGCTTATGTTGTTGCAAAACCATGTAAAATAATGATGAATGAAAAAAAGAGAACGAAAAAAATGAAAATTGAAAATCTGCTTCAATGTCCATTGTGCGAAATAACTGGGTATCCAAGCCTCGGGAAGCATCGATATTCACGCTGAAAAGTGTGATGGATAAAAGCAGCTTGACTAGTCGACTTTTGTGGCCTTTGTTACTTGAATAAGTAAGCCTTTGGGGTGTCTCTACACCTAGCGCCCTAAGATCATTTGGTTTGGGAGTCGTTGGTGGAAAGTTCGCTAATGGGTAACTCTGAAAAGCCTAAAAAAAGGAGACATTGCACATGTCAAGAAAAAAAAATATACGAAAAAAAAGAAGTATGAAAATACATTCATCTGTGCTAAAAAGAAGGTTCTATGAAAAAAATTAAAAAGCAAGAAAAATTTGTTCTTTGTTATGAGTCAGTGTGCACAGTTTTTACTCCATGGTAACTAAGTTGAGTAAGTATGTAGATTTTGGGAAAGTTACTTTTGTGGCTATAATTTGGTTTAATGAAATTCATTGGTGAACTAGTAAGGTTGTTCATTGTGAGTTAACTGATAAGGCATTGATTAAGATTTTTGCAAATTTAGTGTTGATAATCATTATTTGTACCTTGTAATCTTTTGACACTATGGTTGAATAGAATTTTTTGGAAATCAAACTTTTGGTTTACACGAGGACGTGTAAAAGCTTAAGTGTGGGGGAATTTGATGAATGCATAATATTCATTTAGTTTGATTCTATTATATTTAGTTTTATTGCATGTTTCACGTGTATATGAGTTTATTAAGGTGTTTGATGATTTCAGGAAGAATTGGAGCTGAAATGAGAAAAAAGAGAAAATTGCAAGATTTTTAGCATTAAGTTGGATGCATGTTCTTGGCTTGGGACTTGAATTTTATTTTAGAGCTCTTCTTTAGATTTCCGGAACATCTTGAATCGTCCCAATCGGAGTTCATATGAAAAAGTTATGATATTTTTACTAAACGGATGTTGAACCTCAAAGTTTAGAAATTGCAATTTACACAACAGTCACTTGGAGCCAGATTTCGACCTTGATTTAGCCCGAATCTGTCTATTCTCAAAGCATGAAAGTTATAGATCTCGTCGATATCTTCGTTTTGATAGGTAGCAAACCCCGCAAGTCCTCCCAAATCAAAAGTTATGCTCGTTTTACTAAAGAACGTCGCAACAGGAAATGAAAATTTGCCCCAGCGAATTTGAGCGGGAAAATCAGGAAATCTTGAATTTTTGGAAAGTTTTAAATGCAGATTTTGGTAGACTTCTACATGGAATTGGATTGATATTTCTATTAGCTTTAGGATTTCTCCTTTAGACTAAGATTTATTTCCAAATTGGATTCTATTTCTTTATGGAAACTAGTTATGATTTGTAATTCCTTTTAGGATTTGGATTTCTACATCCTATAGGATTTAGGACTTTGTCTAGCACTATAAATAGAGGATGCTAGTAAGGGTTTTATACATTCAATCATCTACTACATTCTCTCATCTACAACAATGGAGGATTGAAGATATGAGCTAAGTTCTTTTTATTCAATTCTAAGGGATGTTGAACCTTATTTATAATTAATGGTTAATTGATTGTTCATTATTTATTCCTTCTCACATTAAATTCATTCTTGATAATCTAATTTAATTTCTAAATGCTATTTGGCTTAACTGATTTGATTTCTGCAGGATTGAGTTGGTTAACAAATATCATATGCTAGATCAAGGAATAATATTACGTATAATTGATATTGTTTCTAATCACAGGTAGTAATTAGTAATACCTGATTGTGGACAAGCTTTTGAGTATTGCAATGATTATCAGAAGACAAGTTAAACAATTCGAGCTTATGTGTTTGTTGCTTGGAATAGTCTAATTCCCTAGTTCTTAATGCTGCTATTATATTAAATCTAGAGAGTTTATTCTAGGTTATATAATTGTTAGAATCTTGTGAAGAGCTTGTTTCATTGAGTGACAATCTAAGGGGAGTTTTGGATATCAGAGCTTATTGTTACCTAGGGCTATTAGTTTCATTGAACGGTAAATAATGTTATACTTGATGAATCTATTATTATAAAAAGGTGATACTGAACTGAAGAACTAAAGCTTTTTATTCATTGTTTATTCTTATTAGTTTATTCTTGTTAATTTAATTAATTAATTCACAATCCCTTTTTTTTATTAGAAATCATAGAATAAATATAAAACAAATCACTCTCTGTGGGATCGATCCTTGCTTACTACTGTACAAATTGTTTAAATTTGTAAAGTGAAAGTGAGGTTATGTAAACGACAGCTCCCATATGCGACTTTATATTGACTATCGGGAGTTGAACCATGTCACCATCAAAAATAGGTACCCATTGCCACGTATTGATGACCTGTTTGACCAGTTGCAAGGAGCCAAATTCTTTTCAAAGATTGATCTTCGTTCCGGATATCACCAATTGAAGATTAGAACTGATGACATTCCAAAGACGACTTTCAAAACTCGGTACGGGCATTATGAATTCCTAGTCATGTCCTTTGGATTGACTAATGCTCCTGCTGCCTTCATGGATATGATATACCGAGTATTCAAGGAATATTTGGATCACTTTGTGGTCGTCTTTATTGATGATATCCTTATTTATTCCAAAAGCCGTGAAGATCATGAACAACACTTGAGGCTGATACTCCAAAAGCTTCGTGAATATAAGCTTTATGCCAAGTTGAAGAAATGTGAGTTCTGGCTTGAGGAAGTAGCATTCCTTGGGCACGTGGTATCAAGTCATAGAATATATATTGACCCAGCAAGGATTGAAGCTATTCAAAGCTGGGAGCAACCTAAATCAGTGACCGAAGTACGTAGCTTTCTCGACTTAGCTGGTTATTATCAGAGATTCGTAGAAGGGTTTTCTCGAATCGCTACTCCACTAACTCAGCTGACTCAGAAAAATACAAAGTTTGGTTGGAGCGAGGAATGTGAGAAGAGTTTTCAAGAACTCAAGAGGAGACTCATTTCAGCACCTGTTCTGACAATACAATCTTGTTCGGATGGATTTGTCATCTACAGCGATGCTTCGGGCAAAGGGTTAGGATGTGTTCTCATGCAACATGGGAAAGTCATAGACTATGCCTCACGAAAACTAAAAGAATATGAGAGGAATTATCTTACTCATGATCTAGAGTTGGCAGTTGTTGTCTTCGCACTAAAGATTTGGAGGCATTACTTGTATGGGGAAAAAGTGGAGATCTTTACGGATCATAAAAGCCTCAAATATTTCTTCACTCAAAAGGAACTCAACATGCGACAACGACGTAGGCTTGAACTATTGAAAGATTATGATCATACCATCCAATACCATCCTGGAAAAGCGAACGTGGTAGCTGACGCATTGAGTAGAAGATCATATGCGAGTACGAGTGCAATATTGACAACACAAAAGCCCATTTTGTGTGACTTGCAAAGGATGGAGATAGATTTAAAGATTCCAGGGACCCATGTGATGATGGCGAATATACGAGTAGAACCAACTTTAATTGATAAAGTTAAAGCTGCTCAAGCTACAGACTTGGAGATGATGCGTATGAGGAATAAAGTGCAAGAAGGTGCTTTGCCAGAAGCAAGAATCGATGAAGAAGGAATACTTCGAGTCAACTCCAGACTTTGTGTTCCTAACGACCCTGATTTAAAGTATAAAATCATGATGGAGGCGCACAACACACCGTTTTCAATCCATCCTGGGAGTACCAAAATGTATCATGATCTTCGACATACATTTTGGTGGGGCAATATGAAGAGAGAGATAGCGCTGTTTATCTCAAGGTGTCTAACGTGTCAACGAGTCAAGGCGGAGCATCAAGTACCAAAAGGTCCATTGCAACCACTTGAAATTCCAGAATGGAAGTGGGAGCACATTACCATGGATTTCGTTACCGGTCTTCCTAAGGTTTCTCAAGGTATAGATGTGATTTGGGTCATTATTGATAGATTGACCAAGTCTGCTCATTTCTTATCGATACAAGAAACATATAAACTTGAACGTCTTGCTCGTATGTACATAAATGAGATTGTAAGACTGCATGGTATGCCAGTATCCATAGTTTCTGATCGAGACCCAAGATTCACTTCACGATTTTGAGTTAGTTTGTAGAAAGCTATGGGCACAGATTTATGATTTAGCTCGGCATATCATCCTCAGACGGACAGACAGTCGGAGAGGACTATTCAAACTCTTGAAGATCTATTAAGACTCTGTGTCCTTGATTTCAAGGAAATGTCGTTCTCCAGTATGCTGGGATGAGGTGGGTGAAGCAACCTTATTGGGACCGGAGTTGGTACATATGACTACGAAAAAGATTCAAACGATCCAGCAACGTATAAAAACCTTACAAGATCGACAAAAGAGTTATGCTGATCTTCATCGAAAGGACGTAGAATTCGATATAGGAGATCAGTTGTTACGTGTTGCTCCATGGAAAGAAGTTACGAGATTTGGAAAGAGAGGAAATCTCAATCCTCGATTCATCGGCCCATTTTTAATCCTTGATCGAGTAGGAACTGTGGCCTATAGACTCGCTTTACCGCCAAGTATGTCTCGTGTTCATAACTTTTTTTACATATCCATGTTACGTAAATATTTGGAAGACCCGAACCACATTATTGAATTGGAACCGGACGAAATAGCGGAAGATTTGACGTATGAAGAGGTTCATGTTCAAATCTTGGATAAGAAGGAACATATTCTACGCACCAAGGTTATACCTCAAGTCAAAGTTTTGTGGAGAAACCATGATGTTGAGGAAATAACTTGGGAGTTAGAATCTGAAATGAAATCAAGGTATCCTTACCTCTTCGACATACCAGGTACGTACCCTAATTTCGAGGGCAAAATTTCATAAGAAGGGGAGATTGTAAAACCCCAACTTTTTGAATAAAGATGAATTTTCTATAAATATTATTTTTGAATATTATGGAGTGAAATTGATATAATTTTATAGTTGTGGATAATATTTATAAATTTTGCATGGTATGCAAGTTGTTATATTATATACGATTGGTCGGGGAATATTCGTTTTAGCAGGGAACATTCGTACAACGACGCAATCATTGGTGGACCCCATAACAGAATTATTGTCGGATTGAGAAAACGACAAAAATATTTTTATTAAAATAAAGGCAGAAGTTTTACCGTTTATACTGTTGAACTACTCGGTAGTAAAAGTACAGTAATACGCATGGTTGCATAGTAGCACACGGTATTGATTATCGATGTTTACGTGAGAAGTCATTCAGTTTTGGTCAATTATTGCTATAGTAATTGTTGCATAGTATCTCACGTTATTTGATTCAATTATTGTCGATATTTTTTATATTGTTAAAATCAATAATTAAGATGAAAAAATTATTAATATTATTATTTGCAATATTAACGATGTCTAGAAGTTCTGTCAAGGAGAGGTTTGGTCACCTAATTGCGCGCCAATAGGGAGAAATCCTTATTGGAAAGCCCCCTCTTTCCTGGGAACGACCTGTCGATTAATATTGTGAATTGTAATAAAGATGATAAATGTTGTTAAAATTATTAAGGTGATTTTTATGAAGTTTGCTTATTTTATGGATTCCTATTCACTCATTTTTCAAAATAATCGGTAGAAAATTATTTAAAAGTAGGGCCCACTTGTGGGGGCCATATGTGGGGCCCATATGTGTTGGAAAAATGATTTTTGAAATGGAAAAGTATACGTATGGAAGTATATGTATGTATTGAGAATATGGTGGGAGAAAATGATATGTGAAAGTGATAGGTGTGTGATGCTTGTGTGAGTGGAAAATGGTGGAAAAGTGGTAGTGTGAAAGTGATGTGTAAGAGTGTAGTGGAATGGATTTTTTGGGTGGGTGGGGGATTGATGTTGGTTATGGGGGAGAAAAATTAAGTGGTGTTTATATAATATTGATATATATATATATATATATATATATATATATATATATATATATATATATGTTATATTTTAATTGTTGTTTGATGGTTGATTGAAGAAAATGTTCATCCGAATTTCTCAAAATTTCATCTGTGAGTTGAGCATTGATTGCATCAATATTTTTTCCATGCACAGTGCCCTTCCATTCTCCTATAAATAGAAGCTCATTCCTTCATTATTTCTTACGAATTTACTGAAACTCTAGAGAGAGAAAAATTATAGAAAGAAAGAAGAAAAGATTTCTGCAACTTAACTACTCTTATATTCAGTTCTTTTACGGTAAGGGGTGTTATTCTTTCTTATCCATGAAGAGAACTGTTGTTTTTCCATTTCTTATTATTCTATTGGAATAACCTATATACGCGGTCTACCCTATACTTGGTGACATTCTTCTATTATTCTGTTGGAATATCTTGTCTGTGCATTTTACGCCAGACCTGATTCCGTCTTTACTATTCTTTTGGAATATCATGTCTGTGCGTTTTACACCGGACCTGATTCCATCTTTATTATTCTGTTAGAATATCATGTCTGTGCGTTTTACGCCGGACCTAGTTCCGTTAATTATTATTCTGTTGGAATAACCTGCATGTGTGGTCTATCGCATGCCTGGTGATTTCTTTTGTTATTCCATTCCTTATTATACTCAGTTGGTTAAAGTTTTGACTTCTATACTACATGAAATTAGTGGAATATTCTTGATATTTACGCTTCATCCAGTATCTTTTCATGGAAATATTCTTCTGAGCATTCTTGAATTTTACTCTACAAAGCAGTATCATGTTGACAATTTGGACGTTAATAATTTTTGGTTAAAATAATTCTTGAACTTGTTTTATTGAATTCTTATATCATTGTCAACATCCTCATGTTTATATTTTGTTGAAAGTCATATGTGGCCTGTAGTGCATAGATGGACTTGGTATGATTATGACCATGGATTATTCGGTGTAATCATGATCGTAATGTTACAAATGATGTGGTAAAAGTTCTCATTGGCCCATAGTGCATTGATGGACAGTTGTTGGCATGATCATGATCATTAATGAATACACAAATATTCTTGGCCCGTAGTGCATGGATAATTGTGGTCGTGATACTAAAGAATATCCTTGGCCGTAGTGCAGGGGTGATTTGATGATGTGGATTATTTATTAAGCTGAGTCCCAGCGATAAAAGTGATGAAAAACCTTTTAAATCATAAAAGATAGTAGATTTTATTTTCTACTTGACTCTTTTAATGGATTGCTTGTTCCGATACAGTTAAATTTGATGTCTATTATATTTTATAAGTTTAACATTGTTGGAGACTAATGATAATTTATTCTGAATTATCTTAGTCATAATATTTCTTACTGGGCTAGTTGAGCTCACCCTTTCTTTCACTGTTCTCTTCAAGAAATGAGAATATACCTGTGACGAGTCGGGGAACGGAGTGATCGTCTAGAGGATAGCATTAGTAGTCCTCACTATTCTGTGAAATAGTGTGATAATAATTGTAATGAGGACTCCTTTTGAGTTTGTATAATCTCTAGTAGACAATATTTGTATTCAAACTCACAGTTTATGTTTCGTCGTATTGTACACGACAGCTGTATTAGTAAGTTGTATTTGAATTCTGTACCATGTATATGGCGACCCAAGATGGGTGATGTATACCTAATTTTGGAGGCATCACAGTTGGTATCAATGCTTAGGGATATGATCCCTGGCTATGATGTGAGACTAGAACTAGAAGGGGAGAGACGGGGAATTCCTTCGCTAGTATGACCTACCTAAGTTTATTTGGTATTTAATTGGTCGATCAAAGTATATGGATAATATGTTACGTGTTAATGAACCTTTGTTTTGTGACAGTATCTGAAAGTGACATCCGAGAATGTTGAGAATAGCAATGGAGGACAAGAGACCGTTGAGTCTCCACATATCAATAATCAGGAGAATGTGCATCAGGAAGGCGACAATCCTCATGCAAACAACACTGACCAAATGATGAATGATGGACTGTTCAGAGGCTTTATGCAATTCATGCAACATCCGGCGAGAGTGGCTCCTGTCAAAAATGTACGTGGAAACACTGGAAACTCTCGAACGGTCACCGCTAAACAGTTCAAGGAGCTGGGACCACTTGAGTTTATTGGAGAGCCTAAACCACTTAAGGCGGAAGCATGGATAAAGTAGATCACCAAGATATTTGATGTCTTGAGATGCTCTGAGGAGCAAAAGGTTCCATTCACCACCTTCATGTTGCGTGAAGAGGCAGATTACGGGTTGGAATCTGTAAAACGTACCCAGCCTGACGCACTTAAGATGTCTTGGGAGAAGTTCCAAGAGCTATTCAACGATAAATACTTTCCCGAGAGTATTCGTCACATGAAAGAAGTGGAGTTTATCAAATTAGAACAAAACAATATGGCCGTGTCGCAATACGAGGCTAAATTTGCGGAGTTATCCCGATTTGCATCCCATTTGGTCGATAATGAGGAGCGAATGACGTGAATATTTTTAAGAGGTTTGAAACCGGAGATACGTCAATATCGTATTTCTCATAAACTGTGTTTGTACTCAGATGTTGTAAATAGGGCTCAGTTATTGGAGTGCGATAACGAGTCAATGTAACCAAGAGAAAGCAGCCGGCATCATGAAAATACTAGTGGTATCAGTCATCGAAACGGTGACAAAAAACGTGGAGGGAATCACATGCCAGAAATGGTAACCACTTCGGTGGTAATCATGGCCAAGACAGTAAAAATAGACATTTCAAGAAAAGGAGATTCAACAATGATGGAAAGACATCAGCACCAACACCCATTGTCAAGGAGGGAGAATGACCACCTATCATATGCTTCAAATGCGGAGGGGAGGGACACATCAGTCCAAATTGCGCGATGCCACCCAAAGCCTATTATAATTGTGGAAGAAAAGGTCACCTAGCCCGATTTTGTCGTTCACCAAAGACAAGTTCAGCTAGGATAGAGGCACAAAAGGCCATCCCAGGAAAGTCAAAGCCGGTGGTGCAAAGGAGAACATTTGTTTTGACCTCCCAAAAAGCAAGGAACCAGAACGAGGTCATCACGAGTAAGCTTATCATAAACTCTAGCGAAGTCTATACCTTATTTGATACCGGTTCTACCCATTCTTTTATTTCTCCTACTTGCGCTCAACGATTAAATTTGACTCTGGAGAAATTAGACTTTGACTTATCTATGGAAACTCCGTTGGGAGAAAACTTCATTACATCCACTGTTTATAAGTCTTGTTTGGTTCAAGTTGGTACCCACACATTACTTGTCGATCTTATTGCATTAAAAATACTTGCATTTGATGTAATTCTAAGGATTGATTGGTTAACTACTCATCATGCAAAAATTGATTATTTTCGTAAGGCTATTAGCTTTCATATTCCTAATCGACCTATTATGAGAATTCAAGCAGCCAAACCATTAAAATCAATCACTGTCATCTCAAGCCATAAAGCTATTCGTTTATTGAAAAACGGATGTCAAGCTTTCTTAGCTCATGTCACAGATCTAAACAAAAATACGTCAGTTTTGAATAATATTTCTATTGTTAACGAATTTCCTGACGTATTCCCTGAAGAACTTCTTGGCCTACCCCCAGAGCGTGAAATTGAATTTTGTATCGACCTTGAACCCAGTACAAAACCTATTTCTAAAGCCCCATATCGAATGGCTCCTATTGAACTTCAGGAGTTAAAGACTCAACTGCAGGAATTGTTAGACATTGGCTTTATTCGTCCTAGAACTTCTCCTTGGGGTGCTCCTGTTCTATTCGTGAAGAAGAAAGATGGGAGTATGCGACTTTGTATTGATTATCGGGAGTTGAATCATGTCACCATCAAAAATAGGTACCCATTGCCACGTATTGATGACCTGTTTGACCAGTTCAAGGAGCCAAATTCTTTTCAAAGACTGATCTTCGTTCTGGATATCACCAATTGAAGATCAGAACCGATGACATTCCAAAGATGGCTTTCAGAACTCGGTACGGGCATTATGAATTCCTAGTCATGTCCTTTGGATTGACTAATGCTCCTGCTGCCTTCATGGATATGATATACCGAGTATTCAAGGAATATTTGGATCACTTTGTGGTCGTCTTTATTGATGACATCCTTATTTATTCCAAAAGCCGTGAAGATCATGAACAACACTTGAGGCTGATACTCCAAAAGCTTCGTGAATATAAGATTTATGCCAAGTTGAAGAAATATGAGTTCTGGCTTGAGGAAATAGCATTCCTTGGGCATGTGGTATCAAGCCATGGAATATCTGTTGACCCAGCAAAGATTGAATCTATTCAAAGCTGGGAGCCTAAATCAGTGACGGAAGTACGTAGCTTTCTCGGCTTAGCTGGTTATTATCGGAGATTTGTAGAAGGGTTTTCTCGAATCGCTACTCCACTAACTCAGCTGACTCGGAAAGATACAAAGTTCGGTTGGAGCGAGGAATGTGAGAAGAGTTTTCAAGAACTCAAGAGGAGACTCATTTCAGCACCTGTTCTGACAATACCATCTGGTTCGGAGGGATTTGTCATCTACAGTGATGCTTCGGGCAAAGGGTTAGGATGTGTTCTCATGCAACATGGGAAAGTCATAGCCTATGCCTCACGATAACTCAAAAAATATGAGAGGAATTATCCTACTCATGATCTAGAGTTGGCAGCTGTTGTCTTCGTACTAAAGATTTGGAGGCATTACTTGTATGGGGAAAAAGTGGAGATCTTTACGGATCATAAAAGCCTCAAATATTTCTTCACTCAAAAGGAACTCAACATGCGACAACGACGTTGTCTTGAACTATTGAAAGATTATGATCATACCATCCAATACCATCTTGGAAAAGCGAATGTGGTAGCTGACGCATTGAGTAGAAGATCATATGCGAGTACGAATACAATATTGACAACACAAAAGCCCATTTTGTGTGACTTGCAAAGGATGGAGATAAAGTTAAAAACTCCAGGGACCCATGTGATGATGGCGAATATACGAGTAGAACCGACTTTAGGGGGGTGTATTCAATTAAGATTTTTAAAGACTTTTAAAGATTTTAAAAGTTTAGATGTATTCAATCAAGATATTTAAAGAGTTTATAAAAGTTTAGTGGTATTCAATTATAACTTTTTTAATGTCTTTAAAAGTTAGGTGGTATTGAATTAAGATTTTTACAAAGTCTATAAATGTATTTTGGTATTCAAAAAGTCATAGATTTTAAAGATTTCTATCAAATGATAGACTTTGACAGACTTTAGAAGAAGAATTATAACTATCAACCCATATCCAAAGTCTTACCTCATCTCTAAAGATTTCTAAAGACTTCCAAATAAACACAAAGGTGGATAAAATTGTTATTACTTGGACTTTGTCTTTTATTGGGTCAAACTAGTTATTTATTTTATATGGGCTAATAAATATTAAATATGTGATGGATAAATAATTTGGTAAAATTTGGGCCATAAAAATAATTGGATATATCATAATAAGAGAATTAACAAGATATATTAATAAGTAAACAAATAACTATACCAAACCTGAATTCGTGAGAGAAAAACAAACGTTCGAAAGCTTCCAATAGAAAGAGGAAAGCAGTGGCAAAGCCACATAGGGTTCTATGGGGTCAATCGCCCCCGCTGGAAAAAAAAATTGTTTTATAATGTAAAGTAAATTTTAAAATTTTTAAGTATTATATATAAATTGACCCCACTGAAATTTTATAAATTTTCTATTATACGGGATCAAATTGAAAATTTATAACTTTGTCAATCAAATCTTAGTCACATATGACTCATATCCTCTTAATATATGTATCTCTCTATAATATTTTAAACTAAATAATAATATTATTTATATTATTTATAAAAATAAATAAAGAATTACTTACTTATGAACAGTTGTGATTAAAAAAGTCTAGTATGAGTCAATATATTGTATATAAAAGTATAAAGTATTAAAAAAAATTGGCTCGGGGCGCTGCCCCCGAACCCCCGCCAAATTATTTATAACTTAGTCATAATTTCGACCCCGCTGACAAAAAATCCTGGCTTTGCCACTGGAGGAAAGAGATTTGTTCAACAAATGTGAGATCATGAAACTCTCATATCAGTTGTTCAGTTGTAAAGATTATCTATCTCATATCAGTTATTCAGTTTTAAAGATTATGTAAGTATAATATATGAAAATAGAAAATATATGATGTGTATTTATTTTTTTAGTTTTCTGACATTTTAAACGAAGGAAATTATTGTTAATTTTTGAGACACTTTAACACTAATTGGCACAAATAATAAACAATATATGATGTGTATGTATATATGATGTATATATATATTGTTTAACAATAATAATATATAGATAACACATGTATGAAGTTTTGCAACTTTTGATCATATAGATTTTCATTGTCATATTATTTTGTGAAATACAGAGTTTGGTATTCCTACTAAAAAGCGTACGCATATGCATAAAGTATATATAACTCAATGAAAAGTGAGCATAATTTTTGTATTGCGTCTATAGTTTCTAAAATGTTATTGGTATCCAAATATATCATGAAATGAGTAAAATATATAATATGAACACTTTAAACATGTATAAAATCTCATGACACAATAATATAAAGAGATTTACTTTAGTTCATGAAAAAAGAGGGAGAAGTTGTACACATGGACTAATTAACAATTAATATAAGTTGCAAAATATATTAGAAATATACAAAAGTCTATCACAGTCTTGATATAAAGTTTATAAAAGTCTGTTACTTATTTCATAGATTCTATAAAAGTCATTTTTAAAAAGTCTTTAAAGTCTTTAAAAGTCATTAAAATCCCACAAATTCTACAAAAGTCTGTCACTTAAAAAAAGTCTTTAAAAATCTTAATTGAATACACCCCCCTTAATTGATAAAGTTAAATCTGTTCAAGCTATAGACCTGGAGCTGATTCGTATGAGGAAGAAAGTGCAAGAAGGTGTTATGACGGAAGCAAGAATAGATGAAGAAGGAATACTTCGAGTCAACTCCAGACTTTGTGTTCCTAACGACCCTGATTTAAAGTATAAAATCATGATGAAGGCGCACAACACACAGTTTGCAATCCATCCTGGGAGTACCAAAATGTATCATGATCTTCGACATACATTTTGGTAGGGCAATATGAAGAGAGAGATAGCGCTGTTTATCTCAAGGTGTCTAACATGTCAACGAGTCAAGGCGGAGCATCAAGTACCAAAAGGTCCATTGTAACCACTTGAAATTCTAGAATGGAAGTCGGAGCACATTACCATGGATTTCGTTACTGGTCTTCCTAAGGTTTATCAAGGTATAGATGCGATTTAGGTCATTGTTGATAGATTGACTAAGTCTGCTCATTTCTTACTGATACGAGAAACTTATACACTTGAACGTCTTGCTCGTATGTACATAAATGAGATTGTAAGACTACATGGTATGCCAGTATCCATAGTTTCAGATCGAGACCCAAGATTCACTTCACGATTTTGGGTTAGTTTGTAGAAAGCTATGGGCACAGATTTACGATTTAGCTCGGCATATCATCCTCAGACTTCGACATAACAACATCACATAAGACATATTCGAGCTGGTCAAACTACATGTCAAGAGCTATTCTTCACGATTTCTGGGTTTTCCAGATTTCGTCAAGAACAGTTGGTCAACGTGATTTTGACCGAGATTTTCTACGATTCAGATACAGAACTGGGAGATCTAAAGGATTTATACTGTATACCTCATGTCAGACTACAACCTTTAAGCAACAACATGACCAAACTAACAAACAACAGCAAGATTCATGGCCTTAAAAATCTTGTCAGAGCTTTTTGAAAATTCTGGGTTACACAGATTTTAAGTTTCTGTGAACGGTCAACGTGGTTTGACCGAACATAATTGATGATCTAGACTAGATCTGACCCTTATTCCAGTTTTGGATCAAAGTACTCACGACATAGAACACATTTAAAACATAAAACACACAAATCCTTTAACACGTAAAGATCTAAGGGCTCTGACATTCGACTGTCAGGCCCTTTGTTCATCATTTCCAGATTTCTTAACATGCTTGATTCGAGTATCTTGATGTTATGGATCTGGGATTTAACAACCCAGATCACTAAATGACACCTAAATACACATGTTTAACTAACAAACAACAACATTAAACATCAAATTCAAGGATTTCGAAATTTAGGTTTTATACCTTCTTTTGAGATTTTATTTTGATTCTGGTCCTTAGATCTGATCTTGCACATGTCAAAAGCTGAAATTTCTTTGTTTCTTACTCACTCTTACCCTCATACACGAAATTCTTGAGAGAGAAAAGGTTGGAAAAAATGAGATAGAGAAGAAACTTTTCTCTCTCTTTAAATCTTATAAAAAGCTTGATTCATTGCATGTGGCTGACAAATGGCTGAGCTTGCTAGATATTGTCAAATGCTAGGGCTAGATTAGGGTTAGGGTTGGTCACCAACCAATGATTTGGCCAAGATTTGCAAGCTACTTAAATAATACACAAAAAAGGGCATTTTTGTACTTTCCATTTTTTTCTAGGATTTTGCATTTGATGAAACCCTTAGGGTTTTAGGGTTTGGACATTTTAGGGTTTAGGTTTTAACCATTAACTTTGTAAAAATTTAATTTCTACAATTTCCAATTTAGATTTCCAAAATAGAAAATAAACAATTCTAACTTATAATTAGAAATTTCTAATTATATAAAAATTCCTTAATCAAAATTTCATTCTTACTAATTAGGATTAATAATTCCTAATTAAAATTGCTAATTACGCAATTACGGTCAAAATGGTCATTAGGGTCCAAAACCCTTGAATTAGGGTTTCTAATAGAAAAATTAATTTTCTAATTTAGAAAATAAATATTCGTAATTAGATTAGGGTTTTCTAATTACTTATAAATTGAAATAATTAGGATTAGGGTTTCGTAATTAGCATCGCTAATTTTAGCGATAAAATCCACAATTGAGCGTTAGGGTTTCTGACGGAACAATTAGGGTTCCAAAAATTAGAAATTAGGGTTTGTTAATTAATCAACCTTTTTCCCTAATTAATACTTAATTAATACCTCATAAGCATTATAATTCTCCATTAATTTCCCAGATTAGGGCTTCAATTTAACAGAATCTGAATCTAGGGTTTTCAGATCTGGCATTAGGGTTTTAAATTTGGAATTAGAGTTTTGTAATCAATTGTCAAGATTAACCCTAATTAATCTTTTAATTATTTACACTTATGTCATTAAGTTCCCAATTTAGGGTTTCATGCACCGAATTAGGGTTTCGGATTCCCAGAACTGAAACTAGGGTTTCCAAAACCGATTTCTAGGGTTTCTTGTTAAACGCTAGGATTTTCTAACCGAACATTGTCGTTCTTAATATATTCTTAGGGTTTGTTACAGATATAATTTATCTGGTCAACCGTGGACCCTTAACCACATTCTGTACACAGAACATAACCATATACACAGATTATAATCACATAAACACTTAATCCTGAATAATTCACTTATATCCTTCATAGAATTTTGAAACCCTCAAAATTCCTTCTCAATAACATTAAACGCATACACTTATTTTCTGTCTAGGTCTATTATTTTACCTTAAATCAATCATTTAAGATTTTCATAAATTGTCTAAATTCTCGGGTTGTCACATTCACCCCTCCTTCTAAGAATTTCATCCCCGAAATTCACCTTACACCTTACACCGTGCAACTTATACCATTCACACATATTTCACATGCTACCCAATACACCACTCGCAAGGGTAAAAATTTTAAAACTGTGCTGAGGAATCGTATAGACTGTTTGTTTTTCATTTTCGCAAAGGTTTTATGGAAATTCATCCGCAAACCGTCATAACTTACGGACAAGAAGGATGATTAGCCCATTATGCCCTGTACTGATCAGGTACTGCTGGTCGGAACAATTTGTTCCTCTTATCCGCCTTAGGCGCACAAAATTCCTTATCTTAGTCTTATTTGATTCCACAGCAAAACAATTTTGGTTCGGGAAAACTTCTTTCAATAAAATATTTTTGAGAATGACGTCATGACGCCGCACTGTATTTAACAGTCCGTTGAGGATTTCGTCATTTTGTGACTTTGTTATACTACATCATACTGTAGTGGGCTGACGATCCTTAGATCACATCCAACACCAAGTAATTCTGCATTGATAACTCCATCATTTTTTTTTATCATCTTTGCACCAGGTCACATGGTACATAAGTGATAAATAAAAACACATTTTTTTTTCTAAAAGGCACATAGTACGCATTTAGCTTGATGTTAAAAATTTTGAAGTTTAGCAAGCTAGGGGTTTAGGAAAACCTAAATCTCCACTAATGATCATATTCTTCACAATCTATCTGTTCCTATAATCCTTAACACTCCATTCACACACAACTATTCCCAGTTCATAAAGCCACACTTATGAGTTCATAACCTGACCACAATTATATGAGTTTAAGAACTTTCCTAGACAGACCTTTGGCGTCCATACGCTGAGGGGTCCATAAATATTTCATATAACTATGCGTCAAGTATGTCACAAAAGTATGAATTTTAAGAACTTTTACTTAACCTTATATCCTCTAACTATGACTTATCTATCTGTCATACACATGAGAAAGGAATCACCCTCTTAACACGCATATAACAAATAGCGTGACACAAACATTTCAATGATTATCAGTGCCAGAAACTAAGTGGTTGTCAAACCGAACTCGGCCACTAATCAATATAGGAAGCTAAGCGAACAATTCCCCGCCCATACAAAGAATTGATCAACCTAACCACTACATTGACCAGGAAGCTAAGTGATTCTAAAACCAAGTACAAATTCCCCGCCCATACAAGGAATCATACAACTCAGCTGCCGACAAGAGTCCTCAATTGAATCCACGCCTAATACTTAACTCCCTTCTCAATACGAATTTCATTTAATCCGTATTCATAATCCATAAATCTTTCATGAGTTTTTCATAGTACAATTTCATAGTACAACTGATACACAGCATCTTGCCGTAAACTTTTCAATCATCAGATTGATTCTTTTCCCACATCATAACCTTATCAGATCACGGGGTGATCTTATCGTATATATTACGATTTATTTCTATGCCCATGATCGTTTTGTTTTACGATCTTCTATCTCTGCACTTTCAGTCTTTTAGACTCGATCTATTCACCATTACTGTTCAACTTTATTATCAGAGTTAGGGAACTCTGTGTCTTTACACTCGCCGAGATTCGTCTTTGAATCTTACCGACCAATTAACTCTATTTGAGTTAGATCTTATCCTAATTACTGCGGTTATTGGTCTCAGGTATTCCTACCTAAGCTTCATAACCAACAGCTTTGATACCAACTGTAGTAGCCCCGAATCGCCTCGGATCCGGTATACTATTTCTATAACTGTTTGCGGAAGATATAAACATAAATTGTTTATATATTACATTACACACTATTCCCCAAGGTCGAGTAACCTTCACTTAATACAATTCATAATCTTTATAACACATTTATCAAACTATTCTATTACAAGATAGCCGCATATATTGCCCCAAGCTGTACTTGGCATTATCTTTTCTATTGATGATTCATTTGTTTAAGAATCATATCTATTCTCATTTAAAAATAAACCTTCTTTGTCTATTCAATAGTTCAAATTGTACATAGCTGACAATTACATTTGAAAATTTATCAATCATAGATCTATATCATTTCTAAATCAAGAAAATGTATTCAATTTGTGCATCGCACAATCTTCATCATCCGTATAGCAAGTAATATTGCCTAACATCATTAACCTGCAAAAAGTTTGTGTTTGCAAGATTGAGCTCGACAGTTCAGCAAATTTAACAGTCTATCATGGTTCACATAGCACACAATTCCATATGCACTACATTTACTTTAATATGCATATCTGCATGCAACATATATTCTTTACTATGCATATCATATATGCATCAATAGTTCCTTACAAAGCATACATTCATGCATGATACATTTTTAATTTATCGACTTACATCATACAACATGTAATCACATATTAATTGAGTTCCATAACCCAATTAACTTAGTCATATTTTGACTTTTAACAATTCATAGAGCATAATATGTAATTTAACACACAACACATTCCATCCACAAACATAATAGAACTGAAAAACTTGCCTGCACCGTTGATTATCGCAACGCAATTTATAACGCTTTACCCGAAGACCTAATATTAATAATATAGATCTCCAATATTAGAATAATATCATCACAGTATATTACTGTTATATTTATATTCATAGAATAACCTAAACACATTACCACATAACCCTTTTAGTCTTTACAGCACAGAAGACTAGGTATCAAGTCAAACTATTGCAGTCTGAGTTGAAACCGACACAATTCTAACATCCCGACGGTCTAGTCGGACTTTTATCGAGTTTAAGTTCAATTAAACTCTGTCTAACCACTTAACAATTAACACCGATAATTTCTAATCAGACAAAATATTTTTCCTAGCCTCGTAATAATTTTCGGATAATTATTACCATTTATCAATATTTTTCAATCCTTAAAACCGTATTTAAATGAATTAAATACCACATAATTCCTTAATCATTAATATTTATTTAATATAAAATATTAATGAAAATCATAACATAATATTATAATATAATTATAATATCACAAAGTATTTTTAATACTTTAAAATCATAATTATATGATTTTTAAACACTTAATTCCATTACCCGATAATTAATATTAATATTAAAATATTAATATTTTCATACCAAAATATCAAAAGTTATAATTTATAACTTAAAACACTTAAATCATTTTTATATGATTTATAAAGCATTATTTCTAATTTTCCTTAATTTATTTAATATATTCATTAAATAAACTAATTATCATTAATATTAATTAATTAATGAAATTTCCTCACAAAATATTAAAAGTCATCAAAAATAACTTAAAATATTTTCTTATACCATAATATTATTTTTCATGATTTTTCATGAATTAAAAACTATTTTTAAATAATTTATTTAATATAGTAATTAAATAAATAAATACCATTTATATTCCAAAATTATTAAATATTTTCAAAATATACTCAAAATAGTTAAAAACTATTTTTCAGACTTTAAAATAATTTTTCATAATTTATTATGTATTTTTAATAATTAAAAACCATTTTTTTCTAATTTTTAATAAATTTTCTGCATTTTCTGAAAATAAGTGTCGCTAAAGGGTCTTCTGGCGACGAATCCGTCGCTAATGGTGTTCTTCAGGTGTTCTTGAGCATTCATGACAGTGTTCGGGTTGGGTGGTTTGACCGAGTTTTAATCCGTGTTCTGATCGATTTCTGGGCCTGTGATTTAGTTAGGATTATAGTACTAACGTTATACTTCAATCACCAACTGGTTTTATAGCAATACATCAACAAATCAGGGAGATCATAGCCTCCAAAAATTCTGACAACGTTGTTCTTCATTTCTGGGTTTTCCAAAAAATGAAGAACAGTCGAGGGTACTAGATTTAAATCCTCATAACATTTATTCTGTAATTTGTTTGGGTAAAAATTTGGTTCCTTTGTGTAGACCACATGACAGAGTACAACTTTACTACTTAACATCAACATAACAACATCACATAAGACAGATTCGAGCTGGTCAAACTACATGTCAAGAGTTGTTCTTCACGATTTCTGGGTTTTCCAGATTTCGTCAAGAACAGTTGGTCAACGTGATTTTGACCGAGATTTTCTACGATTCAGATACAGATCTGGGAGATCTAAAGGATTTATACTGTATACCTCATGTCAGACTACAACCTTTAAGCAACAACATGACCAAACTAACAAACAACAGCAAGATTCATGGCCTTAAAAATCTTGTCAAAGCTTTCTGAAAATTCTGGGTTACCCAGATTTTCAGTTTCTGTGAACGGTCAACGTGGTTTGACCGAACATAATTGATGATCTAGACTATATCTGACCCTTATTCCAGTTTTGGATCAAATTACTCACGACATAGAACACATTTAAAACATAAAACACACAAATCCTTTAACACGTAAAGATCTAAGGTCTCTGACATTCGACTGTCAGGCCCTTTGTTCATCATTTCCAGATTTCTTAAAATTCTTGATTCGAGTATCTTGATGTTATGGATCTGGGATTTAACAACCCAGATCACTAAATGACACCTAAATACACATGTTTAACTAACAAACAACAACATTAAACCTCAAATTCAAGGATTTCGAAATTTAGGTTTTATACCTTCTTTTGAGATTTGATTTTGATTCTGGTCCTTAGATCTGATCTTGCACATGTCAAAAGATGAAATTTCTTTCTTTCTTACTCACTCTTACCCTCATACACGAAATTCTTGAGAGAGAAAAGGTTGGAAAAAATGAGATAGAGAAGAAACTTTTCTCTCTCTTTAAATCTTATAAAAAGCTTGATTCATTGCATGTGGCTGACAAATAGCTGAGCTTGCTGGATATTGTCAAATGCTAGGTCTAGATTAGGGTTAGGGTTGTTCACCAACCAATGATTTGGCCAAGATTTGCAAGCTACCACTACTACAAAACAGTAAATAGACAACGCGGAAAAAACGTTGTGGTTTATGTCAGAAAAACGTCGTGGTTAAGGGTGTTGTCTATTTGACACCCTTACACAACGTTTTAAAAACGTTGTAGTTAAGCACAATACACAACGTTTTATAGGAAAAAACGTTAGGAAAAAACGTTGTGTATTTGTTTTCAAAAAATTAACAGATGCTTAAAAACGTTGTAGAAAGTATGATTCCACAACGTTTTTTGGTTAAAAACGTTGTTATTTAGTATATAAGACAACATTTTTAACCAATTTATACAACGTTTTTAAAATGTTGTAGATAAAGAAAAAAAAGAAAAAAAAAGGTTGTTCACCTATATTACCAATGCACATGTAATATGCTAATGCCATGATATATAACTAAAAGGTCTAAATTCTCATTTAAATTTAAAGCCAAAATGTATCAACCATTCAAAATACATAGAAAATTAAAATTAGCAGTCTGCATGAAAATTAGAATACACAAGTCAGTCAGATCCCACTTCAATAACTGTCAACACCAAAAGATTCAGTAATACGATCAAGGAAAATAAACTTAATTACTTCTCCAACCCAAGTTCGTAGATTACGTCTGTAGCTCGTTCCTCCTTTTCCTGTTTTGTTAATGTCTTTGGGAGTCGTAGGAGAGCTGCATATGTTAATGTTTCTTTCACTGTAAGATGAGGAAATAGTACGTCGTCTTGTGTCACAAATCATATCCTGCCAGTGCCAGATACTCGGTGTTATAATTCTGTTGTTAGAGGGACGGACAAAAACAAGAAATCTGACTTTAATTAGTTTATTATGGCAATATATTTTTTGGTTTTTCCTACTTGTCTATTGGAACTCTGTTTTCTAAATAGTTAGTCAACTTGTTAATTTTCGATCTGGAATCTAGTTGCTTACCTGCTCTTCAGGAACTTTGAGTATGGCTGGTCATTATAAGTAATTGAACCACCTGGCGTACGATCTCTCACCCTCCCTCCTAGCAGACTTAGGAGTGAAGTTTTTCCACTTCCTGATGGTCCCATAAGTGCCAGAACTTCTCCTGGGTTCACCGAACCAGTTATTCCATGCAAAATATCCTTCTCTTCTGTAAATGTCACTCCTTTGAGAACGACCTTGAATGTGACGTCCGTAAACTGCATAACATTGAAGAATCAAATTAACATTACTTGTTAATATTTGAACAACAAGTTCCTTAATTTGTATAACCTGTGGTGGTGAAAAGCTCAATAGCATAATTTTCATTTATAGTAAAGATATGCTTACAGTTCATTCCCTTCTACGATATGCTGGAAAATTCAAGTGTTCGAGCATGAATCAGGACTGAGACTGAGTTTAGTCTCAGTAACAAGTGAAGATGGAGAATCTTGAGACCATGCATGTAATGTAATGTAACATAATTAGTTCCTCTGTTTCCTAACCCAATATTACATTTTATATGAATTATGGCATAGAACTTTGTTGTTAAAAAGGAAAGTCTTATACATTACTGCCATAGATGTAAGATGATGAGACTCTGTACAAGACTGAACCTGACATGATAGCCATGTTCAATTTGTCCCGTACGTTGATCTCTAGCTAGATAAACACCTCCATCCTTGCCTGTTCAAATATAAATTTAATCAATCCATTCGCATTTACTGAACACTGATACACTACGACTCTGGGACATGTTTTTTCTAGATTTAGGAGGTAGCGCGAACTGAAAAGCATGCTAAGTTCATTACCTTTAGGTAAAGTGGCATAGTCGGCTCCTTTTGAATCCACTTTTTACGCGTGCCGGCTTCAAGATCTTCCGCTGCAAAAAGCATATATAATATAGATGATTTCATTGTGTGATGCTGCATCACTTGATGACAAGTTCTTCAGTTGACAATTTGGGTGTTATTTATTTAATAACTAAACTAATTAAGCACCTAGGTTCAAATGTTAATTATGATGTCAGTTCCCGACTCTGTTTTAGCTGATTATGTACTTCTAAATATTTGTGTAGTGCTTTGTTTCAGTAACATTATTTCCTCTTCACAAGGAACTATACATTCTAAATATAGCAGAGCAATTTAACACCAAAAGTATAATAAGGACCCAATTAAAATGTCACCTCTTGACAAGCCCTTTCAATTGTTTTGCATTCTGAGTTGCAATGTCCTTCAGAGTCCTGTTCGACAAGCTGAACAAAAGTAAAATTGAAGTAAGTATTTCAGAATGGATACTGTACCTAAATTGAGTATAAAATAACACTGAAGACTCTACTTTCCACAAGGCAACACATACTGTTTACTGATAAGAATTTTGCAGAATTTGTCTTAAATGTCAGCATACTAATGATCAGTCACTCTATCAATGCAGAATATGTATTCATTAATCATAAAAGACCCAACCAAATAATAGCAAGAACCCATAAAGTATATGCATCAATACTAGCAAGAACCTAAATCAATAAACTAGCGTAACGAAACAAAGCCAGATACATCATTCTTACCTCCAATCTATCACCCTGTTCAACAATATCAATTTTAAGGATCCAGTCAGCTTCTTGCTTCTTCAAATTACAAACATTCTCCGAAATTTCAATGATTTCATACTCTGAGATCTGATCAAGAAATTAAACAGAACAAATATATCATATTCAAACACCAAGAAATATAAACATATAGTCGAAACCAATAGAACCCAAATCCCAAAAATTGGAAACCATATAAGTCACAAACATTATTACCAATAATAAGAACAATATCCAATGACTCCATTATATAAACCCACGAAACAAAATTGTGCAAAAACATATATAAACAGCAAACCTAGGGTTTGATCGTCGTATTCCTTCTAGCTACCTAGGGTTTGATCGTCCTTCAAGATCCGGCCTTTGAAAATCAGCCTATGTTGATCAGCATAGCAGTCTAGGGTTTTATCGTCGCAGTTCTGGGCGAGAACACCTTTGAAGTAAGCCACAGTGGATCTGAGGGTGGACCGCATAGAGAACTTGGAACCGTTAGAGCATCGAACGTTAATTGGGACCGCCTCTTCACTACCACCAGCGACGGCGACGGCAAGATCTGAAGCATCCAGATGATTTAGGTGGAGAGGGCGTAGAGGAGCGAGCCTTCGAGCTTTTCAGTGACGAAATCGGAAGGACTTTCCATATAGACGAGATTGGCGGCGGTTCTCTCAATTAAGAAAAAAAGAGAGATTTGCGAACTCACAGGAGGATTTGTAATCAGATAATGGAGTTAGGGTTTGAGGAATTTGAAAAGGAGAAGGGAACAAATGAAATCTCAGTGTTTTTTTTTCTTACCCGACTCTTAGGCACATATATACTTCCGATTTTAAGTTCCGTGTTTTTCCAAATAGATAACGTTTTTTAAAAAAAACGTTATCTAATTAAAACAAAAAAATGTTCTTTTAAATAGATAACGTTTTTACATATATATCTACAACGTTTTTTTTAAAAACGTTGTAAAAAAAAATACCACAACGTTTTTATAAAAAATGTTGTCTATTAAGTGTTGTCTATTAGGTACTTTGTACTGGTGTACTTAAATAATACACAAAAAGGGGCATTTTTGTACTTTCCATTTTTTTCTAGGATTTTGCATTTGATGAAACCCTTAGGGTTTTAGGGTTTGGACATTTTAGGGTTTAAGTTTTAACCCTTAACTTTGTAAAAATTTAATTTCTACAATTTCCAATTTAGATTTCCAAAATAGAAAATAAACAATTCTAACTTATAATTAGAAATTTCTAATTATATAAAAATTCCTTAATCAAAATTTCATTCTTACTAATTAGGATTAATAATTCCTAATTAAAATTGCTAATTACGCAATTAGGGTTAAAATGGTCATTAGGGTCCAAAACCCTTGAATTAGGGTTTCTAATAGAAAAATTAATTTTCTAATTTAGAAAATAAATATTTGTAATTAGATTAGGGTTTTCTAATTACTTATAAATTGAAAGAATTAGGATTAGGGTTTCGTAATTAGCATCGCTAATTTTAGCGATAAAATCCATAATTGAGCGTTAGGGTTTCTGACGGAACAATTAGGGTTCCAAAAATTAGAAATTATGGTTTGTTAATTAATCAACCTTTTTCCCTAATTAATACTTAATTAATACCTCATAAGCATTATAATTCTCCATTAATTTCCCAGATTAGGGCTTCAATTTAACAGAATCTGAATTTAGGGTTTTCAGATCTGGCATTAGGGTTTTAAATTTGGAATTAGAGTTTTGTAATCAATTGTCAAGATTAACCCTAATTAATCTTTTAATTATTTACACTTATGTCATTAAGTTCCCAATTTAGGGTTTTATGCACCGAATTAGGGTTTCAGATTCCCGGAACTGAAACTAGGGTTTTCAGAACCGATTTCTAGGGTTTTTTGTTAAACGCTAGGATTTTCTAACCGAACATTGTCGTTCTTAATATATTCTTAGGGTTTGTTACGATATAATTTATCTGGTCAACCCTTGACCCTTGACCCTTAACCACATTCTGTACACAGAACATAACCATATACACATATCATAATCACATAAACACTTAATCCTGAATAATTCACTTATATCCTTCACAGAATTTTGAAACCCTCAAAATTCCTTCTCAATAACATTAAACGTATACACTTATTTTCTGTCTAGGTCTATTATTTTACCTTAAATCAATCATTTAAGATTTTCATAAATTGTCTAAATTCTCGGGTTGTCACATTCACCCCTCCTTCTAAGAATTTCGTCCCTGAAATTCACCTTACACCTTACACCGTGCAACTTATACCATTCACACATATTTCACATGATACCCAATACACCACTCGCAAGGGTAAAAATTTTAAAACTGTGCTGAGGAATCGTATAGACTGTTTATTTTTCATTTTCGCAAAGGTTTTATTTAAATTCATCCGCAAACCGTCATAACTTACGGACAAAAAGGGTGATTAGCCCATTATGCCCTGTACTGATCAAGTACTGCTGGTCAGAACAATTTGTTCCTCTTATCCGCCTTAGGCGCACAAAATTCCTTATCTCAGTCTTATTTGATTCCACAGCAAAACAATTTTGGTTCGGGAAAACTTCTTTCAATAAAATATTTTTGAGAATGACGTCATGATGCCGCACTGTATTTAACAGTCCGTTGAGGATTTCATCATTTTGTGACTTTGTTATACTACATCATACTGTAGTGGGCTGACGATCCTTAGATCACATCCAACACCAAGTAATTCTGCATTGATAACTCCATCATTTTTTTTTATCATCTCTGCACCAGGTCACATGGTACATAAGTGATAAATAAAAACACATTTTTTTTTCTAAAAGGCACATAGTGCGCATTTAGCTTGATGTCAAAAATTTTGAAGTTTAGCAAGCTAGGGGTTTAGGAAAACCTAAATCTCCACTAATGATCATATTCTTAACAATCTATCTGTTCCTATAATCCTTAACACTCCATTCACACACAACTATTCCCAGTTCATAAAGCCACACTTATGAGTTCATAACCTGACCACAATTATATGAGTTTAAGAACTTTCCTAGACAGACCTTTGGCGTCCATACGCTGAGGGTTTCATAAACATTTCATATAACTATGCGTCAACTATGTCACAAAAGTATGAATTTTAAGAACTTGTACTTAACCTTATATCCTCTAACTATGACCTATCTATCTGTCATACACATGAGAAAGGAATCACCCTCTTAACACGCATATAACAAATAGCGTGACACAAACATTTCAATGATTATCAGTGCCAGAAACTAAGTGGTTGTCAAACCGAACTCGGCCACTAATCAATATAGGAAGCTAAGCGAATAATTCCCCGCCCATACAAAGAATTGATCAACCTAACCACTACATTGACCAGGAAGCTAAGTGATTCTAAAACCAAGTACAAATTCCCCGCCCATTCAAGGAATCATACAACTCAGCTGCCGACAAGAGTCCTCAATTGAATCCCCACCTAATACTTAACTCCCTTCTCAATACGAATTTAATTTAATCCGTATTCATAATCCATAACTCTTTCATGAGTTTTTCATAGTACAATTTCATAGTACAACTGATACACAGCATCTTGCCGTAAACTTTTCAATCATCAGATTGATTCTTTTCCCACATCATAATCTTATCAGATCACGGGGTGATCTTATCGTATATATTACGATTTATTTCTATGCCCATGATCGTTTTGTTTTACGATCTTCTATCTCTGCACTTTCAGTCTTTTAGACTCGATCAATTCACCATTACTGTTCAACTTTATTATCAGAGTTAGGGAACTCTATGTCTTTACACTCGCCGAGATTCGTCTTTGAATCTTACCGACCAATTAACTCTATTTTAGTTAGATCTTATCCTAATTACTGCGGTTATTGGTCTCAGGTATTCCTACCTAAGCTTCATAACCAACAGCTATTATACCAACTGTAGTAGCCCCGAATCGCCTCGGATCCGGTATACTATTTCTATAACTGTTTGCGGAAGATATAATCATAAATTGTTTATACATTACATTACACACTATTCCCCAAGGTCGAGTAACCTTCACTTAATACAATTCATAATCTTTATAACACATTTATCAAACTATTCTATTACAAGATAGCCGCATATATTGCCCCAAGCTGTACTTGGCATTATCTTTTCTATTGATGATTCATTTGTTTAAGAATCATATCTATTCTCATTTAAAAATAAACCTTCTTTGTCTATTCAATAGTTCAAACTGTACATAGCTGACAATTACATTTGAAAAATTATCAATCATAGATCTATATCATTTCTAAATCAAGAAAATGTATTCAATTTGTGCATCGCACAATCTTCATCATCCGTATAGCAAGTAATATTGCCTAACATCATTAACCTGCAAAAATTTGTGTTTGCAAGATTGAGCTCGACAGCTCAGCAAATTTAACAGTCTATCATGTTTCACATAGCACACAATTCCATATGCACTACATTTACTTTAATATGCATATCTGCATGCAACATATATTCTTTACTATGCATATCCTATATGCATCAATAGTTCCTTACAAAGCATACATTCATGAATGATACATTTTTAATTTATCGAGTTACATCATACAACATGTAATCACATATTAATTGAGTTCCATAACCCAATTAACTTAGTCATATTTTGACTTTTAACAATTCATAGAGCATAATATGTAATTTAACACACAACACATTCCATCCACAAACATAATAGAACTGAAAAACTTGCATGCACCGTTGATTACCGCAACGCAATTTATAACGCTTTACCCGAAGACCTAATATTAATAATATAGATCTCCAATATTAGAATAATATCATCACAGTATATTACTGTTATATTTATATTCATAGAATAACCTAAACACATTACCACATAACCCTTTTAGTCTTTACAGCACAGAAGACTAGGTATCAAGTCAAACTATTGCCGTCTGAGTTGAAACCGACACAATTCTAACATCCTGACGGTCTAGTCGGACTTTTATCGAGTTTAAGTTCAATTAAACTCTGTCTAACCACTTAACAATTAACACCGATAATTTCTAATCAGACAAAACATTTTTCCTAGGCTCGTAATAATTTTCGGATAATTATTACCATTTATCAACATTTTTTAATCCTTAAAACCGTATTTAAATGAATTAAATACCACATAATTCCTTAATCATTAATATTTATTTAATATAAAATATTAATAAAAATCATAACATAATATTATAATATAATTATAATATCACAAAGTATTTTTAATACTTTAAAATCATAATTATATGATTTTTAAACACTGAATTCCATTACCCGATAATTAATATTAATATTAAAATATTAATATTTTCATGCCAAAATATCAAAAGTTATAATTTATAACTTAAAACACTTAAATCATTTTTATATGATTTATAAAGCATTATTTCTAATTTTCCTTAATTTATTTAATATATTCATTAAATAAACTAATTATCATTAATATTAATTAATTAATGAAATTTCCTCACAAAATATTAAAAGTCATCAAAAATAACTTAAAATATTTTCTTATACCATAATATTATTTTTCATGATTTTTCATGAATTAAAAACTATTTTTAAATAATTTATTTAATATAGTAATTAAATAAATAAATACCATTTATATTCCAAAAATATTAAATATTTTCAAAATATACTCAAAATAGTTAAAAACTATTTTTCAGACTTTAAAATAATTTTTCATAATTTATTATGTATTTTTAATAATTAAAAACCATTTTTTTCTAATTTTTAATAAATTTTCTGCATTTTCTGAAAATAAGTGTCGCTAAAGGGTCTTCTGGCGACGAATCCGTCGCTAATGGTGTTCTTCATGTGTTCTTGAGCATTCATGACAGTGTTCGGGTTGGGTGGTTTGACCGAGTTTTAATCCGTGTTCTGATCGATTTCTGGGCCTGTGATTTAGTTAGGATTATAGTACTAACGTTATACTTCAATCACCAACTGGTTTTATAGCAATACATCAACAAATCAGGGAGATCATAGCCTCCAAAAATTCTGACAACGTTGTTCTTCATTTCTGGGTTTTCCAGAAAATGAAGAACAGTCGAGGGTACTAGATTTAGATCCTCATAACATTTATTCTGTAATTTGTTTGGGTAAAAATTTGGTTCCTTTGTGTAGACCACATGACAGAGTACAACTTTACTACTTGACATCAACATAACAACATCACATAAGACAGATTCGAGCTGGTCAAACTACATGTCAAGAGCTGTTCTTCACGATTTCTGGGTTTTCCAGATTTCGTCAAGAACAGTTGGTCAACGTGATTTTGACCGAGATTTTCTATGATTCAGATACAGATCTGGGAGATCTAAAGGATTTATACTGTATACCTCATGTCAGACTACAACCTTTAAGCAACAACATGACCAAACTAACAAACAACAGCAATATTCATGGCCTTAAAAATCTTGTCAGAGCTTTCTGAAAATTCTGGGTTACCCAGATTTTTAGTTTCTGTGAACGGTCAACGTGGTTTGACCGAACATAATTGATGATCTAGACTAGATCTGACCCTTATTCCAGTTTTGGATCAAAATACTCACGACATAGAACACATTTAAAACATAAAACACACAAATCCTTTAACACGTAAAGATCTAAGGGCTCTGACATTCGACTGTCAGGCCCTTTGTTCATCATTTCCAGATTTCTTAAAATTCTTGATTCGAGTATCTTGATGTTATGGATCTGGGATTTAACAACCCAGATCACTAAATGACACCTAAATACACATGTTTAACTAACAAACAACAACATTAAACCTCAAATTCAAGGATTTCGAAATTTAGGTTTTATACCTTCTTTTGAGATTTGATTTTGATTCTGGTCCTTAGATCTGATTTTGCACATGTCAAAAGCTGAAATTTCTTTGTTTCTTACTCACTCTTACCCTCATACACGAAATTCTTGAGAGAGAAAAGGTTGGAAAATGAGATTGAGAAGAAACTTTTCTCTCTCTTTAAATCTTATAAAAAGCTTTATTCATTGCATGTGGCTGACAAATGGCTGAGCTTGCTGGATATTGTCAAATGCTAGGGCTAGATTAGGGTTAGGGTTGGTCACCAACCAATGATTTGGCCAAGATTTGCAAGCTACTTAAATAATACACAAAAAGGGGCATTTTTGTACTTTCCATTTTTTTCTAGGATTTTGCATTTGATGAAACCCTTAGGGTTTTAGAGTTTGGACATTTTAGGGTTTAGGTTTTAACCCTTAACTTTGTAAAAATTTAATTTCTACAATTTCCAATTTAGATTTCCAAAATAGAAAATAAACAATTCTAACTTATAATTAGAAATTTCTAATTATATAAAAATTCCTTAATCAAAATTTCATTCTTACTAATTAAGATTAATAATTCCTAATTAAAATTGCTAATTACGCAATTAGGGTCAAATTTGTCATTAGGGTCCAAAACCCTTGAATTAGGGTTTCTAATAGAAAAATTAATTTTCTAATTTAGAAAATAAATATTCGTAATTAGATTAGGGTTTTCTAATTACTTATAAATTAAAATAATTAGGATTAAGGTTTCCTAATTAGCATCGCTAATTTTAGCGATAAAATCCACAATTGAGTGTTAGGGTTTCTGACGGAACAATTAGGGTTCCAAAAATTAGAAATTATGGTTTGTTAATTAATCAACCTTTTTCCCTAATTAATACTTAATTAATACCTCATAAGCATTATAATTCTCCATTAATTTCCCAGATTAGGGCTTCAATTTAACAGAATCTGAATCTAGGGTTTTCAGATCTGACATTAGGGTTTTAAATTTGGAATTAGGGTTTTGTAATCAATTGTCAAGATTAACCCTAATTAATCTTTTAATGATTTACACTTATGCCATTAAGTTCCCAATTTAGGGTTTCATGCACCGAATTAGGGTTTCGGATTCCCGAAACTGAAACTAGGGTTTCCAGAACCGATTTCTAGGGTTTCTTGTTAAACGCTAGGATTTTCTAACCGAACATTGTCTCTTAGGGTTTGTTACAGATATAATTTATCTGGTCAACCCTTGACCCTTAACCACATTCTGTACACAGAACATAACCATATACACAGATCATAATCACATAAACACTTAATCCTGAATAATTCACTTATATCCTTCACAGAATTTTGAAACCCTCAAAATTCCTTCTCAATAACATTAAACGCATACACTTATTTTCTGTCTAGGTCTATTATTTGACCTTAAATCAATCATTTAAGATTTTCATAAATTGTCTAAATTCTCGGGTTGTCACAGTCGGTCTCTCGCGCGGGCGCGCGCCCCCTAGGCTTGTCCTTCTCGCGGCCGCGCAACTTGCAGTAGGTTCCCTGGTCTGGCTGAGTACTCGCGCGGGCAAGCGCTTCCAAGCTCTTCCTGCCGTGTGGTCGAGCGGACTGCAGTTGATGTCTTCTGATTCTGCTCCTTAGCTTGGTTCTGCAATGCTGCTGCTACTGAAATGTCCTATGTCTATTCATGTTTGTCCATCCATGCTCCACTCAATCCTACGCCATGCACATCCTATCTTTTGCCTCGCCTCACGCATCCATTAGCCTCGTGCCCTATAACACCACCAAATTAGGCCAATTCCTGTACTTATTCACCAAAAGGAGTTCTAAGTATGTGAAATGCAAATTAACATAAAATGCAGCTAAAACATACTAAAATGTACTTGAGATGGGCATTATTCGCATGAATTTGTACTCCATAAGTAGGTGTAAAACCCATTTATCACTTGCACTTCAACAATAACATGCTCAATGAAATATGAGAAGGATAGGAATCTTTCACAAAATGCATAGTTGTGTAAGTTAGGAAACTTGTAACACAATAAAAATAGTGTTCGGATACTTGCCCAAGTAAAAGAGTAAGAATTAAGGAACTTGCATGTTTGCTCAGCTATAATTAATTCTAGCTTTAATTAACTTGCGTTGAAACGACCTATCGTTAACAAGTCGGTGTTTCAAATTAATATGTGTAAACTAATATGAGTCTACACTTACAAGAATTTATCACATAGCATGTTTCTCAATACATATATGGCATATTAGTCACATATTACAAGGTAAAGAAATCATACAAATATGCCATGAAACTTCAGACCAAAAATAGAATGTATTTATGACTGCAGGATGGCGCATCTGCGCCTGGTCTAGGCTTAGGGACGGCGCAACTGCGTTGTCCCCTGGCCAGACCAGGTTTGAGCTTTGCTCTCCTGACTTCAGTCCAACTCTAACACATCGATTGCAGATATATTTTTAATATACATACATGTTAGAGGTCTCACGTGACACATGATCATTCTTGAGTTCATTACCACAAGTTTAACTTATAATGACATTAATACATACAAAGGTCATGTAATCATCTTGCTTTATGTTTCATGTCACATGTCAACATAGAGATTACTAAATCTATTAATATACATGTTTGTGGTGTTCATATCGTTTGTTCGCAACCAACATTGATTAACACTTCAAATCATGCTCTAAACTCATGTTCGGTTTAGTTATCATCATGTCTAATACATATGAATCATGTCTAGGAGTTTTTTAGCCATAACATGACATCTTACTTCTTTAGAATCTATATATACATGTGATACAACTAAATTTTTGAAAACATGTCCAAGGTTGTCTTTGAAATCATTTTAGCATGAATGTTTCAATCCAACACATGTAAGACAAATAAAAAACTTTTATCATAAGTAAATAAGTTATGATAATCTCTTTTCAAAATTAGAAACTATATCTATTAGCATTCATGTTCATTAGCCTTAACTAAGCTTTTCTTTTTAAAGCATTCTCGAGCACAAAGCTAACAAGTTCAAATCATGATAAAGACACTATATATCATATATCATGCTTATTTAGGTTCCAAATCAGTCATGTACATGAGCCACTAAGTTCAGAACTTGTGACATAAGTTTTCCACAAGATTAGTTTTGAAAACTTTAAGTTTTGTTATAAACTTCCATACTAATCCAAGTTGATTACTTTATACCATAAAATAAAGCTTTACATCTCATGTTATACCTCTGTTTAGGTACATATATTAGTTATAATACCAAATCAGGAATGGCTAGCATAACAGAAACCAGAAACTAGATCTGAGGTACAGCGCAGCTGTGCTGCACCCTAGTACAAATGGGGTGCAGCTGCGCCAGGTCGGGACCAGAAGCAGTAGCTGCTCTGTTCTGCAGAGCATAACTTACTCTAATTTTCTATTGATTAAAACATGTTTCCAACCATAATTTCAGGTTCTATATATATACACATACATCCTAACATAATGATAGTAGCAAGTCATGCTAATTTGAGTAATCTTAAGAATTTGACAAAACTCAACCAAGAACATAAATTGGGATTTTCATACTTCTTGAGGTAATTGAGCTGCAATACACTCACTCCTTACAAGCCCTTTAGCAAATAAATCTCAGCAATTGAAATGAGAAAGGTGAGGGTCTTATTTATAGAAGAATGGTTAACTAGACAATGCCATTACCTCACAAATCAAACCATTGGATTTCAAGAATGTATAATGGGTAAAAGAGAGTTGGTGAGAGTTGGTAATTTCAATCATGAATCCCACTCCCCATCCACTTAGTGCTCTAGGTTGGTTGATTTAGAGATGAATATAGACTAGCTAGCTTTTCACATGGAAATGATGAAGTGGGCTCTAATTATGGGACAAGAGAGAAAACTCAGCACTTGTACAAAATGTAATATCAAAACAACATTTGGTTTATACTATACACATAATATATACTTTGGTTATATAATATGTATACACGATTCATTTCATATAAACAATATTATTATTCACTCACATGAATGCAAATAACTCTTACTATATAGACATATTAATATGCCACCTTGGATTATATAAAATATACAGTTAACTATCATATAATAAATATTTACTATTTTGTATGTTTGCATAAATTAATCGAATAAATATAATTATGTAATAATTATAAATCTCTTACTCATTAATTATCATTTATTCATAATAATTATTAATCAACACATTATTAATTAATTAATATTATCTATCCAGTGTACACAAATAATTTATTTCCCCAATCACTAGAATACACAAATATGTAGTTATTTCTGTTTAAAAATTATTTATGATTTTATTGCACTACATGATGCTTCATATCATTAGAAAGAATTCTTATTATATGATTTTATGCATGTCACACCTTATAATATTAATGCCCCAATTCAGTGCTACAGTAGGAACTCAGTTTCTCAGACTAAACACTGGCGCAGCTGCGCCATTTTGTACTGCTGGGACGGCGCAGCTGCGCCAGTCCCTAGCAGTGCCAAGATGGTTTAGCTTCAAGCCATTTCTAAATCACAACATCACACAAGTCTCACGATATAGTTTACTTCGATAGTGGTGATATACTCATAATTGAAATGAATCAATATGTTTAAAATCTATAACTATATTTAAATGGATTAAATATTTAATCATTAAGAATTCTTACAATTCTATGATACAAAACTCTTAGGGTTGGTCCACCAATTTAAATAACTATTAGTGACTCCCTTTAATCATATTATAAATTCACATAACCACATAAGATTTAAATAGACTCACAAAACAAACTCATAAAAAATTAAATCACATATTTAATTAAATAAAAAGTTTAAAATTCACGGTCATTACAGGATAGGTCTATCCAAGTTTCTAGATTAGTGTATTTAGTTTACTGAATTAGTGAATCCAGGTTACTGGATTGTAGGTTAGTTGAATCCAGGTTGCTGGATTATAGGTCAGTTTGGATATAGGTTATTGGATTGGAGGTCAGTTTGAATCTAGGTTACTGTATTGGTCTATCTAGGTTGCTAGATTGGTATGTTTGGATAATCCAGATTACTGTATTAGTCTTTGGTTTACTAGATTATATAAAAGAACTTATAAAATGAAATAGTAAGTGTTAAATCTTAATGTATATGGTTAAGTGATTGAAATATTATCAAAGGATGATAATATTACTAAAGATTTGTGGTAGTACCAAATATTCGATTATGTGGTTAAATGTTAGATAATTTATTTATAAAGTAGTATTATTATGAGGTATAATATGATATGTTGATTGAAAGATCAATCTTAACAATGATAGGTCTTTACAATAAAGAGATTAAATTAGATTGCGTAGCAGTAATCGACGATACAGGAAAGTTCCCTAACTCAAACTCGAGTTATTATTTCAAAACATGTTAGTGGATAATTATTGTTGATTATTCCATATCTATGATTATTGATTCGCACTTAGTGCATGTTGCATATGTTCATCGGGTATGAAAGGCTTATCACTTTTATTACCATAAGGTACAGTTAAACTTGTTCATGGTCATTGTTGACCACCCAACATTATTGCTTTAGTCATTCAATTATTGATATTCTGATTCATACTCTTTCACAATTATTATATTGTTGAAAATTTCGAAAGCTTGTTCATTCTTTCGATCATGATATTTTTTCTTATATTTAAACTTGTTATGTAAAGTAGTTGCTCACTCTTTCTATATCATGATAACAAATTTCAGATTAAGATGATGGCTGGAAGAAAGACAGATGCAAAAAGGAAAATTCCAAGTTAGATTATTATGCATTTAGAACAATTAAGTTATCTGCTGCAAATGATATTGTAAACCTTTTAAGTTATTGAAGGTATGTATTAAGTTAAGGTTGTAGACCTTGGGTATTTTTGTAGAATCCTTTGAAATAAACAATATATGGTTATATATTTCGCATTAGTTTGTAGAATGTGTATAAAGATGTTGTATCGTGATGCACTAGGTCCAAGGTAAAAGGGGCTCGAATTTAGGGGCGCTACAGGTAAAACCTTCGTGAACAGTTGAGGGAGAAGAAGTTAAAGATAAGCAGGATGACCCATGCTTTTAGGAGTGCGTGTGATAAGTATCAACAAAAGATAGTAAATCGTCCAATTGAGACAGGGCAGACGAGGCACACTATCAACAGGGATATTGAGATCGATCTTGCCGAGATGGAGTACGTAACCGCCATTGCTCAGAGTTCAGATTAGTAAGTAGATGATGTATACGTATATATAATTGTGTATCTATTTAGTAATATCTAATCCAACTTTTATATAGATAGCGGGTTATCTTTTGGTAAATCTCATCTTTTGTTAGTAATAAGGGATAAGGTGTTAATAGTTGAAGCTATATATATGTTGTGTAATGTATGTATTATAAATTATAAGAAGAAACATATTTATATAAAGAAAGTTTATTAAATGTGCGTTGTGATGTGTTATTTATTAATAAGAATGATTTAATTTTGTAGTAAGGTAATAATAATAATAATAATAATAATAATATTTATTACAAAAAATGTCACCAAGAATGAGATTGAGAAACCAAGAAGCAGAATAGCATAACGAAAATGAAGAAGAGGGTCAGGTAGACCCGATGCAGCAGTTAGTAGATCTTTTAAAGGTCTCCCCTAATAGAACTGCCCCTGAGTTACCCGTAAATCTTACAGTAGGGAGTGTTGCCAATTTCAAGGATTTCAAGAGTATAGAAACACCATAGTTGAAAGGGACTGTAGATCCCATAGAGGCTCAGACTTGGGTTAAAGAGATAGATAAGGCGTTCATGATCGCCAAGATCGGAGAGGAGCAAAAGACTTCTTTTTCTACCTACATACTTAAAGAAGAAGTTAATTTCTAATGGGAGGCAAACTAGAATAGGGCGGGAGAAGGAGTTATCACATGGGATAGGCTCAAGGAAATTTTTTTCAAGAACTACTTTCCCACTAGTATGCCTCTATGGAAGTGCAATTCCTAGAGTTGAAGCAGGGGGAAATGATGGTGCCCCAATATGCTGCCAGGTTCAATGAACTAGCCAGGTTTGCTCCACACTATGTGGATATTGAGGAAAGGAAGCTAAGAGGTTTGGGCAGAGGTTGAAACCCAGGCTCTATAGTAGGATTTCTATGTTCCAAAGTAATTCCTTTGGAACCATTCTGGAAATGGCTATCATAGCCGAAGGTGGGAGTGAGGCATTGAGCCTCTAGCATGAGGAGAAGAAGAATAAGAATAAGGTGGAAGGAGAAAGTAAGACTGAAGTGGCTAGTGGTCGTGGAGGAGGTACTAAGAGGAAGTCGTTTACCTCTGGGAATGCCGGAGCTAAACAGGGAGATCCAAAGAGAATGTATGAGGCATGTAAGAATTGCGGGAAGACTCATCTAGGAGTCTGTTTTAAAGGGAAGGCAATATGTTACAATTGCGGTCAGGAGAGGCACATCGCTCCCATCTGTCCCAAACCAAAAAAGAATCATGGGTGTTTTATTTACTGGGCAACGGACCATATGGAAAGGAATTTCCCAAAGAAGGTGGCGGACAATGCCAAAGGAGCTAGCAGTGTTAAGCTGACTATCACCGGTTCAGCTCCACCAAGTAGACCAACAACCTAGACCTTCAATATGACTGTCCAAGATGTAGTAGCATCAGAAGATATAGTTTCATGTATAATATTAATAAATAATATTAATGCATATGTTATTTGATCCGGGTGCAATCTGTTCTTTTATATCTTGTGAATTTGCTAAACGCTTAAGTTTACATTCGGAGAAGCTAGAGATTCCCTTAAACATTGAAGTAGTGAATAAAGAGATAGTTCCTGTTAAACGTATTCGTAAGAACTGTTGTATAAAAATAATGGGGTATTAATTAATGGTAGATTTAATTTCGATGAAATTGGGAAAATTTGATGTAATTTTGGGAACGGATTGGTTGTATAACTACGGGGCCAATGACAGATTGTCAAAAGAAAAGTGTGAACATTAGAACTTCCAAAAAATTATTAAGAAAAAGATGTGTAGGTTATCTGTGTCACGTTGTTAATACCCGGCAAGTGGGGACGGAAATGGGGCAGATACTTATAGTGAATGAGCTTGTAGATATATTTCAAAATGATTTGTCAGGTTTTTAACCTGATAGGGAGGTCGAATTTGTCATTAACATTATGTCAGGGATGGCACCGATTTCAAAGGCACCATATCATATGGCACCAATAGAAATGAAGGAGTTAATGATACAATTATAAGAATTATTAAATAAGAAGTATATTCAACTGAGTGTTTATCTATGGGGCGCACCGGTATTATTTGTTAAGAAGAAGAACGGATCTTTGAGACTTTACATCGACTACCGCAAATTGAACAAGGTAACCATTAAGAATAAGTACCCATTGCCCAGGATCGATAATCTTTTTGATCAGTTGAAAGGGGAGAAGTACTTTTCTAAGATAAATTTGAGAACGGGGTACCAAACGTTGAAGGTGAGAGGGGATGATGTTTCAAAGACGGCGTTCAAGACTCGTTATAGGCATTATGAGTTCCTTGTAATGTCGTTCGGGTTGACAAATGCACCTGCTGCATTTATGGATATGATTAATAGAGTGTTCAAAAAGTATTTAGATAAATTTGTGGTAATGTTCATCGATGATATTCTAGTATATTCTAAGATTTCAGAAGATCATGTTGAACACTTGAGATTAGTGTTGGAAACACTAGGAAAAGAGAGTTGTATGCTGAATTCACAAAGTGTGATTTTTGCTATAGTTTTTAGGACACATTATAGACAAGGAAAATGTAATTACCCATATTTTTAAAAATTAAATATTAATTAATTTTATTTTATACAATTGTATTCAAATTGGAAAAGATAAGTGACTATTTTTTTGTCTTCCTTGTTTTGTTTGGAAAGTTAAATTATTTTTGTTTATAATTAAATAATCGATTAAATTAAAAATGGGAAGTCCATTAGAGTTTTGGTAGCTCCTATATTGAGTTATATTTATATTTAAAGAGCTACATTTAGAATATAATTTCTGGCCATTACCTTACTTAATCCAGGTACGAATTTCGTACTCTTTCAGCGATATTCTTGTTAAATTTGATTTGTTTGTTTGTTTCTTTATTTTGAATTCTGTTATGATTTCACATAATTATTTCCTGTGAAATAAATATATTAGTTTCATTTAAGAGTTGATACATATAACTCGTATTTGTACTCTTTGAATTAGGTTATCATGTTTAGTACTATTTATTTTTGATAATTATAGAGTGGTACATGTTGCTACATTCTTTTTGAAACCTTGTGACTATAATTTGATTTGGTTCAACATGTACATATAGAACCCATTTGTTGTTATTATGTCGCATGTGTTGTGACATGGTATATTTGTTATAATATACCATAGGCTATACCTGAGTTATAACCACCTGTGGGGGTACCACAGGCATGTCGTCTTGGCACAAGAGGCATGACAATTTTCGTGGTGGTGTGATTAGTCTATGGCGTCTCCTTTTTGGGCTCCGAAATAAGTGGGTCATTTGGTGTTTTGTTGTGGGAGGCGTATGGGTTAACCCTAGTTTTATGTTCTGCGAATTTGTGATGATGTGCCAAACACACCTATCCGATTTGTATACATTTGGATTCGCGGTCCAATGTGTGATTTGCATGTGTGGCATTATTTTGGTTGCCTTTGTGGCATTATTTTGACTTGCATGTGTGGTATTGTTTTGACTTGCTTGCGTGGAAATGTATATTTTTGAGCTCACTCGGTATGAACACCCATCCATTTGATTCAGCCTATTATTTCATTATATTAGTTTTGTTTATTTCTGTTCAGTTTAATTCATTGAGTTAGTTACTTCAGTTCGTTATTTCTTTACTCTCTTATTGGTTTCGTTTATTCTGTTGATTCGGATATATTCCATTCAGATCTTTGGAGATTATATTTTTGTCAGTATTTACACTTGAGGCTTTGTTTAGTATTTTGTCTCAGTTGATTTCGTATTTCTGTTGTATATCTTTTGTATCTTTATATCCGTACTGGGCAATTGGCTCATGCTGTGTTTTTCTTTGTAGGGGTGATTCAGGGCTAGGGTGAGAAGAGAACTACCTTTGACTGAATAGGTTTATTAAATTTTAGGTTTTGATTGTTGTGTCACTGTTTGGAGAATTATATTTAGTACTTTATTAATGAATCACCACTATTAATATTTTGAAGTTATCAGTTCTCTGTTTACTTATTTTTGAGGTTTGTTGTGCTTTGCACATGACCTCCCTTTCCTTTTCGGGAAGGGGGAGTTACAAAGATGGTTTCAAAGCTTAGGTTCTTTCTTGTAGAAAACCTATTTTGGTTTGACCTGTGAGTTGTGGGTAAACAATTGGGTAGACGTAGGAGTTTGATTCGATTTTGTTCTTTGTTTGGTTGGTCTCTATTTTGACCAACTGTCGATTTCTTTTCGATTTATAGTTGATTTGAGGAAAGTGGAATAATTTATTAAGGTGATCGAGTAATGATATTAGTTAAGAATTGTGATTTAATCATTGAGGTGAGTAAAGTTATATTTTTTGTCCAGTTAAGAAATGATCATATGATTATGATATGAGTATTTATATCAGGGAGTATTTGATATTGGAGAATCATTTGTTAAGAGTTATTTCAAGTATCAATTATTATGATCGTGGAATTGAGGATTTGATTTGAGTTAGGTTTTGATTTATGTTAAGCTTGTGGATAATTTGAGGTTTGTGTATTGATGGGATAATATGATAAAATAAAAATTATTAAGTATAGAGGACTTCTTGTAATTTGAGTGATGATATTCGAGGTAATTAGATTAATCATTTGTAGTTAATGATCAATTTTGTGGCTATTTTCTAGCAGGATATTGGAGTTATGTTCTATGAACTTTCTTTGTGATAGTATGGGGAGACATTAAAATTTATTGGATTAAGGTTTGCAATAATGGATGATTGATTTATTATATGATTAGATAGTAAGTGATGAAATTCAATTACTTTTGAGAGATCTTGAATATTTATAGTTTGCTTATGCAGATAGTAGAATATTTGACTTAGAGTTGATATGATGATAAAGAGATCTTAGTAGTATATTCTTTGGTGTAATAATATTTAAGAACTAGCTAGTTCGAATTGAGGTTGGAATATTTTGAAGCTCTTGAGGATTTAGGAAAAGTTGATATAATTTGTAGAGTTGTTTGGTTTATCCGATATCCTTGGAGTTTTGTATGATTTTATGTAAATTAAATAAAAATAATTTGTTAAATCTTTGTCTTGTGTGGAACATAAATGTTTTACGAATTAAAAATAATTTTAAATATTTTGGGTATTCGAATCGTATTTGGATGAAGAGAAATTTTTGTGATTTTGAATTATATTCCGAAGAGTACATTTACAAGAATTAAACTCAAAGTTATTAGCGACGGCCCGCGCCAACGGTGGATCATGTGATCTAATTTGATGCCACGCGAAGAACCTTACCGAGGCTTGGCACGGTAGTTGATGAATCTTTTACAAATACATTGATAATTACGTGGACCGATGACTTATCCACGTTGATCGTTACAAATGGTGGCGCTACGTCGTAACTAAAAAATATTTTTGTAGCTTATTTGAATTCCGAGGACAGAATTATTTTTAAAGGGTGAAAAATGTAATAACCCATATTTTAAAAATTAAATATTAATTAATTTTATTTTATACAATTGTATTCAAATTGGAAAAGGTAAGTGACTATTTTTTTTCTTCCTTGTTTTGTTTGGAAAGTTAAATTGTTTTAGTAGATAATTAAATAATCGATAAAATTAAAAATGGGAAGTCCATTAGAGTTTTGGTAGCTCTTATATTGAGTTATATTTATATTTAAAGAGTTACATTTAGAATATAATTTCTGGGCATTACCTTAATCAAGGTACGGATTCCGTACTCTTTCAGCGATATTCTTGTTAAATTTGACTTGTTCGTTTGTTTTCTTATTTGGAATTTTGTTATGATTTCGCATAATTATTTCCTGTGAAATAAATATATTAGTTTCATTTTAGAGTTGATACATATGACTCGTATTTGTACTCTTTGAATTAGGTTATCATATTTAGTACTATTTATTTTTGATAATTGTAGAGTGGTACATGTAGCTACATTCTTTTTGAAACCTTGTGACTATAATTTGAGTTGGTTCAACATGTACATGTAAAACCCTTTTGGTGGTATTATGTCGCATGTGTTGTGATATGGTATTTTTGTTATAATATACCGCAGGGTATACCTGAGTTATAACCACATGTAGGGGTACCACAGGCATGTCGTCTTGGCACGAGAGGCATGACACTTTCTGTGGCGGTGTGATTAGTCCACAGCGTCTCCATTTTTGGCTCCAGAGGAAGTGGGCCATTTGGTGTTTTGTTGTGGGAGGCGTATGGGTTAACCCTAGTTTTTTGTTCTGCGGATTTGTGATGTTGTGTCAAACACACCTATCCGATTTGCATATATTTGGATTCGCGATCCAATGTGTGATTTGCCTATGTGGCATTATTTTGACTTGACTGTGTGGTATTATTTTGACTTGCCTATGTGGCAATGTATATTTATGAGCTCACTTGGTATGAACACCCATCCATTTGATTCAGCCTATTATTTCATTGTATTAGTTTTGTTTGTTTCTGTTCAGTTCAATTTATTGAGTTAGTTACTTCAGTTCGTTATTTCTTTACTCTTCTATTGGTTTCGTTAATTCTGTTGATTCAGAAATATTCCATTCAGATCTTTGGAGATTATATTTTTGTCAGTATTTACACTTGAGGATTTGTTCAGTATTTTGTCTCAGTTAATTTCGTATTCTAGTTGTATATCTTTTGTATCTTTATATCCATACTGGGCAATTGGCTCATGCTGTGTTTTTCTTTCGACAGGTTTTTAGGGGTGATTCAGAGCTAGGGTAAGAAGAGAGTTACCATTAACTGAATAGGTTTATTAAATTTTAGGTTTTGATTGTTGTGTCATTATTTGGAGAATTATATTTAGTACTTTATTAATGAATCACCACTATTAATATTTTGAAGTTAACAGTGCTCTGTTTACTTATTTTGAGGTTTGTTGTGCTTTGCACGTGACCTCCCTTTCCTTTTCGGGAAGGGGGTGTTACAGTATATGAGTAGACCCAGCGAAGCTGGAGTCAATAATTAATTGGGAGTATCCAAGAATGCTGTCAGAAGTGAGTAGTTTCTTAGGGTTAGTAGAATACTATCTAAGATTCGTCCAAGATTTTTCCAAGATAGCTACTCCGCTAACAAATTTTACAAGGAAGACTGTGAAATTCGTGTGGTCAGAGAAGTGTGAGGAGAGTTTTGAGGAGTCGAAAAAGAGATTACGTGAGGCACATGTATTGTCATTATCGGATAATAGAGTGAATTTTATAGTGTATTGTGATGCATCATACAAAGGATAGGATGCATGCTTATGCAGCATGGGAAGGTCATTGTGTATGCGTCACGGCATTTAAAGGATTATGATAGAGGATACCCTACACATGACATGGAATTATCCGCAGTGGTGTTTGCCTTGAAGATATGGAGGCATTATTTATATGGAGAGAAATGTGAGATATACACGAACCACAAAAGTCTAAAATATATCTTCACATAGAAGGAGTTGAATATGAGACAAAGATGATGGTTGGAATAAATAAAAGATTATGATTGTGAAATTTTGTATCACCTAGGGAAAGTAAATGTAGTGATCGACGCCTTAGGTAGAAAGTGTCGGGAGAAGCTGTCAATATTAACGACTCACGATGAGTTAATAATAGAGATGGCTAGAATAGAGATAGAAGTGAGATTGATGAGGGAAGCAAGAGAAAAATTATTTGTGATTGAGTCTAGTCCAACTCTAATGGACTGAGTGAAAGCAGCACAATTCAGCTATGAGGAGTGCGGTGAGATAAGGAATAGAATCTCTGAGGGATGAGAGAATAAGTTCAGACTCGACGATGAGGGGTTATTGAGATTTGAAGGAAGAATTTGGCTTCCGTTAGTAGCAGAGTTAAAGGAGAAAATTTTACAAGAGGCCCATAGTTCGAGATATTCGATTCATCCCGGTAGTATGAAGATGTATTGAGACCTCGGACAATATTTTTGGTGGCCAAATATGAAGAGAGATGTAGAAGAATGCGTTAGTAAGTGATTGACTTATTAGAAAGTCAAGGTTGAACACCAAAGACCAAGCGGGTTGTTGCAACCATTAGAAATTTTAGAGTGGAAGTGGGATCATATCACAATGGTTTTGTGGTTGGGCTACCAGTTACTCAGAAAGGATAAGACGTTATATGGATTATAGTGGATCATTTGACGAAGTCGGCTCACTTTTTGCCAATAAGGGTTAGGTTTAAGCTAGACCAATTAGTTAAACTCTATGTCAAGGAAATCGTTTCAAGACATGGGGTACCAGTTTTGATTGTGTCAGACCGAGATCCACGTTTCACGTCGAATTTTTGGAAGAGCTTACAAGAACAGATGGGAATGCAGTTGAGGTTGAGTATGGCTTACCATCCTCAAACAGACGAGGAAAGTGAGAGAACAATCTAGATTCTAGAAGATATGTTAAGGGCATGTGTAATGGACTTCAAAGGAAATTGGGACGATCACCTACCTTTAGTAGAATTTGCTTATAATAATAGATATCACGCAAGTATTGGCATACCGCCTTAGGAAGCATTATACGGATGAAAGTTCAGAACTCCACTTTGTTAGGACGAGGTAGGAGAGCGTCGAATATTGGGGCGAGAGTTGGTTCAGCAGACAGCAGAGGTAGTCAAGTTAATACATGCGCGGCCAATAGCGGCTCAAGATCGACAAAAGAAATATGATGATCAACATTGCTAAAAGAGAGAATTTGAAGTTGGTTAGTACGTATTCTTGAATGTATCTCCGTGGAAAGGAAAAATACATTTTGTAAAGAAAGGAAAGCTAAGTCCAAGATTTATAAAACCATTTGAAGTGTTAAAGCGGATAGAAGAGGTGGCTTACGTAGTAGCTTTGCCTCCAGAGCTGGCGCATATACATAATGTATTTCATGTGTGACGTATTACGACCTTATAAGCAAGACTATGAGAATGTAATAGAATATGAACCTATTCATTTGAAAAAAGACTTAACATGTGAAGAAATTTTGATTCAGATACTGGATAGGAAAGAGCAAGTCTTACAAAATAAAGTTATAACATATGTGAAAGTGTTATGGAGGAACCACAATGCTGAAGAAGCAACGTGGGAATTGAAAGATAAAATGAAGATAAAGTATCCCCCAACTCTTTGTGTAATTAGAGTCAAGATTTTAGGGACAGAATTGTTATAAGGGGGGAAGAATGTAATAACCGAAAAATTTTATTTAGCTTGTAAATAAATAATTTTGGGATATTTTTGAATAAAATAAGAATTTTATGAATATTGCTCTGTTTGATGTGCTAAAAATGGAATTTTTGTGGTGGAACGAAATTATGTGATAGAATTTACGAGTTTTAGGATCGTATGAGAAAATTAAAAAATTGAGAAAAGACGAAAAATCACTATTCATCTAAAAACGTAAAAGCATTTTTTGATTTTTCGAAGAACGCGCCAAAGTTAAAATGATGAGGAAAGACAAAATGTCAAATAAAATTTGAAAATGAAAAACATTTGTTTTCGCCTGTGTAACGGATTCCGGGAAGTGAACAAAAGATAAAACTAAAAAACTAATACAAGTATAAAGAGAAAGTATTAAAAAGGAATATGTCAAAGCATATTCCAAGTTGATAAGTCAAAAGTAGCATCCAAGTATATGATAAGGGCATCCAACTTAGGCTAGGAAATGACTAAAATACCCCCACTTTTACGATTCTATAATAGTATGCCCTTTACTTCATTTTCCTCACCAAGCAACAAAGAGAAAATCTAGAATATATACAAGAGGAAGTGAGATTTCGAGTATTATAAGCAAAAGACGTGGAAACGCTACCAAAAGTCATCAATAAACTAAGAAAACGAAGAATCCAAAGAGGTAAGAACGAAAATTCAATTCTTTTAATTATTTAAAGTTTTGTAGTATGTTAAACGAAGTGCTTTATCAGTGGTTGGATGATTCGTGATGAATCATGTATTGACGCGGAGTAATAAGGATGAATTAATGGACTATAAATCACCGTTAATTTATAAAAGAAGTGAAATCGTTATTTAAAATGAAGAACGAATGAAAATGTAATAGAAAAAGTTTAATTGAGCCATTTGACTTGTTGTTCATGGCTTAAATATTGAAATCCAAAAGGATGATATTATGCCTAAGTAAAATATATGATTGTTCCAAGTGGAATAGATTAAAAATATGTTATAACAAATTTATGGTGAAAATTTAAGTAAAAGACGCTAATATTGAAATTATAGTTCAAAAAGATTTCCGAATGAATTGTTAAATGGTGGTTAATGATTCAGAATAATGAATATTTCATGGGGGAAATATAGACATAAATAAAATAGAGCCATGGGCTTAAGAACGGACTCATTCCGACTTCGGATGAGAAACTTATGAAGTTTTGAAAATTTTAAACGAAAAAAACGTGAAGTTCAAAAATTGAGCGACACAGGATTTTTGAACCTATTTAAAGGCTTGTTAGGAAATCCCTAAAATTATTCTGTCCAAAAGATTTAAGGTGTGCAATGAATGCTGGGATTTGGCTCGGGAAAGGATTCATTCCGAGAAGGGATGATGAAGTTACGGGCTTACAAAGTGAGCTCCATGACCATTTGTGCAGAAAAAACAACTTGGGCAAAAAAAAAACTAGATCGGCACCGCAGCGCGGGTTATGTAGTACTGTTATGGCACCGCAATGCCCAATTACAGTAGCCACCCAGACTTCAGCGTCGCAGCACCTGTTGCAAGGTTAAACCGGGCACCACAGCGCCAGGTCGGATCAAGGCTTAGAAAAATTTATTTTCAAACACAGAAAGAAGGCAAGAGTAAAGAACAATTAAACACATAAATATTCAAGTATTATATCGTGATAACACATGATCAAAGACATTAAATAAAGGTCGGAAGTTAATTAAATAAAAAGGAAAGTAAACATAAACGTAAATTACTTTAAACACCATAAGTGTCTAGTATATACGTAAGATCAATGTACATTATGTACACACGAGTGTATGACTTGAACATTATCATAACAAAGACAGGTATACGATGCCTAAATGTCGGGAAGCCCTAATAAAGGATTAAAAAGTTAATCGAATAACTAAAGACTTAATGACGTCAAGGAACGAAATGAACGTTAGGGAACATAAAAGACCTCTGAGTTTAATTAATCAGATAATGAACGATAAAGAAAGAATTTAGTGTAAACCATATGTGGAGTCTATTTGTGGTAACTTGGTGTGTCATCATGATATAAATCATGTAGGACATATAAAGACCGAGTTAAAATAAGGCATAAAAGGATGCATAAGGCAAGTTTTCTAATTTCATCTAATTAGATTCTTATGAAGCTTATGTGATATATTTTTAATATCGAATGTGTAACGCCCCAAAAAAATCGGATTTTAGGAGAATTAAAATTTTATTTAATTATGTGGATTAAATGAATTTAATTAATTATTTATTGGAGTAAGCTAATTGAAGGTCGTTCTATGACCTAGACATATCGGAACGTCATAGTATTTTGGCTACGTGGTAGAATTAAAGTGTTTGAATTTCCAAGACGAAAATAAAAGCTTTTCGAGAAATTTTTTAAAAAACATTATTCACGCATTTCTGCTTAGGAATTATTTTTGAACTTCCGAGAAATACGTAATGATAGAATATCGAGGTGAGATGGAATATCCAATAATATTTCAGTTATGGCAAACACAGTTTTTTGCATGCGGACTTAAAACCTAACGTTCAGGGAAAGTGATTTACGAAAAGGAATTTAAATGCGATTAATAAAATAAAGCGATGATCATATAATACGTAGATATTATATGAGGTAGAGAATATGATTATGATATAAAGTATTATACGAGTATGTATGAATGATGGTATATCGTATATGATGAATAAGTATTTGAGTTAGAATACGAGAATTATACGTAAATTATACGTTATGAGGCTTTAAGTCAAATATATTGAATTTGTAGGATTGTGTAGGAAATATTAAAGTCCAATGGGATTTGATAAGGCCCAAATGTAGGAATGATTAAGTCCAATGTAAATTAAATGTGCAAGCCTAAGTGTTTGTAATGTAAAGCCCAAAGATTTGTTAATACAAGCCCAATGTATAAGATGATATTAATTGAATTTAAAGTCCAAAGCAAGGATGATCCATGGGGCAACCCATGAGCACATGGATGACCCAAAGTGGTGGGTAAGTAAAGTAACTTAATGGCTAAGTGTTGTGGTGAGCAAGTAAAGTAACTTAATGGCTAAGTGTTGTGATGGTCAAGTAATTAAAGTGAGGAGCAAGTTTACTTGATGGTTAAGCTTGGAATAGTAAGGAGGTGGATGGCTTTTGACCATTATACCCTAACCTAGCAAGTCCTATAAATAGCAAACTTAGATTTCATTTTTGGTTATTTCATTTCATCCAACTTATAAGTTGAGAGCTTATTTGCTTGAGAGAAAAGGCTAGAAAAGCTAGAAGTTAGCCTTTGTTAATTCAAAGAAGCAAGAAGAAGATTAAGGTTTAGCAATTGATCATTAAAGGGTAAGCAATCTTGAACCATGATTCTCTTTCTCTTCCATTGTTAGAGAATTGGGTAGTGGTAGAACATGTATTCTAAAGAATAATAAGAATGATTAATCAATGGACTTAAGACGTATAAGTCATGAATAAGCTATTCGTAATCATTTAAGCTATGAACTTAAGAAGAACTTGTAACATGTTTACATTAATGAAATTGGTATGATAAGAAGATGCAAGGATGAGGGTTAAAAGATTAAGATCATGATAAGTAATGGGAAATGGTATTATAGTGGTTTATACTTTTATAAGGTACAAACTCACAAAGAACAAGTAATAACTTGACATGTTTATAAGTTAATGAAGTATGTATGTCAAGATGTTAATATAACGGAATGAATCCATTTGAAACGAAGAACAAATCTTAAGTAACGAAGTTTTGCCGGAATGCAAACGATTGGACGATAATCGTCGAATTCGTGAAATTCTCATAATGGAAGTCGGATTTTGTGTTTGAACTCGACAATGTTGGTTTTCGATGGAGACAAGCCTTATTTGGCATTATAGAGTTGCGGACTCTAGAATAACTGAATTCCGACTTAGAACGAAGAAACGAGCGTTGAACGTTCACGAACGTTTATTGTTTTCACTAAAAATGGACTAATAGGTGAATTTTTAGTTAACGAAGTCAAATAGATAAAAATTATTTCATGAACACGTAGAGTATGTAATTTTTGAACCGTAGGCTCTTGAACGAGCTAATTCGGACTTATAATGAAGAAGTTATGAGGCCGGGAATCTCACAAAATGAAAAATCTGTCAAAATTGTCTGATGCACAGAGTCCGCGCTGCAGCGCGACTCAAGGAAGAAAGTCCCACGTTACAGCGCGAGACCGGACCATAGCCCCTGTTAATTGACGTCGTAGCGCGGCCAAATACACTGGGCATAGCGCTGCGGCGCCGTGACCGAATTCTAGGAACCAAAAGCCCGCGCCGCAGCGCGATCCCAAGAAGAGAACCTGGCGCCACAGCACCAACACTAGATCATGCACAATAATAAAAGCTTACAAGTAAGGAAATAAAGATAATTGATTAGTAAAGAACCAATACATTACTAAACTTAACATAGCATTATTAAGATAATTGTAAACCTTAAGTAATACACTAAAGGTTGAAGATAAGTCGAATGTGAACATTAATGGTGTGCAATAGATATACTTAACCAATGACGATCGAGTTTCGAATAATGGTGTCAGAACATTAGTAATCCGCGAGGGATGATGATTAACTCAGACCGAGTTATATTAATGAAATAATTTCAATTAAGTTATAGAAAGGAAATAAGTTGGTAAAGAACGATGTAAAAGAACGACAGCAAGCCGTAACCAATAATAACAAATCTACTACGTGATTAGATTGAGAAGAAGGGTAAGATTCATTAAAAACCATGTATGTTCATTCATGATCTAATGTGGTATGTTATGTGATTATGTGTTGTAGAGACCATAAAGGTTCAAAGGAAACGTAATTTTACTGTAGCAGACGCTGAAGGCAAGTTTTTCTAACCGCTTGTCTAACCTTTGTGTTAGCCAGGTTTTCAAATGATTCATGTTATGAGATGCATGTATGGTTTTAAAGAAAAAGTCGATGCCAGTTTTAACTCGGCTAGACTAATCTTGATAGATTGATTTATTTATTTACAAGTCATTCAATATAGAATTGCTAGCGCTATCCTACGCCAATTGTTTGGTACGGATTCAAGGTAAGCCTGAATATGAATAAACAAATATATTTTTCATCGAGTATTCGATGGGCACGTGAGGTTGCCACAACTTAAACGTACACACGTTTAATCGATGTAGTGTTGATCAACATAGAGTACTATAGGCTGGTCACCTAGAAGTGCTCGTAAGCTATGCCAGACTTACGGACTTAGTGTTGAGTTGTCCTTTTCAAAGATATTGTGAAATGCTCATGGTCTTGGACCAGAATTGATGTTTTACTGAATAGATGTTTTACTGAATATTGTCATTGTAAAACGTTTTAAAGGAAAAGAAGTGCTATTTTAAATTATCGATAGTACTTCATAACTATTATCCAGTTATTGAAGATATACGATTCTTATGTTTCAAGCATGTTGTTTAAAAGAAATTTTTGTACTTGTTGAGCTAGTTATGCTCACTCTTGCTTGAACCATATGAATGCAGCTAAAGACGAGAGAACTGAGGTTTCCAGTATAGATAAAGGCAAGGGGAAGATGAATGATTAGTTTATCTTATAATAGACTAGTAAGTATATATCTTATATTATGATGAACAAAGAATGTAATGGTTTAAGAACCTGAAAACGGGATTTATTATTATTAATGTAATAAGAATAACGTGGGAACACACATTTTGATGTCGTTTCATTAGATTGAATGTACAGTTATGAGTATCGTATAGCACCATATATCGGGTTGGAAGATACCCGGATTTGGGGGTGTCACAGAATGTACACAAATCTTGCATGATTGTGTGAAATTTATGCTTATACAAATCTCTTAGTATTTGTACAAGTATTCAAGATATGTTATGCCTAAATTGTTTAAAGAAATGTTGAAGCCATTTGTTCTACTAGACACTTGCTAAAATATTTTATCTCTTTGATATTAAATCTCTGGAATGTTATTGTTGTTAAGTAAAGATGTCCAAACCAAATTATTTTGGTACGGATTTAAAGGTAAGCACAAGGTTAAACAAATAACTATTTTTGGTCGAGTTTATCAGCTGACACATAAGGTGTCCATAAAATTGAACGCACGGTCATTCACTAGGATGAGTGTTGTACAACATAGAGTATTATAGGATGATCACCTGCATGTACTCGTAAGAACTATCAAATTTACAATTTTAATGGCGGGTTATACTTTTTAATAAATTTAAATTACTATATCTCGGTCTCCTGACCATTTCAATGGAAATTACTAGTTCGCCGTTTCAAAAATGTTTTAAAGAGGAATGAAAAAGTATTATTTTTTTTTATTCACAATACTTCACAATTATTAATTCAATTGGTGAATAATGATCATATGATTTTGTTATTATTAGACTATTTTACTTGTTGGATAATTTAATGTTCATTCTTGCGTGAATTATGTGATTTCAGCTAAGGTCAAACGTGTTGAAGGATCTGGTAATAAACAAGGGGAAGAAGAAGATGAACAAGTAGAAGAATCTTTGTAATAGTATAATATTTTGTGTAGTACATAATATTATGACTTAATAGAAATGTGATGGTTATAGAAATTGTGATAGAACAAATATGATGTAATAGTATAGTAATTACTTTTGTGTCATTTAAGCTTATATAGTAAGATTTAAATGAATGTGGTAGTACCGTGTTGCACCTTATCCAGGGTTTAAAGGTACCCAGATTTGGGGGTGTCACAGACATCTTGTACTAACTTGACTGATCGTAGAGTTTGGTGCAAAATGTAGAGTCTTGACTTTGTTTATTCAATGTTTTGAACTCTACGAAGTCGCTCTACGAATTTGAGATGTGCTCTACTATATGCTCTACGAATGGCTCTCTGCGATGCTGGAACAAACTCTGTGAACTTCTCTTCTACACTGCGATCTCAACTTTGGCATTACGATTCCAAAGGCAGCTCTACAATCTAATTCGAAGACTTTGTGATCATTACTTCAACTTTGAGATAACTTTGCAGCTTTGTGAACATCTAACTGATGTTCTACGATCACATATATTACACTACTTACAACATTTACATTAAGAATAATGTAAAGTAATTCTACGATCGATTAATCCTATCTATTATATAAGGAATCAACGCAAAGGATCAACCTAACAAGTTTGATTTTTCTATTCTAAGTATTTGTACACATATATCTCATTTAAGGACTTTACAGAAACTACTGAACAATTATACATTATAATCACATCATCAAATTTAAAACATACATTCCTAACAATACATTCAATCAACATCAAAGGATCAACCTAATAAGTTTGATCGTTCTATTTCTAAGTCTTTTTACACATATATCTGAAAGTAGTATGCACACAAGTCAATCATGTTTGATGATAAAACATATACTTTGTAACAATCTTATTCATTTATTAATAAAAGAATTATTTAATTAAAGACTTTTAATTTATCTACATAGTATTGTTTTATAATATGTGATAAACTCATAGTTTTGAGCAATGCTTTTAGAATCATGATGATGATCATGCTAATGAGATCTAAATTGTTATATAGCTCGTAAACTAAAATTGTTTCTAATCGTTGGATTACTAAAAAGGGGATTAGTGAATCCGAATAGATTGGTACTTACGTTGCTTACTCATTGGATGAGGATGATCGGAGAATAAGTTCACTAAACGTGACTCGCTAAGGAATACCTAATGAAGTTTTTTGTTTGTCTGTCAATAAGAATTCATGTAGTGATAGTAGTACAAGTGATCCTTAAACTTGTGATCATCATAGTATCTTGTGTATGATGAATTGTACTTTGACATATTCTTTAAGACCCTAAGGGTATATCAAAGGGTATAATGAATGAATAACAAATAATCTACCGCTTCTAGTAAAAGATGTCATATGTGATTCGATAAATGATAACCCAATAGTCCTTGGCCAAGGCATAATGAAATTAGAAATGAGTTTCTAATTTGCATTATTTGGAGTTGTGCATTTAAGTATCGAAATACATAGAATTAAATAAAATAAAACTTGACAGTAATTCCATATTTAATATTTCATTGGGACATTGTATGATGGAATGATTGAATTGTACAGTAACTATTTACTCAAGGGTTCTTTTATGATTAATGTTAAAATCTATATTATTTGGAAAGTCGTTGATCGCTAAAAAGGCTTATCTTTATTGTAGAATAAATATTATTTATTTAAATAAATAAATAGATTAATTTATTTATTTATTTATTTAAATAAGATTAGAATTATTCTAATTGACATATTCACAACTGATTTACTATGGAGAACCTAAAGGGACACATCATAAAAAGAAAAATATTTATAGCAAATGACATAATCATAATAATAAGTTAAGTGTATTTAATTTAATCTATGGTGATAAAATAAATTAAATAACTTAATATTTATTATTTAATATTTTGAAAATATTAAATATAAATTAGTAAGAGGAGTCTTATTATTATTATTATTATTATTATTATTATTATTATTATTATTATTATTATTATTGTTATTATTATTATTATTATTATTATTATTTAATTCCTAAAGGAGTTTGGAAATTAACTAATAAAAGTATTCTCATATATTCCTAATAAGATTAGGAGACTAATTAATTAAAAGAGTTTAATTAATTATTTCTAATTGGATTAGGAAGTCTAATTAATTAAAGAGTTTAATTAATTAAAAAAACACTATTCCTAAATTGTTTAGGAGGGTTGCCTACATCTATAAATAAGAAGAGTCTTATTTTGATTGTGGGTTAATGATAATTCTAATAGTTGGGAGAGTGCACAATATTCTATAGGGATAGAATTAAGGTTTTGTCAAACACTCATCTTCTTAAATACTTGCTCTTCCTTGGTAGATCACCTCTAGAGGCCAAATATTTGGGTGGCTAACGTTGATCAAAGGAAAGGAATCAAACCCAGTGGATTCAAGTTGAACGTGAAAAAGAATAGGAGGTGAACTCGTACCTGAAGATACTAGTTTCTACAAGGGTATGAATCTGATCAAAATCTATTTTCATCTAATTAATAATTGTGCATAAAGGATGATCCAGGTATATGATTTGTAAAATTTCAAACTCTGATTTTTCACGCTTCCGCTCTATGTATGTAATTTGTTACATGTTTATAGATATTACAAACCTAACAATATGAACTTTACAAAACCTACTGAACAATTATACATTTTTATAACCTCATCATCAAACTTAAATATGTATAACTTAACCATTCCTAACACATACGTTGTTAGAAAAATATGTGCAAATTTTGATGTCTATAATTAACATACATGATAATAATGTGAAGTCACCGTATGTGCTACTAAAGAGCGAATTCTTGAGGGAAAAATGGTCAAGGTCGAATATGCAATTTAGTAGTGCGAGCACCCCCAAAATAAAGTGTGAACGGATAATAATTTTCACCGTTAGAACTGCAATTGGATGCCCAAGATTTGTTGCAAGGATGAATTTAAATATACAATTGTGGCTATGGATCAATCAACTATATATATACATTTATGTGTGCGCGCGCACACACATAAATGTATATATAGGGATAGGGGCAGTGTAAAAATAAAACTAAATAAATATAAGGGGGCTAATTTATAAAAAAAAAAGTTAACACATGGTGTATAATATATTCAAACCAACTCATTAAACTTCAACCCTTCACTTTAGTCTTTAGCCTAAAAAAGTTTACCCCTGCTAGGAATAGATCCTGAATCCGTCTGTATGACATTAAATCTTTTTAACTTTTCTTTTGTTTTATTGTGAGATTCATGCATGCATGTATATATAGATATGAAATTACAACTATATTCATTGAATTTGAACATGTATTATTATAACTATGTACATTTGTATTTGAGAATTATAAGATGATTACCAAATTACTCTTGAAATGACAATCCAATTGCCTTGTTATATATATATATATATATATATATATATATATATATATATATATATATATATAGGAGCGGATCAGGTCCGGACTCCCGCATTTTAACAAAATGCGGATTTTTTTTTATTTTTTTTAAAACAACTAGAAAAAAAGTTTAATATTTTATAGAATTAAAATTTTTTCATAATACAGTGTTTTTGGTGTAATTTGAATACATATAACAAAACGTGTTTGTACATACTGTACATACATATTTTGTTATATGTATCCAAATCACACCCAAAATACTATATTATGAAAAAATTTTAGTTCTATAAAATATTAAAAAAAATAGTTGTTTTAAAAAAAAGCAAAAAAATAATAATACAAATTTTGGTCCGCATTTTAATCAGGCCCAGACCTGACCAAAATCCGGTTTTTTTGGGCTTTTTTTTAAAATAACTATTTTTTTATGGAACTTAAATTTTTACATAATACAATGCTTTGAGTGTGCTTTATTATATGTATCAAAAACACACCCAAAACATTATATTATGTAAAAAATCAAGTTCCATAATTTTTTTTTAGTTATTTTAAAAAAAATTCGTATTTTAACACTGTCCGGACTCCCGGACAGGATCTGCTCTTTATATATATATATATATATATAGAGAGAGAGAGAGAGAGAGAGGCCAGATCAGGTCCGGACTCCCGGACATTACCAAAATTCGGACCTTTTTTTTTTTTTTTAAAACAACTAAAAATAAATAAATAAATAATTATGGAATTAATTTTTTTTTGATAATACAGTGTTTTTTGTGTGATTTGGGTACGTATAAAAAAATATGTATGTACAGTCTGTGCAGACTGTAACACTATTTTTTGGTGTAGGTATTCAAATTACGCCAAAAACATTGTATTATGGAAAAATTTCAGTTCCAAAAAATATTAAATTTTTTTTTGTTGTTTAAAAAAACAAAAAAAAATTTGGGGTCCGTTTTTTATCAGGTCCGGGAGTCCGGACCTGATCCGTGTTGTATATATATATATATATATATATATATATATATATATATACAGAACTGATCCAGTCCGGGAGTCCGGACTGGATCAAAATCCGGTCCAAATTTTTTTTTTTTTTTTTGCTTTTTTTTTTTTTGGAACAACTAAAAAAAAAAAAAAAAAATTTATGGAACTGAAATTTTTCAATAATACAGTGTTTTGGGTGTGTTTTTAATACCTACCCCAACCAATGTATGTACAGTCTGCCCAGACTGTGCAGACATGTTTCGTTATAGGCATCCAAATCACACCCAAAACACTGTATAATGTAAAAATTCCAATTCCATAAATTTTTTTTTTTTTTTTTAGTTGTTTCAAAAAAAAAAAAAGCAAAAAAAAAAAAAAAAAAAAAAGTCCGGATTTTAACAATTTTTTAGTGACATTTCTTTTTTAAAAAAAATTGGTTTTTTTTTGCAGTACCTCCAAAAAAAATATAGTATTTATTCCAAGTGTAATTTTTATAAAAAATAGTATTTTAGGTGTAATTTAGATACATACAAGAAACATGGCATTTACAGTCTGTACAATCTTGTTTTTTGTATGTATCCAAATTACATCTAAAACACTATTTTTTACAAAAAATTTAAGTAGAAATAAATACTATACATTTTTTTGGAGGTATTACAAAAAAAAACCAAAAAAATATCACTAGAAATGTCACTAAAAAAATGTCCCCCTTGACTTGTTGTTTTAAGAAACTGCGCCTGTAGAAAGGCTGGCTTGCCATCAAGGTTACCACACGCAGTGGCGAAGCCACAGAGCTTTGTGGGGTCAATCGATCCCACTACAAAAAAATTTTGCTTTAAAATATAAGGTAAATTTTAAGTATTATATATAAATTGACCCCACTAAAATTTTATAAATTTTCTATTATACAAGGTCAAATTAAAATTTTATAACTTTGTCAATTAAATTTTAACCACATATGACTCATATTCTCTCAATATATATATATATATATATATATATATATATATATATATATCTATAATATTTTAAACTAAATAATAATCTAATTTATATTATTTTTAAAAATAAATAATGAATTACTTATAAACATTTGTGATTAAAAAAGTCTATTACGAGTCAATATAGTGTATATATACCATATATTATTACTCATTATATTTTCAATATAATATACTATATATATATATATATATATATATATATATATATATATATATATATATATATATATATATATACTCAAAAGTATAAAGTATTAAAAAAAATTGGCTCAAGAGCGCTGCCCCTAACCCCTGTCAAATTATTTGTAATTTAGTAATAATTTCGACCCTACTAACACAAGTTTCTGGCTTCGCTGCTGACCACACGAGAGTTATCCAACCGGCTAACCACGGTAGTTACGTTATAACAGCACTCGGGGTAGTTTCCTCGTAGATACATCACCTTCGTTCATTATGTTCCACGCCGAATAAATTTCACTTCATAACGACAATTAACAACTTAGCTTTGCTCCGTGCGAACAATTTTTTGCAAGGCTGGACAACGAATACCAGGTTGCAAAAATAAATGGAGATTGAACAAAGATGGATTTTATTCTAATAATAAAAAATGATGCTTCTAACAGTATCTGCTGCTTAATGGCATTAGCAAAATTAAAATCATTATTCAAAATCAAAAAGAAATAATCTCATTTGGAGGCCAAAATAATTTCACCTAGTTTGCCACCAGAAAAATGCAAGGCTTAATTTGGTTGGCAATCAAAATATTCTTCAGTAGAATTTGTCCTCCATTGGAGCAAAAACAATAGGACAACCGATTATCATCATTGGTTAATTGCTGATAGAAATCATTATCCCCAAACCAAGGCTCTCCTTCAAAATAGAGGCAATGAAAAGAACGCAAAACGCGAAGCTCCATATTTTGCCTTGCATATTGATCTGTAATGAAATCTTGGATACTATACAGAAAGATCTTACTTACCCTTTTCCCAAATTCAACCAAAAAAGGAAAAACTTTCTATTAATGAGCTTCATACTGGCTCAAATAGAAGTCCCAACAATATTGAATAATTTTTTATTTTTATTTTGGGTGTCAAGTCTTGATGAAATTTCCAACCAAGAAACATCCTGCCAATTATAAAAAGTTAGAACACGATTCAGATTCAGTGTACAGCTAACATAGCAAATGACGTTTCTTTTGCACAAATTTGGGAACTCCCAAAAAATTGTAACCAATTCAAACATTATACAATCTTCCATATATAATTCTACTAGGATAAACCACAATTGGAAGAATTATATTTAAAAAGAAAAAGAAATGTTAAAACACACATCTATACATCTATACCTCTATACATCCCACCCCAAAATCTTATGCATGCCTAAAGTTACAATAGAATGAAAAGATGGAAACATCACCTATCTATTTCAACTCGATGATGGCGGGTGCTATAGAGAGAAAGGGTCTGGTCTGAAATACAGATGACTCCCACCATATGATCTACCACCCTGTAACAAAGAATAACACATCTACCAAATATAGGTACACTTCACATTGTCTCATTGCTAGCTTCCATTTTTCTTCTTCCATTTTCCTGCTACAGATTCGATCATGTTATTGGAGTATAATCATTCAGCCAATGCATTGGTGCTGATCCAGTTGGGTTTGCTTTAATTGTAGATTCTAACAGGCTTCTCAAATGTGTGCCGGTTCTGCAAAATTGAGGTAACTTGCTAATAAGGGGGTTTATGCTACATGTTAATTTGTTGACAGGATGTTTCATAAAGCCATTTGATTCTATGACACTTTCCGGATAATGCCATCAAATAATTTTTAGATCCCATTGCTACAGAAACTTCAAACAATTCAAGAAATATGTACCTGATTGGCTGAATACGACCTTTTAAGAGCATTGTCAGAATGTTCCAATCCAAGGTACTGTTCCCAAGCACCATATACATCTCTTCTCTGTATGCGGAAACAAAAGCATAAAGAGATGTATATAGTATATAGTCCCAAGATCAATGACATGACTGATTTTGTGTTTGTGTGTGTGTGACACACACACACAGAGAGAGAGAGAGAGAGAGAGAGCACCTGAAAACGATTGGATACAATGTCTGTATCCAGAAGATACTCTGGACGACCCAAAGACAAAAAGGCAAATCTCCACTGAGGAAGCATTTAATAAATTAATAAAATAATCAGAAAATCATATCAGGCTAAAGTGGCACACACATTTTAGTTTGAAAATACATCAAGTAAATGACCACCCGCACGAACCAAGCTACAAAAAGAGTGGATTCAATTGACCCCACCGGAAAAAAAATTGTTTAATGATACATGATAAATTTATAAAAATTGCAAGTGTAATACATAAATTGACGCCATTGAAACTTTATAAATTTTCTAATGGACGGGATGAAATTGAATTTTTTATAGCTTTCTCAATCTATGACACTTCTACTCCTTTATAAATGCATCTCCCTCTAAACTTCTTAAAATAAATCATAATTTAATTCAATTATTTTGTAAAATAATTAAGAAATGAAGTATTTTGAATAAATTTGAGATTAGAAAACGTATCAGGGATCAATACGGTGCATACATACATATATATAACTTGAAAGTACAAATTATCCAAAAAAGTTGGTTCGCCAACCCCCGCCAAATTATTTTTAGTATCACAATATTTTGACCCCACAAAAGAGTAAAATATGATAAACAAAGGTTAAAGTACCTTCAAAAACTCTTCATCTGGAACCTGCAATTTCTTTTGTATACGTGCTTTCACTTCAAGCAAGGTCTCACCCTCGTGGATAACGAGAAAAAATGGTTCCCCGAAATTCTGGACCTGCTTAAAATTGTAAATATATAAATAAATAATCAGTCCAATCGAATCTAATATAGATGTATGACATTAACAAAACCCATATTAGCTTACCACCTGGTTCTGAGCTGTATCTTTCATAAAATGATAAACATGTATCAAGCGATCTTGTGGACCAAGGGTTTTCTCCTCCTCTGGTATCTGTAGTGTAAACAGTTTTGATTAGGATAAACTGGAAATGTGATTATAACTGGAAAGATGCTTATAACCGGAAAATATGGACCGAAAAAGATTATTAATAAGCCACAACACTAAAGAAGGGTGAAGCCAGACAATTACCACAAGGGCCATGATGAACTATGAAAATTACAAGAAGGAAAGGATGGAATTCTAAACATTTAATACTTCTTGGGAGGTTTATCTTAGAGAGCCTAGTGTGTACGTAGTTTTTTGGGAGAGGCTCTTTTACATATGGTTGAGGGGTAGTTTGGTTGCCATAGCTGTGCCTTCGTTCTTTTGGATCTTATAGTGGCTTTAGTTTATCTATAAATAAACAGTTGAAGGATGGGAAACAATATAGTGATAGGTAAACAGCTCCACCTGACTTAACAGTGCGTCCTTTTATCATAATTTTGTTCTTAAATATGTCAACCAAAGCATCATCAGCTGCTTGAAACTGAATTTGTGAATTTCTTAGTCAATACTAGAAAAAAAACAGAAGTGCTATGGAAATCCAAAATTGCATTAGGATCAGCTCAACTATGTGCATGGGAAAATTTGTCGAGTTAATGTGGATCCTATGAGCTTGGTAATGGTTCCAAACAAACTTCCTTTTAAATAATAGAAGTGGAATTTTGAGGTAGGGTCGATTCCTAGTAGTGGCACATCCTGCAAGAATGGGTAACCCAAACACATGAAATTGTCACATTATGGACATACTCATTCCACTTTGACCCATTAAACCAATCTAAACATCCTCCAAGTTCAACATAATTTTCTGCAGAACTTTTCCAGTGAAAGAGGGGAAACTATTGAGACATTTTCTGAAGGTTTTTACTAAATGTAAAATGAAATATGGACCAAAACAAAAATCCAATGCCTACCAAAAATGAAATTCAACAATTACCTCCTCTGCCCGTAACGTCCAATATTGATCATTAATGTTCTCAATCTTCTCATTAAGTGGGAAAATCTGCAGCGATATAGATATTGCATTATACAAACAAGTGAAATTAGATAAGAAGTTGTCTCACATTATATCCAGTTGCATTAGCAGACTTACCAATAAAGAATTATGTAATAAGCAGTACAGAGTTCTCACTTGGAATCAGTAGAATTTATATCTATTTTTTTTAAAATTCTTTTCGGGATATCAAAAAATTATATCAAATATTTGACAACAAATGAGAAATTGAAAGCTTGATAAAATATACTTTTTGAAGTTATACAAAATATGAAGAAATATCATGTTATAAGACACTAAAAGAAAAAACTAGAGGGTTTGTATATCAATTTACAATGGTTGGGTAAGTCCTCTGCATAAAAAAAATTATAGTAAACTAACTATCCTGTTACTGTCAGGCAAAGTGAAATTCAAATTTCAGAAAAAATATTGCATGGCGATGAATTACTATTGACAATGACTTTGAGAACCTCCAAATAGCATAATTTATTACTGTCGGGAAAAAAACCTGGATAGCTTCACGAGGGAGCTCAAATTTTGTTAAACCTTCACTCAACTATTATAACTTCAACAACTATGCAGAAAGGAATACATCCACCACCAAAAACATCTGTCAAGCTGCATTCAATTTGAAATACTTCTGTAGAGAACTAGCAATACTTGCACATATACCATACCTTATAGATCTTGTGATAGAAAACCTCAAGCAGTCGAAGTTCTGCACTAAGATGCGACAACTCAACCTGAAGATGACACCACAAAAATGAACGTTTCACTATAGCGCACAAACAAAATATTTTCAAGGAGTCAAGAAATGGAAAGGGAAAACACCCTAAAAATATATATATTAAATTCCAACAAGAAGATTTTGACCCAATATTGACATAAATCTCCATTGTTCAAGCAATAGAACCCCAATTCATTGAATATTACAGAGATGATTACTAAAAGCAGAAGTTGCTGGAGTTACCTTTGTCTTAAGATCATTAATAACGTCACCTACAGTACTTTGTTTTGGCAATCTAATAGTATGAATTATGACCTGAAAATAGTTTTACAGGTTTAAATTACAGAAAGAGGGGAAAGGGGACAGGTTGGGGAAATTAAGGACTGCTATAAATCATCACTTACTTCATCCTTAGTAGCATGATGGAAAGCAACTTTCAAAGTTTTCAGGCCTTGCAGTTCTGGCAGAGGAATATCTAGTACTTCATAATACAAAATATCCGAACTCTATTCACAGAAAGAAAACCATGGTGTTAACTCAACATTATAGAATGCATGATTCTGCAGATTTGAACATAGAACAATAAATCTTGATCAGCAGTAACCATCCAATGAATTACCTGATTGTAATGGACCAGCATGTCTGACAGATGTTCTGCTCCTCTGTACTTGATTGGTTGAGGTTTAGGTTGCTGGGAGTAACAATTATGAGATGTAAGCCTGATTTTAGATGGATCATCCAGGCCAAGATGGCGAGCTACTTTTTCCATAACATCATCATAATTGTGAAGCTTTGACCTAGAAATTCACAGCGATGGATAAGAGTAGAATTTCAAACGTTCATCATATTGACTGAATGAAAACTAGAATGGCTGTATTGTGCAATGTATATATGAAAAACTCACAACTCGAGACAAAATTCATCCTCCTTCGGTTTCTCCAGAGAACGAAATTGAACGACCTATGCAGAGAGACAACCAACATTTTTTTTAAATAAAAGGCAACACAATATTTAAGACTGATATAGAATTATTATACTGCATTTATTTTTCCTTCTTTTTTTAGCAGAAAGTTCATAGTAAAAGAAAGTCCTAAATTAGAATACAAGCGCATTATAAAAAGAAGGCTCAAAACTAACTTCAACAACCCAATAATCCTTTCCCAGTAAACGCTTTGAAATCTAACATAATTTTCTTCTTCACACTACCAAGTGGTGAACAGAGGGCATTACTATTATTAAATATACTATACTCGTCAAAGAAACTAGGTACATAAAACTTTATTTACTCTATATATAGAGTGCGTAGAAGTTAGAACTAATAATGAATTCAACTGTTTAAAATGCTAGCATTAGTTTAAAATGACAATATTTTTTTGGTACAACTGCAACACAAAAAAAGAAAACTTTTAAGAAGAGAAAGTTAATATAAGAATAGAGAAAACTAAGATGGAAAGGAGTATCCCTTCACTTGTGCTTGATTATGTGGACAACACTTGTTGGTACATGTGGACAGCCGTAGCAGTAAAATATTTATGGTTCGTTTGGTAACTGTTTCTGCTTTTATGTTTCAAGTTGTTATTTCTATTTTCAAATGTCTTTGCTTTCACTTGTTTTTACGAGTGGAGAACTGGAAACATAAATTAGGCAAGTAACTATATTTAAACATTAATGTCTAAATTTTAGATAGAGTTGACGCTCTAAATTTTTTTTGTTAACAAGATTCAATGTCTGTATTACACTAAAGTTAGAGTGACTCCAAGTTGCAAAATTTCAAAATAAAGTTGTAGACACTCGAAATTTTGCTTTCCTTGGACTAACCTTGCAGGAGGACAAAAGCGTAATTTCACCCCGAAGACAACCCCGCGAGAGGGCAAAAGTGTAATTGCGCCTTGACAACATGTTCAAGCAAGGATCGCCGAGCTAAATATGGGGTCATAAGAAGCCACCACAGCGATCCCCGATCCACAGACAAACTAGTCGACTGTCTCGCTGACTCCAGAATATACCCTTCTGCTTTTCGCTTCATCTTCTTGGATTCGGAAATGGTCAAACTTGATGACATTGTGTAGTCCTCAGAAAGAACTTTCCGAATTGGTATGGCACGTCTTCCAACTATTCCCGAATTGAAAGGAGCAAGCAAACGACTACATAGCAAGGTGAAAGACTAGCGGGGGCATCTACCTAGTATGGTTTTTCACCTTTTTCTATGTCTTCCCGAACTCAAAATTGGGCAAATAATAAACTATTGAGAAGCTATCGAAAAGAGCTTTCCGGAATGATATGACACGTCTCATCGAGAGTTACGGACGTTTCAACGGACAACACAAAAATTGACTTCGCGGCACGAGCAAATGGGGCCCACTTTAGGGCTGCCGCAGGTGTACTTGCGGCTTCCTCCATTACACCCGCGGCTCCCCTAATTTAGAGGAGAGAGCATTCAAGAGAGAAGCTCCGATTTTAGAGAGAGAAAGGTTCGGTTTTGGCTCCAAAACACCCATAAATCCCACTTAGCTAAGCATATATGTATAGATCTTGTTTATACAAAGTTCTATAACTCAAATACAAGTTTTGCAAAGTTTATTCCATCGTTTTGGAGGTAATGAACCCCTCTTTGTTCATCCTTTTTGCATAAATATGTGAGATCTTCATAGCTCTAGCATGTTTAGTGTTTAGATCCATACATTGGTGTGATTTCTATATATATACTGCTTGGTTGTGCATATGTCTGATTTTTTACCGATTATTTTGAGTATATAGTTGGTATTTGAAGTATTTTGACTAGATATATCCTAGATCTAGCCGGATCTAACATTTAACCGGTTCAAGAGCTTCCTAGCTCAAACCTTTGAGCAAGATCTAGGTTATTTTCAAGCTTTGCAAGTATTTTTGCTATCTTGTGCGACTCCAGATCCATATCTAGTGGAGTGGGAGTCCTAACTACGAGCGTTCAAGGATTTAATCGATAAATCACTTGTTAGCGAAGTTAGGAAGCATATATATATATATATATATATATATATATATATATATATATATATATATTGTGTTTTAAGATTTATTTTGTGCGTGCTTTGGAATAATATCATCTGAGCCTACGAACCATCGGGTCAAAGATCCATCAAACGGATCTCAACTCGGTTCCCATGATAGATATATTTCAGTCGTCTTATCAGCTTGCCATCCATTGTACATGTAATATTGGACCTTAAAACGGTACCCGAATTTAAGGCTCCATAATAGTGAAATCGTGGTTGTAGGTGCTCGGGCTTACTTAGATGGCTTTCATACCCACAAGAAGCCCGACCCTTGTTGATGAGGACATGACATGTGTGGACTCAAACAAGACTAAAAGGACGTGGGGATCAAACAAGGCTAGAACTAAAAAGTTCAAACAAGATCTCAATGGATTGATCCAAGATGTTTGGGCTGAAGCTAACACAAGAAAACTCAAAGAGAAGGATAAGACACAAATTTGGGTCAATTTAATGGCAAAAAACACTTTTACCCCACTGTGGTTGTAGTATTTTAAGCAATTAGCCACTGTGCTTTTAAAATATTCAATTAACCCACTGTACTTTTTAAAAATGTTCAATCAGACCATTCCGTCCAATTTCTTGGACGGACGTTAAAAAATTAGCTTGGATTGCTTACGTAGCTTTTTGAAAAAAAATAAAAAATTACGTGGCTTTTTTTAATGGATTTTCTTTATAATTTTTTATTCTCAAACAAAAAAATAAAATAATAAATCAGTATGTGGTAAAAAATAATAATTAAAATAATAATAAAATTAAAATAAATATTTTAATTCATTTTTTTATAATTTTTTCTTTTCCTTTCTTTTAATAATTATTTCTATTTAAAAAATTAATTCCAAATATTACAAATAATATATCAAAAATTTTGTATCAATGAGATCTATTACAACATTATATTATTTCCTACAAAAATAAAAAATAAAAAATCATTAATTACGTGACAAAAAATAATTAAAATAATAATAAAATTAAAATAAATATTTTAATTCATTTTCTTTATTTGTATTCTTTTCCTTATCTCTTTTCCTTATCTCTTTTCCTTTCTTTTAATAATTATTTTTATTTTAAAAATTAATACTAATATATATTTTAATGATATAAAAAAGGTAAGTACATAATTAACATAAAATAGGAAATTTGATAAAATTAGCAAAAATTAGTCAAACAAATGACATAAAAATTAAAATTATTTATACAATCAAAACCACATTATTTTTTTATAATTTATTCTTTTCCTTTATCTCTTTTCCTTTCTTTCAATTATTTTAATTCTAAATAATACAAATAATCAATCATTGATTATGTGACAAAAAATAATTAAAATAAAATTATGTGATTGATTATTTGACCTAATTGGATAAATAAAAATTGGAGCTAAAAAAGAATACCCTGTTTCGTAAACAAAAATTGGATAAATAAAAACAAAAACATCTTACACTTATTCAGAGAAATCGAGGACAATAATAACAAAGGAAAGAAATTTGTTTTTAATTTCTTCTTTCGTTTAAGCATCACTCAGACAAGAAACTAGTTTAAGATCGAAAAGAATAATCACAAATAAAATGATAACGAAAAATAAGAATAATCGAAGTACCAGTTATTGCGTACTACGTGGATTTGGGGGTTTTGCTAGGGTTTTAAAGCATTAAACTTCAAAGGGATAAATATTTTTTTGGTTTTAGGTCAACTTAATTCATTTTTAAATAAGTTTTTCATTTCCTATTTTTTAATAAAATTATGTGATTGATTATTTGTATTATTTAGAATTAAAATAATTAAAAGAAAGGAAAAGAGATAAAAGAAAAGAATAAATTATAAAAAAATAATGTGGTTTTGATTGTATAAATAATTTACTTTTTATGTCATTTGTTTGACTAATTGTATCAAATTTCCTATTTTATGTTAATTATGTACTTACCTTTTTTATATCATTAAATTAAATATTAGTATTAATTTTTAAAATAAAAATAATTATTAAAAGAAAGGAAAAGAGATAAGGAAAAAATACAAATAAAGAAAATAAATTAAAATATTTGTTTTAATTTTATTTATTTTTTGTAACGTAATTAATGATTTTTTTATTTTTTATTTTTGTAGGAATTAATATAATGTTGTAATAGATCTCATTGATACAAAATTTTTGATATATTATTTGTATTATTTGGAATTAATTTTTAAAACCACAATGATTTTATTATTTTTTTTTCTTTGAGAAGAATTTTTTTAAAGAAAATCCATTAAAAAAAGCCATGTAATGGTCTGGTTGAAAATCCATATGCCACGATATTTTTTATTATTTTTCAAAAAGCCACGTAAGCAATCCAAGCTGATTTTTTAACGTCCGTCCAAGAAATTGGACGGAATGGTCTGATTGAACATTTTTAAAAAGTACAGTGGGCTAATTAAATATTTTAAAAGCACAGTGACTAATTGCTTAAAACACTATAACCACAGTGGGGTAAAAGTGTTTTTTGCCTCAATTTAATACAAGCCCAATTCTGATCTTACTAAGCCCACGAATTACATATTCAGCAAGGATTTTTAGATTTTTAGGGTTATAGTTTATAAATTCCTATTAATATTTGGATTGTTTTGAGTAGTATAAATAGAGGTCTAAGTTGATGTAATCAAACACAATATACATTATTCATTATTAAATAAACTTGTGGAGTTATTCTCTACTTTTGGTTCTTTGAAGAATTCCTAAGAAATTAGTAGTTTCTTAGTTATTTCTTTGATATTCAATTTGACTTATCATACAACAATTCATAGTTGTGTGTGGCGTCTTCTACCGCATCAATTGTCGATTGTACCGAGATTACCGCTTCAATATAAGCGAGGGGTCAAAGTGTCGTTGGTGTCCATTCAACGTAGATTTCCGAACGCGAGTAATTGTACCAAGATTACCGTCTAAAGTATAGACGAGGGGTTAAGGTGTTGCAAGCAATTCACCCAACAACTGTGCTAGAAACGATCCGGGCGACAATCACCTCACGCAAGCGTGCCGTGGAGTCTATCATTTGGTATCAAAGCTAAGCCTTTCTAACGAGTTACTTATCTTTAATTTTCTAACTGTGCTAGAGAGCATTGTTTGGTTTTTTTTTTAAATAAAAATAAAAATTATTTTTTTTATTAAAAAAAACTGCGTTTTTTTTAATTTTTATTATAAGAAAACTGCATTTTTTTAAAAAAATTATTAAAAAAATTGCGTTTTATGTACATTTATATTATTACATTTGTAAATTCTCCACCATTTCCACATCATGAAAGCCACATGGGACAGATCTGTGCCACATCAAAAAAAATTGCCACATCAGCAGCTTACGTGGCAATTTCCGTCCAAAGTCTATCTTCAACGGAATATTAAACTTTTTGTTAGTAAACTAAAATTCAGTGAGTTGACTGTAAAAAAAATGTCAGTGACCCTTTTGTAAGTCGACCTAATACAGTGACTTAGAAAGCATTTAACCCCTAACTCGAAAGATAAAGGAACTTATGAGGAACAACCCTCAACAGCTGAATTGAAATTCCAAATGGAAGCCATGCATAAAAAATGGGATCAAAGATTGAGAAAGACTATGGAGCAAATGCAAGAACAATTAGAAGAGATGAGGGTGTCTATGGTTGAGCTATCCCAAAACACTCGAGGGATGCAAAACAAGACGAAGTCACAACAAACTAACGCAAGAAAACGCAAGAAAGGAAGACCCTTACGGCGAGGACAGTAATGCAACGGAAGATCGTAAATCTAATTTTTCACATCAAAGACACGGAGTTGCTAGGGAAAGAGGAGGTCGGGATAGAGAAGATGACAATTTGGATAGCATAAAAATGAAGATTCCAGCTTTCCAAGGCACGCGTGATCCTGAGGCTTATTTAGATTGGGTAAACAAGATGGAGCGAATCTTTGACTGTCACAATTATTCAGACCTTAAGAAAGTCAAACTGGCCGTTACGGAGTTTTCTGGATATGTATTGATATGGTGGGATCAGTTGACAGCTAATTGGAGAAGGTGTGAAGAGCGGCCGATTACAACTTGGGTGGAGATAAAAGCTATCATGAAAAAGAGGTTTGTACCAGCATACTATCAACGGGAGATCATTCGTAGTTTACAATCTCTTAAATGGGGAAGTCGGAGTGTGGATGAATATTACAAGGAGATGGAGATGTTGAAGGATCGGGCTAATTTGATTGAGGACAATGAAGCATCAATGGCTAGGTTCTCGGCAGGATTGAACTGGGAGATTACAGACTTGGTTGAACGACAACATTATTTAGAGTTAGAAGAACTAGTCCATATGACTACTAAGATAGAGAAACAACTCAAGAGGCGAGGAGGACAACCAGGACAATCTAATGCTAGTTCATCATGGAGACCTAATTTGGCAAAGCGAGAGGAAAAGACAGCTGCGATCAAACCAAAGGTGGAACCTAAGCAAGGATCTACTAGCCGAGATATACAAGGTAAAAATGAACAACCTTCTTTTGGGCGTAATCGGGATATTGTATGCTTCAAGTGTCAAGGCAGGGGACATTTTTCTAGCCAATGTCCAAATCAGAGGAAACTGTTGTTACTTGACAATGGAGATGTAGAGACCGAGGGGGAAGAGAGCGACACTGATTCTATGCCACCATTAGAGGAGATAGGTGAGGACGCGATACATGGTGAAATTCTGGTTACAAGAAGAGCACTTAGTACCCAGGTTAAGGAGGAGAGCAGTTTACAGCAAAAAAAATTATTCCATACTCGATGTCTTGTGAATGGGAAAATTTGTTGTGTAGTCATAGATGGAGGCAGCTGTACAAATGTGACAAGCACTACGATGGTGGAGAAATTGGGGTTACCTACTACCAAACATCCGTAGCCGTATCGTTTGCAGTGGCTCAATGATAATAATGCAGACATTAAAGTGACCAAACAGGTGTTGGTTCCATTTGCTATTGGTCGGTATGTTGATGAGATATTGTGTGATGTGGTGCCTATGCAGGCAGGGCATATATTATTGGGTAGACCATGGCAGTTTGATAGGAGGGTTCAACATGATGAGTTTACCAAAGTATATTCCTTTGTTCACGACAAAAAGATCGATTTGCGTCCTTTGTCACCTCAACAAGTACATGAGGATCAAATTCATTTCCAAAAAGATCATATACAAAGAAAAGAGAGTGAAGAAAAGAAAAATCAAAAAGAAAAAAAGAGAAAAAGAAAGAAAAAAAAAGGTGAGAGAAAAACAATTATATTGGCAAAAAAGAATGATGTGAGAAGAGCTTTGATTTCTAAACAGCCTATGATTTTACTTCGGTATAAAGAGGCGCTTTTGAATACTAACGCTAATGAAATATTTCTTAGTGTTGTTTCATCTCTCGTACAGGAATTCAAAGATGTATTTCCCGAGGAGCTTCCTCAAAGACTACCACCTATTCGGGGAATTGAGCATCAAATTGATTTGGTTCCCGGTGCGACGATTCCAAATCGTCCGGCTTATCGGAGTAATCCCGAGGAGACAAGGAGTTACAAAAGCAAGTTGACGAGCTGATGGGGAAAGGATTAGTGAGAGAAAGTATTGAGTCCGTGTGCAGTTCCGGTGATTCTAGTGCCAAAAAAGGATGGAAAATGGAGGATGTGCGTCGATTGTCGAGCAGTAAATAATATTACGGTAAAATATCGACACCCCATTCCTCGTTTAGATGACATGTTAGATGAATTGCATGGGTCTTGCATATTTTCAAAATTTGATTTAAAAAGTGGTTATCATCAAATTAGAATGCAAGAGGGTGATGAATGGAAAACAGCGTTTAAAACTAAATATGGTCTTTATGAGTGATTAGTATTACCTTTTGGTTTAACTAATGCAACCAGCACTTTCATGAGATTAATGAACCATGTTTTGCGTCAATTCATTGAAAAATTTGTCGTAGTTTATTTTGATGATATCTTGATTTATAGCACCCAGGCCCTTTGTAACTCAGGCGCGCCGTCATGCGGCACATATATCGAGGAATGCAAATTTGACTATTTGACCATATTCTTTTCATTTTTGGGGGGATCTTTCGTATCTTTCCATAATTCTAATGTATCAAGGATATTTATTAGATAGGATTTGATTTTCATATTGATTTGTTAGCTAGGATTTCTATTTCTATTTTCATTCAAATTCTTATTCCTTATAGGAATTAGGGTTTTGATATCTTATTCCTTATATAATTAGAATTTCTTATTATTAGTATAAATAAGGGTTACATCTATTGTAAGAGATAGTCAACTTTTTTAAATAAAACTTGTGAGATTATTCTCCTTTTGGTTCTTTGAGAACTCCTGAATTGTTCATAATTTTTGTGCGAGATTTAAACCCGATTCATCAAATAACAATACATAGTTATGTGTGGCGTCTTCTACTATACATCAATCGTCGATTGTACTTTTGGTTCTTGTCTCGTTATAGACATTAGGTTAAGGTGTTGTTGGGGTTCCATTCAACGCAACTTTCTTGCGCAATCGATTATACCAAGGTTCTCGTCTCTTTATAGGCGTTGGGTTACGGTATCGTTAGCGTTCCACCTTACGACTTTGCTAGAAACGATCTGAGCGATGACCACCTCACGCAAGCGTGTCATGGAGTCCATCATTTGGTATCAGAGCTAAGTCTTCTAGCGAAATACATATCTTTAATTTTCTGTTAAAATATATTGTAAAAAAAATCGTGAATTTTTTTTTCAGAAATTTGGGAGATAGTTAAACAAAAGAGTTATTATTTGCTTCAATTTGCTTGGGTTCCATAAGTTTCGAGGTTATTGTAAATTTTCAAGGAATTACAAATCGTGAATTTTGGAGATATTGGGATTTCATTGAAGAAGGGTATAATTGCCAATCTGTGGAAATTTATTGGTTATCATACATTATACCTTGCTAAATTTTGTTTTGATACAAGTTCTTATTGAATGAAATAGAAAATGGCAAAAAGCACTTTTTCACCACTATGGTTATAGTGTTTTAAGCAATTAGCCACTGTGTTTTCAAAATATTCAATTAGCCCACTGTACTTTTTAAAAATGTTCAATTAACCAATTCCGTCTAATTTGAGTAACGGACGTTAAAAAATCAGCTTAGATTGCTGACGTGGCTTTTTGAAAAAAAAATATTACTTGGTAATTACGTGGCAACAAATGTTCCTATCTACTCCTTTCTTTTATTTTTTTTAATGGATTTTCTTTATAATTTTTTCTTCTCAAACAAAAATATAAAATAATAAAATCATTATGTGGTAAAAAAATAATTAAAATAATAATATAATTTAAATAAATATTTTAATTCATTTTTTTATAATTTTTTCTTTTCTTTTTATCTTCTCCTTTCTTTTAATAATTATTTTTATTTTTAAAATTAATTCCAAATAATACAAATAATATATCAAAATTTTTTATCAATGAGATCTATTACAACATTATATTAATTTTTAAAAAAATTAAAAATTAAAAATCATTAATTACGTGCAAAAAATAATTAAAATAATAAAATTAAAATAAATGCTTTAATTTATAAAAATTAAAATAAATGCTTTAAACAAATGACATAAAAATTAAAATTAATTATACAATCAAAACCTCATTATTATTTTTATAATTTTTTCTTTTCCTTTATCTCTTTTCTTTCTTTTAATTATTTTAATTCTAAATAATATACATAATCAAAATATTCATCTCCATTCAATCATCCCCCATTTTAATTTACAGAAAGCTCTCCTACATCCAGCCTCTTCCTCCACTTCTGAATAATTTCAAGATCTAAACTTCCCACCATGTATATCATATCCAAATCTCTCTCAATAAGAGGATCAGTAGCATCATCGATTCATCGTCCACTTTCCTCAATAATCACATCTTGAGTTCCTTCTCTCTCTCTCTCTTCCACTTTTTTTTCTCTTCCACTTTTCTTGGCGCGGAGGGCGGCAACGGCGGCGGCGGCGGTGGCGGTGGCGGTGGCGGTGGCGGGGGAGTTGATATGTTTGTTGGTGGTGGTGTCTTGCACGATTTGGTTAAATCGAATTGCAGAGAGCTTCAAAATCATGGTGATCCCCCTTTCAGAAACCAAAGCCAAAAAAATCCCCAAATCCCCAAATCCAAACTCAGCCAAATCAAATCAAAAAGAAATTCCTCAAAAAAATCATGGAAAAGTTTCATAATCTCAAATGGAGTTGATAATCAAATGGAAAGTAGTTGATTGATAATCTCAGCCGATTCTCTCACCGCTTGTCGTAGATATAGAAAGGAAAAAATGAACAGTAGAACATGAACAGAAAGGTCTCAGCCATTCTTGTGGAGAAGATGAAAAGAAAATGAATTATTATTAAAAGAAAGAAAAAGAAATAAAATGAATTATTTTTTATTTTTATTTTTTTGTTGAAATTAATGTAATGTTGTAATAGATCTCATTGATACAAAAATTTGATATATTATTTGTATTATTTGGAATTAATTTTTAAAATAAAAATAATTATTAAAAGAAAGGAAAAGAAAAGAAAAAATTATCAAAAAAATGAATTAAAATATTTTTTTAATTTTATTATTATTTTAATTATTTTTTTATCACATAATGATTTTATTATTTTATTTTTTTGTTTGAAAAGAAAAAATTATAAAGAAAATCCATTAAACAAGCATATAGTGACTTTTTAAATATTTGAAAGATTTTTGCAAATTTGACCTCAAAAAGCCAGTCAGCAAATACACGTCATTTTTATTTTTTTCAAAAAGCCACGTCAGCAATCTAAGTTGATTTTTTAACGTCCGTTACTCAAATTAACGGAATTGGTTAATTGAACATTTTTAAAAAGTACAGTGGGCTAATTGAATATTTTAAAAGCACAGTAGCTAATTGCTTAAAACACTATAACCACAGTGGTGAAAAAGTGTTTTTTGCCAATAGAAAATTGTGGTTTTGTTTCGTGAATTCAAAAAGAATCTATAAGAGAGAATATAGAGCGGTAAAAGGCGCGATACACAAGCGTTTCATAATTGTGTGATTTATTGTTTGAGTGAAACACGCGAGTGAGGGAGTGTGAGGAAAATTTTCTTTATCTACTAACCCTTGTTTTGCAGCAAATATGTAAGATTATGATTATGACTATGAAAGTTCTTATTGGTCTCGAAAAATACTTTCCAAGGAGGGATTGATCCAGATGCGTATTTGAGATGGGAGAAAAAATGGATCGAAAGTTTGCCTATAATGAATATTCCGAGCGTGGGAAGGTGAAACTAGCGGTTCAATAGTTCTCCGATCAAGCAGTTATATGGTGGGATCAAGTTGTGCATAGCAGGCGGAGTTGTGGAGAGCATCCAATCGAGACATGGGCAGAATCAAAAATGGTAATGAGGAAGCTGTTTGTTCCAGTACAGCGAAATAGGAGGGACGAGTATATTTCTCAAAGACATGTAGAGCAACCTTCAAGGAGATCAACATTAGAAGATGATAAGAGGGTTCGTAGGCATGTAAACAAAGAGGATTCGCATTGGAGACGACCACAAGAAACTCCTAAGGTGTATAGTGAACCATTACTTTCTGAGGAGTTCATTACGAAGATGACAGATTGTTGGATGCAGCTACAAAATACTTTTAAGGCGCAAAAGGTACAAGTTCAGTCGAGGGAGGAAGATCTAATCGAATTAGACCTGGCAATATAGTTGGTTAACTGTCGGGTCAACCCATATTAACTGGAACCAAATGGGTTGGTTAACTGTTTTTATTTATTTGGGTTGGTTAAAGTTTGGAACCATATTTTTAAAAAGAAATATAGTTTCCTCCCGGTTAACCATTTTTCGACCCATTTTTTATTTCAAATCCAAATCAAAAGTTTTTCCACCCATATTTACATATTCAAGAAGCTCAACCATCCACCCACCTCCACCCCACCCCACCCCCACCCCCACCAAAAAAATATATTATGTGATTATGTATACACCCCTTACCCCCACCCCCACCACCAAACAAAGTATTATGTGATTATGTATACACCCCACCCCCCAGCACCCCACCCCCCAGCACCCCACCTACCCCTACCCCACCCCCTACCCCAATACACCCTACCCACTACCCCCACCCACCCCCACCACTCCAAAAAAATTAATATTAAGCGATTATGTATACACCACCCACCCTCTACCCCTACCCACCCACCCTCACCCCACCCCTACCCCACCCCTTATATCCATCTATCTATAGTATATATTAATTTCATTTTTAAAAAATTTTGTTTAAAAGTCCAAACATCTTAAAATGGTTAATATAGTTTTTAACCATAACCATATGGTTCCAATCCACATAACACATTAAAAATGGTTAATATGATTTTAGTTCTTAAATGGAACCATAACCATATTTTGAAAACCAAAACCAACCCATAACCATATTTTGTCAGGCCTAAATCGAATATGCAGTCCAAGGAGAGCTATTGGGTTCTAGTAATCAAGAGGATGAGCTTATGGAAGAAAATACATGTGAAAAAAATCGACAAAAAGAAATTGTTCAAAAGATTGATAACGTAAAAGAAAAAGTTGAAAAGAATGAGAGAGAAGAAAAGAGATTGAAAAAAATGAGTTTGAAAATAAACGAGAGAGAAACAAACGAGGGTGAGCATAAAGAAGAGAGAGAAGAAATATGTGACTATGAAAAAGAGTGAGTTGGAAAGTGAGTTGTATTTTGAAAAGCCAATGATTGTACGTGTACAAGACGTCACTTTTGAATACTAACACTAACGATTCTTCTTTGTCTAGTTCTGTTTTGTCTCTTCTACAGGTGTTGATGATATACCCCGTGCTATCATTCCGTACCAATCAATAGTTAGTATTCCCGAGGAGACGACGGAGTTACCGAGGCGGGTTAGAGAGTTGGTGAAAGTGGGTATCGTAAAAGCAAACATGAGGTCATGTGCTAAACATGAGGTCATGTGATGATAATGCCTAATCAATTCAGCATGAGAAAATGATAAATGGGAAATTGTTTTAACATGTGATTTGTATAGATGAATAGTTATTTCTGATTGATTAACTGATGCATATAGTGTTTTCATGAGTTATTTAAAACAAGTGTTGAATGCTTCCATTGGAAAATTTGTTGGTTGTTTTGAGGGTAGAATTATTTTTATCATAAGCTATGGCGGATATTTGATTCTTGTTGAGATAGTTTATGATTATAATATGTTTCTTCGTTTTCAACATTATTACTTGCATGAAATTCATTCTAGGATTTCTTATCCATATGTCGATTTGGATTTTCATGCTAGCCAATCTTTACACGAGATGTCGATAGTTGACAGTGGTAGTAATTATGTTGTTTCATTAGGACAATCTTCATTATATGATTTACTATCATATGGTATTGTTTTGAAAAGTGATTATCATCAAGATAAGGCGCATTATGGGTTACATCCATGTTTAGTTAAATCATTCAGATTAAATGTTTTCATATTTAATCATATTTTGCATTCTTTCATGGGGAAAATTGATGATGTCTATTTTGATGATATTCCGATTTTCGTCAACAATTTGAGAAATTCTTTATCATGTGTTGAGTTTGTTTGTAATCATCGTAAATATGCTATTGAATTTTCAACTTGTGATTGTGACCTTTTTATTCCATTGGTGCTATTATTTGATCTTGACTGTGTTAATGTCCATGGAAAGAGGAAGGTTTGTGTTTTGTAGATTCGTGATAGGATCATATTCATCGAGGGAATCATGGATCGTGCAATTCAATTTGATCAATGCATTGAGAGTCTAAAGGGAAGTGTTTTGAATATTGTTCTAGTAGATTATGCATGTGATTTTGTGTTATTTGATTTCTTTGTGATTAGACAAAAAGTTGATTTGTTTTGTTATGTGTTTAATCCAGGAATTCAAGAGAGTTTGTGTGAGAAGTATGGCGAATTTCAAGTATTGATATTTGATCCAGGTGCATTGACGAATGTGTTTCTGCGTCAGAACGAGATCATTGGATTGACTTTTGAGCCGAGGATATGTCATTGGGAGAATCTACCACATGAAGAGTTATGCGTGATGATTTTTGATTAAGGAGGATATAGGACTTTTCATATTCTTATTTGCATTGCATTCATGATTATTTTAGTAGATAGTAGATTAGTTTATATAGTTAGTGTTTTGGAAGTAACTGGTCTACGAGTGGAAGGGCATCATGTTGTTTTGTTCTTTAAAGGAGTTGGAGTTTTTAATACTTATATATTTCATTTGCAAGTTGAGTTTTGGCATTATGATGTGTTTGATGCTACTTTGTTTTTGTGTAGGAACATGTTTGTGGCTAGTTCCTTTTCAAGAAGAGGGCATGCCAGATTTGAGGACAAATCCTTTTGAAGAGGAGGGGAATGACACGCGCATGAGGGGGTCAGAATTTTCTGACAAATTCTCAACTCAAGCTCTAAGGGTTCAACAAATTATTTCAAGTGATTGGGCTGAAAACTACTCGAGAATATTCATTGTGGAATATGATTCTTAGTTTAATGGTTTGGCTAAAACAAAGGTTAAAGTTTGATGGAGGAATTAAAGAATGGACAAAGGATCAAGTTTGGGATTTAAACGCGTCAAAAGTGGCCAAAGAAAAGGTTCTAATTGACCAGTGCCTTAGCGCGCCACGTGCCAAGGCATCAGGGAGGTTCTGCAGGTGCAGTGCGCCCCGCGCCGATTTTGTACTAGCAGCAACGCGCTCCCGCCATAGTTGTCACGGCGCCATGGCGGTAACCGACTGCCTGGACGCCTAGGCGACCGCCATGGCGTCCGTATGGCGACAAGTCGTTTACAATGTGCAATTTATATATTATTTATGTTACATAACTATATTAGCAATAAATTTTCATATACATTAAAACTCAAAACATAACACTATGGAATAACATTAAATATATTTTAAATCTCATTGATAGTGTTATAATATATATATATATATATATATATATATAGTGTATTATTAAATTAATAATTAAGTGTATAGTATTTATTTTCAAATTATTTCATGTAACTATCCTACATATTAAATATATTTAATTTTTAAAATTAAAATATACATAGTTAATTAAATATTATATTTTATTTAAAATATTATATATAGTTAATAGTTAAGTGTATATAGTATTTATTTTTAGTAAATATCATAGTTATTTTTTATGTATTTATTTCATTATCATTAAAATTATTTTTTAGTATTTATTTTATTTTTATTATTTTTGTTTATTTAAATATATGTATATAATATTATTTTATTTTATTAAAATTATTTTTTATGGTATCATAATTATTTAATTAATAACTATAGAAATTTATAGAAATTTAATTATTTTTAACATATTATTTGTTGTTTATTTAAATATATATTAATTTCTTTTTAATATATATGATATATATTAAATATAATATTTTATTATTATTATTTATTTTATTATATATATATAAATAAATTTATATTTATATAAATTTATATATATATATATATATATATTTATTTATATTATATATAGTATACAGACCCAACAGCGAACGACTCGACTCTTCTTCTCTCGGTAGATCATCTCTCGGTCGATCTTCTTCTCAGAGCCGGCGGCAGCAGCAGCAGCAGCAACAACTTTCTTCTTCTCTCGATCGATTGATCGCTGCTCGTCGTCAGTCGTCGATCGCTGCTCTCCCCTCTACTCTTCTTCTTCTTCAGTTCTGCTCTTTAGTCCCTCTTCCGCTGAAAATCGTTCGCGATTAGATCTAGGATTAGGGCAGTGATGGAAAAAGCGACGTCGTTTTGATATTTTTTTTAAAACCCAAAAGGCCCAACAGCTCGAGTCGCTCGCCAACTTGTCTGCGTCGTCTGGAAAGGCATCCATGGCGTCGCCTTTTTTTCTAGGCGCCCGACTTTCGATCCTCAACCAAGTCCCTCAAACGCCTTGCTTGCTTCAGCCCGACTGAACGCCAAGGCGACGCCGTAACAACTATGGCTCCCGCGCCAGGGAGGGTGAGCTTCTGCAAAAGAGCAGCGCGGCCCGCGCCAATCCCTTTGTAATTCAGACGCGCCTCACGCCGTCACGCGACACAGAGATCGAGGAACACGGATTTGCCTTGACTAGATTTTTTTTCCATATTTTTAGGGGATCTTTCATATCTTTCCATAATTCTAATGTATCTAGGATATTTATTAGATATGATTTGATTTCCATATTGATTTGTTAGCTAGGATTTCTATTTCCATTCAAATTCTTATTCCTTGTAAAAATTAGGGTTTTGATGTCTTATTTCTTATAGAATTAGGATTTCTTATTATTAGTATAAATAAGGGTTACATCTATTCTTTTCAAAAAAAAAAAGAAAAAAGAAGGGGTTACATCTATTGTAAGAGAGAGACAAATTTTTTAAATAAAACTTGTGAGATTATTCTCCTTTTGGTTCTTTGAGAACTCCTAAATTGTTTATAGTTTTTCTGTGAGATTCAAACCCGACTTATCATACAACAATACATAGTTGTATGTGACGTCTTCTACCAAACATCAATCGTCGATTGTACTTTTGATTCTTGTCTCGTTATAGACATTGGGTCAAAGTGTCGTTGGTGTTCCATTCAACGCAACTTTCTTGCGCAATCAATTGTACCAAGGTTCTCGTCTCTTTATAGGCGTTGGGTTATAGTGTCGTGAGCGTTCCACCTTACGACTTTGCAAGAAAACGATCCGGACGACGACCACCTCACACAAGCGTGCCGTGGAGTCCATCAAGAATGCTGCTATTTAATTATGAAAAGATCGTGTAGTCTAAGTACGCAGAGAATGGAATTGTTGCAGATCTTCTTGGTGAGGAAATAATTAAACCCTCCATTCCATTTTGTGCCATGTTTTGAACCAATGTTAGCAGCACCGACTTTAAAGATATGCTGATAGAACATATAGATATTATATTCTTTAACATCTTTTTGGAAAAATAAAACTTATGATGCTAAGGACTGATTTGAAAGAAATCAAATTAAGAGATGCTCTCTCTTACCCATTTTAATTGTCCTAGTTTGACTTTTATTGTCAATTATGAGATACTCTCTTTATCCCATTTTAATTGTCCTACTTTGACTTTTATTGTCAATTTTGCCATTTCTAGAATCAATAAGCTGTACCTTTCTAAAAAAAATAAGCAGAAAGGCTACGTCATAATAAACTACATACAATTTGTTACTAGCCCAAAAGTTTGTGATTACGAAAATCTAAATAAGTTTGCTAAATTATAAACTGTAAAAATTGTTAGCTTGACCACAAAAGTAAAATAGGCATTTAAAATGGGACGGAGGGTGTACCATCTAAATGTGTCAAGTAAGCAGCTTAAAAATTGTGCACAGTACACTATTTTAAATATGAATCAAAATGCAACGTAGGAAGTCCAAGCAATCAAATTTTGACCCAGTTTCGAATAGATATCCAAGAGAAACTGCCACTATGTTGAGGAGTCCATCAATGTTGCAACAAAAAAAAATGGAGGTATTAAAAAAGAAAAGAAAAGACCAACAATGGCAAGGAACTTGTAGCTTAAAAAATGGTCAAATAAAATATAAAAAAGGGAGGCAAAAGCTAACAGCATGAAAGGTCACTGCTTAAATACCTAAACATTCATAAACAAACTTGAAATCCTTGAACATACTACATGAACACTAATTTGAAAGATGACAGCCAATTACATAATAGAGAGACAAAAATGCAGAATGTGCAACATAATTTTTTATTATATTTCACTGCCAAATGGATAAGGTAGAAGATAAACCTGACGATTATGCACGTATTCGAGAAAAGAAGGAACATCAAGGTAACGGCATTCTTCAGTACTTTCAACTTGAAGGGGTTTCTGGAAGCAAATGATATCCCCATCTTCAAGCTGCAAAATGGATTTTAAATGAAAGAAAGATGGCATACAAAAACCTCGTTGTCAGTCATCATAATACCTCAAAGGCCAGGAAGATAGCTACAATTAGTCACCAAAAATACCTGACTACTTCGAAAAGTGAGCTTCTTGTCAATGTGCTCACACATTACATTAGGTTCAAATTTTATTTCCTGAATATGAATGAAGATCAGTAAGACAACTAGCTACCAAAATCACAACATATGCAAATAACTAAGGTACCAAGAAAGTATCAAAGAATAAAAGAAGTGATAGCTGACCTCAAAGAGTTCAATTTCCTCATCAAGAGTAAAGCCTGCCAATTCATTCAGCTTTGCCAGTATTTCGACTGGCTTGCCACTGCCTTTAACAAATAGCCTCCCAACATACCTAAGAACATGATAAAGGCTAAATCACATGCAACCCAAATAAAAGCAAGGACATGGGATAAGTAAATTTGTTGAAAAATGAAAGATTTGGCTATATTACTTCCGGATATTAGGAGATATATTAGCTGTAATTAGGTGATAGCTGTGAATATTAGTTATAATTAGGTGATTGACATTGCTGTAAAATAGGAAGTAGTTAGACCAGTTAATTATGTTTCCTGTTGATTAGGCTGATTTTGTGCTTGTATTCTCTTCTATAAGAAAAGTTTGTGTAAACCTTTGTGAAATAAGAAAATTTTCCCTCTTTCAGTTCACAACGTATCAGAGTTTCTCTAAGAAAATTCAGAGAGAAAAATCAACCTATTTGTTTCTGCATATTTTTTCTCTTCCTTCTCCGCTAAGCTGCCATGTCTGACAAGTCCTCTATTTCTACCGCACCTGCTGCAACTCAGCCACACACTCTGCCAACCAATCCTACGGTCCAAACTCCCAATACTGATTCCCACTCAGTTCAGATTACTACCATACGCCTTAATGGCAATAATTTTTTACGATGGTCATCGGGTGCCTGACAGGGGTAAGAAAGAGCCGACACCGGAGGAACCTACATATGCAACCTGAGATGCAGAAAATTAGATGGTGATGACCTGGCATGTGAACTCAATGGAAGAGGAGATTAGCTCCAACTATAAGTGCTATTCCACGGCCAAAGAGCTTTGGGATAACGTGAATCAGATGTACTCTGATTTGGGAAATCAATCTCAAGTCTATGAATTGACAATAAAACTTGGTGAGATACGGCAAGGAGAAGACTCCGTCACCAAGTATTTAAATTCCTTGAAGCGTCTATGCGGCTTGGGATTTGTTCAATGATTATGAATGGAAATCTACTGAAGATGCTAGTCACAATAAAAAGACTGTTGAGGCTCATCGTATTTACAAATTCCTTGCTGGACTCAATGTGGAAATTGAAGAAGTTCGAGGACAGATCATTATCAAAAGTCCACTGCCTCCAATTGACGAGGTGTTTGCCGATGTTCAAAGAGAAGAGAGCTGTAGACACGTGATGTTGGGAAAAAGGAATACAGAAGGTTCTGGTGCCGAAGTTGCTGCTAATAAAACATCCAACTTTCAGCGGAAACCTAAAGAGAAGCCGCGGGTCTAGTGCAATTACTATAATAAACCGCGCCACACGAGAGACTTGCTGGAAAATTCATGGAAAAGCAGCAAACTGGAGAAGCAACAAATTTGGGGACAGAAACAACCGCTCAATTCCCACTGCAAATGAAGCGGAGACAAGTCCATTAAGAAAGAAAAGATGGATCACCTCCTGAAACTGCTGAAATCCAATTCAAAACCTGGTATTCCTAGTGCTAGTCCTGCACAAACAGGTAGTGCACTTAATGCCCTTTCTTGTTACTTCAATTATGCTCCTTGGATCATTGATTCTGGAGCTTCTGATCACATGACAAGTCTTTCAAATCTCTTCAGCACATATTCACCATGTTCTGGATTAGGAAAAATTAGAATTGCAGATAGTAGTTTCTCACCTATTGCCGGAAAAGGTTTGATAAAATTATCTGATAAAAATTAGAATTACAAGTGTCTTCCCCTCTTATCTGTCCAACCATCAGACATGAGTGAGCAGTCGTATTCCTTCCAAGCAACTTCATGTTTCTTCTTTAAGTCATCGGTTTTCTTCTTTGCCTTCTCAAGTAAAGGATACCTCAACTTGTGATACGTTGGAGGCTTGAAACCCGGCCCATATTTCCCTATGGACTCGACCATTACTTCAAACGTCCTTGAATTTACAGCATTAAATGGTATGCCACATTCGTAGAAAAAGTCGGCAATGTGCATTTGGACTCTCTTCTTTTCCTCTGGTGTCCTCAAACGACTTTCAATACTCGTTTGGCTCAAACGCTTGCTATGCCTCTCGTCTACAACTTCTTCGGGAGTCTTTCTTAGAAGTGCTTTAACCATCTTAACTTTTGGTTGTGGATTTTGGAATTGAAATAGAAGAGACTGAATTATTTATGTTTATTATTTAATGGATTCGGATTCATAGATTGTTTCCTTATTATTAATTTTTATCTTCTAATCAATTTAGTTAGTGTTTAATTGTATTTAATCAATTCTCCATCTTTATTTTAATTCGCCTAAGATACATATTAAGGATGTTTTAAAATTAATTTAGTCTTTGTGGGTTCGATATGTACTTATCAGTTCTTCAATTTGACATTGTACACTTGTAGTAATATATTTTTATCACACCAATGTAATGATTTGATGATTTCGCTCAAGTACTACTTAGTACTAGAGAGCAAGACTCTCCTTTTGGCTTCTTGTGATCAGTTGGTGTACTAATTTTACCACTTAGTAGACAAGTAATGAGTAATAACTTGATGAATTCTTTATCTTCATTTGTAGCTTGTTTTTAGTGGTTTTTAATAGAAAATGCTTCAAGGTTGATCATGAAATATTATTTGTTTCTAATGATATTTCCTAGTGTTTTTCAATTTAGTCTAGGCTTCAACAAGTACAAGGGTTTTTTTTTGTTTAATGCATTTTGAAACAAATTAAAAATAAAAATTTATACATGTTTAAGTAGAATGTAAAATCAAGTTTGACTTTTCAAAGTCAATTTGAGATAATTTCAAATTCAAAAAATAATAAAATTCATTTTTATTTTTGACAAGAAGAAATTTAGCACTTAAAAAAGTAGTCTTTCAATCTCTACATAAATGAGCCAAATCGGATGTAAAACGAATAAGTTATGAAGCCGGAAATTTCGTTGGAAAAACCAACTGTCAAAACTAACTGATGCACATGGGGGGGCAGCGCCAACCCAGTGTTATTTGTCACACCGCGGCGCCAAGCATGGCCGAGAGAAACCAAAATCGTCAGGAGAGTCACGCCGCAGCGCGAGAGTTAGTGCAAGGACTCGCGCCGCAGCGCCGAGTTCGAGCAAAACCTCTGGAGAGTGACGCCGCAGCGCCACTATAGTAAAGGGATGTCGCGCCGCAGTGCCGGCAGTGGGGAAAAGTTGACCAAGTTAGGTTTTAATTCTAAATTGAATGTAAACTAATAATGAGGCCTGAATGTACTTAATGTACATGATAGGGTCAACTTTAAATCACTTATAAGTGATAACATTAGAAGATTAGATATGGTTTAATATGAATTAAACGAAGAACGCAAAAGTGAAATAAGTAAACCGTAAATGATGTTCAACGTTGGTACTTCACCAATGATGATCGAACGTCGGTCAATAACGTAAGAACGTTAACAAGCAGTAATGAAGTATAGTAAGTCGAATTTACTTTATTAATGAAATAAATTCAAGTAAGACATAGAAGAGAAAGAAGTTGGTTAAAACAATAAAGTTAGTTTGTTTGGTAGCTAATTACAGTGTGCTATGTGAATATATCATGTAGATCCTGTAAAGACCGAGAACTGTTGAATATTATATTCAAAGACACTTGAAGGCAAGTTTTCTTAACACTTGTCTAACCTCCGTGTTAGTCAAGTTTTCTGTGATTCATGTTATGAAATGCATGAATGGTTTTAAAGAAAGAGTCGATGTCTGTTTTAACTCGGCTAGACTAATCTTAAGAGTTAGATTAATTTGTTTACAAGTCTTTCGATATAGAACTGTTAACGCTATCCTATGTCAAGTATTTGGTACGAATGTAAAGGTAAGTTTGTCAAAAAACAAACAAAAGTATTTTCATCGATTATTCGATGGGCACGCGAGGTTGCCAAAACTTAAACGTAAATACGTTTAACGGATGAGTGTTGATCAACATAGAGTATTATAGGCTGATCACCTAGAAGTGCTCGTAAGTAATGCCGGATGGATGGCATTGGTGCCGGATGTCCTTTTCAAGTATGAAAACGAAAAGAGTATGTTCATGGTCTTTTGACCGGTTCAGAATTCCTAAGCTATTATATATATATACTTTGGAATCATTGTTATGAAACGAGAAGTACTAGTCAAATGTTCATAATGCTTCATAGCTATTTGTTCAGTTATAGAAGATAATCATATAATTCTCGATGTGATATTCATATGATCCCTTGTTAGACTTGCTGAGTTAGTTATACTCACTTCTTGCTTGAATTATATGATTGCAGCTAAAGCCGAACGAACTGAGAGTTCTAAGAGAGATAAGGGCAAGGCTAAGATAGATAGTTGATTATCTTGTAATAGACTAGAGTATTTGTATGTAATATACTTATGAATAACAAAGAATGTATTCGGTTTATGAACATGGAAAAGGATTTATTACTATTGTAATAAGAATATAGTAAGTACACTCATTTTGTTGTTATCAATGGAATTACTGTATGAATCGTAGTATCGTGTAGCACCATCTGTCGGGTTGGAAGATACCCGGATTTGGGGGCGTCACATTTAATACCCGCAATTTCACTAGATTATTATTGTTATTATTATTGTTATTATTATTGACATTGAGAATTGTAAAAATGAGATTTGGTTCCGATCGATCTTCATTTTGGAGAACAAGACTATCTTTGTTGTGATAAAGAGACCCTAGTGTTTAGGCACGAAACCTCTACATCGATTGTTGTGTTGTCCTACATTACATTTCTGTCCTGCATTACGTTTCCATCTTATAACAGATTTCCCATTATAGAAATAGTACAAAGAGTCTATTATTGATTAATGTGTTGGCCGTGTGTACACTTGAGATATCTTTTGAACATAGTTGGATTTCTTATTACGTATGTGTATTTCTTTTGATTTCTCTGTGTTTTATAGCTTCAATATCACTAATACCCACATAAGCTTCTGCTAGGATTTGTCCAGTGCACGGCTCTTGTGGGGAGATGTGTAACCGTGGAATTAGTAGAATGCTCTAAGAGTTCAGATACCATGATTGCAAAAAAAAAATACAAAACAAAGCAAAAGGAAAATATTCTAAATGGTGTAGGACCCCGACAAGGCATAGAGAGGCAATAATATCTAAACACACTTTTCTATTATATGTTTTGCAAGGGACAAGTTCAAGTATGTAGATTATCTAATACAGTTATCAAATGCAACTCCAACCTGAAAACAACCAAAATCATATACACAACTCGCAAAGTAATTTTCATATCTACTTTTTCTGGATTTTTATGTATATCACTGTCTTTAAATTTGTTTGAAAAGTTTTGGGTCATCGCACTATATAGAAGGTCCTCCAAATGTTTGTGAGAATATTTTTTCAAACAGGTGTGGGCTACGAACATAGCTCCTTGGAGGTATCTGCTTCGTAGAAATTAACCAAACAATAGAAATGGAAGAGAAAAGTGGGAATCAGTAAGTACCGGAGCTCTTCTTTCAGAGGGTCATATAATTTGAAGAAGAGAAGAATCTCCTCTTTAGTTTTCTCAGGTGGAAGAATCGGCCGAAGGTCCTACATTGGTATACAAATAAGTTAAAACACATCACGTAACTCCCAATTCACATTACAAACCTTAACTATGACACATGTAAAAACTGAATGAACACAACAAGACAGATTCTCGGCTTACTGATCTATTATTACCTGCCCAAGTTCTACTTCCAAAAACAACTTCAGCTCTGCACTATTTGCCTTGTTAGATACTTCTCGAAGCTGCCCAACCTAAATCGCATTGAATTGTTATACTAGCCAGAAAATAATGATAAAGAAATTGAATAGAGATGTACATTTTAATGAAACTCATGGTATATATATATATATATATATATATATATATATATATGCACACCAGAAGCGAAGAAGATAGTTCCAAACACAAATTGATGCAAGTCATATCGGAAGAACTTTCTCTAAGCAGCCAGAATTTATTTTTTTTTCTTAGATAACCAAATTTGTGTATACGTAGATGCATACAAATACACAATGGTGCACATATAGATATTGGAATAGATTTAAGAAAATGAATTGAAGGAAACAAAGACCAACTCTACTTAGCAATTTACTACATTTGCAAAAGGTCCCAAGTGAACTTATTTCTCTACTTATTACATTATTAATCCCTTTACTTTTTCTTGCATCTTGCCCTTGAATACAGTTATTTCTTGAATATAACTGAAGACAATTTTAGGTACCCTGCTATATGTTAGTCGTTCAACCCCTTTTTCACTTCCCTAGGTCTCTTGAATTAAGAATTTTTGAATTCTTTAATATCTTGTTATTTGCATAAATATCGCGCTGCCTTATAATTCAATTACTTTTGAGTAATTTGAGAAAAATTACGGTATTTTTACTCTTTAATCGTCTCAGTTATTTTACAATTTAGAAATTAAAAATAAATGACCCCCTATACTCGAGACTATTACACGAGCATAATCCCCCCTTTTGAAGGAGGAGATAACCTTCAATTGGTGATTCCTACAATTCTTACTATTTCTCATATGCACTCTTATCTTTAAAAGACAAAATGGATCCTAAAGATTTCTGGATTGGGTAGATAGAAGAAGTCAAATCTCTAGTGCGTCCAATTTTTCAATAGAAAATTGGCAAAGAGTCAAAAGCAGTTTAGAAAGATTAGGTAAACCTCCTATATAACTTTGTGGTCTTAGATTATATAGAAAGTGAAAGAGTATACCTTCCCTGGCTACCCATACACTATAGTAGAGAAGTCCATTATCAATTTTTGAACCTAAGACAAATCTCCACCCTAAGAAGTACAGATACAGACAAGGGACTCGCTTTTTTCCAAAAATAGAAATTGGAGAGGATACGTTGAGGGATTCATTGAATTTTATATATTACTCTAATAAATATAAATGTATAAATAAATTTAATTGTAGCAAACTAGTGAGAAACATTTAAACCATAATTGTCTACGAAAGTTTAATCATCAAGTATCATAACAAATAAGAATATAACATCCAACTCTAAAGATAACAAAGTATTAGGAAGACACATAAATGTTCATATCAGTAGAGAATCTGGACTCTTTATTTGATCCTTCTAATTAAATAGCTGATAAAATAAAGTAAATCAACCAATTTGGTATACACAACTTAGAAAACAAGTTACCGATAAACCCACATTAAAATTCACCATATACACAAGATGAAGTTTTATATTTTTATAAATATACATAACCATAAGCAAGTGGTGAATTTCAAAGTTTCAGCCTCCCGCCCTCAAAAGTATGAGCAAAAGTACAATTATTTTTGTCCTCAAAAGGATGAGATAAATTACATAAAGTCAGGGTAATTATGTCATTTAGTGGAGTCCATTAGTACAAAAAAATAAAAATACTCATCACTTTATGAATCTTGTAGGACCACTAAGGATAAATTTGGAATTTTATTTACTCTTTCCTCTGATTTTGTTTTTTTTAATGAGTGAAATTTGTACTTTGTTCATCCTTTCGAGAACGGAGGGAATAGCACCTATCATAACTTACTAGGAAGTATCCTAGAGCACTAAGGAGTTTCTGAAATTTAAAAAATAAAAATATTAAAGTTGAATATATGTATCCAGAAGTGTCTGTGGAATACTGATGTCAGACACGTATCTGACAGGGACTCATAGACCTTTAAGAAGTTAATTAAAAAAAAAGGTTGAATATATGTACCCAGAAGTGTCCATGGAAAGTCGACGTCAGACACGTATCCAACAGGGATACATCTAGACCTGGCAAAAATCGGCCCAAACCGACCGGCCGGGCCGGGCCGGGCCCGGCCGGGGCGGGGCCGGCCGCTAGTCAAAACGCGGGTTTTGGGCTTCATTTTTTCAACCCATCAAAGCCTGGGCCATTTTGGCCCGGCCCGTTTGGGCTCTGCCCATAAATGTGTCAAAATTTGGTAATAAATCAGTCCAAGCCCGCAGGCTGGCCCGCCCGTCAAAACATGGGCTTTGGGCTCACTTTTTCAGCCCACGAAAACTTGAGCCGTTTTGGCCCGGCCCGTTTACCAGGTCTAGATACATCGACCTCGAAGTCTATGCTTCAAAACCTCCACTACTGGTATGAGTTCTTACTAAGATCTTACGCATAAGCATAATATTTGTATGCAACCATGCCAACTTGCTTTGGAGTTCATAAATGGATTCTGGCTCACAAACAACAAGAAAACAATAAATCGAAGCCCTCTAACAACACAATGTAATAGCAAGTGATGAACCAACTCCCAACTGACGCACACAGTGGAAGATGTAAAAGGAATAGCTAGGCCAGGCAATAAGATGGGTTGGTTTCGAGTTGGATGATATAGGTTATAGGTCAACTAAAAGCCAAAACCATGTAACCCACCATTAATGTAAGTTATATTATTTAGACCCAAATAGTTATGGGCCAAATCTAGGTCAATCTACATTAACATTTTAGCATAGGCCATGCAAATTTAGCAATAGTGTACCATACAAAATAATCACTTACGTTCTCACTCTCTTTCAGGAATAATTCTCTAAATTTTTTCATCACTCCCTCTCTAAATTTTTTGATCCATTTCGAACTCTAATTTTTCTTCTCTGATTTTCTCCCTACGTTTTACTTTTCTCTAAAGTATTTTCACTCATTCTTTCCTTGATTTTATATTGAACGACTTTGGATGAAAAATCATTTGATTTTACAAACGAACTTGAAAGATTATAACTACGTGTGATTATTCATAAACAATATTAAGCCAGAATTTATCTATAAAAATGTATCCAGTAACTGTGGTGTCTCCCACTAACAAAGTTGATTAAATCCAACAATTATTACGTCATGAACACTTAAAACTTAAATGTGTTTAAAATGTCATGTAACAAAGTGAATGCCATGACATCATTATTTTACCATTAATTCAAAATATTTTATATCAGCCTGTTTGTTATCCAAAACGTTTACATAATTTGTAAACATTTTGAAACTAGAAAAACCCTATTAGTTCTACTCAGTAGCACCAAACTAATTTCATTAAAATAAGGGTCTAAAATAGTCGACTCAAATTGAGGAAAACAAAAGAAACTAAAGCCTTAATAGTCAATTCAGTGGATTAAGGCTAAAGTCTATATACATATTTAATAGCACAAAATGGTCATTCAACCCTAAATTTAGTACAAGAATACATTATATATTTAAACGCACCAAAAGATTCTGTTTTCCTAGGAAAAAAGTAACTCAACTATTTTTTTTATCTTTTATTTGCTTTCAAAAATTTTCCATTTATATTATCATAATTATCTATTTAACATTATCATACATTTTTTAAATTTAGTTAATGTTATTTAAAATTCATATTCTTGCCATCATTAATATTGGTTTATATAATAATTTTTTTACTATTATTAAATTATATAACTATAACTATTTCGAGTTTAAATAAGATTTTACTATTTCATAATACACGGATATATTAATATATAAACAAATAAAAAGTTAATTTAAAAACAAACACTATTATTTAAATTATATGAATAAATGAATTATAATTGTTGAAATTTAAATTATTTAATTTTTAATAAATAATTAGTTGTACATTATTAGTTAATAAAATATTTTAGAAAAAAATAAATTTATTTTTTATAAAAATCATTGTATACAATATTAATCCATTATGACTATAATCAATATATTAGTATAATATAATACAAAACAAAGTATAAGCACAATAATCTTATAGCAAAAAACCGTGCTTCACATGGAATCATGAGCTAGATTAAATCGAAAGAAATTATAGCCACACTACCACTATTGAAACCCTTGCCACCACCAAACCTCTGACATCAGAAATTATTAAAATAAGAATTTAATAAATAAAATTTTTATTATGAGATGTGTTATATATTTTGAAATATGTGATTTGGTGTTAGAAAATTAAATGGATATGAGATTTAATAGTTAATTAAACTATTAAAGAAAATGAAGAAAGTTAGTTACTAAAAGGAAATTAATTGAATAATAATGATTATTATTCCTTGATTGGCAATGTAATTGTTATGAATTAAGTTTCGTAAATAATGTGAGTAATTCACTTAATTGAAATAATGAATTAATGTGAATATATTTGTTTTAATAATATGAGAATTAATATGTTGCATATAGTGTAATGGCTTAATATATTATATTATGCCAGGAAAAATAGATTGAGCTATGGGATGAGAAAAAACCAATATATTTATAAATAAATATTGGTGTTAGAGTTGATGAATTAAATTAATATTTAAGTTGTGACTAAATGTACAGATTAAATAAATTGTCTTGGGACAATTTATAAAAGGAAATAAGTTAAATAATTATACATAATAATTGTATAATTTATTAAAATGATTATTGGAATAAATATTAATTATTCTAATTGAAATGTTTATAAAGATGTTCATGAATATAATTTCATAATGTATAGTGTAATAATTATATAAAATATAATTGTGTAATTATTCGGTGTAGCTAGCTAGATAATTTAGAAGTATAGTAAAAGTATGACACCTAAAGGAGAAAGGGATATATTATATAGTATGAAAATAAATTAGTAAGAGGTTATTTGGGTTCTAGCCAAACATGGCCTAGAGACCCTTTGTATTTGCAACTGTCGAGTCTAATTGTTTTGATAATTGGCTAAACCACGTTAAAGTGGTGATCAGTTTATTTGCAAATATATATATATATATATATAGAGAGAGAGAGAGAGAGAGAGAGTCTGAGAAATTTGAGAAGAAACTTAGAGGAATCAAGGGGAAAAAAATAAGATTGATCAAGTAGTTGATCATCTAGTTAAATAAAGAAGGAATCAAAAGGTATTTAACTAAACTATAAACTCTAGTTTAGGTGTTTTTGAATTTTTCATCTAAAATGGAATTTTGGTATAGGATTTGTTAAGAACTGATGATATACTTGTTAATGGGTATGAATAATCTGATATACAGCCTCTGTAATTGGTTTTGTAATAATCAGATTGGTGTAAATATGTTAAAAGATAAAGAATTGATTTTTGGGTTCAATATGTACAAAATGGCGAGTTAAATGAGTTTTCAGTCACTGTACTATATGTCAATTTACAGATGGATAACTAAAACTTTTTTTTCCTTACAGTCAACTCACTATACTCGATTTTACTAACAAAAAATTAAAAAAACCATTAAGCCAGGTTGACTTAACGGAATAGTAGACCTAAGAAGCTGACTTTTTCAAAAAAAAACTATGTGACAGTATGCGACGTGGCAGTGATATTGTGGATTTGGAAGAAAATTTTTATGAAAAAATGAAAAAAAAATTAAAGTATAATATAACTTTAAAAAATTAACCAAAAAAACAAGAAAACAAATAAAAAATATATTTAATAAAAAATATATTTAAATTAAATTATAAAAATTTGAGAAAAAATAAAGTTATACTTTATTTAAATAAAGTATAAATTTAAAATAATTGAGAAACTAAAATTATACTTTATTTAAATTTTATAATTTAATTTAGTCAAATTTAAGAAATAATTGTTTTAAAAAAAACAAACTGTGTTTTTGAGATGGAGGAGAGAGTGTTGTTTGTTTTTTTTTAATAAAATTAATTATTATCTTTTTTATTAAAAAAATAAATAAAACACAATTTTTTTATAAATATATTTACTTTTAAAAAAATTAAAAAACGCAATTTTTTTTATAAAAATAAAAAACGCAGTTTATTTTAATAAATTTTTTTAAAAACTTTTATATTAAAAAAATTTAAACCGCAGCTTTTTTAATAAAAAATAAAAAAAACATCTTTTTTTAATAAAAATACTTTTTTTTTTTAAAAAAAATTCTCGTTTTTTTGCCTACTTTTTTAAATTTATATTATACTTTAAAATATTTTTTCCCATTTTTACATAAAAAATTTCCTCCAAATCCACATCATCACTGCCACGTCGCATACTAACTGCCACATAGGCTTTTTTTGGACAACTAAGCTGCTTAGGTGTACTGTTCAGTTAAGTCAACCTGACTTAACGGTTTTTTTAACTTTTTGTTAGTAAAATCGAGTATCTGTAAGAAAAAAAAGTTCAGTTATCCATCTGTAAGTTGACATATAGTACGATGACTGAAAAAACATTTAACCCACAAAATGGCTTGTTTAGAGTTAAAAATTACCTGTGAATCCATGTTTGGAATTTGAAATTGATGGATATATGTTGTAGTACTTTGAAAGTCGAAAACAACGCAACTTGAACGAATTAAAACGGATGTAAAACAGATTCGTGGCGTAAGAATTCCCTAAAGATGTTAAATATGAAGAACTAGTATGAAATTGGGATTTTTGAGTCTTTAGTTTGGTGGTTAGTGTTATTTGTGTTGTTAAAATCAATTTTTATATGATAGGATTCGTTTATACAAAGTTTATATCATGTTGTTCACGATGCTGCAGGTTTTGGGTCTGCTAGCTGGCACAGCTGCGCCAGGCACTAAGTCATTTTGGGCGCAACAGTGCCGGGATGTGTTGACCAACTGGGTTTAACTAACAGCGCAATTGCGCTGCGTCATTAGCCAGGCTAAACCTAGCGCAGCGTCGGTCCCTGACCTGATGCAGAAAAGAAGGTTCATGAATTTGATTAAAGGAAAGTGAATATAATTCATACTAATGAATATTAAATACTTAATAAAAGGCAAAAAGCACCTTTACCCGCCTGTGTTCGTCGACTTGTAAGCAATTGGCCACTGAACTTTAAAAATATGTAATTGAACCACTGTGCTTTCTAAAAATAAAAATTCAGGCCATTCTGTCCAATTTCTTGGACGTAAGTCAAATAATTACACACGTTGCATAGAAAAAAAAATCAAAAAATATTATTTTCATGTGGCAATACAAAAAAAAGTCAAAAATAAAATTATTGATTATGTGGCAAAAATTGATTAAAATAATAATAAAATTAAAATAAATAATAATTAATTCATTTTAAAATAATTAATTTTTAAATAAAATATTTAATTTTAAAAATAAAAATAAAACAATTAATTTTAAAATAAAATAAAATAATTAATTTAATTCTGTTTTTGTTTTTAAAAACAGATTTTTAATAAAACAGAATTTTTAAAAACAGAATTTTGTAAAAACAGAATTTTTAACATAATTAATTAAAATAATAACATTAAAATAAATATTTGGAATTAAAGATTAATAATTAATCATTAACTTGTAAAATGATTATTTTATTTTTATTTTTAAAATTAATTATTCCGGTTGAAAAAATTATTAACTTGTAAAAAAATTATTTTTGCCACAAAAAAAATTCTATTTTTTTTTTAAAAAAAATCTGTTTTTAAAACAAAAACAAAAAAAAAATTAACTTGTAAAATAAAATTCTGTTTTTAAAAAATTTTGTTTTAAAAAAATTAATTTTAAAAATTTTGTTTATAAAAACAAAAACAGAATTATTTAAATTATTTTATTTTAAAATTAATTATTTTATTTTTACTTTTAAAATTAATTATTTTTAAATGAATTAATTATTTTAATTTTATTATTATTCTAATCATTTTTTGCCACATAATCAATGATTTTTTTTGTATTTTTTTTGGATTGACACATAAGAAAATAATATTTTTTTAATTTTTTTTTCAATGTCACGTGTGTAATTATTTAACGTCCGTCCAAAAAATTGGACGGAATGGCCATAATTTTTATTTTTAGAAAGCACAGTGGTCCAATTGCATATTTTTAAAGTTCAGTGGCCAATTGCTTACAAGTCGACGACCACAGGCGGGTAAATGTGTTTTTTGCCCTTAATAAAATGTAATTGGAAGTTTCGAACACTTGACAAAGTGTGAAGTAACAAATTAAAAGATGTAATTAAAGGGTAGTGAGAAGGTTTATTTAATTAATAATAACAAACCTTATTCACATATTGTGATAAAATGGAAGATCTTAAAGACGTAACCAGATGTTAAGTGACAGTTATAGAGGAACGTGAAGGAACTTAAGTCGAGTGTTAACTAATGTTAACAAATGTAATACATCTAATATGAGGTAGGGTTAACTATGATGACTTAGTCAAGCGATAAGTATCGATTAAAAAGAGAAGTGTGAAGGTATACTAGATGAAGGTTTACTTATTTAACTTTAATTAAGTTTATTGAATATTAGATTCATAATGTGAGGTCATGACAAACCTTAAACACTCGATTGAGTATCGAATGACGAGTAGAACGAAATATGTTGAAATGAAAGATCAAGACTAAGAGTCAATGTAATCTAATTGATTTTATTGTATGTGTAACTGATGCATGTGTATATGAATTTCTAAACTGTTGTAGGATAAACGCAAGACAGTTAAGCTGTAACTAGTAATCAATGAACTAAGCAAGTCTTTCAGTTCTTATTTGCTATGTGAACTTGATGATGAGTTGTTTTAATCTATATTGCAAAGATATTACATGTGTGAACATGAAATATTAAAGTCAGTTTATGACTACATTGATTGAGTAAAGAATGTTGATTGAGTAACGAACTCAATCTTTATACTTGTTATGTGAACTGAAGCATTTATGATATGTTAGGCTAATGATTATGTTGTATAATAAGAGCATGTTGTTTATGTGCTACGTAATTCATGAAAGCTGTTAAATTTGCTGGGTTGTCGAGCTCAATCTTGCAAATAACCATTTTTGCAGGTTAAGGATTCAAAGTAACGCTATGTGCTACTTGAATAACACGAATCAGAAGTAATGCATGAGGATTTAAATATTTTAGCTGAGTTGTTATTATTTTGAACCATGTTTAAGATTCCGGATGGTGTACTTGATAAATCATGATGATTGTGTAATGCTAAGTTGTAAAGTTTGAGTTATCTGATATGTAAAGATTATTGGGATGAATTGTAAGATTTTATAAAATTATTCTGTTGAAGCGAATCATAAAATAGATTTGATGTAAAATTGGTGATTAGACGTGTTAACGACCGAAGTTGAGAGTTGAAATATATGAATTTTGTGGTCGTTACAAAACTTAAAACCAGCCGCTGCTAAAAAAAGAAAGGAAAACAAAATAAAATAAAAACTGCAACAGTAAATTGCTACAGTAACCTCCTTATTGTTCATTGAAAATATCTCACCCAGTAATTACTGGACAAAAGGCAAATAGAAGAAAAGCAAGAGAGAGAAGATCTGTAACGCCCTAAAATCCGGTCTATTCTCACACCCGGATTATGTGCGTCACGGTCCCACTTCTTACCCAACATACCTCATTATATAGTTAAATATAATAACATATATTCTCAAATCCCAGGTTCTGGAAACCTTAAAATCTCTTTCATTACAAATAATGATAATTACATTATTCTTTACATCGTACAAGAATGACTTTTATCCGCCACCATGGATACATATCAGTTCATTAAACTAATCTATAGTTCAATTAAACTATTCTACATTACAAGTCTTGGCTTGCTCTTCACGCACATTCACATACTGAATGGCACTTCGTCTGGGCACCCATCAGCTTGATCTTTACGGGATCCTTAAGTTCTTTCTAATATCGTTCGCTGAAAATATTTTTCATTTAAAGCAAGTGTGAGCATTCAATTGCCCAGCAAGTCAAAACAGTTGAACAAACAATTTAAAGAGTTTAAACATTCTTCAGAACTTCGATAACCGAACAAAGGTTATGAAGCAGCTTGAATAATAGGAATAGTCTTGATTCCTATCATCTTAAAACATTCATGACATACTCTTTACACTACTTTCATTCTTCTACCTTTTTCCATACATATCTTGTCTAGCTAAAATCATTAGCACAAACTTAACAATAACGGTTCATGTATAAACAGAACATCCTCGTATTGAACAGTTCAATCACAGAATAGTTCATCTCAAGGAAACACCGAAGTGTTCAAATTGTGGCACAAGGCCTCATACATACTACCACCTTGTACATATATCGCACATATGCACATAGACGAGACTTCTCAAGTTCAACATCTGAGAAGTTTAAGAAACTAGCATTCATATAATATGAATGAAGTTAGGAAACTTGCCTTACGCACAGCTACAGCTTATAGTTTACGCTGAACTGCTTATTCCAAATCCCTATTTTTATCACATAAGGAAATAATACGTACACCAATTAGTCATATACTTGGCTTACGCATTGATTTACTTCACTTAGGGTTCGCGTTCTTATAAACTAAGTTTACGCGACTAACTTCCTTTGCTACCGGTTTACGGCTTCATGACATACGGAGATGTCTTACTCAAACATTCATCATCTTTGATGATTTACATTCTTATCTTCTTCTTATAACTTTTCTAGAACTCAGCACACATCGCGTCTCTGCTAGTAGTCCATATGGTACTCTGAGTGGTTTCCCACAAACAACCAACAAACAAGTTCCCATCTCATCTACACTGCCCATAACAATGAGTTAGATCGGTTGCCAGTTTTGTATATACCTTCGCTCCCTGAAGGAATTGTTTAGCCCATCTCCCATATGTCAACCATCAAAGGTTACGATTGTACCACAACCTAACTTATCTTAACTTATCCAACCCATTAAACTATAACGTTCGTTAAGTCAACTTCTTATTCCTTATGGCTTTCTGGCAACTAAATGTCATACCTCAGGATTCATTCCTTATCGTCTAAGTCATACAGTCCTTTGAATACTCAAAACGATCATTCCATATTAATTATACGCATTTATAGCGTTAAGCATTTTACATTACCTTATTCTTAACTTACAACGTCCGGTTCACTCGTCTCGGAACGTCATCCAAGTTATAACATTCTTCGCGTTTTTTTCGTGTTCTTCGTTCGTTCTTCATTTTTAATCGATATTTTGGATTACGATTCCACTTTTTCTTGGAATTTGATGTTATAGAACATCATTCCTTACTTATTTCACCTACTCGTTCATAAGATTCATTCGGATCGCTCAAAATCCTTACGAATCTTATACTTCGTTAAGAAATTTATAAACTAAATTCCTAATTCTTATTTCTTCGTTTTCTCATGATTTCAACCATATGAAATCATTCTTAACATCGTTTACTCCTTATTCTCATTAAGCTATGTTTTAACATAGAAAACTTAAATAAAAACTATTAGAAGCTAGGTATTAGGTTACCTCTCTTCTTTATTTTTCTTCCGCTAGACAAAGCCGGCGATTCGCAAGCTTTTCTATTTCACGATCACCTTCGATCCGAGCATTCATGCTCATGCTCTTCCTTCTCCCTCTTCCTCCGAGCTCTCTCTCTCTCTCAAGTGTTATATGATTTTCAAAATCCTCTAAAAATGAAAGTTAGCTTCCTATTTAAAGAAAATCCAAAGCTAGGGCAATTTGGTCATTTCGCCCCCCTTAACCTCCTTACTATTCAAAGCTTAGCCACCAAGTAACCACTTTACTTGGTGGCCAAGTGGCCGGCCCACATGCCCTATGGGTCACCCCATGGGTTATTACCCATCCGGTTACCCATCGGTTCGATCCGCGATTTATTTTCTTGGTTTGGGCCTTAACATTAATTCTTATTGGGCCTATCTTGAGCTTGATTTTACAAAGCAATGGGCTTGACATAATCCAAGTCTAATTGGATTCTACAAAGTCCATGAACTCAAAGTTCATTAAGACTAATTGTATTCTACGCATTCCATTCTCGTATTCTCGTATTCTCTTCGTATTTAGTTCGTACGATATTCGTATTATACGTCGTACTAATCTTCATACTATACTCATATAATAATTAATATTATACTCGTATTTCTCACACATAATAACCCTAATTATTATACGTAATCATTACATTCTCGGAACTCACTTTTCCTAACCTTTAGGTTTTAAGTCCGCAGACGAAAACTTCGTTTTTATCATAACTGAAATATTATTGAATATTCCATCACGTCTCAGAATTCTATCATTACGCGTTTCTTGAAAATTCAAAATAAATCTAAGAGCAGAACGGATGAATAGTGCCTATTTCGTCTTTTTCCCCAAAAATATTTTTGTTCCCGGAAAAATCTTATTTTCGTCTTGAAAATTCTTATTCGTTCAATCTAACTCATAGCCAGAATCCTCCCGATTTATAATCATCCTAGGTTATAAAACGATTAATAAACACATAGCACATAATAGTATTAATAAAAATTTCTTTTATTAATAACTAATTCTTTAAACTTAAATTCTGGACAATCCGATTTTCCGGGTTGTCACAAGATCAATTTACTGGCGTTAATCAACCTCACATTTTTCCACCAATCGTTCTATTTCGTCTATTTGTTGGGAAAAAATACAAAGCTTTCATATTGAGCAAATAACAAATAATGTTGTGCTAAAATACACTTAGGTACCTCATATTTTCCGAAAGTATATTATTTTTGTCAACAGTTGTAAAACTTTGCAAAACACCTGAATTTTTGATGAAACGGCAAAACAGTCCCTTAACTTCTTTTTCAGCTAGTCCCTAAAGTTTCTATCTTTTCAGTTAAGTCCTTTTTGTTTTGTTATTTTATTTCAATCTGGAACTTGAAATAAATAAATAAAAATTCTAAACAGAAGAAAAAGATTAAAATCTAGGAAAAAATAAAATAAAATATAAAAATAATAAAAAGAAGAAAAAAGGACGCCCCAAAGAAGCACGGACACATCCCGGAGGACCACGAATTTGTCGAACATGAATTTGCTTTAACACGCCTCTAACACACATATGTCCACGAGCTCTTCTTTCTTCTTTTTTTAAAGCTTGGATACGCCTCGGAATCGCCTTGGACACGCTAGAGGACACACCTAGTGTTAAAACGATTATAAAAAATAAATTACAGTACTTAAATTGCAATATAAAAGTTATGGGTTATTTTATGTCTTTTAAGTATGGACATTATTATGCAACTTTAAGATATTTATTATGCAATGTGTTTGTGTTTCTTATTATTTTGTTCAAGTTTTTATCATGCTCTATTAATATTATATTTATATTTATTGTAAAAACTACATTTATATTATTAAATATTATATATATATATATAATTGAACATGTCCACGATGTATCGTATCCTCTTTTTTTGGAAAAAGTCATATCCCGTGTTGCGTATCGTGTCGTCTCCGTGTCCTGTTTCAGAGTCTGTGCTTCATAGGGCCGACCTTTTAAAAAACACAAAAAAAGAAAATTTGTTGAGTGAAAAAAAAATTAAAAAACAAACTTGTCCTCGCTAGCTGTTGTAGGACAACTTTTGGAGACCAAAAATTGCTGAAAATAATTAGAAATATTGTTTCCTTTTTACATATATTTTACATAGCCTCCAATTATTATGTTTTTTATATAAGTTGATGCAATCTCTCAAGTATTAGAGTATCTGTGGGATCACTTGAAAAATGCAATTAGAGATACTCAATACCGCTTCTACTTATAATTAGTTTGAAAAAAATAGTTTGTGTTTGGTAAAGAAAAAGCACTTAAACTTGAATAAAGTAAAAAGTGTTTGGTATTAAAAAAATTGATTATCACTCGTCTCAAAGTGTAAAATTACTAAATAGGAAGGTTTGAAGAAATAAAGATAAGTAATAGGTGGAATTACTAAAATAAAAAGGAATAGATAAATAATATACTTGGTCAAACCTAATTATTAGATTTGGCAAATAATTATTTTCATAAAAAGTGATTATAAGCAATTTTAAAATTAGGTTATCAAACACATTCCAATGCTTAAAATTTATTATAAGCTAATTTGACTGATTATAAGTGATCCCAAACACCTCTTAGACATTGAATGACATTATTAAATTCCAAGACTGATTGTAACTTTTAGCCTAATTTTCTCTTAGTATCCTTTATCCCTTCCTTCCTTCCATCTGTCCGGCATCATTTGGCATCAATGCAAAATTGGTTTGGTACCCAATATGTGGAAATTCGCTAACGAATCAACATCATCTGGACGACGTATTCTCCAATCTATTCCACAAACAAAGACCATCTGAGAAGACAAGGTAGTCTCAATTCTATCCAAAAACTAAGACAACAATGTAGTCCCAAGTCTGTCCCAAATTTATCGTCCCAAAATAAACCGTTCTGGTCTACACCAAAATCAGTGTACCAAACCATAGCCACATAACCCCCAAACATACCCTCAGCCTGAAAATCCTAGCTTTAATCCTTTGTCGACCTTCATTCACCATCACTATTGAAACCCTAGCCGCCACCATGCCTAAAACCAGTCGCCTCAAAAAATAATAAAGAAACAAATAAAATAAATATTGAAAGTATGCTGCTACAGTAAACTCCTTACTGTTCACTGAAACAGTACCCAAAAGAAGTCCCCAAAACAGTCCATTATCAGCCTACTGCACCACCGGAAACCCAGTCACAATACCCTACATAGCCATACTACCTAGTTATTGCTGGATAGAGGGAAAGTAAGGAGGAAAAAAAATAATAGAAGAAGAGTAGAAGATCATCCTATTGAAGTCAATAATTCTCAACATTTTCACCAACCGTTCTACATTTTCGGCGCACCGGTGGGGTTGGTTTTGGGATCAAAGAGCTTTCATATTAAAACAATAGAAGAGTAGAAGATCATCCTATTGCCGTCAATAATTCTCACCTTTTTCACCAATCGTTCCACATTTTTGGCGTGCGAGGCAGGTGGGGGATGTTGGGATCAAAGAGCTTTCTTATCCTTTGATCGCATAGTGCAAATAACATAGGTAACAATCTGTCTCTAATAAGGTTGCACTAAAATACACTTAGGTACCCATATTTTCCAAAAGTTATTATTTTAGACCACAGTTGTCAAACTTCGCATAACAGCCCAAGTATTTGATATAAAAAAATGCACCAGTCCCTTCACTTCAACTTTTTCAGTTTAGTCCCTGAAGTTTCTATCTTTTCAGTTTAGTCCTGTTTTCTTTTGTAATTTTATATCAGCTAGGAAATTCTTACAAAAAATTAAAGATTAAAAACAAAATGAAAAAAGACGGTCCTTTCAAAAAAAATAAAGGAAAAGAAAAATAGTGTGAAAAAAAATCTAACAAAAAAAGAAAAGCAAGTTTTTCCTTGCTACCTGATGTCAACTTTTGGAGAAGAATAATTGCTGAAAATAATTTAAAATGTGGCTTCCTTTTTAAATATATATTACTTAATCTCCAAATATTATGTTTTCTATATAAGTTGGATGTAATTTCATTAGTATGAGACATTGAATGAGTGATATTATTAAATTCTAATAATGTAATTTTGGCTTTTAGCCTAATTATCTTATTTTCTTATCCTTTATTCCTTCATTTCATTAGTCCTACATCATTTGGCATCGACGCCAAATTGGTTTGGTACACAATTTGTAAAAACTCGATAGAGTCGACAACATGATCCTCACCAAAGTACTATGGAAAAAAAAGAATAGTAGATCAACCTGCTGATGTAAATGATCCTCACCTTTTACCACCAATCATTCGACTTCGTTTATTTTTTTATTTTATTTTATTTGGAGGGGGGATCAAAGAGCTTTCATATCCTCTGATCGCATTGCTCAAATAATAGGTGCAATCTAAGAAGCATAGATACGGGTGTCGTGGACACGATAATTCATGAAATCTTAAAAGAGGATTTTGTGGGGGGGGGGGGGGGGGATTCGACATATTTTATTATTAAATATGTATATATTTGTGTAGAGACATCTATCTAATAAAATACAAATGATTTTGAATTTCCCGCTCACTAGATAAATTATCTGGGTCGTTCAAAGTTTGAGATAAATTTCACCGTCCATATAGTGCCGGAGGCACGGGACCCAACTGGTATATACTAGCTGGGTCCCGTGCCTCTGGCACTGTATGGACAATATGATTTATCTCAAACTTTGAACGACCAAAATAATTTATTGAGTGAACGGAAAATTTAAAGTCATTTGTATTTTATTAAATTATTATTAGATTATTAGATAGATAGATGTATTTTATTAGATAGATGTATGAACGGTGAGATTTATCTCAAACTTTGGACGGCCCAGATGATTTATTGAGTGAGCGAGAAATTCAAAATCATTTGTATTTTATTAGATAGATGATAAAGCATTCAATAAAATAGATATTACAAGAGAAAAACAACAAACATTCAAAAAACACTATAAGTTCCGTATTTCTATAAACATGAAGTCATAAACAATACCAAAATACAATCATTCATAATTCAAAGCACACAAGTTATACAGGAGAGTATCCCCAAGAGTCCTCGAGAATAGGAGTATCTAGTGTGGGGATACACCAGTTCATCGGGTTAATGAAGAATCCCTACTTCCTAAGGTACAATTTATCTCTAAAAAGATTGTGCTAAAATACACTTAGGTACCCCATATTTTCTCTAAGTTTTTTATTTTAGTCCACAGCTGTCAAACTTTGCAAAGCAACCCTAAATTTTTTGTAAACATTGCACACCAGTCCCTTAACTTCTTTTGCAATTTAGTCCCTAAAGTTTTTATCTTTCGAATTTTGTTTTGTTATTTTATTTCAGCCAAGTCTCTGATTAAAATAAAATGTAAAAGAACAAAAAAACAAAAAAAAATATGAACAAGATTAAAGACTTTGTTTTTCCCCGCTAATTGATGTAGGACAACTTATAGAGAAGAATAATTGTTGACAGTAATTGATCATATAAGAAATTAACTTGGGTGAGAATCTTTACCTCAATACCCCAAGAATCTTGTACTTGGGTGTTGCTCTGCACAGGGGCGGATCTAGCTTGGGGCAATGGTGTCAATTGACCCACTGAATTTTCGGGTCAAAAAGAAATAGAGTAAAATTTTAGGATATTTAATAAAAAAAAAATTTAAGTTTAGATTGAAAATACTATCTTCGTTCCAAAATTAGAGATACATTTTGACTTTTTAAAGTCGATTCGCAAACTTATCCTATACTACCTTGGTCACTACAATACTCTGTCTCTCCGTTTCTCGTCTAGCGGCTTGACCTAATTATTCCCACTAGTTCGATTTTAGAGAAAATTCGATGTAGTATTTTTTTTATTTATAATTTCAAAATTTTAGCAATTGCTTTGAGATTTTTTGTAATTACTTGAGTTTTTTTTTTGTAATTTCCTATGGATTTTTGCAACTAATAAAAATGAGACTATCATACAACAATTTTAAGTAATGAAGTCTCGAAAAATGTTGCTATAAATAATATTTGGACATTATTTAGTTTTGTAATTTATTTTACTATATATTTTATTTTTTTACGGAAATTTTTTTATTTCAAATTTGACCCCACTGGCTTAAAAGGTTGGATCCACCCCTGGCTCCACACATGACTATCCAAAGGATTTCTCAACCGCAGAAGAGAGAAAAAATACCTTAGATTCTATTCAATACTCAATAGTCTATAGAATAATAATTTTGTGGGGAGTACATTACTATTTAAAAAACTCGAACACTAATATTATTGGAAAACAATAAAAGTATTAAACTACTAAATACCCTAATATTATGGGAGATCAGGATTCATTCACCATTATATGATAATATAACATTTGAGTATGAGAATTCATAAAATGAAAAGAACAAAAATATGAATACAGGCTAATGGAAAGGAGTAGAAGAGTTTGGAACATGACAATAGGAAGGCCTGTGAAACTAGTTATCTCTAACATCCAGATATGTATATCGATATGCGTGTATATATATACATATATGTATATATATATGAAATGGATCAGGTCCGGACCTCCCGGACGGGAGAAAATCCGGATCCAAATTTTTTTTTTTTTTTTTTTTGTAGAACTAAAAAAAAATAAAAAATTTATGGAACTGAAATTTTTCAATAATACAGTGTTTTGGGTGTGTTTTTAATACCTACACCAACCAATGTATGTACAGTCTGCCCAGACTGTACAGACATGTTTTGTTATAGGCATCCAAATCACGCCCAAAACACTGTATAATGTAAAAATTCCAATTCCATAATTTTTTCCGGGAGTCCGGACCTGATCCGGACTCTATATATATATATATATATATATATATATATATATATATATATATATATATATATATATATATATATATATATATATTGGAATACATTATATAAAGATGGCCTGTAAAACTAGTGTCAATAGCAACATGTCATATAGTTAATTTAGGAGAAAATCAAGAACTTCAAATCCAGTATGACTAATTAAACAATTTTACCATGATAAATAATAATATATACAATCTGTTTCTACAATTCAAATCCCTTGATACAATAATAATATATACAATATGGCATGTTACTATTTGATTGTGTAAAACACTAGTTTTACTGGTCATCCATATGTAATTATTCTCTCTATATATATGAACTGGTTACAAATACACTACATTGTACTTTGGCATTCTTTTAACTAGATCTGTGTGTGTTGATTTTACTAATCAGCCTCTTGAGTTGTAGTTAGTATTTTAATCGGTTCAAATCATTAAGATATATCACAATCTAAAGCTGTGAAAAGACTATATTCCATCTCTTTACTAGCGTGGACTATATAATTCCCCATCACCTTTGACATCAAATCTACCACTAACTACTTCTACAGTAATCTTAGCTGCTTTCTACTCACTTTACCTGATCCTTGTTGTACAACATCCTCAATTACAACTAATTAAAAAGGAAATATTGTGTTATCAAGAAAGTATATTGATCTTGTAAATAAAGGGGTTGTTCTATTAAATAAAAAATTAAGGGGTCATTTTCTATAATATATTAAATGTTGATAGAAGAACAAAGAGAATTGGTTCAGAGTGGGAAGAGTCCACCTACCCTATATAACAAGTGAGAATAAAAAAGAGAACGCTCAAAAAGAGTTGCTCTCCAATACTACAAAGATCAGACAAGAAATACCCCAAAATGGCACACATCACAAAGGCTTGAAGAGAAGCAAGAAAAATGATCACATCACTCCGAAAAAAGTGAAATTCCGAAGCAATTGCATCAGATTAATTCCAATAACCTTCCTCACAAATCCAACATGACGTTGGAAACTCTGTAAATGATGTTTATCACAAGAAATTTTCCAAAACTTCCAGCCACTTCTAGGATTGTTAATAGTGCAAATACATAGCAAGCATAAGCTTAACCCTCTCCAAATTCGTCCTATCCATAGTCTCAGCTCTAAACACAATTTGACTAAAAGCAAAACAATCTTATCTATATTTAGCGAGAAAAAAAAACACTCATATCTAAACTAACAAAATAAAATATAAAAGTGCAACACCAAATGTCAGATAATCACTATAAAACAAATGCTGATTTGATGGGTTTCAAGACTTTAAGAACAAAAAGAAATAAAATGGATAGAAGGATTGACAAAATACCATTTTACAGTCCCACGTCGTGAAAAACTAGCAGAACTCACAGTCAAGAAATGATACGGAAACAGATGGAAACACAAATTATACAAACGGAAAAGTACTCACAGATTGAGCTTCCTCCTGTGGGGTCAATGGCCGATTTGGGCGGTATGTATGGTTTTGACGCTTCGCCCACAACCAAAAACGTTGAAAATGCACAGGTATACCCAACTCTTTAGTAACTTCCTCCTGAAAAATAGACTAAACAATTATATATCTGTACATCAAGAGAGAGGGGGGGGGGAAGGGAGAGGGAGAATATAGAGAAAATGAATTGCAGCTCAGCACGAGCTCAAAAGATAAAAGGCTCGACTCGCCTTAAGCTTGACCTGAACTCTACCAATGTTCATTACCAAATGAGTCCAGCTCAAAAAGCTAGGCTCGGCTAGACTCTGCTTGATCCCTAAAGGACTAGATAATCAGTTCAGATTCATGTCTAAAAATCTCCACATGCAGTTAAACATCAAAAGTCATTGTTTATGGCTTCGATCCCATACACATCCCTAACGTTCACCATGTTAAGGTCCATAACTCAACTGAACCAAGCTGTCTTCCTCGGCAAGGTTAAGGATTCAGGGATCACCAATGTTATTCAAGTAAAGTTGGTCATCCAACCTCATGACTTTGAAAATCAGCTGATGATGTTATGCAACAGCCTATAAATTTAATCGGTACTGATTTGCTAGTACTCCAGTTATATATCAAAAGTTCGAAACTCTAAGTTACACTGCAAACAGTGATATGAGAGTACCTTAAATAGGTTAAACGACATTTGTTTCTGAATACGAAAACTACGAACTTTGTCATGATCCACAAGATCGAAATATATATCTCTTCCAATCTGTTCAAGAAGGTCCTCATCACGAGCAACCTTAGAGGCAAAATATTCCTGATTTAGTGAGGCTCAAGGAAAATGTAAATGATAATAATAAGTAGAGAAACTTAAGAGAGGAAACCTTTATGATAGTATAAAGGTGTGCCTCAGCTTTTTCCTTTCTCTTTTGCTCCTTCTCTTCTTGTTCTTTCTTCAACCTTATCTGAAATGCAATGTTCATAAACCTCAGCATAATATACTTTGGGAGGACAATTTTAGGAATTAAATCAACACAAAGGAAACAAACATCTTACCCGTAGGTGTTCTGCTATGTCTTTCTCATCCACATTACAGACAATTTTCTCCTTGTCACTTTCACGTATATAGACAAGCATATATGCATTTGAATATTTTGTAAATTTAAATGGAGAATTGTTGAACCCAGGGTTTGTCTGTGGCAACTTATTTAATATAAGAATAGAACAAAGAAACAGATATTAGCAAAAGTGTAAATTAACACAACTTCAAATGGGAATTTATGTATAACATGTATGGGTAAAATACCTCTTCCTCACCACCATACTGCTCCTCCAATGCCCTCTTCATATCTTCTTTTGTCACACGCTCATCGTCAAATTTAAACCTAGAATCAATAATCTTCCAGTGAATGCCGAAACTTAACAAGGAGAACAAAACAATAGCTTGAACCCAGTTAATTTTAATGAGAACAAATCACATTAGTGGACCAGCAGTAATCCTAGATGAGCAGTACTGAAGCACAAGTGCATTAAAAGCATGCCAAGCACGCATGGTCATTGCACATACACTACGAAAATAAAACCCACACAGCAAATGCAACAATCAAACAATGCTAAACATTAAAGCTGCACTAAAACAGAATCACTAACAAAGCTGCAAGTACTATAACAGAAGGAAGAGAATATCAGAAAATAGCCACATATAAAACAGGGTCAGCAAATGTTATAAGTTCCCCTTTATATGCCTGCAAGTTTCTTTGAGCGACAATAAACAGGACATAATCGAACGAATAACATCTATACTGAAATAGTTAAGGTCAAAGATATATTACTTACTAGAGAATAGTAAAAGATTACAGAGAGAGTAATAAGGTTTGTATCGTAACTGCTACATAATACATACCACTGATCCGAGAGAGTTGGGCGGATATAAGCATAGTAATGTCCACCATGCACCCCACCACTGTGTACCAAAACGCTGCATAAAAGAAGCAATGCATTGTAAGATTTCAGTACACTGATCTTTAATAAGTGATGCAAATATCCAGCAGTAGCAACTAAAAACAATATTAAAGAAGTCTCAATTGGGTGTATTCATTTCATTAGACACCTAAATCTTATTTATTTAAAAAAATTAAAAAAACAACCTAGCATATAACACAGAGAAACCTACTAATACACAATATGATAAGTAGTAATATTATTGACAACAACCAAATAATAGTTTCCAGCAAGGAAAAAGAAGAGTACGGTCCATATAAAGATTTGAAACTGACAAAACAAATGAAAAATATGATATAACACATTCACATTGAAGGAAATCAAAAAGAAGACGGTATTGATTAGCATTGAACATTTTAATTCTGATTCTTCTGAATGCTACTGTACAAATTACGAGCTAATATGGCTGATATATAGCGAGATGATGAAGCACGTCCAAATTTTATCACGATTTTTATCCTGGAAAAGATTAATAATTACACCGACAGCTTGATATATTTTTTAATAATAACACATTCTATGCAGTTAGGTGTCTAGGGATGTAACTCTGAAAATTAAAAAATGTTATTGATACATGAAAAGCTTGTTTAAATTGGGTAGCTGGTATATGGGCTTGTGATCGGGTTCCGCCCAAAAAGGGGGGGAATGCTATTTGTTGAAATCTCTTCAACTCAAAACTAAGGTGGTGTTTGATAAAACTGAGTAATTAAGATATGAATGGTTAATACATCTTAATAAATTATTAGATCATCTGAATGAAATAGCATCTGAATTTACAAAACTGTTTGATAACTAAAAAGTGTAAAACATCTTAATGACATTTTACCATGTTAACCCTTAGTTATTTAAAAAATTTATTTCAATGATCTTAAAATTTGAAATTGAAATAGTACAATATTAATTGAGGCTACTTTTGTCCATAAATTTTAAATAAACTATTAAGAGCTAGCAGCTCTTGATAGTTAAGATTTGAGTTTTTGTCTTACGATTAAGAGGGAAAAAAATTTTACCAAACAAGATTTGCAGAGGCAGATGAATTAAGAGGCATTCAGACACAAACAAACACCACCTAGGTGGCCTTAATCCCAAACTAGTTGCGGTTGGCGTTGAAATCTCTGTTACATTATCAAGAAACTGGAATAGCATAGTATGATCTCAAAATCAGGAAAATTGCCCATATGATCCACCTTATATCAAAGTTATATTTCAAGAAATATAGCACGCAGCTCATCTGACAAATCAGTAAACTATGTATTATAGTTACGAAAGCAATGGACGAAATAATATACCTGTGAAGAGTGTACAAGTTGCGGACACTCCTGTCTGCCTCAGGTGATAAATATTTCCCATCCTCTCTATCGAGATCAAGTTGCAAAGGGAACTCATACCGGTCGTTTATCTATTATAACAAATAAATAAAATATTAGTCAAGATAACCAATATAAGAAATACAGCAGTAAGCAATACATCAGATAGAGATGGGAATTATAAGGTTGTCCTCCAGCGAGGGTTTTTTATTTTTCCACTTGTTTCTTCATGGTGGACCGTTCTCCTCTGTTGATTTGTGGCTACTCACATTACTCCTGCTCAGGCTGCTGTTCTTGATATTCCAGTAAGTGAGCATGAAATTCTTGACACTCTAAAGGCAATGAAGAAGAACAAGAGACCTGACCCTGATGGGTTTAATCTCAACTTCTTTTTGGCAGAGTTTGTCCTTGCTTTTCAAAGTTTCTTTGGTACTGCATCCATGCTTCTAATGCCACCGCCTTCGCTTAAATTCCAAAGGTTACCGATCCCTCTTCTATGTCAGATTTTAGGCCTACTGCTTGCTGTAATACAACTTATAAATGTATTACCAAGATTTTAGCTGCTCGACTCGAGGCTAGTTTGCCCTCTCTCATCTCTACAACTCAGTCTGCCTTAGTTCATGGTAGAATAATAAGTGATAATATCTTCCTCCATCATTCTCTCCCACTTGAAGAAAACTTAACCTCGAGTTTACAATTTGATCTTGAAATCTTCCACGCCAAGGAAAAAGAGATTTCGAATATATTTGCTGCTTAAACCTTTTTTGATAATTATTGCACTCAAATACAGCAATCGCCGTGTTAGCTTCAGCCTTCAATCTATTGATGAAAGTCATCCAAGGACTAGTAATCAAATGAAAATTTTCAACTCCAATGTAATCAATATATTTATGTGAATTATAGTTCTCATAATCCCTTTGTGATTTAGCACACGCAGGATATATGATATCATCCCTATTTGGAGTACTCCCATAACTCAAAAAATATTCACAATCAGGATAATATTGTAAAATAATTAATTTTAACATGAGTTGCCATGAACGGATACGAGGTTTACCAATACAAATTCTTGAATGTTGTAGATCTTTCACCAAGTCTTTGGTATGTCCTCTAACTTGTTCTCTGCAAACGTAACTTTAGTATCATCTGGGATCAATAGATAATTAAAATAATTATCTAAATCATTTACCCAATGATCGATAAAGTATTCATAGTCCCAATATCTCCCATCGACAATAAACTCTTCATAATCAATTATTGAAGGTGGAAAGTTCTCAAATTCCCAAATATCGTATTTCCTCTTGAGCATGAAATACATTCAAAATGGTCTTGCACCTCATGATCGTGTTCACTAGGGTGACCGACCAACTCCGTTTATGTTGTCTGCCATACCAGGATACTAAAAAGCTTTGATACCAACGGAGAACGAAAACAGCGAAACAAAACTAGATATCGTTCTAGTTGACGAGCCTAAAATCCACTAGGGACCCTTGAATCCATAAGGAAAATAACTGGAATCCACCATAAAGGAAGGGGGAAACCCCAAAAGATATTTTTTATTCATCAAAAATTGTCTTACAATAGAATAGTGAACACCCTTTTATAATAAGGGTTGATTACAATTAAAAAGGAAAGTTAAACAAATATTAAATATATAATTATATTTCTAAAATTATGCCTAAGATCTTCCTAATTGATACTAATTTGAAATACCTCATAGAAAGCATTATCATCCATAAACTAATTCCTACAATCATGCATATAAATCTTTTTAACAACTAACAATCTGAAAGTTACAAATTACATTAATTAAATTCAAAATAACACAATATCTTCCGCCATCGCACTACCTATAGTCGATATGACCTTATTTCTACATAGGGTTTGAGACCAAGTTCTATGTATCTTCCACATGTAACAGGTAAGTAAATAAATAAATAAATAATAGTCTTGTTCCAAATCCAAAATAAAGGATTAATATAGACTTTTTGAAGTTAATTTATGATATTTTTCTGCGTTACTCGGACTCGCCATTTTTGGCCGAGTACCCGTGTCGACACGACACGACACTGGTACGGGTGCGGGATTCGTACGGGATCCGGCCACAGAAATCCGGATACGACTGTTTTTGCAGGTGATTCATCGGAGAAGAAGAAGAGACGAGAAAGGAGGAGGAAGAAAGAGGAAAGACCGAAGAAAAAGGAGTGAGAAACTTACAATCGTCGCCTTTTTCTTCTTCTTCTCCAACGAGAACGAGTATCTGAGTGAAACCTCCGATCAAATTTGGAATTTAAAATATCCCTGGAAAATTACAGTTAGGCACCCCATAGTTTTTATAATTTTTTACTTTAGTCCCCCAGGTTTATTGAAAGTTCAAAATAGCCCTTGAAAAATTACATATCAGTCCTTGTAGTTTTGTTTTCTTCTATTTTAGTCCCTGAAATTTCAGTAGTTTCAGTTCGGCCCCTGTTTCTTTATATTTTTGCACTTCAGCCCCTGAAGTTTCATGATAAATGCATGTCTATATGAATTTGGACAGTATAAACATTATTGTTAAAAAATCATAACATACCATATCCCCGCACCCGTGTCCAAATTTGGATCCATATCCGCGTATCCTCTATTTTTTAACTTCACGTATCTGACACCTAGATTCGTACCCGCAACCGACACCCGCACTCGAGTCCGAGTAACACAGATATTTTTAAATTCAAAACCGATAGGAACAAATTTAATTATAAACAATACAATTATGAAAATTGTAGTAAACTATCTACATAGTAATCCTAATTACAAGATTTATCGTTTTCAAAAGTTAAATGAATCATCAATTTTGAATTTGAAATATTTCAAATGGACTTTGAAATGTCAAACACAAAAATATTTTGGAACATAGGGAGTAGTATAGTTTGGTAGCTCAACAAGAATTTTAAGACGCACCTCAAATTCATTTCTATATGTAATTTTTTATATAATTTTTTAATATAATTAAGAATATAAATATCTATTAGATATACAAATGTGCCTTAAATATAAAATTGTGCTATGGCACGTCTAAGTATCCATACCAAAAGCAATCAAAATACTAATATTTTATATAGTGGCACCTACGAAGTAACATAATTGCAGTTCTTTTTGAAATATGTAACGAAGAAAATTTATTAAAAAGAAATAGAAGAGAAATTACAATGCAGATGGAGTTAAAGAAAAGAATAGGAAACAAGAAAACAAATGAAAAAGCCATCGACGATCTTATGCGTAAAAGAGTCTGCTCATTAAGCAGCACACTAGAAACTCAAACTATAGCACAACCCAAGACCGTTACAATCTTCTAACTATACCCGCTCGCTCACCAAATTCAATAGGCAATGCCCAGAACATATCAATATCTTATCATATAACTTTTTTGATACGTAACTTTGGCCCCAAGTGTAGGGGAGTAATATAGCTATATTATGAAAACTGAAAAGTAACCATTTTTTACTAACCTTTACCATGGTATCCCGCATAAAATCATATTCAAACCGTTTTAACTGAAGCTGCAGAACAGGGGGGAAGTCTATGAACAGGACACCCTTCCTAGCATCCTGTAAAAATCAAACCTTCAGAAATGTAATAGAGGAATATTTCCAGCCTTTCAAAAGGAAATACGAAATTTTCACTTGTGATATCAAAATGAGTTACCTGATTGAATACAAATTTGTAGTATGCAAAAAATCAATATTTAAGCTCAACTTAGGAAACATTTTTTCAACTTAATATTGGGTATAATAAAGAGTCACAGTGCACCTATTGATTCATTTTAGGCTTCTATCAAGGTATCCCAGATATATAATTTACCATTTATTTTTTGAGTCAAAAAACTGAGAAGTTAAGTCATCATTTGTTAATGACACGGAATCTAAAACTGAAAACACAGAAAAGGCATTCAACCTGCAATCCATGTTGTTCAGCGTGATATCGGTTATCACCCTCAAGACGTTCAACTTCAACATATTTGTCAAAAGAGGCATAAACATCTCGACAGCCTTTGACATCAAGCTGAAGATCTGAAACCATATATACCTGTTAGTACTTATTAAGAGCTAAAAAGTCTATTGCACGTACATTCCTGTCGATCTAAAAAATACAAAATATGTACCATAAAATGATTCCTGTCTAGTTGACTTGTAGTCTACATTGATGCATTCAATATAGTTCATATGGTGCCCTTCGAATAACTGCTGTATTGTACCCTCCACAACAGTTCCCTGAGCCAGAAAAACCACAGTAAAGCATAAATATCTAATTGCCTTGCATGAATAATGCAACGTAAAAAAGGGTGCTACAAAACTCTTATACCTTCATTTTGTCTTCAAGCTTTTCACAAAGAACCCTATTAAGTTCTTGAACATCATGCTGCATGAATGAATCGTAGGTATCCCATCCAAAAGATTTTGTCAACTCTTTTGTTGCTACACTTGTGTCGCTATACTGGAGCTTATAAAATAAACTCTGCAACGCCAGAGGGATGCTCCCTGATGGCATATCATTCTCGGTTGTTGGCATATGGTACACAGCCTTGAAAAGAAGTTTGAAGTAAGATATTCTGGTTATCAATATCAATGAAACAGATGCAGAAAATTCTCTAACCTTTCTGAAATGAGGGATATGGTAAAGAGTTTGGAGAAGAGAGTTCATGTAACAAGTAGCTCCTTGATTTTTAAGTCCAACATAACCAGTCTCCTTCTTTGAATCATGAGACCAGTAATCAACAACCCTACGGACGGCAACATCAGCTTCAACCACACATGTATCATTCACAAGATAACCTCTACTAGGATCATATAGTTCACTAAGAGGCATGAACGAAGTGAAACCCCAATCACTTTCTCTCGCGTTAAACTGGTGTTGAGTATCTGCAAAAGGGAAGATGTCATAATTTGTATAAAATTACTAGTCAAAGGTCAACATTCTTTGAGCAAGTTCTTTGGGGTATGGAATCCTAAAGATTTAAGAGTTAGTAAAGGTTGGGAAAGGAAATGATAGGACAGCAAAGCAACGATCGGATCTTTTGTTTGCGAGTATGGAAAGGAAAAGACAGTAAAATCGGGATGTGGATGTCAAAAGTTTGTTCGATATGTCATTCATAAGTGTATAATGGAATAAAGAAAAGTTTCATTAGGTTTACTTTCCTTTCCTATGAAACACCGACATGGATACGACACAAAACGCAATGCGTGATACGGCATTCTTAGAAAAACTAGGATACGATATGTTGAGAATACCTTTTAGCAGTGTTTTAAAAATGCCCGCCTAGGCGCTAGGCGGTCCCTCTACCGCCTTTATTTGGTTAGGTGCCTAGGCAGAATCAAACATCTACTTTGAAGCTCTACAATAGGTAAATGAATTTGTTAAAGCCTTAAAAGATTGTTTTTTGGTAATGTTTCATGTAAAATTTAAACAAATTACATACGCTATATGTTTTGTATTTATAACAAGTATATACAATAGAAAAATAAATAAATGAGATCGACTAAGAAAACGCCTAGTCCGCTTAAAAGCCTAGGCCTAGCGCCTCCACCGTCGTCTAGGTCTACCTAACGATTTTTAGAACGCTACCTTTTAGTTCATTTAATATAGCACCTAAGATAACTGGGTAATTATGCTTTGAAAAACTTTAATTATATACTGAGTTTCAAAATTCAAGGATAATTTAGTTTTTTTCTAGCACTCGGTGGACATGATTTCAAGTAGTGCTCTCTAGATCTTTGCCCTAAACAAACTACATTAGTTTGGCCTTAAAAGAATTTGTTTTTGCTCCAATAAAAGTAGTCAATGAGTCAAACTCATCTTAGTGGAGGTGTTTGTAACCAATAATTTTTTGGTATAAGCTTTTGTTTAAGAAAAATTGTGTAGAGTTGTTGAAATACTTGCATAAACTCTCCATCTAGAAAAAGTTGACTCACAAATTCATTAAGTTCCTACGAATTACGATGGGTTGACAATAAACCCTTGCAAAAGGGAAATATAATTATTGTAGTAGTAAACAAATTTCTCAAACCGAATGAAAGTTTCCAGACGCGTTGGAGTGTGGTTAAGAAGGCAGGGAGGGAGTGTGTGCAGAAGTTCTATTCTCAGGAGACTGTTGAGTCATCTGAATGCTTTCTTTCTTAATTGATTCCTCACTAGGTAGGATCCGATAACATTAGATATTTTTCCCAAGTAACTTCATTGGAACTCTATATAAAATTTTGGTAAAAACCTTTTCTATTCATTTGATGAGGGTGATGGAAAGTGTTACCTGGGATGCAGTTCGCTTCGGTTCATGAAACCAATATGGGTACGTGGTACTCTACATAGGATAAAATGAGATACGCAATTAATTTTATTTGAGTGCTTATAATTTGGAATTAGCTTAGTATATAATGGAATAAAACTAGATTTTTTTAGTTGAATGATTGAATCAAAAGTTGAAATTGTTCCCTAAAGAAATTAGTGCAAATATCACCCAATACTAAGTTAGAATGTTGATATTTGTGCAACTATAGGCAAAACAATAAAGAAATATTTGTTAAATATAGCATATTGTTACATAAGATTATCATGGACTGCAAGTATCATTACAAGGTTCGCTAGATCAATAAAAGTATATGGCAACTCTTGGGATCCATAATCTTTGAGGCTTATAATGCCTTTATGGAGGGAGACAATTTTTAAATAACTTAGCTAATAAGTGTGTTGATGAATTGATGACTTGTTAGGCCTTTTAGGGTGTTTTTTATATAATCTATTAGAGATCATGGTTTTCGGAAAAGATGGCAAAGATGGTGCAAGGTCTATATTTCTTCGATCAGATTCTTAGTGCTAATTAATGGTGTATAAAAGATTTCTTTGCTAATTCCAAAGGTTTCAGATAGCACGAGACCCACTGTCAACGCTACTTTTTCTCCTTGAGGTCAAACCCATAAATTATTCGATATGTATCCGGTATCAATAGTGGTCGATACGTAACGGTATCAACATATATGTAAAGGTATCGCCCTATATTCGTATCTAGAGATATAAAAGGTATTTATAATTTTGCATCAAGAAAATGTCAACAAGCCCAAAAGCCATGCATCATATATGAATTATATAACATATAAGTATTAAATGACAACTTTGAAATTTGTATGTATTGTTGAGTAGGGTTGCAAATGGTAATCGAAAAATAGGACATTCGACCGTGTTCATATTTGTTTAAAGCATATTTTATTTGTATTCGACTTAAACAGATATTATTCATATTCGATTAGAGATATTCGCAAATAAACAGATACGAATACGGATACATGTATATTCGTATCCGTTTAACATCCATCCGCCAACATATTTATCAAATCAGATATGCAGTATCATAATCCCGAGTAAAGAATGGGTCTTATTATAAAATTATAATATTTTTTAATATCTTCCATAAATATATTTTATAAAATAGAGTGATCAAATTTTTTTTCTTCTAAATTTATAATTTAATCATATGGTTGATAATTGTGTTATGTTATATTCATATCATAATATTAATTTTTTAATTTTAAAATTATTTATTTACTAATTTAATTAATTATGCTAATGCATTCGAATGGTTATTCGAAAACGGATAATATTCAAATTTGAATAGTTTTTTGAATATCAAATTCGAATGGTACATAAAGAAATCAGTCGAATATTGGATACGAATACGGATAAAATATTTTTTTCCCGATACGGACACAGATATCACTATATTTGAATTCGAATATATCCAAACTACAGCCCTATCGTTGAGTGCTAAGGTCTTCAAGACAAGGTGGTGGTTTCTTAGAAGGAAAAACCTAGAATACTTTCATTGAAAAAATGCTCAAAGCATGGCCTTGGCAAATAGTAAAGTTTATGTAATGTGATAAAAAATGAGATGTCTAGCTGCATTAGTGATATAGGATGTAGGACAAGGTAAGAAGAAGGAATAAAAGTACCTATCTTCGCAGAGAATCGGTGAAGAAACGCACAAAAGCACACAACTTTAATCTCAAATCAATTCATTCAATAATCCACAAAATAATAAAGTATTACAATGCTTAAATAGAAAACACAATACTTAGAAACTAAATAAAAACCCTAATTCAAAAAGAAAACAATCTCTCAACTAAAATCTACTACTACAATAAAACTCTCCTAATTGAAATCTATTACCATAATTAAAACTCTCCTAATTAAAATCTACTACCATAATTAAAACTTCTAGAATATCCTACTAAAATAATTACATTAATAATCCAACATTTATCTCTAAATAACAATCCAAAATTAATAATAAACTTCTTGAATTTCTTCTTCCGTATCGCATCATTCTGCTTGCCTTTGAAAAAAACTCATCCTCGAGTTTTGAAATATCGAAAAATAATAAACTATAGTCTGGGAGATGCCTTCCAACAAAACATGTGCATCCGAACATTCAATGTCATGAGCACAATTTTCGAGAATAACAATGACATAATATAGAAATTTGAAGTAGCTTGAGACTCGAATGTATCAACCGGGAAGATAAAATCAACATAACTGAACTCAACTTTATCTTCCTTGATGTTTTCGAATATGGGGTCAAACTTAACTTCAATTTCCTCTCTGCAAACCATCTCTAAATCTACAAATTGTTCAACACACATCAATATGTGAGAGTACTTGCTCTTTTTTATCCTCACCAATTTCATATTGGTTATTGGTACATTATTATGAGACATTCATCAATTGTCTTATAAGAATTTACTTTGCGGGTCTCTTCTTGTGAACGCATCTCTTTAGTTGAACAAACACGACTAGGGTGAACATTTTTTAGCGCTTGAACAAAATACGGACGAACATAGCATGTGGTTATGTAGTCGTAATGTGCCTTCAAATTTGCAAGACTTGTTTCAGAAAGTGCAAGCTCATCGCATAATTTCCAATACTCAGCACTATACGGGACATAAGACCTTGTAAGTTGCTCGTATATGACAAAAGTTTGATGCTCAAGTTGTTTTATCTTAACCCAAAGAAAGTCTGAATTGTTAAACGTGGAAGAAGACATTGTATATATGTAGAAGGGCTGAATTGAAAATTTCAAAAACTTCAGGGGCTAAATTGAAAATTTCATAAACTTTAAGGATTGAATTGAATGTTTTAGAAACTTAGGGGCTGAATTGAAAAGTTCAAAAACTAAAGGCGATGAATTGAAAATTTTAGAAACTTGGGGGTACTAAACTGTAATTTGACAGAATAAACATTTGCGCCTTTTTCTTTCCCACGGAATAGATGGAGACTACGGCTACAATGATTCCTGCTGCTGATCATGCTTTCGTCTCGGAAAATTGTTGTCGATTCTCTAAAGGACTTCAACAATTTGATGGAGGCTAAAAAAATAAGGTACGAAGGAATTGGGTGAAATCAAAAGATATCAGGAATTTTTTACTCTTGATACTATTATGATGTAGGACAATGAAGGAAGAAAGAATAATAAAACCTATTTCCGCAGAGAATCGGTAAAGAAACACACACAAAAGCACAAAGTTTTAATCTCAAATCAATTCATTCAATAATCTCCAAGATAATGAAGTATTACGATGCTTAAATAGAAAACCCAATACTTGGGGACTAAGTAACAACCTTATTTCAAAAAGGAAACAATCTCTCAACTAAAGTCTAATACAATAAAACTCTCCTAATTAAAATCTACTACTATAATTAAAACTTCTAAAATATCCTACTAAAATAATTACATTAATAATCCAACATTTATCTCTAAATAACAATACAAAATTCATAATAAACTTCTTGAATTTCTTCTTCTGTATCGCATCAATTAGGAGTGTAGTTATGGAGGTGTTGTGCGAAAGTAAAGGGAATGGACCTCCAACTAAGGAAATGATGGTGGAATGAGGATGTCCAGGAAGCTATTAGGTTGAAAAAAGAATGTTATAAATGCTTACGTAAATGTTTTAATGAAGAGAACTTGCAGATGTATAAATTGACCATAAAGCACTATTTTCAGACCAGGCCCAGACCGGCCGGTTTAACCTGTTGAACCAAGAACCGGTTCTATGTCCGGTCTAGTTTGGCACGGTTGAACCAGTTTGGTCAAAACCCGGATTGAACTGGTGGTTCAACCGGTAAAACCAGTTAAGTTGACCCAATGACCGGGTTTTTTATTATTTTTTTATATATATTTTTGTACCAAAATTTTTTAATATTAAAATTAACCACTTTTAGTAATATTGTAACTCAACTTTATTATATTTTAGTTTATAAAAAAGCTATATTTTTTAAAATTTTATTAATTACTAATAACATATTTTATATATTTATAACGTCGCCAGTTCAATAATGGTTACCAGTGACCCATCCACCTGATAACTTTTCCGATTCGATGACCGATCCAAATCTGAAAACATTGACATAACGAAAGGAAAGAAAGCGTTAAGAGAGGGTAGAGGTAAGGTTTACGAGGACTTGTACCAAAAGCTTGGAACCAAGGAGGGTGAAAAGGTGTCTACAAGCACGCTAAGCCAAGGAATAGGAAAAGTAAAGATTTGACCCAACGTTAGATGCATCAAGGACGAGATACTTGTAAAAGTTGAGGCGGCCCAGGAAAGGTGGACGATTTACTGATGTGGGTTGATTTTTTGTTTGGTGGTGGTATGGATTCCAGTAAAGGATTGGTCTGTTTGGGTGGTCGCCTAAGACTAGTGAGTTGAGTCATTGATCACTGATGGCGAAGGTTGTGTTTAGGACTGGTTATGGGACTGTGGTTATAGAAATGAAATTTGGGTTGGCAGAAGGTGGTGGAACTTTGGCTGGTAGTATGGGCAGTGGGAAGATATAGTGGGACAATGAATTTAAGACTGATGTTAGGCTTTGATACCACTTAATGTGGAACAGTTTAGGTTTAGAGTTAGGATCTAAAGTGGGGAAAAACTGAAAAGAATTGGACAGGAAAAGGAGAGATAATAAAGCAATAAAGCTTTAAAATTATAATAATCAAATTGATATCAATGAAGAGTGATGGATTACATAAGCTTATATAAGAAGAAATAGAACCTAATTCATGGAGACTAAGCAAACAAAACAAAATAAGGAAACAAAATCCTTATAGTAATCTACTATTAATTGAATCAAAACTCTAATAGTACTCTACTATAATTAAAATTCTAGACTAATCTACTACTTGGTATAATCTACTTGGTATTGGTCCAACCAAGTTTGGAGGGCTCGTCCTTCATTAGCATCACTAAAGAATTCTGCACCAACGACACAAGTTCATAACTGTCACAAAACCTTTTACCTTTTCTCACTGTGAACTTATTGTGAATTTGATTGGCAACGGCTAAGCTGAACTGTGTATATCTACTCCAACCATATGGCAAAGTAGACGAATCAGCAACATCTAAGTACATCGATAAATGGTCCACATTGTTCCCCTTTGGAAAAATAAGCACCCGCCTGCATAAGAAAATGAAACAAAATAGATTTCAAGGATAGCCATTACCGATAATCTAATTTATGCTTAAACTTAGAAAACGCCAACAATCACATTACCATTTGTATCCTCCTACGTAGAAAACTTCTGAGTAGAGCTTCTTAGTGTTTAACCTAGAAAAGTTTTCAATTGTCCATGTGAACCGTGCCGATGGTGGATCATCAACTGACTGAGCATCAACTGTATTGGCAGTTTCTGCTGGTGCAACTGATAATAGTTGCCACAAAAAGAAAAACGATATCAACACCAAACCCCAAAATCCTAAATTCGAACAAAATTGTTTACATATGCATATATAGTACTCCATCCGATCTAAAATATAAAACCATTATTGACTTTTTAAAGTCAACTAAATTCAAACTCAAAATTGATATGGATTCCTTTAATTTTAGTCAATACAATTATGAATATTATAAACTATCTCAAAAGTACTACTCATTGTAAAATTTATTCTTCATAATCTATAATGAATCATTTCAATTTTGAGCTTGAAAATGTATTAAATTTAATTTCAACAAAAGTCAATAATGATCTTATAATTTGGAATGGAGGGAGTATATATTCATGACTCGTATGTAATCTATGAACCTTATTTATGTGCCGCATCCTTATCTATGTACCACACATCCTTCTGAAAGTTGTAATAAAAATAGTATCTAACTTTCCACTTAATTAAAATATTCAATTTATACATCAGAATGTGCATAGTTTTATACATTAGGCATTACTCCCACAAAGTAAGAATGAAACAAAAACAAGTAACAAGACCTACAATTCAATCAAACCAATTACATATAGGGAAGTATACATTACATGACCAAAACCAAATACAAGAGAAACAGGACCTAAAATTGAATCAAACCATTAATATATATGTATATATACATAACTTGACCAAAACAAAAACAGCTAAGAGCTAAAATTGATTGAATTTGATGAAAAATACCTTCCATGGGTTGAGGACCTTCTGTGGCAAAATCTGAATGCGGAACCAGTATCTCATCCTCTTCTGGCTGCAAAAATGAAGTGGAGATGAGATAATTGGATCTGATAAAGCTGAGCACTGTTTATCAATCGAAACCCTAGAAACTGAGTATTGTCTGTTAGTAAAACGACGAATTGAGGTCATTTCACCAGAACCGATAACGGACTGTTCCAAGATCGAAACATGATTGCAAGTTGTAGGTAGAGAAAGGGTGGTATTGATAGAAAGTATAAAAAAATAATAAAACAAAATAATAAAAAAGCAGCAACAGAAAGTTAAAATACAGTACAAATATGTGTACATGTGAATATGAAAAAGAGTGATTACATACATCCATTGGTGGAGGAGTCATCAGAGTCATGGATGGAGATTTGAAAACTTAAACGATCCACGAATCAGAGCGAGGGGGAGGGGAGCTCTGCAACGCAAAAACGATCGAGAGAGACTTGGGTATAGAGAAGAAAATTGAGACTAGGATAAAAACGAAAAAGAATAATTTCGGGATATTAGGAAATGTTAGAGCTAAACACGCTGTTTGTGAGTTTTCCGGACTATCATTCCTAAAGCATTTTTAACTCAAGAATATTTTTTGAAAATAACTTTCCTTACTTATTATTGTTGTGAGTTTAATAAAAAAAATATAACAATTTTTCTATGTTTGTGAGTTGCTAAGAAAAATAAAGGAAATTTAATTTGTAATGTATTATTATCATATTATCGTATTAAATTAAATATAACATGTTTTGTGAGTAAATACAAGTCTTTCTTATTGATGAACTTAATTTTGTCCAATTGCGTTGTTGACTTACAATAATATGTACCATTGTTGAAGTTGCACCAGGGCAGTCAAACTGGCGAGCACAAAAAAATAATAATTGATTTCATAGAATTGACAACAGATTAAAAGACGATGAATCCTCTGTTGGTGACAAGGGAAATAATTAATCAAGAAATGACAAACTTGCATCTAGAAATTATGTGATAATGACTCCAACAACTTCTTCACAATACAATTGTTGGAATATGAAGCAGTATTAACAAGACAAACAGAACAGTAAAATTGGAACAATTTATCTGAAAAAATTGAAGCGTACCAAAGCTACTATCCTAAAAAGTGATTCTGCCCCACAGGTTACAATCTCAGGTACAGATGGGCTCCTGGCGGTCACCCTCCAGAATTAAAAGGTGAAACCTCCAATTGCATATACTCACAGAAGGAGATTTTGGACTTGTCTCTGTGGATTGTCTGACTCAAAGAACAACAACGGTATATAGCTGTGGAAGATGATATATTAGGAGTAAATTAACTGTTGAAAGTAGACTGATTTTTATAGGAGAAAATATGAACGTTCGTTGGTGAACGTTGGAGGATAAATCGAGGGTTAGTGGAACGTTAGAGAACAGAACGTGGTGAACGTTACTGGAGATAGACGTTGTGACACCCTCAAATTCGGGTTTTTTTATCACTTTTATCGTTGAGACTCAGCTTAATAAATAATTCACATCATCGAATCACTCTTGCACTACGGCCAAGGATATTCTTTAGTATCACGACCACAAATTATCCATGCACTACAGGGCAAGGATATTCGTGTATTCATCAATGGTCATGATTATGCCAACAACTGTCCATCAATGCACTACGGGCCAATAAGGACTTTTACTACATCATTTGTAACATTACGGTCATGATTATACCGAATAATCCTTGGTCATAATCATATCAAGTCCATCTATGCACTACAGGCCACATATGACTTTCAACATAATATAAACATGAGGATGATGACAATGATATAAGAATTCAATAAAATAAGTTCAATGATAAATTTTTAAAGATTTGTAATTTAATTTATCCACAAATCAATAACGTCCAAATTGTCAACATGATACTGCTTTGTAGAGTAAAATTCAAGAATAATATTGTATCAAAAATGATTTGGACCGAAAAAGAATCAATTTTTGTCATGAATAGTACCCCGGGTGAATAGTACCTCGTGAATAGTAACTTCAGGAATAGTAACCCCGTGAATAGTACCCCGACATGAAAAAGTTAAAACTTATCGAGAATGCTAAGAATAATATTTTTCATGAAAAGATACTGGATGAAGCGCAAATATCAAGGATATTCTACTAATTTCATGGAGTATAGAAGCCAAAACTTAACAAAATGAGTATAAAATTCGAAATCTGAAACGAAATAATATTATTTACATACTACAGAATATGGAAGAAAATATTATTTCATATGAATATTGAACAAAAATAACATCTCTTACCTTGAAAAGAAGAGTATTCCAACTGGTATAGCGGAGATATTCTTGAAGAAAACTTTCACTGTTTTCTACGCTCAAAGCTTTCTAAAACTCTAAAGAAATACGCTCAATATTATAGAAGAAGAATTCTCTGATTCTGGTGTGATTTTCAATTCTAACTAAGCATCCTATTTATAGGAGAATGAAAAGGCTACTATTTGGATGCACAGTGAAGGAGGAAGTCACGGGCGTTCACCGGCTGAAAATTTTAAAGATTTTGATTTTACTATGTTTTACTATGCACAATAAAATATAATATATTCTATTTATAATCTAATAAAACAAAACTTTATAATATATATATATATATATATATATATATATATATATATATATATATAATATCTTTTATAAATTACCTGCATCACACGACATCACCCGTGTGATGCCTTTCCCCTTATCCCACACTTCATTAGACATATATATATATATATATATATAAAAAAAACTAATATAATATATATATATATAACCACATGTTATAAATAACAATTCCCTCCCAAATACGTTTCCCCCGCCCCACCCCACCCCACCCCACCCCACCCCACCCCAACCCAACCCAAATTTCATTTCATCCATTTCTTCCACACGTGGGTCCCATATATGGCCCCACATGTGGGCCCCACCTTTATTATAAAGAATAAATTTTTATCGATTATTTTGAGAAATGGGTAAATGGGGGTCCAAATAATACGTTAATATTTACAACAATACTTCATAAAAATTACCTCAATATTTTTAACAATATTTATCATCATTATTATTATAATTCGCAATATTTAACAACCAGATCGTTCCCAGGAAAGAGGGGGCTTTCCAATAAAGATTTCTCCCTATTAGCGCGCAATTAGGTGACCAAATCTCTCCTTGACAGAACTTCTGGACATTGTCAATATTGCAAATAATAATATTAATAACTCTGTCATATCAATTATTGATTTAATAATATATAAAATATTGACAATAATTGAATCAAATAACGTAAGATATTATGCAACAATTACTGTAGCAATAATTGAACAAAACTGAGTGACTTCTTACGTAAGCATCAATAATCAATACTGTGTGCTACTATGCAACCACGTGTATTATTGTTCTTTAAACACCGGGTGTTTCAACACTTAACTGTAAAACTTCCGTAGTTATTTTCAAAAAAAGATATTTTTGTCGTTTTCTTAATCCGACAATAATTCCGTTTGTGGGGTCCACCAATGATTGTGTCGTCGTACGAATATTTCCTGTTAAAACGAATATTCCCCGACCAATCGAATATAATATAACAACTTGCTTATTTTGTAAAATTTATAAATATTACCCACAACTATAACATTATTTCAATTTCAAACCTTAATATTCAAAAATGATATTTATAGAAAAATTCATTTTTATTCATAAAAGTTGGGGTCTTACAACCTCCCCTTCTTATGAAATTTCGCCCTCGAAATTAGGGTATATACCTGGTATGACGAAGAGGTGAGGATACCTTGATCTCATTTCAAATTCTAACTCCTAGGTCATTTCCTCAACATCGTGGTTTCTCCACAAAACTTTGACTTGAGGTATAACCTTGAAGCATATAATATGTTCCTTCTTATCCAAGATTTTAACAGGAACCTCTTCATACGTTAAATCTTCCGCTATTTCGTCCGGTTCTAACTCAATAATGTGGTTCAGGTCTTCCACATATTTACGTAACATGAATATTTGAAAAAATAATGAATACGAGATATACTTGGCGGTAACGCGAGTCTATAAGCCATAGTTCTTACTCGGTCAAGTATTTCAAATGGACCAATGAATCGAGGATTGACCTTTCCTCTCTTTCCAAATCTCGTAACTCCCTTCCATGGAGTAACATGTAACAACGCGTGTTCTCCAATATTGAATTCTACGTCTTTTCGATGAAGATCAGCATAACTCTTTTGTTGATCTTGTGAGGTCATTATACGTTGCCAGATCATTTGAATCTTCTCTGTAGTCATACATACCAATTCTGGTCCCAACAACGTTCCTTCACCCACCTCGTCCCAGCATACTAGAGAACGACACTTGCGCCCATACAGCGCCTCGAATGGAGCCATGCCAATACTTGCTTGATAACTGTTGTTGTAGGAAAATTCCACCAATGGCAAGAACTTGTCCCAACTTCCTTTGAAGTCAAGGATACAAAGTCTTAATAAATCTTCAAGAGTTTGAATAGTCCTCTCCGACTGCCCGTCCGCTTGAGGATGACATGCCGAACTGAATCGCAAATCCGTGCCCATAGCTTTTTACAAACTAACCCAAAACCGTGAAGTGAATCTTGGATCTCGATCAGAAACTATGGATACTGGCATACCATGCAGTCTTACAATCTCATTTATGTACATACGGGCAAGACGTTCAAGTGTATAAGTTTCTCGTATAGGTAAGAAATGAGGAGACTTGGTCATTTTATCAACAATGACCCAAATTGCATCTATGCCTTGAGAAATCTTAGGAAGACCAGTAACAAAATCCATGGTAATGTGCTCTCACTTCCATTCTGGAATTTCAAGTGGTTGCAATGGACCTTTTGGCACTTGATGCTCCGCCTTGACACGTTGACAAGTTAAACATCTTGAGATAAACTCTGCGATCTCTCTCTTCATATTGCTCCACCAAAATGTATTTCGAAGATCACGATACATTTTGGTACTCCCAGGATGGATTGCAAACGGTGTTGTGCGCCTCCATCATGATTTTATACTTTAAATCGGGGTCGTTAGGAACACAAAGTCTGGAGTTGGCTCGAAATATTCCTTCTTCATTGATTCTTGCTTCCAGCATAGCACCATCTTGCACTTTCTTCCTCGTATATTCGCCATCATCACATGGGTCCCTGGAGTCTTTAACTCTATCTCCTTCCTTTGCAAGTCATACAAGATGGGTGTAACGCCCGAGAATTTCAAATTTTGAATGAATTAAATTTTTATTTGATTATGTGAATTAAATGAATTTAATTGATTTATTATGTGAGTAAGATGTTCGAAGGTCGTTCTATGACCTAGAATATACGGATGTGGTTAGTATTCTGGCTTTGTGCTAATATTAATGGTTGTGAATTATCAAGACGAAAACGAAGGTTTTCCGAGAAGGTTTGCGTAAAAACACTATTCATCCAATTTCGTTCGGAGTTAGGGTTAGAAATTTTGAGAAACGCGTAATGATAGAATACGAAGAGAGTATGGAATATCCAATAATTCCGTTATGGCAAACTAAGTTTTCGTTTGCGGACGTAAAACCTATGGGTTTGTGAAAGAGGTTTCCGAAAGGGAAATGCAATGTGTATAGTCGTTTCGGATATTATACGTATGACATACGAGTATAAATACGAGTATAGTATGAAGAATAGTAAGACGTATAATACGAATATCGTATGAGTATTAGACGAAGAGAATACGTGTGTTATACGCGTAGAATAACGAGACGTATTAATGGAGTATGAGTTAAGGGTTTGGTATAATTAATTGGACTTGGATTAATAGCAAGCTTAATGAATTAAGTGTTCAAGCCTAAGTTAAGGCCCAACATTAAGTTATGTCAAGCCCAATCTAAAGAATTAAACCGCGGGTCGAACCGATGGGTCATGGGATGGGTAAAACTCATGGGGCAACCCATGGTATGATCCACAAGGGAGTGGGTTGTCCACTTGGTGGCCAAGCAAGGAGACAACTTGCTCACCAAGTACTTTACTTGGTGACAAAGTTGCAAAGGAGGTGAAATAGTAAGGAGATGGAGGAATTGGACCATTTTGCCCTCATTTTGGTTTTCTATATATACAAAGCCAGAGTTGGCCATTTTGTTGTTTTACAAAGCTTGTCCAACTATATATATATAGAGAGAGAAAGAGCTAGAATCATATAATCCTTCTACTTCCCAGCAAACCTTTATACGTTTGTCAAGAACGTGAATTACTTTAAAGGTAAATTCTCATAAACCGTAATCTTCATCTTTTTCGATTTCTTTCTCGTAGAAGAATCGTAGATTGGTGGAGAATGTTTATTGAGGAGATATAAGGATGCCTTAATAGGTCATGACCAAATAGAATTCGTAAGTGTTTACGTGAGTTAAAACCGTAGAAAGTCTTGAATGTTAACTTAGTTATGAATGAACGTTTTAAAAATCGTTATAGCTAAGGAATGTGCCTATTGTTCGGTTAGGTTGACTATGATGAATCAATGTAGTTTTCCATTTGATTTGGCTTATAGAACACGAGTAACGAAGTAATGGCGAATTTTGCAAAAATAGACATTAAACGTCAAAAACATAAAAAGCCCGGATTAAAGGTCAAAAGTTGTCGTGTGACTTGAAAACAAGGTTTCCAATGTCAACACGTGAGATAAGGTAATTAAGAGTCGTTGGTGAAAGAATCGTCGCATTCTGACTTATAACGAAGAAAACCAGTATTGAACGGTCGAAAACGTTAAACGAACGCTTAAAAATGAACTTAAAGGTGAATTCTGAGTTAACGAATTCGAAAATGTGAAATTCTTATATGAACACGTAAAGGATGTGATTTGTGACTTGTAGGCTTTCGAATGGGTCAATTTGGATGTAAAACGAACAAATTAAGAAGCCGGGAGTTTTGTTAGAAAAAGTGGACTATTTTGGCTAACTGGTGCATAGACTCGGCGCCACAACGCCAAAACCAGTACAAAGTGGTGGCGTCGCAGCGCCAGATTTGGCCGAGTACCCTGCTAACTCGCGCCGCAGCGCCACTAGAATACATAGGATGTCGCGCCGCAGCACCGGTAGTAGAAAAATGTTGACCAAGTTAGGTTTTATTCCATTTGAATGTAGACCTAAAATAAGACATTGAAGGTACTTAATGTACATAATAAGATTAACCTTAAATCACTTATAAGGTGTTAATATAAGAAGTGTCAGGAATAAGCATGTGAATGATATTCCTATTTACATATGATTTGATTATGATATATATATGAATGAAAATATGCAAGTATGCTTGCATTAAGAAAAGTTGTAAAGTCCTTTGATAGATAATAGAAACATGTGTACAAGGACTTAGAATGAATTGATCAAGTATGTTAGGTTGATCCTACATAAGCAAAACATTTTTGTAAAGTCCTTATAAAGAAATGATGTACAAGGACTATAAATATAGAAAGATCAAGCATGTTAGGTTGATCTTATGATGTAATAGATAGGCTTGTCTGATCGTCGAGCACTGCACCAGAAATCGTAGTCTGCCAGGAGAGTTAAGGAGAACTCGAGAGCTGTCGAGGCAGAATCGTAGTATGCGAGATAGTAGATCTCAGAGTTATTAGATTGTCAGGAGAGACGAGGAAGGATCGTAGTGTGTCGAGTAGAACTTCCTCAGAGCTGAAGTCTACCGAGGAAGTCATGTTCAGAATCGTAGAGACAGCCTACCTACGAGCCGACTGAACATCTGCCGAAGTCAAGTCAGAAACGTAGACTACACTCGGAGTCGTAGAGTCTACCGATGCCGAAGCCAAGTCAAGGATCGTAGACTACACTCAGAATCGTAGAGTCTACTGATGCCGAAGCCAAGTCAAGGATCGTAGACTACACTCTAAGTTCGTAGAGTCTATTGATTACATGCATAGATCATAGTCGAGCTATATCAGATGAAGAGATTGAGCACAAAGACAGAAATCGTAGAGTGTCAAGATCTGATCCCTAAGTCGTAGTGTCTACACAGCCTAAGCTGAATCGTAGAGTGCAGAACTACGACCTCAACAGAATGTGCTCACAATGCCAAGGCAGAATTGTAGAGCAAATACGATTCTCAACTAATGAGCACTCCCAGAATATCCAAAGGAACAAAGCCTCTGGTTGGCACTGCAAAGATACATCCCACCTGAAGGGAACCAGAGAGCACTCAATGAATAACATGCAAGCTAACAAAAGATCTAAGCACCAACCCAATCAGCATCAAGATTGAGGTGTGAAGCCATTCAAGATGAAGTCTTCCACAATGAGATCAGAAGAAGACTTCAGTAACTGACTAAGGAAAGTCAGCAAGTGCAGTAGCTGTCAAGTGAACAGAAGACAACAATTTTGGAAGCAACCGAGATCGTAGTGTTTGCCAAACAAAGAAAGAACTGATGGAAAGTGAACCGAGATACTGGTCAGCCTCTGAAGAACAAGGCTAACGTGATTAACCGTAGGGTCTGTCCATTAATGATAAGTGAACAGGAGATCACAAGGAGAAAACGAGCTGGACGCGCCATAAATCTGAAGTGTCTTGCTATTCAAAGGGGACCAGAGCAAGGAGTTAAGCCATCAGTCTCTGAGAACAGTCGAAGCAAACAGAAGTGTTGAAGCACTGTATAATAGAAGGAAGAGGTGTTCTAGATTGGAGATCCAATCAACACTCTTCAAGATCGTAGTGTTAACTCTATCAGTCAATGAGCAACACTCAACAAGACACTACGATCAGGTCCTCGAAGACATGCATCAGAATCATAGAGTTCGAATAGCTGAAGAATGAAGCATTGGCAACGGTTCAATCTGAAGGGTGGTAATATTCGAACAAGTGCTTATTGAGAGCATCGATGCAAAAGGACAACCTCTGATCGAGAAATCAGAAAGAGGAAATAAAGTCTTCAACCTGCTCAAGACATTAAAGTGACATCTCTGATGGGTAGGTGAACCAGTAGACTGTAATGTTAGATAAAGTATGACATGTCACATCAGCAGTTTACCTCTGTCATATTGATATTTGTGAAGATATTTGAATAGCCTTCAACGGCTACTTTCCAACGGAAGGATTGGGAAGGAGTATAAATCAGGAAAAACTTCAAAGATCAAAGGTTGCTGGAGCTGCCGAGTTTGGAGCAAAGGTGGACTGTTCTAAACCATGTGAAATAGTGAGTCCGAAGGCTCACACTACGATCCACAAGGAACACTCAGATACATGCAAATGAAGAAGTAGAAGTGAGAGTTCTACTATGTAGAAGTGAGCGTTCTACTACAAGAAGAGTGTTCTGAACTGCCGAGAGAAAGAAGTGCATCATGTCATCTTGGTGTCCAGCATGGTACAATAGAGAAGAGCTCACAGTCATCTTAGCAAGTCCATTTACATCAAGTATCAAGAAGGGAGATCACAAACGTCATCATGGTGGCAAGCATGAGAAAGTTTCTAAGTACCTAGCAGAAGAGCTTACAGTCATCTTAGAAACCCATCATGTGCAGCCATCGTGTATCAAGAGGAATGATCTTCAAGGCAGTCATCAAGGGGTCATCCGAAGTGGTTGAGTAACTGAAGAAGTTGAACATCATGCAACACTCAACTTCACTTCAAGGATGATCACGCCAAGCTGCTAAGTACAGAAGATGTTCAGAGCATTAAGACATCTTACCAGCTCATCACCAACTCCAACAAATAAACAACTCAACAGAAGCCAGGGCCTGAGTGGTCCTTGTCCTAAGGGACTAAATGAAGCCAGGGCCTGAAGAGTCCTTGTCCAGAGGGACTAAACGAAGTTCCAAGCCTGCTAGGCTTGAAGAGTTCTTAGGGAACTAGAGGAGTCCCAAGGCTGTTGGCCTTGAAGAGTTCTTAGTGAACTGAACTCCCAAGGCTGTTGTAACGCCCCGAGAAAATCGAATTTTTGAGAATTAAATTTTTATTTTTTATTAAATGAATTTAATGGATTATTTATGGAGCAAGCTAATTGAAGGTTGTTCTATTACCTAAACATATCAGAACGTCGTAGTAATTTGGCTACGTGGTAGAATTAAAGTGTTTAAATTTCCAAGACGAAAATAAAAGCTTTCCGAGAAATATTTTGAAAAATACTATTCATGCATTTCTGCTCGGGAATTATTTTTGAACTTCTGAGAAATACGTAACGATAAAATATCGAGGTGAGATGGAATATCCAATAATATTTTAGTTATGGAAAATGTAATATTTCGCATGTGGACTTAAAACCTAACGTTTAGGGAAAATGATTTACGAGAAGGAAATGTAATGCGATTAATGAATTAAGCGATGATTGTATAATACGTAAGTATTGTACGAGGTAGAGAATACGAGTATGATACGAGGTGTTATACGAGTACGTATGAATGATGATATATCATATATATTGAATAAATATACGAGGGGAATACGAGATGAATACGTGATTATACGTTATAAGGCTTTAAGCTCAATGTATTGAATTTGTAGAATTGGTAGGATTTGTTAAGTATTATGTGAGCCCAAGTATTGAATGGTTAAGTCCAATGTGAATTTATTAATGTAAGCCCAATGTTTGTTTAATTACAAGCCAATGTAATTTAATGTGCAAGCCCAATGATTAAGTAAGTTAATTAAACCTTAAGCCCAAAGTAAGAATTCAATGGATTAGGAGGATCCATGGGGCAACCCATGATTATATGGGTGAATTAGTGATCAAGAATTAAATGTGTTGAGCGAGTAGACTTAAGTGTTAAGCAAAGGATAAGTTAAATAACTTAAAATCTAAGTAAAGGATAAGTTTTGTGGGGAGCAAGCAAGAGATAAAAGTTGTGGAGGCCAAGTAAAATTGGTGAGCAAAAAAGGAATAGTAAGGAGGTGGAATTAAGGAGGTGGAGTGGCTTAATGACCCTTATGCCCTAACTTAGGATTTCCTATAAATAGAGAAGCCTCACTTCATTTGTTGGTTGTTCAAATTTCATCCAACTCCTCCCAAGCTAAACAACTTATTTGGTTGAGAGAATAAGCTAGAAAAGTAAGAAAGCTAGTCTTTCATATTTCAAGGATCAAGAAAGAGATTAAAGATTGAGCAAGACATAATCAAGTGAATATCAAAGAGTAAGTGATCCTAAGCCATGATTTTCTTTCTCTTCCATTAGTAGAGAAGGGGGTATTGGTAGAGCTAGTATGTTAAGGAATGATAAACCAAAGGGCTTAAGTCTTAATAAGCCGTATAAATCATGAATAAGCTATTCGTAATCTTTTAAGTTACGAACTTATGAAGAACAATAATGAAAGTATAAGAACTTGTAAGAAGTGGTAATATGTTTACATTAAGAAGTTAACATGACTAATAAGACATAAGAATAATGATTAAAGGACTTAACTCATTAATAAGTCATAAGCAATAAAATTAAGTATGTTATACTTTAATAAGTAAATAAGTTCATGAAGAACATGTAATGATTTCACATGAAAATAAGATGTTGTAATATGTATGTCAAGATATTAGTAGGATGGATTGAATCCAATTGTAACGGTTTAAAAATCTCAAGTAACGAAGTTTCGTCGGAATTCACACGATTAGACGACAATCGTCGAATTCGTGAAATTCTCGGAATGGAAGTCGAATTTTGATATTGAGCTTGGAAACATTGGTTTTCAATGGAGACAAGTCGTATTTGTCATTATAGAGTTGCGGACTAAAAAATGGCAGAATTTCAACTTAGAACGAAGAAACGAGCGTTGAACGTTCACAAACGTTTATCATTTTCGTTAAAAATGGACTAATAGGTGAAATTTTAACAAACGAAGTTGAATAGATAAAATTCTTACATGAACGCATAGAGTACGTAATTTGTGAACCGTAGGCTCTTGAATGAGCCAATTCAGACTTATAATGAAGAAGTTATGAGTCCGGGAATCTCGCAAAGTTTAAAATCTGTCAAAACTATCTGTGGCTCAGAGTCCGCGCCGCGGCGCGACTCCAAGCTTAAATGACCGGCACCGTAGCTCCAAAGTGAGCTCCAGACACTGCAAACTCGAGCCGCAACGCAATAGTTAACAAAGGGACTCGCGCCGCAGCGTCGAGTCGGGTCTCCAAGCCCTAATGGGCGACGCCGCAGCGCGGCACAACAAAAGATCACCGGCGTTGCAGCGCCAGTCTTAAAAGCTAGACAATGAAGAATGGTTACAAGTTGAAATGAATGGGTTAACAATGAGTTAAGGAACTGAATCAAACATTGTTATGTTATAATTAAACCCCAAGTATGATATCTTAGGGTTAAAGAAGGTCAATTGAATATGAACGTGAACTATACGTAATAAGTACACATAACCAATGACGATCGAGTTTCGATTGATAACGAAAGGACGTTAGTAATCCGTGAGGAAGGATAATTAACTTGAACCGAGTTGTACTAATGAAATAACTTCACTTAAGTATAAGAGAACGAAGTTAGTAAGAATGATGTAAAAGAACGACGGAAAGTCGGAACCAATAAATAACAAATCTAATACGGGATTAGATTGAGAAGTAGGGTAAGATTCTTTAGGAACTACGTATGTTCATTCATGACCTAATGTGGTATGTTATGTGATTATGTGTTGTAGAGACTGTAAAGACTCAAAGGAAACGTAATTATTCGGTAGCAGACGCTGAAGGCATGTTTTTCTTAAACGCTTGTCTAACCTTCGTGTTAGCCAGGTTTTCAAATGATTCAAGTTATGAGATGCATGTATGGTTTTAAAGAAAGAGTCGATGCCAGTTTTAGCTCGGCTAGACTAATCTTGATAGATTGATTGAACTGTTTATAAGTCTTTCAATATAGAATTGCTAACGCTATCCTATGCCAATTCTTTGGTACGGATGCAAGGTAAGCCTGAATATGTATAAACAAATATATTTTCATCGATTATTCGATGGGTACGTGAGGTTGCCACAACTTAAATGTATACACGTTTAATGGATGTAGTGTTGATCAACATAGGGTACTATAGGCTGATCACCTAGATGTACTCGTAAGATATACCGGACTTACGGACTTCGTGCCGGGTTGTCCTTTTCAAAGAAACTATAAGACGTTCACGTCTTGAACCAGAATTGATGAATATTGTTATTGTAAAATGTTTTTAAGGAAAAAGGAAAGCTATTTTGAATTATTGATAGTACTTCGTAACTATCATCAATTTATTAAAGATATACGATTCCTATGTTTCAAGCATGCTTTTAAAATGAAATTGTTGTACTTGCTGAGCTTGTTATGCTCATTCTTGCTTGAACCATATGAATGCAGCTTAGACGATATGACCAAAGGATTCTACAAGGATAAAGAGAAGGCCAAAGTGAACGTGTAGATTACCTATGTAATAGTATAGGTTTGTAATGCTAATATTTGATATTATGACAAGAACAAATGTAGTGGTTATAAAGAACTTGAGGAATGGTAGTATTGTTTTGGAATATATATAAGACAGATTCGTTCTTTTGAGGCTTTTTCAATTGAATGTTTGTGTGAACTGTAGCACCGTGGAGCACCATCTGTCGGGTTGAAAGAGACCCGGATTTGGGGGCGTCACAGGTTGGTATCAGAGCATTAGGTTATAAAACTTAAGGGGGGAAGAACCTTAGGCTCATAACCTCGTTAAGGAAGAGAAGTTCAAAGGAAGAAAAAACTTGAGCTTTACTTGAGTTGAATGAGTCAATAAGGTATTGAGGAAACTCAGTATCAAAAGATTTAAAAGATGGAAAGTAACCATAGATAAATTAAATGTGATTTGTGCTTATACGATTCTGTGTTATGTACTAATCAACATATGTGTTAATGTAGGATGTCGATCGATAGCTTGATGTATAGAGATATACACACGGTGAGCGAAGAGCTTGTGAACCAAGTAGAGCTTGTACCTATGCCGGTGACGGAGGTACCAATAGTGATTCTAGAGGAGTCGGAGGCAGAGGAGTACTTTTCTGAGGAAGACTACTCTGAGGGAGAGATGGATATATCGTCATACTTTAGTATGATGAACGATGTGGAGGAAGAAAGAGAGGTAACATCGGTTACTACGGTGGTACCTATATTGGATTCATCACCTCCAGATGCAATGGAAGCATTGTATCTGGCAGCGCTTGACAGGAATGTGCAACTGGGTACAGTTGTGCAGAATCAGAGTGAAGAGATTAGTTATCTCCATGAAGCTAAGATGTCTGCAGAAGCAGATTTTGAGTTAGAGCACGATAAGCAGGTGCTTATGGCAGAGCATGATAGGAATTATAAGGCAGAGGCCGATGAGCTTCGTAGAGAACTGGAGGAGAAGGACCGGAAGATATCACGGATGTCTTACATCCATGAGAGTGCACATAAGGATTTCAAGCTGAAGGTTGCTTGTTATTCCATTGAGTCAGGTCAAACCCGTCATATGATTAGTTGGGATACTGTAACAATGATTGCAAATGAGAAACCCGAGGATGCTGTTATGCATTATTAGAACGCTAGAGTTATAAATATGTGTGTAGTGACTTAAAACGTTTTTTTTAAAGGGTAGTCTTTTTGTAAATCCCAACTTTTGTGAAGTTCAATTGCGGAATAAAAATGTAATAGCTTTTGGCTATGAACGTAAATTGTAAATAATTTCAAACTATAAATAAGCATATGTATATAATGAAGTTTTCATGGAAATGATTTGTTATGATGCGATTTGGTATGTCGCGATTAATAACGAAGTAAGTAAATAGGTAATAATGAAATTTTATTTATTTAATCAGGAAATGCCGCTAAGGGAAAAGATAACGTAATGAGGAAGCAGAATCACATAATGATAATTAATGGGGTCAACACAACCCTATGCAAGAGTTCGTTAAATTATTAACGGCTGCATTAACTGAACCGGGGGATAGAATACCTGCGGAACCTAGGGTAGCTAGAACGATTACCTATAAATAGTTTAAAAGCGTAGGTCTGTCGAAGTTCAAAGGAACGATGGACCTAATAGAGTCCCAGACATGGGTAAAAGTAATAGAAAAGGCGTTTTGTTATTACAAACGTAGGTGAGCCGCATAAGTTTTCTTTTGTGACTTACCTAAGGAAGAGTAAAGCCAACTTTTGGTGGGAGGCTCACCAGGGTGGGGCTGGAACATAGGTAGTAACGTGGGAACAATTCAAGAAGGTTTTCTTCGATAATTATTTTCCCTATAAGACATGTGAGGGAGGATAGACACTGAGTTCTTAGAACTTAAGCAAGGGGACATGACATTTCCCCAGTACGCGACCAAATTCAACGAACAGGCAAGGTTTGTTTCACATCAAGTGGACACGAAGGAGGTGAAGGCTCGTAGGTTTGAGCAAGGCCTGAAACCCTAGCTCTATAGTAAAATTTCGGTGTTCTAGAGTGTTTCCTATGGGATCATTATGGAGAAGGTGATTATACCAGGGGTGGTAGTGAGTCGTTGACTCAATACCACAAAGAAGGAATGAATGAGAACAAGGGAAAGGGAGGAACCAAGGCAGAGAATGCCAACGGCAGTATGCCAAAATGAAAAAAAATTTAACTCCAGAAATACTAGAGTGGGACAATGGGATCCTAAGTGTAGGATCGAGGTGTGTAAGACACGTGGAAAGACTTATCTAGGAGTCTGTCTGGAAGGGATTATAAATACCTTTAAAACATTAAGGTAGAGAAGGAGGAAATAACTTTTGTTAAATTATATTCGTGAAAATTATTTCATGGATAATAGAAGTAAGTAGGTATCAGTAGACAAGTACTGGTCATGTTGAGAGAATTTGAGGAAATTCTCGGTATGAATGGGTTGATTAACCATAGAGCTATAACAAATAGTTAAAAGTAAAGTGTGAACCTTTAGTTTTCTCAAAAAATCTAAGGTAGTAATTTACGATAATAAAATACCGCGACATTATTATTGTCGAACCATGACTCAAGTTAGGTTGGTGTTAAGGAAGAGGATGAGTTGTTACGGTTGCATATCGACTATCGTAATAGGAGTAAGATAGCGATTAAAGATAAATACCCAAGCCCAGGATCGATGATCTATTTGGTCAGTTGAGAGGGGCAAAGAAGTTTTATAAAGATAGATGTATGTATGGGGTATAGTCAGTTGGAAGTAAGGACGAAGGATGAGGTACATAAGATGACGTTCAGAATTCGTTATGGTTATGACAAGTTTCTGGTTATGTCATTTAGGTTGACTAATGTGCGGAAGTAGGTTTTTTCGTAAGGGGCGCCAATTAAGTCGGTGGCCAATTTGATAGTTACCCTTGTGGGATGCTATGGTTGAAGGTACCATTAGCGTCACAGGATGTAAAAGAAAGGTTGATTAAGGCACCTGTATTGTCTTTATCAGATGATACGAGGAATTTTGTAGTGTATCTCGATGTTTGCATAGATGTTATGATTGCGTGCTCTTATAGCATGGCAATGTCATTGTGTATGCATCACGCCAGTTAAAGGGTTATGAGGAGATCTATCCTACTTATGATCTATAATTGGCAGCAATAGTTTTTGAATTAAAAATATGAAGATAGTATTTATACGGAGAGAAGCATGAGATATACACAGACTCTAAGAGTCTGAAATATATCTCCACACAGAAGAGTTGAATATGTAGTAGAGAGAGGACTGTGATATTTTATATCATTCAGGGAAGGTAAACGTTATAGCCGACGCGTTAAGTAGGAGGAGTAGGGAACGCTATCGATGCTAATGACTAAGAATGAGTTAATAACGGAAATGGTAAGATCAAAGTTAGAAGTTAAATTATGGAATCTTAGTGATTCAGGGTGCTACCCTTCCTTAGTGGAAGTCCTGCTAGTTGAAAGCAGAAGAGTGAATTAGGACCTTGAGTCTCTGAACCACTTAAAACCCCTTGTGTCTTTTACATTATGTACTATAACTGCTATGTATGTTTTAACTACTTACAAACATACTAACTTTACGAACAATGTTTGTTTGATTATGAATATATCAATGAAGGGGATCTTTTACTTATTTTGCTGTGCTTGAAAAGATTCTTATGTTTGTCATCTGCTAATATAATAGCAATACAAAATAAAAGAGAAAAGTATTTGAAATAAAAAGGATCTATTCAACCCCCCCTTCTAGATCTATTGTGCCTACTGGGAACTAACAAGAAGATCTAATAAGGTTTAATAGAAATTAAACGAAGAACGCGAAGACGTAATAAGTAAACCGTGAATGACGTTCAACGTTGGTATTTAACCAATAATGATCGAATGTCGGTTAAGGACGTAAGAACGTTAATGAGACATAACAAAGTATAGGAAGTCGAATCGACTTTAATTACGAAGTTAATTCAAATAAGACATAGAAGAGAAAGAAGTTGATTAGAACCGTAAAGTTAGTTTGTTTGATAACTAATTACAGTGTGCTATGTGAATATATCATGTAGATCCTGTAAAGACTGAGAATAGTTGAATTGTATATTCAAAGACGCTTGAAGGCAAGACTTTCTTAAACGCTTGTCTAACCTTCGTGTTAGCCAAGTTTTATGTGATGCATGTTATACAATGCATGAATGGTTTTAAAGAAATAGTCGATGCCTGTCTTAATTCAGCTAGACAAGTATTGAAGAATGAATGGATTTATTTACCAGTCTGTTGATATAGAACTGTTAACGCTATCCTATGCCAAGTATTTGGTACGGATGAGAAGGTAAGTTTGTCTATGTACAAAAAAGTATTTTTCATCGATTATTCGATGGGCACGCGAGGTTGCCAAATGTTGAACGTAAATACGTTTAACGTAAGAGTGTTGATCAACATAGAGTACAATAGGCTGATCACCTAGAAGTGCTCGTAAGTAAAGCCGGGTGGATGGTCTTAGTGTCTGATATCCTTTTCAAGTATGAAAATGAAAAGAGTATGTTCATGGTCTATTGACATGTTCATCATTCCTATGCTATTATATATACTTTGGAATTGTTATTATGATATGAGAAGTACTAGTCAAATGTTTCGTAGTGCTTCGTAGTTAATTGTTCAAATATTGAGATAAAGCATGTAATTGTTAATATGATTCTTTGTTAAGACTTGCTGAGCTAGTTATGCTCATTCTTGCTTGAACCATATGTTTGCAGCTAAAGCCGAACGAACTGAGAGATCTATGAGAGATAAAGGCAAGGCTAAGATGGATAATTAATCGTCCTGTAATAAATTAGTGTATTTATATGTCATATACTTATGAAGAACAACGAATGTATTCAGTTAATGAACCTGGGAAATGATTTATTATAAATGTAATATAAAGATAGTAATTACACTCATTTTGTTATTATCTCAATGGAATGATTGTATGGATTGTAGTATCGTGGAGCACCATCTGTCGGGTTGGAAGATACCCGGATTTGGGGGCGTCACAGGTTGGTTTCAAAGCATTAGGTTATAAAACTTAAGGGGGAAAGAACCTTAGGCTAATAACCTCGTTAGGAAAGGAAGAGTCCGAAGAAAGTTAACTCGAGTCTAATGAGTTAATAAGGTATTGAGGAAACTCAGTACCGAAAGATTTAAAAGATGAAAAATAACCCTAAATGGATTAAATGTGATTTGTGCTTATATTATTGTGTATTATGTACTAATCAATTTTTTATGTGTTATTGTAGATGTCGGTCGATAGCTTGTTGTATAGGGATATACATGTGATCAGCGAGGAGTCCGTGAACCGAGTTGAGACAGTACCTGTGCCTATAACAGACATAACTGTAGTGATTCTAGAAGAGTCAGAGCCCGAGGAATATTACTCGGAGGAGGACTATTATGAGGAGTTCATGGGAATAACATCATATCTGAATATGATGATAGATGTGGAGGATGACATGGAGGTGACATCGATTAATACGGTGATGCTTGCCCTAGAGTCAACACCTACAGAGACTATGAGGGAAATGTACCTCTCAGTTCTTGACCGTAACGTGCAACTGCACAATATGGTGCAGCACCAGAAGGAAGAGATCAGTGATCTCTATGGGGCGAAGGAGTCTACAGAGTCAGACTATGAGATAGAGCATGATTAGAAAGTGCTCATGACTGACAAGGCTAGGGACTATAAGAACGAGGTCGTAGAACTTCGTAAGCAACTGGTTGAAAAAGACCAGAAGATAGCACGAATATCATATATAAATGACAGTGCACACGAGGATTTCAAGCTTAAGATAGCTTGTTATTCTATTGAGTCGGAATAGACTCGACATACTATAAGTTGAGATATTGTGACAACCTGAAAATTTTTAAAATCTTGAATGATTAGAATAAAGGTTAAAGAATAAAACCTAGATGAGAATTTGAGGATTTACTTAAAATTTTCAAGTAAAAACCTATATGGTTTGATATTTGAATGTGAATAGAGAAAATATGGGTTATAAAATTTCTAAACCCTAGAAATGAATTAATATGTACTTGAAGTAATATCAAGGATACGGTATTACGATACCTATAAATTCGATGTGAACTGAATAGTCTAAGAAATGTTTTATAAGTACATATGGAAATTTTATTATTGGAGATAAGATTTCACATGAAGAGGTGCTATGAGGTTAAACGAAGATGAGTATATATATAAAAATATATATACTTTGTAAAGTGCTATATATATTTTAGCAAGAGGAATGATGAATTAAGTTAATGATTTAATGATCAAGATAAAACTATGTTAGTAATTAACATAGCTTGAGTGTTGGCCTTGACTGGCAAATAAGAATTTGAATAAGTATAAAGTCGTTAGTTAATACGATTAGCAATAAGATGTGAGTAATTTAAAACTCAAAATTTGAGTTAGAGATAGAATTTTGAAGCATGGACTGCTCGGTTGCGTCCGGAACGTCAAGTTTAGTCAGAATGGACAGTAAACACAATATGTGTAAAGGTTGACTTTTGATCAAAGTCAACAGTTGACTTTTTATAGAGAAAAGTCAAAATTTGTGTGAGAAGTGAAATATGTTATGATTATGAGAATTATATGTATGATTAAATAAATATACATTATATAATGTGAATACATTTATTTTGTATATAGGAGTGAATTAAAAATTAAGTTATGTAACCTAATATATATTAGGTGTGATGATTAAATAACCTGAGAGGTTATAATGTGGGAGAATATTAGTATATAAATGTATATACTGACATTAAGAGATTTATTTTATATATCTCCAATAATTAATTTTATAACCAAGTATAATTTGGTTTATGAAATTAAAAGGGCATGAGTAAGGAATTTATTTTTTAGAGAGAGAAATATAAACCCTAATTAAAGGATAATGGTAGAATGGAATAGAATTAAAAATAATGGACTATAATAAGGTTATAGCCAAATTATTTTGAATAGAGTCCAAAGAAGTGGATTTAATGGGCTAAGGAGGTAATATTATTTAAACAAGTCCAATTAATTTATTTAAGCATGTGACTTGTAGATAATATGGTTTAAGGGCGATTAAATTATTAATCTAGCTCATTATATTATGTGTGGGACAAGAATTATAATGACCCAATTTAATTGGTAGAGGAAGGCTAATGTTATTTTGTTAGTAAGCAAAATAAAATAACAAGTCCACTAAAATTAATAAATGTCCAAGTGTTGGCCCAATTATAGAAGGTCTTTTTAGTCATTTGAAGAGTAAATTAGCAATTAAAATAAAAACAATTTGATTAAGCCAACTTGGAAGATTTTTAGGCCAAAGGGCCGGTTATTGATAAAAAAAAAAGAGAGGAACGGATTAGAGGAGATAAGAAGAAGAAAGAAGAAAGAAGATAGAAAGAGAAGGAAAAGAAAGAAGATAGAAAGAGAAAGGGAGAGATTGGAAGAAAGAGGGAAAGTGAAGGAGATGGGCCGAAGCCATGGAAGAGGAAGAAGGGGGAGAAGAATCCTCCATAGAAGAAAGAAAAAAGAAGAAGAAGAAAAACAAAAAGGTATAAACTCTTTCTCTAAAATTTCTTTTCTAAATTGATGAAAAGGGGGTTTTGATTTTTATGTATCAAACCCTACGATCTAGGTGTTTATCTTTGATTTATGTATGGATCCACTCATGATGGGTGTTGATTTGGTTAGAACAAAAAGGAAAAGAAAAATAAAATTTTTTCTAGTTTTGAAACCCAAATTTCTATATACTTTGAAATTTTCCCATTTTAAATCTATAGCTACTTTTTGCGATCCGTCAAAAAGTAGTGCCAGATATATGTGTTGGCTAGTAAACCCAAGTGATAGGACTCAAAAATATTGAGTTTTCATGGGGTAATGACTGATTATGTCAAAACAGTCCCGTTTTTCTAACAAAAAAATTGGGCAGATTCGTGGCAGTCTGAAACGAGGGCAATTTCGTCCAGTTTTTGTGCTTTAAAACTTCTGGGCTTTTGGTATGTTGTAGTACTCTGATTTATCTTTCCATAGACTCTAGAACGGACTAATTCTGACTCCGGATGAGGTAGTTATGGCGTTCGGAAGGAGAGTAATAAAACTGTTTCTCAAATCCCGAACAGCCTCCTTGATGTATATTTTTGGACTGTTGTGTTCTGATTTTGGAAAAATGTCATGAGACAAAAGTTGTAGCACTGGAAGTTATCTTCGAGTGGGCTCAAGAATCGCTTAAAAATGTTTTAAAACGCGAGAGTTATGGCCGTTTTAGCGAGGCTGGGTAAAGTTTTCGGAAATCAAAAGTGTCCAAAAATAGGAATAATGTTATTTATGATGTGAGACCCTTTGAGCATGTCTTATGCATATTTTTGATGAAGCTTTGGGTCGGGTTTATAGTGTTATGATGTTTATGACATTTTAGAATGTTTAAACGAGTTTATTAATTACGGAAAGGAAAAACAATTGAAATAATTGTTTATTTATGAGATTAATGTTTTGAATTATTTTATATGACTAATAATATTATATTGATATATTATTAGTAGTATTTGACTAGAATGTTATTAAAAGGTTGATAACCTTAGCGTAAAATATTATTATATAATTAATAATATTCGACGAGAGATTAAAATGAGAGATTTATAATATTTTTCAATGTAATTGTTGAAATTGATATTCAATGAAGTAAAAGTTATTTAAATTAAAGAAATAATATAGTAAATTGATTTTTACTATAAAAGCTATACATTAGCTGTTTAAACTCCGAATTTGCGAGTAGAGGTAAAAGATATTTCTGAAATGAAATTTAAATGGTTTAAGTTTCAAAATATAAAATATTTATATACACAAATATGAGGGACTTTTATTTGGTTTAGAAAGGTTAAAATGAGTTAAGTTTCTAAATAAACTAATATTCGTTTTGAGTAAGAATAAGTAATATTAGTTTGTATAAAACTAATAATCGTTATTGATGAATATACATGCATGTTTTGTACCATATTCGATTATCTAATATGTGTATGCATGTAAATATAATTCTGTAGGAATTATGGAGAAACTCTAAGTTAAATTTTGTGGTAATCTCCAATCAAAGCAAGTTTTTCGGTTCTATGATGTTTGTGGATTAAATGTGATTATGTGGTGAGTTACATACCATGCTTTATGAATTGTTAAAGTTAAAATATGACTAAGTTAATTGGGTTATGGAACTCAATTTTTATGTGATATGTGATAGCACGTGTTGTATAATGTAACTCGATAAATTAGAAATGTATAATGCATGAATGTATGCTTTGTAAGGAATTATTGTTGCATGTGGGATATGCATAGTAAAGAATACATGTTACAGGCATATATGCATAATAAAGGAAATATAGTGCATATGGAATTGTGTGCTATGTGAAACATGATAGACTGTTAAATTTGCTGGGCTGTCGAGCTCAATCTTGCAAACACAAACTTTTTGCAGGTTAATGATGTTAGGCAATATTACTTGCTATATGGATGATGAAGATTGAATGATGTGCAAAAATGAATACATTTTCTTGAATTAGAAATGGTATAAATCTATGATTGATAGTTGTGTCAAATGTAATTGGCAGTTATGTATAGTTTGAAATGTTGAATGGTTAAAGAATGTTTATTATGAAATGAGAATAGATATGATTCTAAAATGAATGAATCATCAATATAAAAGATATGAAGTATTGAGACTTAAGCTTTTAATACATTTACACAGATTTTTCAAATCATATAATAAATATGATTTTAGTATAAGAAAGAATTGTAAAGGTTGCGATTCAGGGAATGGATGACTGAATTTTTTTTTTAATTATTCTGAAATTTTTAGCTATTTTAACATTAAATAATATTCTAAAGCTAGAACAAGGTAGTATTATCGCACAAGATCGGGAAGGAAAATAGTCTCGATTTTGGGGGCGCTACAGATATTGTGTCGATTCTGGCGAACGAAAAAGCATGAGAATGCTGTTAGGCAGTTTTAGGAGTAGTATGGTACATACTTTTGTGTAGTGACGTAAAATCCTCTTTTATATAATTAAAGGGTAGTCTTTTTGTAAATCCCAATTTTTATAAAAGTCAATCACGGGATAAATATGTAATAGCTTTTGGGCTATGAAAATCAACTTGTAAATAGTTCTGATCTATAAAGAAGCATTTTAATATAAGGAAGTTTTTATTTTAATTTGCTTTGTTGGGTATGAGTTATTGTTCAGTTGTTTGACGACTAATAACGAAGTAAGCAAATAAGTAATAATGGAATTTATTTATTTAATCAGAAATTCCGCCAAGAAGAAGACAACGTAACCAAGAGGCGGAATCGCATAATGATAACGAGGGGGGTCCTAATAACCCAATGCAAGAGTTTGTTAATTTATTAACGGCTGTATTTAACCAAGCTGGGCGTAGAGCACCTGCAGGACCTAGGGTAGTCCGAACGACTACCTTTAAAGAATTTAAGAGTGTAGGTCCACCCGAATTTAAGGGAACAACGAACCCAATGGAGGCCCAGACCTGGGTCAAAGAAATAGAGAAGGCGTTTGTTATTACAAACGTAGCTGAGGCACAAAAGACTTCTTTTGCGACCTATATGATGAAGGGGGAAGCCAACTACTGGTAGGAGGCTCACCAGGGTGGGGCTGGAGCGGAAGCTATTACATGGGAACAGTTCAAGAATGTATTCTTCGAGAACTATTTCCCTACTAGTATGCAAGGGAGGATAGAGATTAAGTTCCTCGAACTTAAACAAGGGGACATGACTGTTCCCCAATATGCGACCAAATTTAATGAATTGGCAAGGTTCGCTCTACACCAAGTGGACACGGAGGAGAGAAAGGCTCGTAGGTTTGAGCATGTCTATGGTAGGATATCGGTTTTCCAGAGTGTTTCCTATGGGACCATTCTAGAAAAGGCAATAATTGCGGAGGGTAGTAGTGAGGCATTTACCCAATACCACAAGGATAGAAAGAATAAGAGTAAGGGAGAGGGAGGTAATAAGGCAGAGGTTGCCAGCGGTAGTGGCAATGTGCCTAAGAGGAAGAATTTTAACCCTGGGAATACTGGGGTAAAACAAGGGGATCCTAAACGTAGGATGAAGGCATGCAAGACATGCGGTAAGACTCATCTGGGGGTCTGCCTAAAAGGGAAAATGGGTTGTTATAACTGTGGATAGGAGGGTCACATATCTCCCAACTGTCCTAATCCTAAGAAAAGCTGGGGATGTTTTGTTTGTGGGTCAGTGGACCACATGTTAAGAAATTACCCAAAGAAAGGGGCGGAGGGAAGTAAAGGTTCTGGTAGTGGCAATTTGGTCATTACTGGACCAACACCATCATTGGGTAGACCCTCAGCCCAAACGTTTAATATGACGGTCCAAGATGCAGTTGCATCAACGGATGTAGTAGCAGGTATCATTCCAGTCAACGAAAGAAATGCTTACCTGTTATTTGACTCGGTTCCTACTTGTTCTTTTATAGCATGTGGATTTGCTAAGCAATTGGGATTAAATCCTGAAAAGTTAGAAATACCTTTAGACGTTAAGGTAGTAAACGAGGAGATAATTCCCATTGAACACATTCATAGGAATTGTTTCGTAGATATCAGGGGTAATAGATTATCGGTAGATCTTTTACCGATAAGGTTAAGGGAATTCGATGTGGTTCTTGGTATGGATTGGTTAATTAACCATAGAGCAATAATAGACTGTTATAGAAAGAGTGTAAACCTAAGGCTTCCTAAGAAACCTGAGGTGGTGTTTTATGGAAATAAATCACCGAGACGTTCTTGTTGTCTAACCATGACACAAGCTAGGAAGATGTTGAAGAAGGGGTGTAAGGGTTATCTGTGTCATGTGGTGGATACCCAAAGAGTGGGAACATCCTTGGAACAGATATCGGTAGTTCAAGAATTCGCGGATGTGTTTCCAGAGGAGTTACCCGGTATTCTGCCAGATAGGGATGTAGAATTTGTGATTGATTTGTTGCCGGGTACGACACCAGTTTCAAAGGCACTATATAGGATGGCGCCAGTTGAGATGAAGGAGTTAATGGTTCAGTTACAAGAACTATTAGATAGAAAGTACATTCAACCGAGTGTGTCTCAGTGGGGAGCACCAGTATTGTTTGTAAAGAAAAAGGATGGATCGTTATGACTTTGTATCGACTATCGAGAGTTGAACAAGTTAACGATTAAGAATAAATACCCGTTGCCCAGGATCGATGATTTATTTGATCAGTTGAAAGGGGCAAAGTATTTTTCTAAGATAGATTTGCGCACGGGGTATCATCAACTGAAAGTGAGGAAGGAAGATATACCTAAGATGGAATTCAGAACTCGTTATGGGCATTACGAGTTTTTGCTTATGTCGTTTGGGTTGACAAATGGGCCAGCCGCATTTATGGATATGATGAACAGAGTGTTCAAATAATATTTGGACAAGTTTGTTGTAATGTTCATTGATGATATTCTAGTCTATTCTAAGACGCCAGAAGATCATGCTGAACATCTAAGAATAGTGTTGGAAACACTACAGAGGGAGAAATTGTATGCGAAATTCACTAAGTGTTAATTTTGGCTCGAACGAGTGCAGTTTCTAGGACATGTTATAGATAAAGATGTCATATCCATAGATCCAGCGAAGGTGGAAGCGGTGAATGAGTGGGAGCAACCAAAAATGCCAATCGAGGTTAGGAGTTTTCTGGGGTTAGCGGGATACTATAGAAGGTTCATTCATGACTTTTCTAAATTAACTCCCGAGAATTTTGAATTTTGAATGAATTAAATTTTTATTTGATAATGTGAATTAAATGAATTTAATTGATTTATTATGTGAGTAAGATGTTCGAAGGTCGTTCTTTGACCTAAAATATACGGATGTGGTTAGTATTCTGGCTTTGTGCTAATATTAATGGTTGTGAATAATCAAGACGAAAACGAAGGTTTTCCGAGAAAGTTTGCGTAAAAATACTATTCTTCCATTTTCGTTCGGAGTTAGGGTTTGAAATTTCGAGAAACGCGTAATGATAGAATACGAAGATAGTATTGAATATCCAATAATAATTTCGTTATGGCAAACGAAGTTTTTGCTTGCGGACGTAAAACCTAAGGGTTTGTGAAAGAGGTTTCCGAAAGGGAAATGCAATGCATATAGTCGTTTCGGATATTATACGTATGACATACGAGTATTATACTAGTATAAATACGAGTATAGTATGAAGAATAGTAAGACGTATAATACAAATATCGTATGAGTATTAGACGAAGAGAATACGTGTGTTATACGCGTAGAATAACGAGACGTATTAATGGAGTATGAGTTAAGGGTTTGGTATAATTAATTGGACTTGGATTAATAGCAAGCCCAATGAATTAAGTGTTCAAGCCCAAGTTAAGGCCCAAAATTAAGTTATATTAAGCCCAATCTAAAGAATTAAACCGCGGGTCGAATCGGTGGGTCATGGGATGGGTAAAACCCATGGGGCAACCCATGGTATGATCCACAAGGGAGTGGGCCGGCCACTTGGTGGCCAAGCAAGGAGACAACTTGCTCACCAAATACTTTACTTTATGACAAAGTTGCAAAGGAGGTGCAATAGTAAGGAGGTGGAGGAATTGGACCATTTTGCCCTCATTTTGGTTTTCTATATATACAAAGCTAAAGTTGGCCATTTTGTTATTTTACAAAGCTTGTCCAACTATATATAGAGAGAGAAAGAGCTAGAATTATATAATCCTTCTACTTCCAAGCAAACCTTTATACTTTTGTCAAGAACGTGAATTACTTTAAAGGTAAATTCTCATAAACCGTAATCTTCATCTTTTTCGATTTCTTTCTCGTAGAAGAATCGTAGATTGGTGGAGCATGTTTATTGGGGAGATATAAGGATGCCTATTAATGACTAAATCCTTGATAGGTCATGACCAAATAGAAATCGTAAGTGTTTACGTGAGTTAAAACCGTAGAAAGTCTTGAACGTTAACTTAGTTATGAATAAACGTTTTGAAAACCGTTATAGCTAAGGAACGTGCCTATTATTTGGTTAGGTTGACTATGATGAATCAATGGAGTTTTCCAATTGATTTGGCTTATAGAACACGAGTAACAAAGTTATGGCGAATTTTGCGAAAAATAGACGTTAAACGTCGAAAACGTAAAAAGGCAGGATTAAAGGTCAAAAGTTGTCGTGTGACTTTAAAACGATGGTTTCCAATGTCAACACGTGAGATAAGGTAATTAAGAGTCGTTGGCGAAAGAATCATTGCATTCCAACTTATAACGAAGAAAATGAGTATTGAATGGTTGAAAACGTTAAACGAACGCTTAAAAATGAACTCAAAGGTGAATTCTAAGTTAACGGATTCAAAAATGTGAAATTCTTATATGAACACGTAAAGGATGTGATTTGTGACTTGCAGGCTTTTGAATGGGTCAATTCGGATGTAAAACGAACAAATTAGGAAGCCGGGAGTTTCGTTAGAAAAAGTGGACTGTTTTGGCTAACTGGTGCACAGACTCGGCGCCGCAGCGCCAAAACTATTACAAAGTGGTGGCGCCGCAGTGCCAGACTCGGCCGAGTACCCTGCTTACTCGCGCTGTAGCGCCACTAGAATACATAGGATGTCGCGCCGCATCGCCGGCAGTAGAAAAATGTTGACAAAGTTAGGTTTTGTTCCATTTGAATGTAGACCTAAAGTAAGACATTGAAGGTACTTAATGTACATAATAAGATTAACCTTAAATCACTTATAAGGTGTTAATGTAAGAAGATCTAGTAAGGTTTAATAGAAATTAAATGAAGAACGCGAAGACATAATAAGTAAACCGTGAATGACCTTCAACGTTGGTTTTTAACCAATAGTGATCAAATGTCGGTTAAGGACATAAGAACGTTAATGAAACATAACAAAGTATAGGAAGTCGAATCGACTTTAATAACGAAGTTAATTTAAATAAGACATAGAAGAGAAAGAAGTTGATTAGAACCGTAAAGTTAGCTTGTTTGATAACTAATTACAGTGTGCTATGTGAATATATCATGTAGATCCTGTAAAGACTGAGAATCGTTGAATTGTATATTCGAAGACGCTTAACGGAAAGTCTTTCTTAAACGCTTGTCAAACCTTTATGTTAGCCAAGTTTTACGTGATGCATGTTATACAATGAATGAATGGTTTTAAAGAAATAGTCGACGCCTGTCTTAATTTGGCTAGACAAGTATTGAAGAATGAATGGATTTGTTTACCAGTCTGTTGATATAGAACTGTTAACGCTATCCTATGCCAAGTATTTGGTACGGATAAGAAGGTAAGTTTGTCTATGTACAAAAAAAGTATTTTTCATCAATTATTCGATGGGCACGCGAGGTTGCCAAATGTTGAACGTAAATACATTTAACGTAAGAGTGTTGATCAACATAGAGTACAATAGGATGATCACCTAGAAGTGCTCGTAAGTAAAGCCGGGTGGATGACCTTAGTGCCGGATATCCTTTTCAAGTATGAAAACGAAAAGAGTATGTTCATGGTCTATTGACCAGTTCATCATTCCTAAGCTATTATATATACTTTGGAATTGTTAATATGATATGAGAAGTACTAGTCAAATGTTTCGTAGTGCTTCGTAGTTAATTGTTCAAATATTGAGATAAAGAATGTAATTGTTAATATGATTCTTTGTTAAGACTTGCTGTGCTAGTTATGCTCATTCTTGTTTGAACCATATGTTTGCAGCTAAAGTCGAACGAACTGAGAGTTCTAAGAGAGATAAAGGCAAGGCTAAGATGGACAATTAATCGTCCTATAATAGATTAATGTATTTATATGTCATATACTTATGAAGAACAACGAATATATTCGGTTAATGAACCTGGGAAAGGATTTATTACAAATGTAATATAAAGATAGTAATTACACTCATTTTATTGTTATCTCAATGGAATGATTGTATGGATTGTAGTATCGTGGAGCACCATCTGTCGGGTTGGAAGATACCTGGATTTGGGGGCATCATAATGGGCCTTTGCGTTGACAATATCTTACTCGTACCCGCAGATGATCTTCTACTCAATACGTCAGCTACCACGTTCACTTTTTCAGGATGGTATTGAATGGTATGATCATAATCTTTCAATAGTTCAAGCCAACGTCATTGCCGCATGTTAAGTTCCTTTTGAGTGAAGAAATATTTGAGACTTTTATGATCCGTAAAGATCTCCACTTTCTCCCCATACAAGTAATGCCTCCAAATTTTAACTGCGAAGACAACTGCCAACTCTAGATCATGAGTAGGATAATTATTCTCATATTCTTTGAGTTGTCGAGAGGCATAGGCTATAACTTTCCCACGTTGCATGAGAACAAATCCTAACCCTTTTACTGCAGCATCACTGTAGATGACGAATCCCTCCGAACTAGATGGTAATGTCAGAACAAGTGCTGAAATGAGTCTCCTCTTGAGTTCTTGAAAACTCTTCTCACATTCCACGCTCCAACCAAATTTTGTATCTTTCCGAGTCAGCTGAGTTAATGGAGTAGCGATTCGAGAATATCCTTCCACGAATCTCTAATAATAACCAACTAAGTTGAGAAAGCTACATACTTCGGTCACTGACTTAGGTTGCTCCCAACTTTGTATTGCTTTAATCTTTGTCGGATCAATAGATATTCCATGACTTGATATCACATGCCCAAGGAATGCAACTTTCACAAGCCATAACTCGTATTTCTTCAACTTGGCATAAATCTTGTTTTCACGAAGCTTTTGGAGTATTACCCTCAAGTGTTGCTCATGATCTTCACGGCTTTTGGAGTAAATGAGGATGTCATCAATAAAAACGAACACAAAGTGATCCAAATATTCCTTGAATACTCGGTTCATCATATCCATGAAGGCAGCAGGAGCATTAGTCAATCCAAATGATATGACTAGGAATTCATAATGCTCGTACCGAGTTCTGAAAGTCGTCTTTAGAATGTCATCGGTTCTAATCTTTAACTGATGATATCCAGAACGAAGATCTATCTTTGAAAAGAATTTGGCACCTTGCAACTGGTCAAACAGGTCATCACTACGTGGCAATGGGTACCTATATTTTATGGTGACATGATTCAACTCCCGATAATCTATACAAAGTCGCATACTCCCATCTTTCTTCTTTACGAATAGAACATGAGTACCCTAAGGAGACGTACTAGGGCGAATGAAACCGATGTCTAACAATTCCTGCAGTTGGGTCTTTAACTCCTGAAGTTCAATAGGAGTCATTCGATATGGGGCTTTGGAAAGGGGTTTTGTACCGGGTTCAAGGTCGATACAAAATTCAATTTTACGCTCTGGGGGTAGGCCAGGAAGTTCTTTAGGGAATACTTCAGGAAATTTATTAACAATAGAAATATCATTCAAAACTGATGTATTTTTATTTAAATTCGTGACATGAGCTAAGAAAGCTTGACATCCGTTTTTTAATAAACGAATAGCTTTATGGCTTGAGATGACAGTGATTAATTTAAATGGTTTGGTTGCTTGAATTCGCATAATAGGTTGGTTAGTAATATGAAATCTAACAACCTTATGAAAACAATCAATTTTTGCATGATGGGTAGTTAACCAATCAATCCCTAGAATTACGTCAAACGCAAGTATTTTTAAGGAAATAAGATCGATAGGTAATGTGATGGTACCGATTTGAACCAAACAAAACTTATTAATAGTGGATGTAATGAAGGTTTCTCCCAATGGAGTTTCAACAGATAAGTTAAAGTCTAATTTCTTCGGAGTTAAATTTAAACGTTGAGCGCAAGTAGGAGAAATAAAAGAATGGATAGAACAGGTATCAAATAAGGTATATACTTCACTAGAGTTTATGATAAGCTTACCCGTGATGACCTCGTTCAGGTTCCTTGCTTTTTGGGAGGTCACAACAAACGCTCTCCCTTGAACTACTGGTTTTAACTTGTCTAGGACGGCATTTGGTGTCACCGTTCCAACTGGACTTGGTTTCCCTGTACGACAAAATCTAGCTAGGTGACATTCTCTCTAACAATTGTAAAACGTTTTGGACTGATGTGTCCTTCCCTTCCGCATTTGAAGCATATGATAGGTGGTTGTTGTAAGAACCCGATTTTTCAGAAAATATTAAAATAAGAATTTAGTAAATAAAATTCTTAAGTGTGAAATGGGTTCGAATAAAAATATTTATGTGATACGAGGTATGTAGGAATGTGTTACATAGGGTAATGTGAACTATGTAATATGTGATTTATAAATATATTATTATTATATATTGTTATTGATCGCAGAGATAATTCAGTTGAGATTAAACAAGTGGATAAAACTTTCTATCGATATTAAATAGTTTATAGGATTATTTTATCATAGTAAGTGGATGACATTAATGTATAATTGTCGTTTCCTTGTGTATGCGTACTAATAACTGATATGATTATAATATAATTTATTGATAGTACGTAAGTTATTTGCGAATGAGTTTGGATAATGAAACATGAGTTAGTTGAGAGAATTAACTAATAAGAATAAATATCGGTTAATTGATAGTTGAGAGTTATGTTATGGAATAATATAATGTGTATGTTAAACCTTAAATAATTATGGTAATATAGTACAAAGTTTAATTTACTTAAGTAAAGGAATGAATTAATATGTGTGTTAAATAGGTGATACTTTATATATGTTACTCAGAATGGTAATATGTGAGAAAGTCTAATGTACGAATAACGTTAAATATATATACGTTATTAAAGGGAGACATAAATCATTATATCTTGAAATGGATATTTAATATTTGAAGAAATTATTTTGGGAACAATTTATAGAGGGAGAGAGAAATAATAATTATATATTTCTAATAGAGGATATTAAAATAATTTCTAATATTGAGTTATTTTAATAATAGGAGGAAATGTTATTTATGAATAATAACATTACCTTATATATTTTTTTGTATGAGGTATGATTAATAATATAGTAAATATATTAAAACGTATTTGCTATATGTAAATAAATGGAAACCATTTATTATAATAGAAAATAAACTTATTATCTATCTTCTATATATAATATATGTACATGTGTCGTACATATAGTTAATTGATATTATATTAAGAATAATATCTTGAGACAATAAGTAAATTAATTTCTAATTGTAAATGTCTTTATTCGGAGAAAAAATAATATTTATGTTATGACAAAATACATAATTTCTAATGTATTTTCAAAGGAGTTAATTAATGAAAGAAAACTAAGTTATTTTAATATATTAAATAACTTAAGTTATTATTTTATCGTGGATGTTATCATTTAAATAACTCATGGAGTATATATTAATTATTATAAGCGTAAAGGTTATACTTATAATCAATTAAGGTAGTTTAGCATTTAAATGCTTGAGTCACACAAATATTATATTGAAAGAATAATATGTGTGAAGAATGAGAGAAGCTTAAGATCGAGCTTGTGAAATATGTCTTGTGTGGAACAATGATGAGATATATTGTCTTATAATATTAATTATTGTTATGGACAATATACTAGTATCTAGTAATTATTTGATAGTATATTGAATTATTATTATTGCGAGTGATAACATGATAATAAGTATACTGGTTATAAATAATATAAGATTTATATTTATAATTAACCATATAAACTCTAATCAATTGTTATAAAGATTAATAATTGATTTACGAGGAATGGATTAATTAATACTATTAATTAATTGATAAGATAAGTGATTTATTAATTTCCATGTGCATGTATGCGATAAATACATTATGAAATAGGTATGTAATAATATACATGTGGGTAGACATTAACATAAAATGTACATGGATTATATGTATATTCCATCACACCTACTACCTTGAAATGTTAAGTCATAATGTGACATTAGGTTATAAAATATGGTTGATATGTGTATTAAAAATATAACATAAGAGGGAGAAGGTGTAGGAGTATACAAGAATGCTGAGATATTGTATTGTCCCAAATTGAGAGTCCCATTTGCTCCCTCACATCTCAGTCACGTGTGTAGAAAAAAGGCTAAGGCCTATGTTCTTCATTTTCTTCCAAGCTTGCTAGATTATGATCATGGAAGGAGTGGGCACAATGATGCAATCCAACTAACCTCCAACAACTCCTTGTTAACCTTTATACAATTCTTCCATCCCTTGGTTTGATTTCTTGAACAATGGCTTGGCATGGTCAATGAATTTCCTATAAATAGAGACTCCCTCATCTTATTTCTCTTTTGTTGAGATGTCTGAGATTTTGTCTATGGAAGGATAGTAGAATAGAGAGCAATTGGAGGATTGAAAAGCTATAGATAGCAAATTAAAGCCATCAAGAGGTAATGAATCTAATGTTTATGCTTTTGATTTTCTAAGTTTCAATTTCTCAAGAATGTCATGAAATAGTTGCTTTTGAGTCACAAAATTGATGGCTAAGGATTGTTATAATCCATGAATTGTTGTTAAATATTGTTAATATAATCAAATACAAAATCAACGGAAGTTAAACGAACCAATTTGGTTTAGAATCGAATTCGTAGTGAATGATTTCGCTAAATTGTCCAAAACATGAACATTTGCATGAACATGAGTTATAGATTCATATTTGGGTTAGTTAATGTTTATGTTAGTTGATGGGTATTATAGTATGTTGTAGTTCTATGAATTACGAATCCATAGAATCGAAAACAGACTAATTTGGACATGTATAACTCAAATTATGAAGGTTAGAAAGTAGTTTGACTTGTTATTTTGTAGCAAAGCATGAAACCGTGCATTTACAGTAGCTAGGTCCGCTCCGACGGGCTATTTATAGGGCAAGACCCTCGCCTCGACGGGGGTGGTCTGACTACAAATGTTTTAGAAAATTTGACAGAACATGCTTTACTAAAATGGGCATAACGTTTTCATACGAACTCCGATTGAGGTGATTCAAGATGATCCGGAAAGAGAAGGAATAGACCTAAAACTTTTGTGCTTTAGGTTTTTTAATTTGAGATAATTAGGAAGAGTCAAAATAGTCATCTTTGTGACTGTTACGTAATCGAAGGTCATCGGAGGGCGTCGAGTGAGCACATACGCAAGTATAGTGCTCCCGACGATGAAATATGTTATTCTAAGTGATAAAACATAAATATGCATGATAATAGACATGACATATAATATTTCATTACCCATTATAGAATGCTTTAGCATGGCTTAGTATGTGTTTTGAAAAGAAACTTGGAGTTTTGGAAAATGAATATTGATTAACCTTGAGTCTTTGAAGTTATAATATTTTAACACATATATCTTGTTGAGTTATGAGTATACTTAAGAATGAGAAGTGATTTAAAGTAACTTTACTTATTATCAACTTACAATAGCTTAGTTGAAAATGATTTCTAAAGAAAACTTGAAACTTTAAGAACGAACTTAAAGTAATTTGTGTACTTAAGGTTCTAAACATGATAACATATATACATGGCTTATTTAGCTATGAAATGAGATTTAAAGTTGCACCTAGTTGCTTTACCTTGGCCTAGAATAAGTTTAAAAAGTGAACTTGAACGCCTTATGCCTCTAGACATGACGATTATGTTCATCTTTTAGCTAAGCATGAATTGGACGTTTCAAGTGTGGTTTAAAATACGTTTTCAAATAATGAACTATGCTATGTCTATGTGAAGCATGCTATTAGAGGCTTATTAGTACTAAAATATGGTTTAAAAGCTTATATCATCGAATCTTGTTAAAGAAAGTTGTTAAGCTTTATTGATTGAAATAAATCATTATGAAACTAAGTAGTTTGAATATGAACGGCGTAGATCACGTATCTATAAACTTTAAATATGTGTCAAACACATAGCGAATCAAGTGTGTGATAATGAATATGAATGTTGATGTCAAGTATGGATGGTTAAGGTATACCTATACATACCTAGCTATTCTAAGAGTATGATGAGAAAGCGAAATGAAGGTTTTTCAAACCTATTTAGGAAACGATGTAATATTTATTATTTTATTAAGAACGTATAAAATGTATGACTAATGGATATGAATCCATGATTATATAACTGTGTAGGAATACACGCAATGCAGATAAGCTTTAAGCAGTTAAGTTGTAACACCCCTTTCCCGAAAAGGAAAGGGAGGTCACGTGCAAAGCACAACAAACCTCAAAATAAATAAACAGAGCACTAACAACCTCAAAATATTAATAGTGGTGATCCATCAATAAAGTAATAAGTACAATTCTCTAAACTGAGTTAAAATAATCAAAACTTAAAATTTGAATCAACCTAACTGGTCAAAGGCAAAACTCTCATCACACTAGCCCTGAATCACCCCTGCAAACCTGTCGGAAGAAAAAGATAGCATAAGCAAATTGCCCAGTACGGATACAGATATACAAAAGATATATAACTGATATACGAAAACAGTTGAGACAAATTACTGAACAAGCCTCAAGTGCAAGTACGAACGAAAATATAATATCCAAGGATCTGAATGGAATATATATGAATCAACATAAATGACGAAACCAATAAAAGAATAAAAAAATAGCGAACTGGAGTAACTAACTCAATGACTTGAACTGAACAAAAACCAACAAAACTAATCCAATAAAATAATAGGCAAAAACAAACGGCTGGAGTTATTTCATACCGAATGAGCTAAGAAATATAACTTGCCACACATGCAAGTCAAAATAATGCCACACAGGCAAATCAAATGATGCCACATAGGCAACCAAAATAATGCCACACAGGCACATCAAAATAATACCACACATGCAAATCAAAATAATTCCACACAGGCAAATCAAAATAATGCCACACAGGCAAATCACACATTAGACCGCGAATTCGAATGTATGCAAATCGGATAGGTGTGTTTGGCACAACATCACCAATCTGCAGAACAGAAAATTAGGGTTAACCCATACGCCTCCCACAACAAAACACCAAATGACCCACTTACTCCGGAGCCCAAACGGAGACGCCGTGGACTGATCACACCGCCACGGAAAGTGTCATGCCTCTCGTGCCAAGACGACATGCCTGTGGTGTAGCAGCCCCGAACCCAGGCCCCAAATCACCTCGGATCCGGTATACTATTTCTATTACTAAATGCGGAAGATATAAACATAAGTTGTTTATACAATACATTACACACTATTACCCAAGGTCGAGTAACCTTAACTTAAACACCATTCATATAATATTTATTATACAACAATATTTATCACAATATATTATTACAAACAAGTCGCACTTTATATCCCAAGCTGAACTTGGCCTTAACCTTTTTCCTGTATCCGAACACGTTCGCCTTATCTGCAATGTTTTATCATGATATAGCAAGGGTGAGCATGAAAGTTGCCCAACAAGTTTTAAATACAATAACATAACAATATATCATGATTGAAGAGTATGAATAATAAGCTGGCTATAATTCATCAATATAGTTGAGAATTATTACGAAAAAACTTTTGACTGAACAAGTTTTAAACATGAACAACATTTCTGAACCAACTAGTAATGAAGGTGATCAGCCTTTCATACCTGACTTATACATGCAAGATGTACAGAGTACAATTTTCATGGCAATCAACAACGATTAACCATCAGCTTGAATGAAACACTCTTAGTAGAGTTAAGTATAAGAAAACTTGCCTGAACCGTTGATTACCGCACGCAATTTAGTAACGTTTTACCCGAAGACCTAATATTAATAATATAGATCTCCAATATTAGAATAATATCATCACAATATAATACTGTTGTATTTATACACACAGAATAACCTAAACACATTACCACATAAGCCTATCAGTCTATACAACACATAAGACTAGGTATCAAGTCAAACTATTTCAGTCTGACTTGAAACCGACACCATTCTATCATCACGACGGTCTAGTCGGACGAATATCGAGTTTAAGTTCAATTAAACTCTGACTAACCACTTAACCATCATCACAGATAATTATCTTATCAGTCAAAACATTTTTCCTAGGCTCGTAATAATTTTCGGATAATTATTACCATTTATCAACATTTTCCGATCCTTAAAACCGTATTTAATGAATTAAATACCACATAATTCCTTAATCATTAATATTCATTTAATATAAAATATCAATGAAAATCATTGCATAATATTATAATATAATTATAATATCACAAAGTATTTTTAATACCTTAAAAATCATTTTTATATGATTTTCCAACACGTTAATCCATTATCCGATAATTGCTATTAATATTAAAATATTAATATTTTCATGTCAAAATATCAAAAGTTATATTTTATAACTTAAAATATTTTTATATCACTTAAATCATTTTTATATAATTTATAAAGCATTAATTCCATTTTTCCTTAATTTATTTAATATATTTATTAAATAAACTAATTATCATTAATATTGATTAATTAATGAATTTCATCCCAAAATATTAAAAGTCATCAAAAATAACTTAAAATATTTTCTTATACCATAATATTATTTTTCATGATTTTTCATGAATTAAAAACTATTTTTAAATCATTTATTTAATATTGTAATTAAATAAATAAATACCATTTATATTCCAAAAATATTAAATATTTTCGAAATATACTTAAATAGTTAAAAATTATTTTTCAGACTTTAAAATAATTTTTCATAATTTATTTTGTATTTTTAATAATTAAAAACCATTTTTTTCTAATTTTTAATCATTTTCCAGAAAATAATAAATAAACTGTCGCTATAGGCCTTTAGCGACACTTTTCTGTCGCCATATGTGTTCTTCACTCAAGAACACTGACAAATCAGTGTGCGAGTGGGCTAGTTTGACCGCGATTTAATCCATGTTCCTTATGATTTCTGGGCCTGTGATTTAGTTAGGATTGTAGTACTAACGTTATACTTCAATCACCAACTGGTTTTATAGCATTACATCAACAAATCAGGGAGATCATAGCCTCCAAAAACTCTGACAACGTTGTTCTTCATTTCTGGGTTTTCCAGAAAATGAAGAACAGTCGAGGGTACTAGATTTAGATCCTCATAACTTTTATTCTGTAATTTGTTTGGGTGAACAATTGGTCCCTTTGTGTAGACCACATGACAGAGTACAACTTGAGTACTCTACATCAACATAACAACATCAGATCTTAGAGATCTAGTCCGGTCAAGGTACTGGTCAGGCACTGTTCTTCACGATTTCTGGGTTTTCCAGATTTCGTCAAGAACAGTCGGTCAAAGCTACTTTGACCTTAATTTTCTACCATTCCGGTTACGATCTAGGTGTTCTAATTACTTTTAACATGTAGTATATATACTAGACTACAACATTCCAACAATAGCTTGGCCAAACTACCAAACAACAGAACGATTCATGGCCTGCAAAACCTTGTCAGAGCTTTCTGGAAATTCTGGGTTGCCCAGATTTTCAGTTTCTGTGAACGGTCAACGTGGTTTGACCGAACATAATTGATGATCTAGACTAGATCTGACCCTTATTCCAGTTTTGGATCAAAGTACTCACGACATAGAACACATTTAAAACATAAAACACACAAATCCTTTAACACGTAAAGATCTAAGGGCTCTGATATTCGACTGTCAGGCCACTTTGTTCATCATTTCCAGATTTCTTAAAATGCTTGATTCGAGTATCTTGATGTTATGGATCTGGGATTTAGCAACCCAGATCACTAAATGACACCTAAATACATATGTTTAACCAACAACTAACATCAAACAACATCAAATCATAAATTTCAAAATTTAGGGTTTTATACCTTTCTAGTTTTGATCTTTTGATTTCTGATCCTTTGCTGCTGATCATGGAAAGTTAGGGTTTGATATGGTTTCATCTCCCCACTCCATATCACACTAAATCTCGAATTTTTAGAGAGAGAAGGGTTAGGAGCAAAAAATGAATTTAAAGTGAGCACATTTCTTTCTCTAATCTATTTATATTTGTTGCTTTGTAATGTAATGGGCTGACAAGTGGCTGATTGCTGTGATTTGTAGCACAAGGCTAGGCTAGGAGTGGTTCACCAACTCCATCATAGGCTTAGATTTACAAGTTTCCTCCAATAATGCACCTAAGGGCATTTATGTCTTTTTTTCCCATTTAATTACTAGATTTCTCAATTGTTGCAACCCTTAGAGTTAGGGTTTGCACATTTTAGGGTTTAGGTTTTAACCCTTAACTTGTAATTTAATTTCTACATTTCCGAATTTCGGTTATAAAAATAGAAAATTAATATTTCTAATTTATAATTAGAATTTTCTAATTATATAAAAATTTCTTAATCATACATTCATTCTTGCTAATTAGAATTAGCATTTCCTAATTACAATCGCTAGAAAAGCAATTAGGGTCAAAATCACAGATTATGGTTTATAATCCAATAATTAGAGTTTCTAATAGAAAATTTAATTTTCTAATTTAGAAATTAAATCACGTAATTAGATTAGAGTTTTCTAATTACTCATAAATTGAAATAATTAGGATTAGGGTTTCCTAATCAACATTGCTATTTTTAGCAATTAAATCCACAATTGAGCATTAGAGTTTCTGACGGAACAATTAGGGTTCCAAAAATTAAAAATTAGGGTTTGTTAATTAATTAACCTTTGCCCTAATTAGTACTTAATTAATACCACATAAGCATTATAATTCTCCGTTATAATCCCAGATTAGGGTTTCATTTTATCAGAATCTGAAATTAGTGTTTTCAGATCTGGTATTAGGGTTTTCAAAAACTCAATTAAGATTTTAGATAATTCATTAGGGTTTTCCCTAATTAATACAAATTAATGACGTTTAACCTTGTACATACATTGCATTTCCAATCTAGGGTTTTCGATATCCGATTTAGGATTTCGGACTTTCGGAACTGAAACTAGGGTTTTCAGAACCGATTTCTAGGGTTTCTTGTCAAACGTTAGGGTTTTCTAACTGAATGTTTGACGTTCTTAATATATTCATAGGGTTTATCACAGATGTAATTTATCTGATCAACCCATGACCCTTAACCACATTCTGAACACATCATTAACCATAAACACAGAACATAATCACATAAATCCTTAATCCTGAATAATTCACCTATATCCTTTACAGAATTTTGAAACCCTCAAAATTCCATCCCAATAACATTAAACGCATACACTTATTTTCTGTCTAGGTCTATTATTTGACCTTAAATCCATCATTTAAGATTTTAATAAATTGCCCAAATTCTCGGGTTGTCACATTCACCCTTCCTTATAAGAATTTCATCCCCGAAATTCACCTTACACCGTGCACCTTACACCATTCACACATGAACCTTACACCTTACACTGTGCACCTTACACTATTCACACATATACCATTCACACACATTATTACATGCTACCCAATACACCTCTCACCAGAGTAAAAGTTTTGAAATTGTGCTGAGGGGTCATATAGACCATGAACACATTTAGTTTTAACGGCAGTGATTATACCGTAAAACAATACATTACTTGGTCTGTTTACAATCACAAAGAAGGTAAACTACCATTATTAGTACTTTAGGTGATCATCCCATTGTACAGTTACGTCATGCATAACGTATTAGTCATTTTTAGCGAATATTTACGTTATTAGATTGGATTATTTATCCAAACATTATCGTTCACCTCAGTCTTATCATTGGATTCCGCACCAAAACAATTTGGTTCGGAAAATTCTTTCAATAAACACTTGGAGTTTTTATAACATTAGTATAGCTGAATCAAATAGCATAGACTCATATCAATAATTCAATTCAATCGAATTATTTAGGTGTAGCCAAACCCCGTTGGCAAATTAAAATTTTTGAAAACATTTTCGAGAATGACGTCATGATGCCGCACTATATTAACAGTCCGTTGAGGATTTCGTCATTGGTGATTTTATCATACTACATCATACCATAGTAGAATAGTGACTTCAGGTCAAATTCACACTAAGTAATAATGCATTGATGACTCCATCATTTTTATCATCTCTGCACCAGGTTACATGGTACATAAGTGATAAATAAAACAATTTTTGATATTTCAAAACATTTGCGTCTAGCCGAAATAAGTAGCATAGACTGTACTTTAAACCATTTCAAAAATGGTTACGAGTCTACATTTTTTTTTCAAAAGGCACATAGTGCGTATTTAGCTTGATGTCAATCATTTCGAAGTTTAGCATAGCTAGGAGTTTAGGAAAACCTAAGTCTCCACTAATGATCATTTGCTTAATAATCTATCTATTCCTATAATCCTTAACACTCCATTCACACACAACTATACCCAATTCATAAAACCACACTTATGAGTTCATAACCTGACCACAATTATATGAGTTTACAAACTGACCCTAGTCTGACCTTTGGAGTCCGTTCGCTGAGGGGCTCATAAACATTTCATATAACTATGCGTCAAGAATGTCACATAAGTATGAGTTCTAAAAACTCGTACTTAATCCTATATTCTCTACCTATGACCTATTTATCTATATATATAATAACTAGCGTGACACAATATTTCAACTATTACCAATGCCACCAACTAAGTAGTTTTTACACCAAGTACAATTCCCCGCCCATACAAGGAATCATATAACTCAGTTGCTGACACGAGTCCTCATTGAAATCCCCACCTAATCTTAACCCCCTTTTTCAATACGAATTCAATTCGTATTCATAATCCATAACTCTTTTATGAGTTTTCATAGTACCATTTCATAGTACAACTTTCACACAGCATCTTGCTGTAAACTTTTCAATCAATAAATTGATTCATTTCCCATATCATAACCTTTATCAGATCACGGGGTGATCTTATCGTATATATTACGATTCAATTCCATGCACTATAATCGTTTTGTTTTACGATCTTCTATCCCTGCACTTCTGTTCACCACTACTGTTCACCACTATAACCAGAGTTAGGGAACTCTGTAGCTTAACAACTTACCGAGATTCATCTTTGAATCTTACCAACCAACTAACTCTATTTGAGTTAGTCTTATCCTAATCACTGCGGTTATTGGTCTCAGGTATTCCTACCTAAGCTTCATAACCAACAGTTCTGATACCAACTGTAGCAGCCCCGAACCCAGGCCCCAAATCACCTCGGATCCGGTATACTATTTCTATTACTAAATGCGAAAGATATAAACATAAGTTGTTTATACAATACATTACACACTATTATCCAAGGTCTAGTAACCTTAACTTAAACACCATTCATATAATATTTATTATACAACAATATTTATCATAATATATTATTACAAACAAGTCGCACTTTATATCCCAAGCTGAACTTGGCCTTAACCTTTTTCCTGTATCCGAACACGTTCGCCTTATATGCAATGTTTTATCATGATATAGCAAGGGTGAGCATGAAAGTTGCCCAACAAGTTTTAAATACAATAACATAACAATATATCATGATTGAAGAGTATGAATAATAAGCTGGCTATAATTCATCAATATAGTTGAGAATTATTACGAACAAACTTTTGACTGAACAAGTTTTAAACATGAACAACATTTCTGAACCAACTGGTAATGAAGGTGATCAACCTTTCATACCTGACTTATACATGCAAGATGTACAGAGTACAATTTTCATGGCAATCAACAACGATTAACCATCAGCTTGAATGAAACACTCTTAGTAGAGTTAAGTATAAGAAAACTTGCCTGAACCGTTGATTATCGCACGTAATTTAGTAACGCTTTACCCGAAGACCTAATATTAATAATATAGATCTCCAATATTAGAATAATATCATCACAGTATAATACTGTTATATTTATACACACAGAATAACCTAAACACATTACCACATAAGCCTATCAGTCTATACAACACATAAGACTAGGTATCAAGTCAAACTATTTCAGTCTGACTTGAAACCGACACCATTCTATCATCACGACGGTCTAGTCGGACGAATATCGAGTTTAAGTTCAATTAAACTCTGACTAACCACTTAACCATCATCACAGATAATTATCTTATCAGTCAAAACATTTTTCCTAGGCTCGTAATAATTTTTGGATAATTATTATCATTTATCAATATTTTCCAATCCTTAAAACCGTATTTAATGAATTAAATACCACATAATTCCTTAATCATTAATATTCATTTAATATAAAATATCAATGAAAATCATTATATAATATTATAATATAATTATAATATCACAAAGTATTTTTAATACCTTAAAAATCGTTTTATATGATTTTCCAACACGTTAATCCATTATCCGATAATTGCTATTAATATTAAAATATTAATATTTTCATGTCAAAATATCAAAAGTTATATTTTATAACTTAAAATATTTTTATATCACTTAAATTATTTTTATATAATTTATAAAGCATTAATTCCATTTTTCCTTAATTTATTTAATATATCTATTAAATAAACTAATTATCATTAATATTGATTAATTAATGAATTTCATCCCAAAATATTAAAAGTCATCAAAAATAACTTAAAATATTTTCTTATACCATAATTTTATTTTTCATGATTTTTCATGAATTAAAAACTATTTTTAAATTATTTATTTAATATTGTAATTAAATAAATAAATACCATTTATATTCCCAAAATATTAAATATTTTCAAAATATACTTAAAATAGTTAAAAACTATTTTTCAGACTTTAAAATAATTTTTCATAATTTATTTTATATTTTTAATAATTAAAAACCATTTTTTTCTAATTTTTAATCATTTTCTGGAAAATAATAAATAAACTGTCGCTATAGGCCTTTAGCGACACATGTCTGTCGCCATATGTGTTCTTCACTCAAGAACACTGACAAATCGGTGTGCGAGTGGGCTAGTTTGACCGCGATTTAATTCGTGTTCCTTATGATTTCTGGGCCTGTGATTTAGTTAAGATTGTAGTACTAACGTTATACTTCAATCACCAACTGGTTTTATAGCATTACATCAACAAATCAGGGAGATCATAGCCTCCAAAAACTCTGACAACGTTGTTCTTCATTTCTGGGTTTTCCAGAAAATGAAGAACAGTCGAGGGTACTAGATTTAGATCCTCATAACTTTTATTCTGTAATTTGTTTGGGTGAACAATTGGTCCCTTTGTGTAGACCACATGACAGAGTACAACTTGAGTACTCTACATCAACATAACAACATCAGATCTTAGAGATCTAGTCCGGTCAAGGTACTGGTCAGGCACTGTTCTTCACGATTTCTGGGTTTTCCAGATTTCGTCAAGAACAGTCGGTCAAAGCTACTTTGACCTTAATTTTCTACCATTCCGGTTACGATCTAGGTGTTCTAATTACTTTTAACATGTAGTATATATACTAGACTACAACATTCCAACAATAGCTTGGCCAAACTAACAAACAACAGAACGATTCATGGCCTGCAAAACCTTGTCAGAGCTTTCTGGAAATTCTGGGTTGCCCAGATTTTCAGTTTCTGTGAACGATCAACGTGGTTTGACCGAACATAATTGATGATCTAGACTAGATCTGACCCTTATTCCAGTTTTGGATCAAATTACTCACGACATAGAACACATTTAAAACAT